>CM019709.1:5281499-6481499 GCA_009760885.1 Achatina immaculata | reverse complement strand
GCTCTAAAAAAATATATATTCGGGAAAGTTCTAAGTCTTTCCTAGTGTCCACTGGTCTTTCACAAATGGCCACCAGAATTTCTCCAATTATCAATAGCATCACCATGTTCAACGGGACACTCTATCATCAAGAGAGAAACAACCTCACAACTCTCTAGATCTATGGTTCCAAAACTGGGCTCCATTATTCCATGATCGGTAAATTTGGTGGTCCACACAAGTCTGTGTTATAAAAAAAAAATGCTAGAAAAGAGTTTTTAATGTAATACCAGACAAAGAAGGGTGGAGGGGCCACAGAGAATTATACTTAGCTTCAAAGGTCCATGACTTGAAAAAATGTGAGAACCACTGTACTAAATCATCAGAGGCAATACCTCCTTCCTATCAAACAATTGTTGGAAATTCAGGCAATGTTCTGTTAATATGGGATGTTGTATTCTGAAATGTACTGAGATCTCTGGAGTTTAAATTGCCTTTGTATGAGGAGTCATAGCTGTGGCACAATTTGTTTCACTATTTGTGGAATCATTGTCCCAATTAAAAGTTGCTTCTACTCACAGAACCACAGATGCAGGTGAAATCTGTCTGTCATTCACAGAACCACAGCTGTAGTTGAAATGTCTCTCAGTTCACAAAACCACAGCTGCAGTTTAAAAATGTCTGTCAGTTCACAGAACCACAGCTGCAGTTGAAATCTGCCTGTCAGTTCACAGAACCACAGCTGCAGTTGAAATCTGCCTGTCAGTTCACAGAACCACAGCTGTAGTTGAAATATATCTCTCAGTTCACAGAACCACAGCTGTAGTTGAAATATATCTCTCAGTTCACAGAACCACAGCTGTAGTTGAAATCTGTCTCTCAGTTCACAGAACCAAAGCTGTAGTTGAAATATATCTCTCAGTTCACAAAACCACAGCTGCAGTTTAAATCTGTCTGTCAGTTCACAGAACCACAGCTATAGTTGAAATATATCTCTCAGTTCACAGAACCACAGCTGTAGTTGAAATATATCTCTCAGTTCACAGAACCACAGCTGTAGTTGAAATCTGTCTCTCAGTTCACAGAACCACAGCTGTAGTTGAAATATATCTCTCAGTTCACAGAACCACAGCTGTAGTTGAAATCTGTCTCTCAGTTCACAGAACCACAGCTGTAGTTGAAATATATCTCTCAGTTCACAAAACCACAGCTGCAGTTTAAATCTGTCTGTCAGTTCACAGAACCACAGCTGTAGTTGAAATATATCTCTCAGTTCACAGAACCACAGCTGTAGTTGAAATATATCTCTCAGTTCACAGAACCACAGCTGCAGTTACAATGTGCTTCTACTTTCATATGAGCACAGCACAATTATGATTTGTTTTGGCATTCATTAAAACTCCGTCAGCCTGTCTCGTAACACAAATGTTTTCTATTAAAGATCATTTTATCTAATGTATCAATTAATCAACTCAACAAGAAGGGGGAAAAAACTGCTAGGAGAACACTGTACACCTGACAACATCGATTTTTTTTCTCTTAACATAGACTGAAGGAGCCGCAACATGTTACCAAATATAAACATGCTAACTATATGCAATGTTTGCTCTCCTTTCAGAACTGGGTCACTGCTTATACCTGTTTCTGCTCACAGATTCCTGTTTTGTTGTTTTTTTTCATGGTTCAGTTTTGATACTTGCCGGAGTATCTAAGCAGACCTGGGTACACGAGTAGTGCAGAGGTTAGTGTACTCAACTCTGATGCTGAGTTCACTGGTTCAAGTCCCACTTGAAAGTGTCCCATTTACACAGAGGTAGAAATAGGAACCCAGTTCCTTCTCGAGCTGGGGAAGGGAAGGGAAGGGAAGGGTTGCCAGGCGTGACACCGGCAATTTCTACTGTGCTATCAGGTCAAGGAAAATATGGGCACCAACATTATATCCGCATGTGCCTCTATCACACGACTGACCCATATTTATAGAGTTTGATAGTGAAGTTTTCATCCGACATATTAGTCAGTAAATCACTGTACGAAAATTCAGACAAAGACACCGAAGACACGTGTTCATGAACGGGAACATAAACGTGATGTCTCAGCTATATTTAACCCAGAAAGTGGAGGATGATGATGATGATGATGACGACATCCTTCATGTTCACACTCCTGTCTGTTATATCATTGCATAAGAATATAACAGCAGATCAGTGATTCCCAAACTTTTTTGGGACACAGTCCCCGGCCCCCTGCCACCATGCCACGCCCCTAGTGCCCTGCCGCCCCCCCCCCCAAAAAAAAAAACACTTTTTTCATCCTACTGATTCTGATGGCTCCTCCTACTCCCATTTCCCTAACTTTCCTTCACACCCCCTCCCCCAAATATATCAAGTACTCCAAAGAGCTGGGGTACCACCACTTGTGGAACTGGTGATGCAGACTGTGGTCCATTTTTAGGGCCACGCTCTGTCACCGATCATCTGAATACAGCTTTCTCACCTGCTTCTGAACAGCCCCTAATCTACATACTAGACAGCCCGCATGAGGTCGCATTTTCATTTCAAATTAAGGGCCTTATTCTTTACCTGAATATTGCCCTTTCTTTTTTATTTTCAGCCTTTGATCTGTCTTATTTTCGCTTCTTTTTTTGCCTGATGAAGACGCAGGTTGAAATCTCGCATGATGACTCGAAATATATTTCCACCTGAACTGTCCTCAACGGACATTCGGCTTATTCCGGGGCCTGATTTCTACCAGGACTGTAACCCTTGTTACTTTTAGCTTTAAAAGTATGAAAACTGTTCGTCTTCACTATTTTTAATAGCCAGAAGTGAAACTGATCGCTGATAATCTGCAAATGGACGCATCAACAGCAGGGCATCTTGCTTACAACCGAGAGGCCTACAGTAGAGCTGTTAGGGAGGCAAAGTTCCGCAAAGGACATGCAAATGAATGACTGATATTCAAACTGAGACTGGAACCCTGGAATTCAGTAGGATTAGCCACAAGAAGGCAACACGCCAACCAGTCGGTGTTAACTACCCGTGACAGCAAATCTTGACAGCCTGTCTTGTCCCGCAGCGCCCGGGGCGGAAAGGATGCTACGTAAAGAGAGATTCCGTTGCTTGATATCAAGTAACTCTAGCACATGACTAACTTCACACAAACACAAACGTGGCTTCTTGTAGCTGACTGTTCCAGGGGTTCTCAAACCACGGCTCGCCAGCCACATACGGCGGAACTTCTTTTCGCATAATAATTAATATAAAAGCTAAAAAAAAAGACATGACCAACCTTTCTAATTATTTACTGGGTATAAAACAAGAATCTACGTTGTTGTTGTTGTTGTTGTTGTAGCTGTTGTTGTTATTATGTGTCGTGCTGGATAGCATCGACAATCATGCTTCTCCATCATGTGCGGTCCTTGGTGTTTCAGATTAATCCATATGCTTTCCTTCCCCCGTGTCACTTGGTATCCACTGAGATATTTTTCTTTTGGCCTTCCTCTCTTCCTTTTTTCCCTTGAATTTTCCAGTTATTGCCAGGTTCTCATGACACGGCCAAGAAATTCTGACTGTTCTTTTTTCTTATCGTTTTAACTAGTCTTCGTTGTTCTGAAACTTCTTTGAGGTCCTCTTCGTTTGTTTTTCTGTCTGTCCAGGGTATTTGTTGCAACTTTCTCCAAATCCACATCTGTTGTTTCCAGTTTCTTTGTCATCTTTTACTTGGCTCCAAGTTTCACAACTATATAGCAATGCTGGCTCTATACAGCACTGTAATACTCTTTTCCTCACTTTTAGGGACATTTTCTCATTTGTTAGTATCTTCATCATGTCATAAAAAAGATGCTTTTGCCTTGCCTGTTTGCAAATTATAGCAAAGATCAGAGGCAGACAAGCGAGATTTATAGGACATTTCTTGAGAAGAGGAAAATTGGAACACACTGTGGCAACTGGAAAAATTGAAGGAAGAAGAGACAGAGAGAGAAGTTATTGGATGGGCTGCCAGTGTGGCTAGGAAGAAAGTCACCGGCGGATCTCATAATCAAGTCTAAAGACAGGGAATTGTGGAGAGAAATGATCACCTACGCCACGCGGCACGGCACTTGAATTAAATTGAATTTCCTTGCCTGTACGTGATTTTATTTACTTTGTGCACTTGCAGCTGTTGTTGTTCTGAGATAACTGAATTTATTTACTTGTGTCAGTGTCTTCTCTTTTCTTTGGTATATTTATTCTCTTCAACATGACCATTATTCCTGTCTTGTCGCTGTTTAGATCTAGGCTTCTTTTATTGCTCTCTTTAATAACCTTATTCTCAAGTTTCTCCACATTGCTTTCTTAAACTAGAACACTGTCATCCGCATTATCTCTTCTTACATCTTACATCCTTCCCGTGCTGTTAAATGTCACATAGGGCTCGCATGGTAGTTTGCCAAGTTTTCTTGTCCTCGGTTAGCTTTTCAACCTCATCAAGGGATTTTATATCTACTAATTTGGCCTTTCTTAACACTGCCCTATTTAGAGTTTCACGTGATCGACCTCTTTTTCTTCGGCCTGTTGTGTGCACTATCTCATGTTACTGATGTTTATTTATTACTTATATATTTTATTTATATATTATTTATTGATATTATGGCCTCTTATTTTACTTCCTTCCACATTTTTAATGCCTCTCGTGATGTTCTCACTGTACATTGAGAAGAGGTCAGGTGACAATATACACCTCTGTCTTACCCTCTTGTTTTACATCCTGATACCAGTGTCATTGTTCACTCTATTTACCACAAGTGAGCTGTATTAAAACATACGTTCAGTTTTCATGGTCAGTAAATACATTTAAGAATTTAAATGCTAAGTTTAACGCCAGATTTAAACGCTAAGTTTAACGCCAGATTTAAATGCTAAGTTTAACGCCAGATTTAAACGCTAAGTTTATCGCCAGATTTAAATGCTAAGTTTAACTCCAGATTTAAACGCTATGTTTAACGCCAGATTTAAACGATAAGTTTAACGCCAGATTTGAGTCAGGTAACAAGAACTACAGATGAAAAGTGCTGAAGAAACGATGATTGTTTACGTCGACTCGAATATGAAGTACATATACTTGTATTTAAAATGTGTGTAACGAACCATGGATATAGCAATTAACAAGTATGCGTGTGTATAATGCGTATGTGTGAGTGTGTGTGTGAGAGAGGGGGGGGGTGTTCATGCCTTGCCGCTCTCGAACATGTAAAGTTTATTTTATATAGCTTTCACCTTAAGCAGGTTTGGAGCCCCTGGTCTTGTTGAAATGGTACAGGGCAGCCCTGCGACAGAATACGGTCGACTCTAAAGTTAGTTACAGGGACTGACATCATGTCTGCTTCGCTCCTCCTTCTTACCAACCAAACTTTGACACCTGTCAGGTCAGAAGTCGATCACTTGTAGAGTGTTGTGTCTTGTGAGTGTTGTGTCCTGTGAGTGTTGTATCTTGTGAGTGTTGTGTCCTGTGAGTGTTGTATCTTGTGAGTGTTGTGTCCTGTGAGTGTTGTGTCCTGTGAGTGTTGTGTCCTGTGAGTGTTGTGTCTTGTGAGTATTGTGTCCTGTGAGTGTTGTGTCTTGTGAGCGTTGTGTCCTGTGAGCGTTGTGTCTTGTGAGTGTTGTGTCTTGTGAGTGTTGTGTCCTGTGAGCGTTGTGTCCTGTGAGCGTTGTGTCCTGTGAGCGTTGTGTCCTGTGAGTGTTGTGTCTTGTGAGCGTTGTGTCCTGTGAGCGTTGTGTCTTGTGTGTGTTGTGTCCTGTGATTGTTGTGTCCTGTGAGCGTTGTGTCCTGTGAGCGTTGTGTCCTGTGAGTGTTGTGTCCTGTGAGTGTTGTGTCCTGTGAGTGTTGTGTCTTGTGAGTGTTGTGTCCTGTGAGTTTTGTGTCCTGTGAGTGTTGTGTCCTGTGAGTGTTGTGTCTTGTGAGTGTTGTGTCCTGTGAGTTTTGTGTCCTGTGAGTGTTGTGTCCTGTGAGTGTTGTGTCTTGTGAGTGTTGTGTCTTGCGAGTGGGCAGCTCTTTCCCGACCCATCTCTTTCGTTTAATATGAGTACTAACTTCACTCTCGACCCCATCATCTTGTTGCATCGTCATCGTCGTCGAGAGAGTAGCCAGAACAGCATCTACGTCCTGCGTCCCCACCTCCTGTGTAGCAGCATTTCCGCCTAGGACATCGGCAAACTTGTTGCCTCTGCAAGTTTATGTGAACGATGATCACAGACCACCGGCCAATCGTTTGTGTAAGTGCGGCCCGCCAGCTCGGAAGTGGCCTGTCAGTTCAGTCCAGCAAGTGACCACATACAAACATACAAAAACACAAACATACAAAGTGTACGACTTGGGTATCTGTCTTGCATGAGATTCCGTTCAAGAAAAGAAAAGAAAAAAAAACTGCAAAAGTTGCCGAAGTTCTCATGTGTTTGATGCCGGCAGTAAAATGAAACTATTTAAGATTAGACCTTCAATACAAAGTTGTTAGATGTTGTTCTTTGTTTGCTCTTTCTTTTTCTGTTGTTTTGCAAGTGTTTATTGTTTTCATTTCAGTGCATCATCCAACTTGAGCCTCCAAGAGAAATTTTCTAAGTTAGTGGACTCATCTGTATCTCCTCTTCCCTCATACGCCATCGACGCCCTCTAACTGGGGCTGCAGTTTTGGCTTAATTTTTTTTTTATCTATGAACATAATTTCCTATGTCAGGTTGTACATCTAAACAAAATGCATCTACGTTAGATGAAAATAATTGTAAAAACACTGTACTAAAAGGAAAAAAAAACGTCTAAATTGCATTAATTTGTCTTCATCTAACAACAGGCGTTGCACTTTCTGGTGATTAAGTCTGTGTATAAAGATTTCACTTCGCCCAGCACTCTTGCGTGTTTAGTTTAAAATTAAAAGCTTTTGTGTTATGTTGTACACAAAGTTCGCTGACAACGAAACGATATTTTCATTTCTTCTCCCGTCATTTCCGGCAAATGTTTACATAATATTTTTGATGTTTTTAAGACAATGCTAAGACCATTCTTTCATTTCTTCTTAAAATCCCCTTCAGATTAGAGGCACAGCTTGAGAATCAAAATTATCAGCCGTAACTTTAGATTTCAGGTCATGTGAACCCGTACGGGCCGCTTGTAACAGAATTCCTTGATATGTTCCAGTTTGCGGGAAACACTACACGTTTTGTGCCAAAGCAGATGTCCTAGACATTTGGTAAAATTACGCGGGTTAGCCTGTGCGAACTGTACAGTTGGTGATAATGTGCAAGTGGAAACAGAATATAGAACTGGAAGGGAAGCACGTCTCAAATACTACTGGACAAAAGTTATGGGACGGTCATTAATTTCAAGCATATGTTTATTTTGATTGCCGTACTAAAACTGTAAATAAATTGTAGAATCTTGGTTAAATTGCATTCTCGTGCAGTCCTCTGTGCAGTCGGCGCATAAACAACACCAACTGTTCATCACAACAAGTGTAGAAATCATGTGCAGTAGCATCGTCCTAGACAAAATGTTAGGGCATTTTTTAAAGTGTCAGCATGACCCAGCATGTAATTAAATCGTACTGATTTGTGCTGCACGTGCAAGAAGCATCCTTAGTGAACACTTCTCACCTTTCAATCATTTTCATTAAAGTAGTTTAGGGGTATTTTTGTCATTTGAAAAACACCATGCAACCGCGAAGGCGTTTTAGCACCTTTGAGCGTCATCGGGTCACAGCCTTGGTTGAAAGCGGTTTATCTGGCCGTGAAGTTGTACGGCGTTCAGGGATGTCCCATTCTACCATCCAAAGGCATTTGGAGCTATTTGTCGCGCAACCGGAGGAGTAGAAGACAGGCATCATTCAGGCCGACCTCGTTGCACGAGTTGACAAGATGACAGATACCTGCAGCTGTCAACACTTCGCAACCGGACAGTAACGTCTTCCACTCTCAGAAACCAGCTAATGAATACGGCAAACTTCAATGTTAGCGGCAGAACAATTCGCAGGCGTTTAAGAGAATCTGGGCTGGCTTCACGACGACCAGCAATAAGAATACCTCTTACACCAGCTCATCCGTTGGACGAGGTGCCAGTGGGGTGAAATTCTTTTCACTGACGAATTCTGCTTCAGTATGACCTTGAATGATGGCAGAGTCCGTGTTTGGAGACGGCCAGGGGAACGGTTCCATGACGCCACTATTCAAGAGGTGGATCGTTACGGAGGGGGGTCAATCATGGCCTGGGGTGGCATCAGCAGGCACGGCAGGACTCCCCTCCATGTCATTCATGGTACTCTAACCGCCCAGCGACACCTGAATGAAATTCTGCAACCCACTGGCCAGTCTACCTTGCAAGCCATGTGTGCAGGGACAGTCCTACAAGATGATAACGCAAGACCACATCGGGGTCGTGTCGTAGAAGATGTTCTTTAACAGCAAAGGATCATTAGAATCGATTGGCCAGCTCGGTCGCCCGATCTGTCGCCCACAGAGCACATTTCAGATGTCCCAGGCAGACGGGTTTCGACAAATCATCCTCCACCTGCTGATGTCACCCATCTGACCCCTTTCCTTCAACAAGAGTGGCAGGCCATTCCACAAAATGTCTTAACAACCGTGATTAACTCCATGAGGCAAGGGTTCGTCGAAAGTCTGGCAGCGAATGGTGGCCACACGCGACACTGACATGTTTGTTGTTTGAAGACCACTCTTGTGAATTTGTGGACGAGGGGTGAGTGATTTCGCCAGCTTGATGTATGTGTATTCCTATTACGATTTGCAAATGAAATGATTGATTTTGTTCAGTTTTAAATGCTGTTTTCCTTGGTACTAATGGCTTGTTTGTTAGTCAGTTGACTCTGTTTTTGTAAGAATTGAAAAAAACGGCACTTAACTTTTGTCCAGTAGTATAGATAAAATGTACTGTACTGGATATAAGCCCACTTTACCTTAAACGTGGGGTATATAATGATTACTTAAACTAATGTTACATAAGAAGGCAGTGCACTATCTCCTCAGCTACCTCCAAAAATACAGGAGATGTGAGGTGGCTGAGAGAATAGTACACTGTCTTTCCATACCTATTTGACTGCTCGTCCATCTAGAGTCTGTGTGGTTCGTTCACTCTCTTACAATTATTCTTTCTTTCACGTTTAAAGTGCTTTGCCGACCTTTTTTTTTCTTTCTTTCACGTCTAATGTGCTTTGTCGACCTTTTTTTCTTTCATGCCTAAATTGCTTTGTCGACCTTTTATTTCTTTCTCACGTCTAAAGTGCTTTGTCGACCTTTTTCTTTCTCCCACGTCTAAAGTGCTTTGTCGACTAGTTTATGAGGCTAACCATACAACACTGTGCTGTGCGGAAATCTCACTGACAAATCAGCTCTGGCGGAGCTAAGCTACATGAAGATGTACAGCGAGTTTGTACACAGGTGAGAGGTGAAATTAAGGGAAAGCTACGACAGAGGACAGCAAGAAGAGGCCATTATTTCGCCACAACACCTTTATCAAGGACAACAGAACAGACAAAAACAATCCACAATGCCGCTAACCAAACTCGTAATTTCCTTCTGATTAATTAAAAGAGATGCTATACACCCCACCCCCCATATGGAAAATGGCGGTTATATGTACTAAAATACGACCCAGTCTATCAAACCTGGTCACGCATTAGCGACGCATTAACAACCAATCAGGCTCCTAAGTTAAATTTAGCAAGGACTCCCGCCCTCTGAGATCTTGATCAAGGTACAGAACTCATCTCCCTCTTCTCTTTCGCCCTGGACTTTAGACTTGCTCAGCTGTCGTGTGCTGCAGATGGCCGTGAAGACAGATGAAAGAATGAACGTCTCTGATAAGAAAAATCCCATTTCACATATTAAAAAAATAAGACCCTCTTGTGCTAGATCCAGCGCTTGGAGTCAGTGGCCCTTTTGTTTCATCTTAGTTACAGCTCTCTACTAAAGACATGTGCGACTAGTTCGTAAGCAGTCTTGCTACACATGAAAACCAGATCTGTGTATTGTCTGTATGTGTATATATGTGGTGTGTGCGTCGTTCTTGAAGATAACCTCATTCTTAAATCAACATTAAATGACTGGCATACAACTTGCCACAACACACACACACAACCTGCCACAACACACACAACCTGCGACAACACACACAACCTGCCATAACGCACACACAACCTGCCACAACACACACAACCTGCCACAACACACACACACAAGCTGCCACAACACACACACAACCTGCTACAACACACACACAACCTGTCACAACACACACACAACCTGCTACAACACACACACAACCTGCCACAACACACACAACCTGCCACAACACACACACAACCTGCCACAACACACATAGAACCTGCTTTCTCTGAACTGCCTCACTCTAAACTGCTCCGGTGATGCCCCCCCCCCCCCCTCCCAATTCACAACAGCTGGTCCGCACTTCCTTCGTCACACAAAATTTCTCCTGAAATAGATTCATGCAATCACTTACCCGTAAACCTGAATTACGTTTAAAAATATTCTGAAACTGACCAACCGTCCCGTATTATACAGGATATTCCTATATTTTAAGGATTTGTCCCGAGATTCGTATTATTTCAGCCGGAACGCTTAATTAAATGTCCCTATTGTCCCGTATTCTCATCTTTAGTAGCGCCACGCTCAGAAACGCCCAGAAATTTTCTTTTAACTAAAAAGTTTATTGAAAATGGTATTCTGAAGAAAACTGACTCCGCAGAGAAGTACAAGTAGACCTGCTTGACACATTTAAGTGAAGTTAATATAAACCTGGACTGCTGATTAAAATGTTGGATTAAAACTGAACTTTACAGACCTCACATTTCTCCTTGGCCACAACCAACTTAGCGACCTGAATATGAACTATCGGTGATAATCTGCAAATGGATGCATCAGCAGCAGGGCATCTTGCTTACAACCGAGAGTCCTACAGGAGAGCTGTTAGGGAGGCAAAGTTCCGCAAGGGACATGCAAATGACTGACTGACTGTATATAACCTTAGAAAAGTTGATTATGCTACTTTAAAGTGTTTTCTTTTCTTTGTACATTATCTCATACTTCTCTGTTACTGTCCAACATACATCATGATCTCCAGATTCTAGACAGCCAGTTATATATTTAAAGACAATTTAAAAAGTCTATAAGCCATTGTTAAGTATAGTTTTCTTTCTTTTTTGAAAAAAGCCAATTAACATTTAAATATGTTAAATTATACAAGTTTTCTTTAAAAAAAAAACACACACACACACACAAAGAAACAAACAAAACTTAAGTACTCTTGGACTTCATCAAAAAACGAAGCTTCGACTGCAAAACATCAAGAAAATATTCCGCAAAATTTAAATGTCTTTCTTCTATCACGTCTGCTTAGTTCCATGGGTAGTTGCTGATTTTCACACTTGCAACCTCAACATGCAACCTCATAACAAATAGCATGCAACCTTGTACTATACAGAATGCAACAAATTAAAGAAGGTATATGTAGCATGATATATGTAGTTTACTTAACTGCCTGTAAGAGGCGTGGCTATCTCAAATCCAAGCAACTATAGTTACTTAACTGCCTGTATGGGGGGTGGCTATCTCAAAACTAAGCAACTATAGTTACTTAACTGCCTGTAAGAAGCGTGGCTATCTCAAAACTAAGCAACTATAGTTACTTAACTGCCTGTAAGAGGCGTGGCTATCTCAAAACTAAGCAACTATAGTTACTTAACTGCCTGTAAGAAGCGTGGCTATCTCAAAACTAAGCAACTATAGTTACTTAACTGCCTGTAAGAAGCGTGGCTATCTCAAAACTAAGCAACTATAGTTACTTAACTGCCTGTAAGAAGCGTGGCTATCTCAAAACTAAGCAACTATAGTTACTTAACTGCCTGTAAGAAGCGTGGCTATCTCAAAACTAAGCAACTATAGTTACTTAACTGCCTGTAAGAAGCGTGGCTATCTCAAAACTAAGCAACTATAGTTACTTAACTGCCTGTAAGAAGCGTGGCTATCTCAAAACTAAGCAACTATAGTTACTTAACTGCCTGTAGAAGCGTGGCTATCTCAAAACTAAGCAACTATAGTTACTTAACTGCCTGTAAGAGGCGTGGCTATCTCAAAACTAAGCAACTATAGTTACTTAACTGCCTGTAAGAAGCGTGGCTATCTCAAAACTAAGCAACTATAGTTACTTAACTGCCTGTAAGAAGCGTGGCTATCTCAAAACTAAGCAACTATAGTTACTTAACTGCCTGTAAGAAGCGTGGCTATCTCAAAACTAAGCAACTATAGTTACTTAACTGCCTGTAAGAAGCGTGGCTATCTCAAAACTAAGCAACTATAGTTACTTAACTGCCTGTAAGAAGCGTGGCTATCTCAAAACTAAGCAACTATAGTTACTTAACTGCCTGTAAGAAGCGTGGCTATCTCAAAACTAAGCAACTATAGTTACTTAACTGCCTGTAAGAGGCGTGGCTATCTCAAAACTAAGCAACTATAGTTACTTAACTGCCTGTAAGAGGCGTGGCTATCTCAAAACTAAGCAACTATAGTTACTTAACTGCCTGTAAGAGGCGTGGCTATCTCAAAACTAAGCAACTATAGTTACTTAACTGCCTGTACAAGCCAAATACTACCAGTAAACTTCTTGAAAGAAGATCATGACCCTGACCACAACTAAACTGTAGGAGTTTTTACAAAAGGCATCCACAAAAAGATTTCTCCAACAGCCATAAGGTGCGACAACAGCTGGCCGCAAAAAAGGTGGGTGGGTGGGGGGGCCACATGGAAAGTAATGCTGTATAGTGGGCCTTCATCATATGAAGAAATGAGGACTAAACTTCAACGTAGAAGATGCCTGTATAAAGAGACTGGACTGTGTTAACATAAACATGGTTTATCATTGTGGCAGATTGTGCCCATTTTTAGCAGGATCAGCCATGAGAAAAGCTGATATGCCCAGTAGCTTCCATTAACTTCAGAACTGTCTTATAATATTTAAAAACTGTCTTAAAAGATTTTAAAATTATCTTGTAAGATTTTTCTTAAAGTCTTCTAAGTTTAAAATGAAAATAGATGGAGGTGTGTGGTTCAGTTTTACACAAAGATAGAAAGAGTGAGAAAAGTGGACAGAAACAAGAATGGCAGAAAGTAAAATGAGCACATAGAAATGAAGAACATACAACAATCCAATATTTTGGCAAAAACCTTTTTCAAGGGTCACATGCAGAAACAATACAACAAATAAAAGCATGAAAAATGGCTGAAAAATACAGGCCCCCTACTAGTAAGAAAGCTGGGCACAAAATGACTTTTAACATATACCTACTAGGTCTGTTACTGTCTGCTTTCATTACTTTTAATATATACCTACTAGGTCTGTTACTGTCTGCTTTCATTACTTTTAATGTATACCTACTAAGTATGTTATTGTCTGCTTTCATTCATGTATACCTACTAGGTCTGTTACTGTCTGCTTTCATTACTTTTAATGTATACCTACTAAGTATGTTATTGTCTGCTTTCATTCATGTATACCTACTAGGTCTGTTACTGTCTGCTTTCATTACTTTTAATGTATACCTACTAAGTATGTTATTGTCTGCTTTCATTCATGTATACCTACTAGGTCTGTTACTGTCTGCTTTCATTACTTTTAATGTATACCTACTAAGTATGTTATTGTCTGCTTTCATTCATGTATACCTACTAGGTCTGTTACTGTCTGCTTTCATTACTTTTAAACCTAACTACTGGCTCTGTTACTATCTACTTTTATTACTTTTAACCTAACCACTAGGTCTGTTACTGTCTGCTTTCATTACTTTTAACATAACTACTGGGTCTATTTTTCTCTGCCCTCACTGCACTTGGCAATTTGTTCTAAAGCAATATTTTCCATTTGAGTTAACTCAAAGCAACAGTAACAGCAAGTGGCACATGCGACAGTTCATGACATAAAGAAGATTCTGACAAATAACAGCAAGTGGTACATGCAACAGTTCATGACATAAAGAAAATTCTGACAAATAACAGCAAATGAGAAAATGACTATTTCATGTTATACAGAGCCAATATCACTCTAAGACTGTGGGATAGTACACAAACATCAATATCACTTTAAGACTATGGGATAGTACACAAACATCAATATCACTTTAAGACTATGGGATAGTACACAAACATCAATATCACTTTAAGACTGTGGGACAGTACACAAACATCAATATCACTCTAAGACTGTGGGACAGTGCACAAACATCAATATCACTCTAAGACTGTGAGACAGTGCACAAACATCAATATAACCTTAAGACTGTGGGACAGTACATAAACATCAATATCACTCTAAGACTGTGGGACAGTACACAAACATCAATATCACTCTAAGACTGTGGGACAGTAAACAACCAGGTTAAATTAAGTGAAAATTTCAAACAAAAGTGAAAACCTAGATGAACAGAAAAACAAATGGACATGATAAGACATATGAATAATTAGTGCACAAGCATATAAACAATAAGTAATAAAGCTGTTCCTACTTTTTTCCTAGTTTATACATTATGATAAGACATAAGTTAGAGAACATGACATTCACTGGAAAACTCAAAGGAAAAGTAGAGGGGGGATTTAGAGAGGAATATTTTAACAGGATAACTGATTGGTTCTGATAAAAGAAAATACAACTGATCTAGTTAGAAATACAAATGACCACAGAAAATGGGGATGCACAAATCAACAATGTTTTTCAACATGGTGTAAAATGAACGAGTGAACCATCTTTCAAAGATTATTAAGTTACACACAAGCTTATGTGAGGTTCTTTGTATTTCAACTATAAGAACTGTGTGATGATATATTTCTGGTGGTTAACTATTACAAATATAACGTCTCTGTTGTTGATTATTGTACAACTCGTTGTTTTCTTTTTAAACTGAGGGGCAGTGCCTTTTTACTGATGATCTGGGGAGTTGCATTTCTGCTTCACCGTCTATGAAAGTTTTTGTCCTGGCCTGTGGTGGGTTAGACATTAAGTGAACAGGCGCCGGGGGCCCTGGAGTGGGGCCCCGGTGGGGGGAAGGGGAGGAGTCTGGAGCCAGGAGGAAAAAAATACTCTGCAAAGTAAGATTATTGTCTCACGTGACAATCATTTATAATCATTGCTACACTAGCACGTGACGCTATATAGAGAGACAGCGTGGTAACCGTCTATCTTTAAATCTGTTCTACGGTAGTTGTATAAAAAAATCATTTGTGATGATTCTGCGTCTTGCTAGCGTTAATAAGCAACTCGTTATCTTTACAGGAACTATAACATTTATTTTTTGAAACAGTTTTATAATAAATGTTATTTAGGGTCAACGCATACCCAGGGTTGTGCTCTCTGTGCCAGTTTACTGGATTAATCTTGTCGCTCTCCACGTCTAATCTTGACCTGGTGTGAACTCTGACATTTGGCGGATAATACCCCACAAGATGGTAGCTCGGTGACAGCACAGAACCTGGGATGTTTGTTAGAAGTTTAACGCAGATCCTCTGGTACGGTTTATTGATTTAGGGCCCTCTATAGGGCACGTGAGGGAGTTTGTTGGTCTGCTGTGTTGTATGAATGTTGAGCACAAACGCAGAGTAAATGGATGGATAAACTTAAAATGTAACCAACCTGATACACGTTTCTGAAATACTGCTCTTGCGACTAATTTAACACGCGATATGGTGGAAAGCTGGCGTTCTTATCTTTCATAACTGCAAATACCTCCTTCTGTCATATTATAATAGAATACATTAAGCGTGTGGTTGGCAATTGTAATGGGGGGAAACTGTATGGTTGTTTCGCTTTCTGTCATGTTTTTTTAACGTTACATGGGTGAATAGAAAGACATCCATGATGAACTATGTCTTAAAATAAGTCCACTGTGCTTACACGTGGCATGGAAGGGAAGGATGAAGCGAGCAGTCTAAACAACGAAACTTACCGTAACTTCGTAGGTCTTCTGCCTCGGCATTACGTCGGTCGACTAATGTAGCGATTCTTTCCTTCAGCTCACTCAAGGGGAGAAAAAAAACCAGTTTCAAACCACAAGTTTTAAGTACACAAAACGCCCAAGACGTTTCTCTCCTTGCTACAAGTCGATGATACTTCACGCTGTTTTGAATAAGTAGGTCGGAGGAGAAAATGTCACCGATTCGTTATAACCAGGGGTTTGCTGTACAGGACATCCTTCGCAGACATTAAGTCTCAGTACTGAACTTCGTTATCACTGTCCTGATTAGACCCTCCAACTCGCCCTTTAACGCGCGATTTATACTTTCCCGAGCGCTCAAACAATACAGCACTCGGCACACTCCCCGCATTTTGTCTTACAGTGAACGGAATCGGAACTCGCGCACATTTCAGTTATGAGCAGGTTCTCTTTTCGCCGATTCCTAAACCGAGCGATCTACAAACGTCATGATGTAATACCAAGGTAATACGCTCTGAGAAGGTTCTACAGTTTTATATGGAGGTGGATATTTGATAATGCTCAAAAAACTGATGGAATTGCTGAGAATTGCTCCATTTTGCCGCGTGTACATGTAACTAAACCGCCTCGCATACCGATTATATATTGTATATATATATAACGCTTACTAATGTGTGTATGCGCTGCGCGCGTGCGATCTTTTGACTGGGATGGGGAGAGAACACACACATGTATTGTCATTGTAAGACCTAGGTGCTTCTTATTGTTCATATGCCAACATGTTCACAAGCAGTTTTGAGAAGTATACAAAGACATGGTACCTGGGAAGTACACAGGAATACCATCATCATCATGTGCCGTCTCCAGAACGAAGGTCGGCGGCAACGACTCTCCATCTCCCTCGCTCCCTCGCCTTGATGATGCTCTCATCCAGGCTGTGTCTTGTCCACTCTCTTGTGTTACCTTCCCATCTATATCTCTGTCCTCCTCTTGTTCTTTTTTACTTCCATCTTTCCTTCCTGTAATACGGTCTTCAGTATGTTGCCATGTCTTATGATATGGCCAAAGTATTTTGTTTTCTTCATCGTTATTTCTTTGATAAGTTCACATTGCAGGGGCGGGTTCCCGATCATGAAGATAGTAAATAGTAAGTACTCACTGCGTGCTGCAAAAAAATGGGGGGGGGAGGTCTCGCCATGACTGAAGAGTAACGTGGAGGGATGGGGCTATAACAATGTCAATCTGTTCAATATCATATTATTGGCAGCAACAGTATAATGTTGACAAGTTGTGAATTATATATTTCTGACCAAATAAGATGTTCTTTTTTGTCTTGTAATTCTTCTTATTAATATGCTTTTGTAGTCCTGCCACTTTTATCGATGATATTACTGAATATTTCTGAGGATATCTTCACACGCGTTCAGTTTTCTGTTGTTTTAGATTAGGTTTCACAATCGTTGCCACTTCTATAATCAGGGGAAATCCGATGATGTTCTCTACATATTTCATTTATTTTAACAAATAAGATATTTGACTTAGAAGTCACAACATCACTTGTACTAAGATGCAGTATGACATACTCTTCGTTAGTTTCGTCGTTGAAGCACATAAATATCAAATTATCATATTCTACATGCAACAGTTCTCAATGTTCCCCTATTTCACAATATTCTACACGTTTGATAAGAGGACAATTCTAAATTCTGTACTATATTCCATCTGCAACACGTGGTCAATCAGTTACAGGACTAAATCACTGTACTCGAAGTTTCAAAGTAACAATTATTCATAATCACTTGAATCACTTGAAACACAGATTCAATCTGTCCTAAAACCACTTCTTCAAAACCGCTTTTCCTGAGTATCTATTGCTCTAATTGTCCATCTATTCCAACTGTCGTTACCTACGTCTTCTTCCTCTCTCGTGTCTTCTCTGGTGTGTGTTCTCCTTCTGCTGTTCTTCTCTGATTGTCCGTCTTCTCTTCTTCTCTTATCTGGACCGGTCTCAGTTCACTGACCGTCCTTGTTCCTCCGTCTTCTCTTCTTCTCTTATCTGGACCGGACTCAGTTCACTGACCGTCCTTGTTCCTCCGTCTTCGGGGCTCCGTCCTCTTTCTCCTCTCCTCTACTTCCTCTTCGTTCGTACTACTTAGTTCCTCTTCTTGGTTTGTTCTTCCGTCATCGGGCTCCCTCCTCTGTCTCTTCTTCTTCCTCGTTCCCCCTACTTGGTTCCTCTTCTTTCTTCGTTCTGTTCCCCTTCTTAGTTCATTCTTCATTCTTCGCCCCTTTTCCTGTCTCCTTTTTATCTTCAAGTGCAATTTGGTGGATTAACCAATAAGTATTTTGGCTCCACCCTTCAGATGTCCACTGGTTCCCATGAGCGTTCTGATTGTCCGTCATTCACACTGACCCATGACTTATATATCGTAAGTCAATTGTCCGATAGGCCAGGCCTCTAAATATTTAATTGGTCAGCTGGCCGAGTTTGTCACTCTTTTATTTAATAAAAACCGTGTGCAATCGCATCACAATGCGTGCCAAGAGTCAACTCCGTCTATACAATTGTTATTTACCTAAGTCATTATCTTGCTATTTAATGTCGGAGGTTTTATTGTGTCCTCGCTTTTCATTGTATTCGCCTTTTCTATTTGTCTTTTCTATTTTGTTTACTCGTGTCAACGTCCAGTCACTACTTTGTTATCACTGGACCATCCTGCTTTCTGGCGTCCTTCTTTTGATGTGTCAGCGTCACTGAGTCTCGTCTTTTTCTATTCACTGTTTCCACTGTTTGCTTTTGCCCGCGTCTTGTTCTAGTGTCATGGAAGTTTTATACCTTTCTCTTCCTTTCCTTTCCATTTTTCTCTGTCGCTATTCGATGGTACTATTTTCTTTACAGTATATTTTCATAATCATATTCATTAATGATAATAATAATAATAACAATATATGTTACTTACAAGGCTATGCTACAGGGCAGGGATCGCCATGAAAGGAAAGTAAGTGGGCGTAGTTGTAAAGATACAATAAAATAGAAAGTACTCACAATCAAGGAACATTTTCTTCGGAGAGGGCGGATAGTCTATCCCTCTACTCTCCTTTTTTTCTTCATAATTCAAATTTTCTGTGATATTCCCTTACCCTCTCTTTCATCAACACGATCTTTTCACACCCTTTCCATCAACACAATCTTCTCAAACCCTTCCATCAACACAATTTTATCAAACCCTTCCATCAACACAATCTTCTCACATCCTTTCTATCAACACAATCTTTTCAAACCCTTCAATCAACACAATCTTCTCAAACCCTTTCCATCAACACAATCTTTTCACACCCTTCCATCAACACAATCTTCTCACACCCTTCCATCAACTCAAGAATCTCAAACCCTTCCATCTACACAATCTTCTCAAACCCTTCAATCAACACAATCTTCTCACACCCTTTCCATCAACACAATATTCTCGCACCCTTCCATCAACACAAGCTTTTCAAACCCTTCCATCAACACAATCTTCTCTAACCCTTCCATCAGCTCAATCTTCTCGAAACCTTTAATCAACTCAAGTTTGTCATATCCTTCCATCAACACAACCATCTCAAACCCCCTAATCAACTCAATCTTCTCAAACCCTTCAGTCAACAAAATTTTCTCAAACCGTTCCAACAACACAATCTTCTCAAACCCTTCAATCAACACAGTCTTCTCAAACCCTTCAATCTTCTCAAACCCTTCCATCGACACAAGCTTCTCAAATCTCGTTCTTATATCTAATATCCTTCCCGTGCCGTTAAACGTCACATAGGGATCGCACGGTAGTTCGCCAATTTTTCCTGATTTCGGCGAGTCTTTCAACCTCATCAAAGGATTTTATGCCTGTTAATTTGGCCTCTCTTAACAATGTCCTGTTCAGGGTTTCACTCGGTCTGCCTCTTTTTCTGCGGCCTGTTGGGTTCCACTTGATAGCTTGTTTTGGGATTCTCTGATCATTTCTTCTCATCAAGTGACCAACATATGTCCATCTCCTTTTCCTGATCACCCACGAGACTGGTTGTTGTTCAGTCATCTGTCTTATCTCTGCATTCTTGAGTTCGTTCCACTTGATGCCAAGTATTTTCGCTATGCATTTGTTTTCAAAAGAGTCTAATTTCTTGTCTATTTCTTTAGTTGTTTTCCAGCTTTCGCATGCATAAAAGAGGATGGATATTACATTTGAAATGAATAGTCTTAACTTGGTTTTTTGCTTTTAACTTTTGAATGCTATATGTTCTCAAGATTCTTGAAGATCGATGCTGCTATTGCAATTCTAGTTTTAACTTCCTTTCTGGTGTCACCATCCTGGTCTATGTAGCTGCCAAGGTATGTAAATTGATTGACTTCTTCAATATCTACGTGTATTTTTCCATTTTGAGTAATGGGAATTTTCATTATTTTTGTTTTGTTCTTGTTAATTTCAAGTCCTATTTTGCTAGCCAGTGAAGACAGGCTATCTGTTTTTTCTTGCATGGAATTCACACTGTTACTGATAAGAGTTATGTCATCAGCAAAATCAAGATCTTCTAGTTGGGTCCCATGTACAAACTTTGAAACCGACCTGTGCAGCATTTTTTTCATTATGAAGTCTATTGCAGTTCCAAAATGCAAAGGAGACAGTATACATCCTTGTTTCACGCCTGTTTCAATCTGGAACCATTCACTCATCCCTTCTACTGTTTTGACTGCACAAATATTTCCACTGTAGAAGTCCTTAATGATGTTGACAATCTTAGATGGTATTCTATATAGACTTAAAATTCTCCATTATGAATCTCTGTGTATGCTATCAAATGCCTTTTTAAAGTCTATGAAGTTCAGTATTAATGGTTTCTGCTTTTCTATATGTTCTTCAAGTATTATTCTTAGACTAAAGATCTGGTCGAGACAGCTTCTCCCTTTTCGAAATCCTGCTTGTTCTTCTCTCATTGCAGTATCCACTATATCTTTAAGTCTATTCAAAATGACCTTGCAAAATACTTTTGACACACAACTGATATTAAGTTTACTCCTCTCCAATTGTTACAGTCACTAAGTCTGTCTTTTTTTTTTGTTGGTATTTTAACAGTGATCCCATTTTCCATTTAGAAGGTACCTTTTATTCTTTCCAAATCTTGTTAAACATTTTCTATAGTTGTCTCATGTTGCCACTATTGATAGCTTTTAGCATTTCGGGTGTTATTTCATCTTCACCTGCAGCTTTGTTGTTAGCCATTAAATTCACTGCTGTTTCACTTTCATGCAAAGTAATTTCATCTAGGCTGACATTTAGTTGTGGGGCTGGTAAGTTGGTTTCAAGGTTTATCAATTCTTTTGGGTGTGGTCAGTTAAGTATTTCTTGGAAGTTTTCAGCCCATTTTTGCTTTTGGTCTTAATTGATGTTAATAGGGTTCCAGTTTTGCTAAGGACTGGTCTTTCTTTAGATGTAATAGTACCTGTTAGCCTCTTTTAATTGTTATATAAAATGTTGCTGTCTCCTGTTTTTACAGCTTTCTCTGCCTCTTTCGCCATATTGTCTATGTATTCTCTTTTATCCCTTCTAGCTGAACTTTTTACTTTATTGTCTATTTCTTTGTATGTTGGTTTTGCCAGATCTTTTCGAAGATCTGTTTTTACATTCAACGTGACTAATTTGGCTGATCGTCTTTCATGTATGCACTTTCATGTTTTTTCTTATATCCATGTTTTTCTATTTGTTTTTTTTTTCAGTCCAGCGCTTGCTTTTGCTGCTGTGATTATGGCTGTGCTGTAAGAATTTCATAATTCATCTATATCTATCTCCTCTACTTCACTGGGTGTTGTGGAATGATTGGCAAGTTCATGATTGAAATTACTGTTAGTATTCTCTTCTTGTAGGCTGTGGCTGTTTATCTTTCTGTGTACTGATTTCTTGTGTTGGCTTTTCCGTTTTAGTTTTATTTTCCCTATGCACAGGTTGTGATCACTGTTAACATCTGCACCCCTATAAGCCCTTATATCTATCAGAGATGTTCTGTATTGCTTTCTAATACAAACATGATCTATCTGGTTTCTAGTTCTATCATCTGGAGATATCCACGTTGTTTTATGTATCTCTATGTGTGGAAATATTGTTCCTCCAATGACCATGCCCTCTGTTAGACACATTTCTATTAATTTTTCTCCGTTCTGATTAACCATGTCAAATCCCGTTACCGTAAAAAAAAAAAAATCTCCACGCGTTCTGAACGTAGTCCAGGTGACATTTGTCACAGATCCTTGATGAGACCGTCTATGTCAGTTAACACTGGCCCCTTCTCATCATTTGAAAGATTGTTGGTTTGTTGTCCTGTAGCTGGCCACCATTCTCCCCCACCCACCCCCACTTACACGTACACGTAACCTCTGACCTTTGTAGCTCTACATGGTCTCGCTGACGAAATCTCGTCCGGTAAACGCGCAACAAAACAGCGGGGATAAATATATAAAAACAGTTCATGTCTTCCTAGCAAACAAGTTGACAGTTTTATTGACTTCCACGCCAGCATCGATCATCGTAAAACTAGAAGTAGCGAATGACAAATTATGAACGTCTCACGATAAACGGTTTTAAAATTAATTAAATAATTAATAATAATAATAACAGTAATAACTTCAAATGTGGACAGAATGTGGCGTATTCTCCTGGAACTAAAAACCTCAAATTTAAAAAATCTATTCCGGTGTATTCGACTGATGCCCGGGGTCTATGAATGTGACGCAGACTATATGAGTGATGCCTAGCGTCTATGAGTGTGACATAGACTATATGAGTGACGCCTAGCGTCTATGAATGTGACACATACTATGTGAGTGATGCCTAGCGTCTATGAATGTGACACAGACTATATGAGTGACGCCTAGCGTCTATGAATGTGACACATACTATGTGAGTGATGCCTAGCGTCTATGAATGTGACACAGACTATATGAGTGATCTCTAGTGTCTTTGAATGTGATACAGACTCAGTGATTTTTGGTGTCTTTGAGTGTGATACAGACTATATGAGTGATGCCTGAAGTCTGAATATAACAAAGACTATCGGAGCGATATGTTATATTTTATTTTATGTCTCTCAGCTTCAATGTTAGTTATGTTTGTTATATGAACAGCATATTTGTAGAATGTCTGGAATAGAGTGAAAGATGTATGATAAAGGGCAGAATGTCAGACGGGCCTGCGTGCCTAATTCTTAACCCTTTTGAAATAAAGATCAATCAATCAATCAATCTCTCTCTCACCCCCCTAAAGTATGTTTACAAAATACCTTGGGTTTTTCTTTCCTCCTCCAACAAGACAATTTATTAATTTAGTACTCAACGAATGGATTCCGCCTTTATGATGTGGTATTAGATATAAGTTGTATCCCAGAGTTCTTATCGCTGTATAAGTTGTCGAATGAAAGGAATGCGCTGTAATTGTTGTCTTTCAATCTCACAGTTCCACTGTGTTTCTCTTAATAATGCAAGACGCTGTCAAATTTGACAATCAGGGGCTCATAGCTGACATGGTAGCGTCAGTTTTGGGAACTGTAGCTGACCAAGACCCTGTCTCATCTTTCCGTTGGTACCTCCAGTAACAGACAGCCTGGCTAAAGGGGCAGGAATAGCCATAGCCCCACTGGTCGTGGAGACTCCTAAAGAAGTATTACATGCCCTCTGCTCGTTAGCGCCACTCCAGACCTGGAAAAAAAAATAGCCGACATAACCAGCTCCCAATCCACCATAATCAGCTGCAAAGCCGACATAACCAGCTGCAAAACCGACATAACCAGCTGCAATACCGACATAACCAGCTCCAATACCGACATAACCAGCTACAAATCCGACATAACCAGCTACAATACCGACATAACCAGCTACAAATCCAACATAACCAGCTACAACACCGACATAACCAGCTCCAAAGCCTACATAACCAGCTACAATACCGATATAACCAGCTCCAAATCCAACATAATCAGCTACAATACCGGCATAACCAGCTACAAAGCCGACATAACCAGCTCACAACCAGACATAACCAACTACAAAGCCGACATAACCAGGTCACAACCAGACATAACAAGCTACAAAGCCGACATAACCAGCTCACAACCAGACATGATTCTGCGGTTTAAAATCTTCACCGCATCGGCTGCAAATAGCACCAGCTTTTAGTTCCAGTGAGGTTCAAGAAGAAGAAGAAGAAGATTATTATGATGATGAAGAAGAAGAAGTTACGCGACACCGCCACACGGTAGGAGTATAGAGCAGAAAACATTCACACTAAGAACAGTAAAGATGGAGAAAGAGGCCGACGACGAAGAGAGGGAGGGAGGGAGGTCAGAAACCGTAAATATCCCATCATATGAACCAAATCGCAGAACCCTTTTAAGACGTCTTTTTCCCTCTTCAGTATCGAAAGAAAGGAGACAAGGCAATAGAAGGCAAGGCAAGGCAAAGCAAGGCAAGGCAAGGCAAGGCAAGGTAAAGCAAGGTAAGGCAAAGCAAGGCAAGGCAAGGCAAAGCAAGGCAAGGCAAGGTAGTTAGAAGTATTTAAAAGGTACATGCAATTTCATTGTTCAACAGATAACACATTTGTAACGTTTCACCTTTCGTCTCATTCACACAATTATTGTTTCGGATAGTTTTACTGTTCAGCTTGTTAAAAACTTGTTTTCGTCTATAGCAAGAACGATTTGCTTTCCTTGGATGTATAAAAGAACAATTGACTGCCATCGGTTCTTGCTCTTCACCTCTTGGAAGACTGCATTGCTTTATTTTTCCTGTTCTATTTTTTTTTTAATTTCATGTTTGGCGAATGGGACACAGGATGTAGAGATAAAGAATGCTGTTTCTTCTTTCATTATTATAGAGCATGTGGATAAAGAATACTGTTTCTTCTTTCATTATTGTAGGATGTGGAGATAAAGAATGTTGTTTCTTCTTTCATTATTGTAGGATGTGAAGATAAAGAATGCCGTTTCTTCTTTCATTATTGTAGGATGTGGAGATAAAGAATGCTGTTTCTTCTTTCATTATTGTAGGATGTGGAGATAAAGAATGCTGTTTCTTCTTTCGTTATTATAGGATGTGGAGATAAAGAATGCTGTTTCTTCTTTCATTATTGTAGGATGTGGAGATAAAGAATGCTGTTTCTTCTTTCATTATTGTAGGATGTGGAGATAAAGAATGTTGTTTCTTCTTTCATTATTATAGGATGTGGAGATAAAGAATGCTGTTTCTTCTTTCATTATTATAGGATGTGGAGATAAAGAATGCTGTTTCTTCATTCATTACTGTCATGTTGTTAGGCCTCAATTTGTGGAAAAACTGAAGGGAAATGAAAGCAAAACTACGAGATTTATTCGAATTAACATTTTCCAGCTGAAATGTTTACCACGGCCTCGAGAACAACGTCATCAATCGGACAAGATAACATAACGAAAGTGATCATTACTACCAAAAACCCCGTGACGCGTTCTTGAACTCTACTGACAACAACTTAAGCCTGGACATCTAGTTACTGCAGTCAAGATATTCACGTACGTATTCCGACGCTCTTTGCGATAACCAGTGTATGCGTATGCCTATATTGACTACCCCTGCCGCGTGCTGACTGTCCGATGTTTCCATGAAAGAAAAAGTGTGTTTGCTACAGGAAAGACACCATTATCAAGACTGGCGATTCAGATCTTCTTCTTCTTCTTCGTTTGCACTCAAAAGGGCGTCGGTCGCGTTGTGTCGCAGTTATGCATCTTTCGGTTCAACGCATCTGATTTCGGCTGTGAGTAGTTTTAGGACTGAGTTTTTTTCTTCCCACTGCTATCCAAATTGATAAAGACACGCTTATGTTCTCATGGCTATGAGCAGATATTATACTCAATTCTGAATAACGCCGGTGGTGTCTGTTGAGAATGTGCTTCGTTAGCTCACTCTAGTTAGTCAAACCAGTACACTGTAATTCTTTATGAGATCGCCTGAGTTAGTTGACACTGGCCTGTCTCATCACCTGAAAGATTGTCAGTTCGTCGTCAGATAGCTGTTATTATTTCATTATGGCTGCAAGACATCGTTGATGATCTGCAAATGGATGCATCAGCAGCAGGCCATCTTGCTCACAACTGAGAGGCCTACAGGAGTGCTGTTAGGGAGGCAAAGTTCCGCAAGGGACATGCAAATGAATGAATGAATGGTTTTAAGAGTCAAAGTACAATTTCTTTATTGGACACAAACTATTCTGCGGAAAACCTGTAGAAAACTTTAATAATAGACCGATCATCCCTGAGATACCACTATACTGTAACTGTAATCAGACACTGGCATTCCCCTCACTCTGGGCATTCCTATATGTGCTCCGCCTTCCATTCCAACACCCGCTGAACTGAGCGCCTGCCCATGTTGATAGCCTCTCTCTCTCTCTCTCTCTCTCTCTCTCACAAACACACACACACACACTCTTTCTCTGAACCTTAAGTGCACAGGGTACATGGGGCTTCCGCAAGGGTTTTCCACAAACACCTGTTCTAGGTCCCCCCCGCTCTTGGCCAGGTGAGCCCTCTATTGCTCAACATCCTCTCTGTTCTTCTCCATGTCCTCTTTGATCTACCCTTACTTCTGTTCCCCTATGGTGCCCGTTTTTGTGCTATTTTTGATAGTGAGTTGTCAGTCACCCGGAGCACATGTCCTAACCATCTCCAGCGTCTTTCCTCAATAATTCCTGTCAGCGGCTTCAGTAGACCGCCACACTAGCTATTATTTACCGTATCTCCAACCGCCATTTTTAAACAAAGCAGTCTCGAGGAAACTGAGGGAAAAAAAAACAGCTGAAGCGAAAAAAAATGAAAGTTAATTATAAAATTTACCTTGAACAGAGACCTACATATTACTAAATCAGTATTTCTAATTTTATTAGCACTTTGTATTCTAATTATATATTATTGTAACAGTCTGACGGTGTCTATATTTCTGCACCAGACCAGCAGACGATAAAGCATGGCGCTCGAGAAGCTTGTTGAAGTATGTAAACGCTTAACTTCTTCCACATGTACAGAGTTGTTTGGGTGAGTAGAGTAGATTTACACGCTTCTTTACATCGCTTACACATATTTCTAGCACCCACAGTGAAAATTCAAAGAGGATAGCAGTTCGATTGCTTTAAAAGTGATTACTTTCAATCGGTATATTTCTTCTATAGGATTCACGAGAAAACGATGAATGTACCACGAACATGATTCGGCTGTTGAATGTGAATGCTTATTCTGCCATATTTTATTAAATTATTAAACCAGTGACCATGGAGTTAAGTGACAAGTTTTCGCAGACACTGACTGGCAGCTGTCATTATCGTAGAAGATATGAATTGATGGGATATTTCCCGATTTGTTTGGGCAAATGGTTCAACCACTTTCTACATTCTTGTAGTTTGTTAGCTCACAAAGATGGGGTGGTTCATGCATTTCGAAATAGAACAGAGTTGTGAATGATGTCAGAAGATGAATATGAGAGCAGCTAGTTGTTGAATTTGTTCTTCCATATTTGCTATCAAGTTTTAGTTCTGTAATCACTGTTCGTCCTAGACAGTCAGCCTTTGAAACAAGTGAAACATTTCAAATATCTAGGGAGCACAGTATCATCTTCAAGGAAAATCGACGCCAGAATTGAGGACAGATGCAGTAAAACAATTCATGTCATTGGAAAAATGGTACTTATACTGAAAAACAAAAACATCACAAGTGAGACAAAAGGAGCACCGTACAACACGTCTTCTTCCCAACTCTGTGCTGTAAGTGTCAGACATGGACATTAACAGCTAAATATACAAGGAAAATCATCATGACAAAAATGAGATGTTTAAGAAGAATACTAAACTTGACAAGAAGAGACCAGATAAGAAATGATGCCATCAGGGCAGAGACTGAAGTAATGTGACAGATAAAAGGGATAGCTAACTGGAGTAACACCAGTAATACACTACTGGCAAATGGTTTGGCCACATTACAGGACTACTGCCAGATAGTATACCACAGAAAACATTGACACTAAGAAACAGAAGGGAAGGCCAAAGTCATTTATTCTTTCCTAGATTTGTTGTCAGGTTTTACTTCTGTACAAGGAAGTGGTGCAGGAAGAGGAAAGAGCACTGTTGATATATATATATATATATATATATATATATTATATATATATATATATATATATATAAACAGTGCCCTTTCCTCTTATATCTAGGATGAAGGATAGAGGTGTTTGGGGGGGGGTGACTGCTGGTAGAATTCGAGGGTGCTAGAACCAATGGCAGACTGGCATAATAAGTGTTCATATATTTCACTGCTTACTGAAACAGAGAGCAGAGCGGGTATAGATGTGCCCTGAGTGTGATAGTGCTAATTCCTAAATTCAAGATGATGTGTACTTGATTTACTGTCATATTTTACTTCATTAGTCATTTACTCTTCCTTGATTTACTGAAATGTTGTACTTCATTAGTCATTTACTCTTCCTTGATTTACTGTCATGTTGTACTTCATTAGTCATTTACTCTTGCCTTGATTTACTGTCGTGTTGTATTTCATTAGTCATTTACTCTTGCCTTGATTTACTGTCATGTTGTACTTCATTAGTCATTTACTCTTCCTTGATTTACTGTCATGTTGTACTTCATTAGTCATTTACTCTTGCCTTGATTTACTGTCATGTTGTACTTCATTAGTCATTTACTCTTGCCAGGAAAACTACATTTTAAAAAAAAGTGTTTTTGACAGCCACATCAACTTACTGCACACAGAAAGACACCCATTATCTTGCACTATGAAAGCAGGAAAGTTTGGCTGCCATTAATGTTCATTTTGCTCTATTCCTTGCCTTCCACTCGACTGACTTGATTCTTGTCCATCTTTTCATGTTGTCCATGTCCCTATGTCATATTCCCTTACTGTTTTACCTTCAGCGTCAGGGCAAAGATGACCGAAATGTATACCTCCTAAGTAAAATGACTTCATAGTGTCCTGGTACAACAGCAGTAGATATATATTTTTTTCTCTCATGTGCAATAGTGAGATATTTGTTAAAACGTAGTTTTAGCTCGATTTTTAATTAATTCAAGTGATCTTTTAACCAGGGCTGTTTGTGAGGTTTACATTTTGCCCATAATGAGACTGGATATTTTACCAATAATGAGTTGGACATTCTGCCCACTAATACAGTTCTTTTCAATTTGTATAGTTTGCAGCTTTATACAGTAAAATATACAAATCAATGAAATGGATTTAAGCACTTGTATAAAAGTCATCCTTGACACAGTGCTGGAGGACCTTGACTTTGCGGACGACATTTGTCTACTATCAAGCAGCCACAAAGATATGCAAGATAAAATAAACAAGTTAACTCAGAATGCAAACAACATAGGACTAAAGATCAACATAGGAAAGACAAAATTAATGAAGCAAAATGTGAACAACAGAAATACTCAGAGTAGATAACAAGTTAGTGGAAGAGGTCAGTGAATTTGTATACCTTGGAAGTAGAGTAGTAGAAAATGGAGACAGCACAGAGGACATCAACAGCAGACTTACTAGAGTAAACCAGGCTTTTGCAGTGCTGCTGACTATATGGAAATCTAAAAAACTAATCATAAATACAAAAATCAGGATATTTAAGAGTAATGTTCTAAGTGTACTACTCTATGGAAGTGAATGCTGGAAAATCACTAAAACCATAGAAAACAAGATGAATTCTTTCCAGACTAAATGTTTACGAAGAATTAGAAAAATATTTTGGCCAAACACCATAAGAAATAACATCTTGTTGGCAGAAATGCAGATGAAGCCACTGACAACACTTATTGAGGAAAGATGCTGGCGATGGTTGGGACATGTGCTCTGAATGACTGACAACTCACTGCCAAAAATAGCACTAAGATGGACACCACAGGGGAACAGAAGTAAGGGTAGACCAAAAGAGACATGGAGAAGAACAACAGAAAGGATGTTGAGCAATAGAGGGCTCACTTGGGCAAGAGCAGAAAAAAAAGCGAATGACAGGCATTTGTGGAAAACCCTTGCGGAAGCCCCATGTGCCCTGGGCACTTAAGGTTCAGAGAGAGAGATAAAAGTCATACACATCGATGTTTGTATAAAACCTGCAAATTTTATGAAACATTACCAGATTTTTCGTTCAGAAAGAGTTTTAAAGAACCTAATAAGAAACATAACACAAATGAAACTAAAAATGTTTTATTTTATGTATATGGTTTATTTATGTAATATTTCCTATACAAAATGGATGTTACATTACCTGACAGACTTCAGTTTGTTTTTTTTTATGACTAATCTGACTTCCTTTGGTGGCATAACAAGCTCATTCTTCTCATTGTATGGGCTGTCTGAGACATTTAGCAGAATTGTTAGGATCTTCTGGAATCAGAGCTCTCATGTCAGCCTAACACACACAGTCATCTATTCTGAGCTCTTATGTCAACCTGGTATACTTAGTCATCTTTTCTGAGCTCTCATGTCAACCAAATATACATAGTCATCTTTTCTGAGCTCTCATGTCAACCAAGTAAACATAGTCATCTTTTCTGAGCTCTTATGTCAACCAAATATACATAGTCATCTTTTCTGAGCTCTTATGTCAACCAAATATACATAGTCATCTTTTCTGAGCTCTTATGTCAACCAAATGTACATAGTCATCTTTTCTGAGCTCTCATGTCAACCAAATATACATAGTCATCTGTTCTGAGCTCTTATGTCAGCCAAATATACATAGTCATCTGTTCTGAGCTCTTATGTCAACCTAATATACATAGTCATCTGTTCTGAGCTCTCATGTCAACCTGGTATACATAGTCATCTGTTCTGAGCTCTCATGTCAACCTGGTATACATAGTCATCTGTTCTAAGCTCTTATGTCAACCTGGTATACATAGTCATCTTTTCTGAGCTCTCATGTCAACCAAATATACATAGTCATCTGTTCTGAGCTCTTATGTCAGCCAAATATACATAGTCATCTGTTCTGAGCTCTTATGTCAACCTAATATACATAGTCATCTGTTCTGAGCTCTCATGTCAACCTGGTATACATAGTCATCTGTTCTGAGCTCTCATGTCAACCTGGTATACATAGTCATCTGTTCTAAGCTCTTATGTCAACCTGGTATACATAGTCATCTGTTCTGAGCTCTCATGTCAACCTAATATACATAGTCATCTGTTCTGAGCTCTCATGTCAACCTAATATACATAGTCATCTGTTCTGAGCTCTTATGTCAACCTGGTATACATAGTCATCTGTTCTGAGCTCTCATGTCAACCTAGTATACATAGTCATCTGTTCTGAGCTCTTATGTCAACCTGGTATACATAGTCATCTGTTCTGAGCTCTTATGTCAACCTGGTATACATAGTCATCTGTTCTGAGCTCTCATGTCAACCTAATATACATAGTCATCTGTTCTGAGCTCTCATGTCAACCTAATATACATAGTCATCTGTTCTGAGCTCTTATGTCAACCTGGTATACATAGTCATCTGTTCTGAGCTCTCATGTCAACCTAGTATACATAGTCATCTGTTCTGAGCTCTTATGTCAACCTGGTATACATAGTCATCTGTTCTGAGCTCTCATGTCAACCTGGTATACATAGTCATCTGTTCTGAGCTCTCATGTCAACCTAATATACATAGTCATCTGTTCTGAGCTCTCATGTCAACCTAATATACATAGTCATCTGTTCTGAGCTCTCATGTAAACATAGCACATACAGTCATCTATTCTAAGCTCTCATGTAAACATAGCACACACAGTCATCTATTCTGAGCTCTCATGTAAACATAGCACACACAGTCATCTATTCTGAGCTCTCATGTCAACCTAGCACACACAGTCATCTATTCTGAGCTCTCATGTAAACATAGCACACACAGTCATCTATTGTAAGCTCTCATGTCAAACAAGCACACACAGTCATCTATTCTGAGCTCTCATGTCAACCTAGCACACAGAGTCATCTATTCTGAGCTCTCATGTAAACATAGCACACACAGTCATCTATTGTAAGCTCTCATGTCAACCTAGCACACACAGTCATCTATTGTAAGCTCTCATGTAAACATAGCACACACAGTCATCTATTGTAAGCTCTCATGTCAACCTAGCACACACAGTCATCTATTCTGAGCTCTCATGTAAACATAGCACACACAGTCATCTATTCTAAGCTCTCATGTAAACATAGCACACACAGTCATCTATTCTGAGCTCTCATGTAAACATAGCACACACAGTCATCTATTCTAAGCTCTCATGTCAACCTAGCACACAGTCATCTATTGTAAGCTCTCATGTCAACCTAGCACACACAGTCATCTATTCTGAGCTCTCATGTAAACATAGCACACACAGTCATCTATTGTAAGTTCTCATGTAAACATAGCACACACAGTCATCTATTGTAAGCTCTCATGTAAACACAGCACATGCAGTCATCTATTGTAAGCTCTCATGTCAACCTAGCACACACAGTCATCTATTCTGAGCTCTCATGTAAACATAGCACACACAGTCATCTATTGTAAGCTCTCATGTAAACACAGCACACACAGTCATCTATTCTAAGCTCTCATGTAAACGTAGCACACACAGTCATCTATTGTAAGCTCTCATGTAAACACAGCACATAGTCACACATTGATCAACTCTGTTATTGTATTTGATGATCTGGCTTGTGGATTATCTTAGTGACTAAGTAAGTTTTTAACAGACAAATAAATCACTATCAGACTTACTTATTGTAAGTTTTTTTAACAGACAACTAAATGACTATCAGACTTACTTATTATAAGTTTTTAACAGATAACTAAATCACTGTTAGACTTACTTATTGTAAGTTTTTAACAGACAGCTAAATCACTGTCAGACTTACTTATTTGTCGTTTGAGTCTCTCATGCTCTAGTTACGACCTAGTTACAAACTGACATGTTACAACATATACTCTCGCTTCCTCTTCACTTTATTTGCAGGGCCATGAAAGAGCATGCACCAATTTAATAGTAGTTTTTCTGTGATAAATTGGAATGGAAATTTACAATCTATGATGTACTAATTTCTTTTGTTCCTTTTATATAATTACATTTTACAGATAACTAACGGCCTGAAGGTGCAGTGTCTAGAAGTGTTTTCTGCAGATATATCTCAGCTGATCTTCGTTACTTTCTACTGTAAACATGTGGGCACCTGCAGGTGACATGGAGTTGCCTGTAATTGAAAAAATTGATGACCCTGAGAAATTGCTTGCAGAAATTGTTGAATGCATACAACACAGAGATGCTCGTACTCTGAAGACCTACATACTTGAACACAAGATCAAAGATGGCAGCATTTTCTGGGAGCTTATTCTTAAAATTGGTGACTGTGTTGACAGCAAAACCTGTGAGAGTGACCCTGATTTCTTTGACGTCTGTTGCAGATGTCTTCTTTACCTTGTCAAGGTAGGCAACCCTAGAGAAACTCTCCTTGCACTTCTTGAGCAGGTTGACACTTTCATCGACGACGTGAAGTTCAAGAATTTTTTACCGCCAATTCAGACAGCACTGCTGAAAATCCCTAGCAAGCTGTTCCACTCTCTGGACATCACACTGGAGACAGTATCTGCCCACCTGAGATCTCTGCAGCTACCTGAGAATGTCCAGTTTGAAGGGGAAGAAGTGAAGCTCTTCCATGTGGACAAGAATGTGGTCAGGTTAACGGACATTCTGTACACTTATCTCAAGTTTCTGGAACCGTTTGTGAATGCAGTTGATGTTCATTTAGAAAATCTGACGTCAGCTGCAAGGCAGGAAGCACTAGTGCTGAAAAAACATCTTATCCGAATATTTGAGCATCCACTTTGCTACCTTGTTTTGACCTATGACCTCAAGTCGGATCAGGCCAAATCGGATAGCCGTCTCTGCGCTGAACTGGCCATGACATTGCTTGCCAAGGTGGAGACGGACTTCCATAGATTGATCAGAAATTCTGCACAGTTGTGTGAGAAGCAGTCCTCTAGTGAGATAGGAGATAATAAACAGTGCATAAAAGAGATCAAAGATGCAGATTTAAATGAGGAAGAACATGACAATGATGAAAATGAAAGAAAACTAGCAAGTGGCAAAGGACCTAAAGATGATACTATGGATCTTGTAGAATCATGGAAACCAGAAATCCACCCTTTAGCTCTAGGATGTTTATCCTATCTTATCCATGTAGAGCATATGGGCTTGCAGAAGTATCCAGCTGTGTACAGACATGAATATCATTTGAATTTCCACTTGGAAATTATGTCAGTTCTTCTGAGAAACACAAACTTCCCAGTGACTTATAAGGGATTGATTCTGTGTAAAGTTCTGACAGAATTGGTGCCAAAAAACAGCATACATTCTGATCAGATAGACAATCAGAATTATATGATTGTTATAAGACACCTTATACATATTATGATCAGGTGCCCAGTCAGAGATCATCGTATCCTGGCCACAAATATATTTCCAACAATGATCAGCAGATTTCAGGATGGTGGACGTTATCAGATATACCAGAACATTCTGAGTTCCTGTGAGCAGTCAGGCCTGAAGGGATATCTTGTCACCATAGTGAAGAATGACATTTGTGACAGCCTGAAGAATGCTGGGTCTCAGGGTGTGACTGGGGAAGCGCAGGCGAAGGGCCCAGGAGGGCCAGGGAACTTGTTGCCTGAGTGCTTCAGTGGAAAGAAGCTGGAGAGACTGCTGAAGCTTGTGCTGCATTTGCCAGAAGGAGAGACCACAGACATGTTGGAGAACTCAGATCAGATTATATCCTCCCTGAACCTTCTTCGTTTTCTCATTCTTGCTGATCCGCCAGCTTCTAACTTGACTGGCTTCTGGAACTTTCTCCCGGTTATTAACCAGGATTTCATATCTCCTCTCCGACGTGGCCTTGACCTAAGTAGGGCACATTACATTTTGGAACTGGACAGAATTTTGAGTGGGAAAGCAGCAGAAAGTAGGTCAGGGAATGACCCAGAACTGTCATTGACTGTATCAGGGCTGACACTGCCCATGATGGAAGAGAAGGAAAAGGCGGAGCTAATTGGACTGGCCATTAATACACATGAGGTCATGCTGAGCCTCTTGGGGAGAGTATCTGAGCTCCTGGATCAGCAGAAAAGGTTACAGACTAAAAGTGATTCTTAATGTTGCTGTAATCCATGTTGGTATGACTGTTGCATCATGACATTTATACTTTAGAAGGTGGCAACTTTGTAACAAAATGGGCTAATGCAGGAGGTAATATGGAGTAAATTATGAAAGGTAATGATGAGTTTTATAGCATAAGGTAGAGGTAGCTCTGCAATGTCACTGAAGCAGCTAGGAGATATTTTCCTTGACATGTCAGCACGCTGGAAGGTGATGCCTGGCTGTTCATGGTGAGAGATTACTTAAAAGTATGTTATCTTTATCCTTGTGTATCTTCCCAGGAAAAGTTATCAACAATAGATTAATGTATACACAAAATACATTTTGTGGAAGAAAGCACTGTTTTTAAACATGAAATCTCTTCATTATTCTGGAACATGTTGCCAGAGGCAGCTTTTTGTGAAATGAAGATGATACAAACGAGTGAGAGAATATTCTTGACTATGAGAGAATTGAAGTGCTGCATAAAGCTGATCTATCCCCTCTACTTGTATTTTTCCATTTTGATTAATGGAAGGGACAGATATTGAAGAAGTCAGTCAGTTTTCATACCATGGCAGCTACATGGACCAGGATGGTGACACCAGAAAGGAAGTTAGAATTAGACTTGCAAAAGCAGCATTAACCTTCAAGAATCTTGAGAATATATGGCACTCAAAAGTTATAATCACAAAAACCAAGTTAAGATTATTCAATTCAAATGTAATATCCACCCTCATTTATGCATGAGAAAGCTAGAAAACAACTAAAGAAATAGACAAGAAATTAGACTCTTTTGAAAACAAATGCCTAAGGAAAATACTTGGCATCAAGTGGAACGAATTTCAAGAACAACGCAGATATAAGGCAGATGAGCAAACAACAAACCAGTCTCATGGGTGATCAGGAAAAGGAGATGAACATATGTCGGTCACGTAATGAAAAGAAAGTCAGAGAATCCCAAAACAAACCATCAAGCTGAAGAAAAAGAGGTAGACCAATTATAGCAAAGATCAGAGGCAGACGAGCGAAATTTATAGGATATTTCCTGAGAATAGGAAAATTGAAACATACCTTGGCAACTGGAAAAATTGAGGGGAGAAGAAACAGAGGAAGACGAGAGAGAACTGCTGGATGGTCTGTCAGTGGTCTGTCAGTTTAGCCAAGAAGAAAGTCACCGGCGTATCTCAAAAGGGTTAAGAATTGGGCAAGCGGGCCCGTCTGACATTCTGCCCTTCTCTAGAGAAATGATCACCTATGCCACGCAGCTCGGCACTTATATCCTGGACAGCCAGAATAAATGCATAAGATGAGAAAAAAACATAAGAGAAAAATCGAAATTCTTTCAAATTGTGAGAAAAGTTAGAGAATGTGGCACTGGAAAACTTGATGTAATGAGACGGAGAGAGAGACAGAGAGAGAAAAAAATGATGTCAGAATGAACTGATCTCGTGGCACAGGAACAGAAAGACAGCTGATCAGATTAGAAAATTACAGGACAAAATAGAGAATTATGATCCCTGAAAACTAGTGGAACAATATGTAATGAGCGAGTGAATGGTGTTTACCTTGGAGACTTGGTTCATTTGACTGCACTGTAATTTTTTTTCTTTCTTATATTGTATTAAACATTTTGAAATATTGTTACAAGAAACTGCCTTTTTTTTGTCTACAAACATGTACAAAATTTTTGTGATTATTAAGTAGTGTAACAATATATTGAGTGAGAGTGTTTACACACTTGAACATACTGCTCTAGTGCAGCTGCCTTTTTCTTATGATGATGTGCACATCTCAGGCTTACACTAGTACAAACTGAAGTTGTACAACAACAAGCTGAGGTACAGCAACACACTGGTACAAGCTGAAATTGTATACCACACTGGCACAGCCTGAAGTGCATGGATAATTATATTCTTGTCAAAACAACATATGATAATGTTTAAATTGAATATTAATGTTTCATATACCATCAGGTCGATAGCTTTCCCTTTTTTTTTCCAACTCATCAGTGGCGACACCAAGCCACTTCTATTGCCTCAAAGTATTACACACAAATGAGTGTCCCCGCGGCTTTGGGATCCAGACACCAGAGAAACATCCTGCACACCTGTCAAACCTGCTCAAACCTCCGAGCACAGAACTGCCCCGAGGGATTGGAACGGAAAGAAAAGCTGTGGAGCTCACACACGAGCCTGGAGAAGACGGCAGACCTCGTCATGGTGATAGGGCTGCAGATTTAGCATGACCAGCCTTCCTGGAACACTGAAGAAGATGATGATGATGACGATACAGGGCTGTTAACGTGTGAGGGTCCCCACGTTTTATGTAACAGAAGCAGCCTGATGTCAAAGACAGTGCAGCAGTTGCTAACATAGTGCTGGAGCCAACACAAATGCTACACATGAACACAAACAAGACATGATGTTTCTGGTTTTGCAACAAAAATTTATTTTAGCAAATCATTGTACCAACCCTGGAGGCTAGTCAAAGAGTCATATGCACAAATAAATGAACATATAATGACATGTATGAAGAGAAGGCTGTTAACAAAGAAAACTGACAGGAAAGACGGTGAAGGTGAAGAGTGTGTACATGGACATTTAAAACTAGAACACCAGGAACAGGAAGATTGCTTGTCTTAAGTTTGTGAATCTAGCTTGTGACTGTGTATGTGCCTGGTATTCTCAGATGTCTGTCATTGTACAAGTTTTCCCAAAGAGGAATGGAGTCATTTAAAAAAAAAAGATGTTTATTTTAAATACAAAGCTATAAATGTGTAGGGCACATAAGTAGTAAAACAGTGAAACAAAATGTCTGCATCGTTTAATCTCTAAAAGATCTTTTTTTTTTAAAATATGGGATTCATTGTCCTTTTGTGTTGATACAAGTGCCATCTTGCTCTCTACACTACATTTAAGAAATTTGGGGGGGGGGGAAACCAGGTTAAACAACTGGTCTTACAACGACAACTACTTAAGTCACCTGAATGTTGACATACACTTGTGTCACTTGAATGTCAAAGTGCACCAAACACTGTTCATGTTCAACCAATTATACTCACGGAAAAAAAGTAAGTGCAAAGTTTAAAAAGCACCATGAACGTGCTCAGGTGATGACTGAAATAAATTTGGCACACATTATGTTTGATTATCCAATAACAGATAAAATGATAACTTTCAGGCAGTCACATGTTACAAAAAAAGTGAAAGAAACTCACCTAATGTGACTCACCACCCAAAGAAAAGAAAATCAGGATTTCAATATTGTGTGTGTCCTCCTCGGGCAATTATCACTGCTTGACACTGCCTGCTCGTCGAACCAATAACACGTATAAATTGTTGAGGATCGTTGTTATTCCATTTTTCTTGCAACGCTTGGGCTACTTCTTGGCAGTTTCCAGGACGATTGTGTCACCTTCGCAACCTGCGGTCCAGTTCATCCCAAATGTGCTCGATAGGTGACAGGTCTGGTGAAACTGGTGGCCATGGCCAGACAGTAATCTGATGCTACAGAAAGTGGTCTCTGACCACACATGTGACATGTGGACGAGGTTTATCCTGCTGCAGTATCACACCTTGTCCATTAGCATCCAGAAAAGGCATAACGTGGCGTGCAATTATTTCATCCCTACATCGTAAACCTGTAAGGTTGCCATTGAGGAAGACTAGGTTTGTTCGGCCAGCATAGGAAATTCCTCCCCAAACCATTACACTGCCTCCTCTCCTCCTATCCACCTCTAGCACGCACTTATTCGCAAAGCGTTCTCCTCTTCACCTGTACACTGAAGCACGCCCATCATGGCCTTGCAGACAGAATCTGAACTCATCAGTGAATAGGATCTGTCCCCATTGATGATAGGGCCATGCCACTTGGTGCCTGGCCCAGGTCAAGCAGGTTTATCTGTGGCTAACTGTCAGTACTGGTCTAACTGCAGGCCTATGCAGGCCTGAGTCTGTTCCGCATTGTCCTGCCCGACACACGTCAAACCTGGACTGCTGGCAGTCCATGTTGCCTGGAGATACCTGTTATGAAGGTGCATGAGGTGGATGTAGCGGTCTTGTTGAAGGATGATAACTTGTCTACCACTTCTATGGCTGTCAGTAACGGAACCATTTTGGTTAAAATGACTTTGAAGGCATGATATTGTGTTTCTGTGAACATTAAAATGTTGAGATACCGCTGCTACTGTTGATCCAGCAATTAACATCCCAACAGCTATTTCTCACTGATGTTCGTTCAATCTTGGTGTTATGAAAAAAGATGTTTATGTTGGAATTCCACTACTTCTTTCTTCAATGATTACGTGAAGAGATCTCTGAGAACAGAATTACACACTTACCCTCATTTTATCTGTGGTCAATAACCAATAATGGATCACTGCACATGACTTCACTGGAGCTGTGGTTATCTCCCCATGAATAGTGTGATCAACTTCCTGCAGCACGGGGAAGTGGACAACACTCAGACAAAACTTCGTGCCAAATTTGATTTCATTTCACTCATGACAACGTGACAGGCACGCTTGACACCACTGCACACTTACTTTTTTTCCGTGAGTATATAAAAACAATCACGATTTATGCCAAGTTTCTAAAGAAAGATGTTTGCTGGAAACTTTGTCAGTACCACTACTTTTCCCTGTAACTTCCAACAATCCATCTACTGCTATACTTGTTACAATTTGTGGTGGCACTACTTTGTTTCCAAAGGGTTAATACAAAGTGCAGGTACCAAATTTGTTTATGGGGTTAAGTTGTATAATACTTGCTAGATTTTGCTGGTTCTAATTCTGTGAAATGTTCAGACTGAATTCATTAATACTAGAATATCCACACAGAACTTTAGAAGTTGCTTTGCTCATTGTTTAAAAAAAATGTATGGTCTACTATGTTCAGAAAATGTCAGGTTTTAATGTACGCATCATGAAGAGTAAAGCCACCAGTTTAAACAATAATATGATCATAAATGTATGCTGTGAAGTATTTTCTTTGTATGTTGAACACAATTTACATACAGTAATAATCAGGGTGTATCTGTACATATACAACTGTGTGTGTTAGCATTTGTGCATGTACTGACTTGCATGTGTGCTGGCATTTATATACACATTTTACATTTGTCTGCATACACTGTCTTACATGAATGCCAGCATTTACTCATCTCCTTGTACATGTTCTTGTACTGCTTCATATGTAAGCTACTACAGTGCATAAGAGCCAGCAATTAACACATACATAAAAAAAAACCAACTTTATTTTTACACAAAACAAGTGAAATTTTCACAAGTTAAAAACAGTTTTGTGAAGCAAATTTTTCAACAATTTGCTCAGACAAAAACTATCCCTTCCCAGCATGCTGCCCACTTATGAAACATTAGAATAAACATGCCACCAGGACAAAACAATACATTCAAAATGGACATTCACTTTTAAGAAGCCACTAATGAGATTTTGAACAATGCATCACTCATGTCCCTCCTTCAGACAAACAAACAACATGAGATGACAACAAGCATGTGGCCATTAATGTTTCTTATGGCTGCAATCAATGAAGAAGGCATTGCAGAGTGAAAGAGAAGTACCAGGTGAACTTACGTGGTGAAACATTTGTCACGATTTATATGCCAAGAAACACATGACATTTGTGTGGGTTAGCTCTGGTGAGAGAAGCCAATGTATAATTACATAATCTACAATATGTATGAATCATGCGCTGAACAGACAAGCACCAGCTGAACCAGAAGAAGAAGAGGACAAGCCCTGGTTGAAGTATAATGGTGGAAGATGGTGAGGGCGCTTGTATTTCCCTTTACCAGTTGGTACACACTAGAACATGCTGCCCTACCCTCCCCAGCTCAAGACAAGCCAGACACCTGGGCCTTCAGGCCAACCATCTGGGCACTGAAGCATTTCAAATACATCCACTGTATCTGCACATATCAAAATACATTATTATTTATATAAACCCACAGTCTCATCTATGTTCTAATGCTAGCTGATGCTGTTATGTGCTGCGGTTACATGAGATACATAAAACATGTTGCTGTTATACAGAGGAAGAAAAAAACACGGCAAACACTTGTTGTAGCTGGTGTGGCCAAAGTTTAGATGCCAGTGCTCACAACAGACAGATCTGCAACCAGGACTTCTATACCCAATTTGGGGTGGTTAAGGCATTCACATACAGAGCAATGGTATCTCGAGTTCAAATCCTATCAAACGAGAAGATGCTTGTAGTTTCCACAATGCTCTCCTGTGATATTCTGCTTAGTAATGACCCCCTATCTGCCTGAACTATCTGCTGTGTCAGGTGCACTGGACTACACTGTACACAAAGCTGCCAGTGGTATTAAGAGAGAGAGAGGGGGGGGGGGAGAAACATACTCTCTTCAAGATTTACTCCCACAATTAAAGGACCTATGCTTAAGCTCACAAAAAAAAAAAATACTTCATTCAGTCTACACACATTCTCTGTGGAACTCCTCTCCCCTCATCTATTGCTTTAAGAAACTCTATTAACTTCTGGGACAATTTCACTTCAGAATGCTCATTACAATGCATATTTTTTTGTTTGAAAATGAAAACAGCTGCATAGAACTTTGAATTGCTTCTAATATTTGTAGGGTATAATGTTTGGATTTGTTCTTGTTTTTCATTTATATCAGTTCTGCTGAGTCTGAATGAGGCACGTTCATAAACTCTGTTCTGAGAAGCATTGTTCTAATATGTCCACTGACCTCAGAAAGCTTGAGAACCGCTGTTCTGTCTAATACAGGGGTGGCCAAACCATGGCTGGAGCTACATGCCTTTTATAATGTGCAGCTCACAGAAATATGTTTTCTGAGCTCTTTTTTACACCACAATTAATATAAAAGGTCAATTATAAATTTTTTAAAAGTTTCTAATTATTAACCAGATATAAGCCAACAAGTCTACTGGACTAAAATGTAAGTTTAGTGTTCATGGTCACTAAATATATTTCAGAATTTAAATGCTAGATTTCAATCAGGGTTTGAACAAGTTTCATATCAAGAGTTGTACAATTGGTCTTGACAACAAATAAGTATTACCCATACATACATTTCTTCATCTTTGTAATAAAACGAGTGCAATATTTGTTCATGTCATGTGGCTCTCACACATCCCGAAGTTTACCACCAGAGGGCATAAGAGTTGTTCTAATATACTCAATGACTTCAGGGGCCATAAGAGTTGTTGTTCTAATATACTCAATGACCTCAGGGGCTATAAGAGTTGTTCTAATATACTCAATGACCTTAGGAGCCATAAGAGTTGTTGTTCTAATATAGTCAATGACCTCTGGGGCCATAAGAGTTGTTGTTCTAATATAGTCAATGACCTCTGGGGCCATAAGAGTTGTTGTTCTAATATACTCAATGACCTCAGGGGCCATAAGGGTTGTTGTTCTAATATACTCAATGACCTCGGTGGCCATAAGAGTTGTTCTAATATACTCAATGACCTCAGGAGCCATAAGAGTTGTTGTTCTAATATACTCAATGACCTCAGGGGCCATAAGAGTTGTTGTTCTAATATAGTCAATGACCTCAGGGGCCATAAGAGTTGTTCTAATATACTCAATGACCTCAGGGGCCATAAGAGTTGTTGTTTTATTATACTCAATGACCTCAGGGGCCATAAGAGTTGTTCTAATATACTCAATGACCTCAGGGGCCATAAGAGTTGTTGTTCTAATATACTCAGTGACTTCAGGTGGCTTTCAGTAAAAGACACTTTCCAAAAACAGACCAGAGGAGAAGAATTGTGTGTTTTTGTAAGTGTTTATAACTGTTTTACAGAGATACTAACATTAACTTGTTGATAAGACTCTCTACATTTAGCAATGAATGTGCTTGTAGAACTTTTACACTTCAGCTTTTAAAACATTTCTGAAACTTTTGTAACTGGCAACTGATGTAAGACTGTAACCATTTACATTCGCTACTTAATAAATTTCTGGTAAATGGGAAAGTATAGTTAAAAATTCTTAATGCCACTTTGCCACTGACAACAATACTATACTGTTCAAAAAAAGAAACGCAACAAATACGATGTTGCGATTTAAACTGAAGTTTGCTGATCAGACAAGGGGAAATTGTCTGAAACGTTCACTTGGACATCAGCTTCACGTGCTGACTTGAATTGTACTCAGCAGATGATTCATGAGCATAGAAAAGCGACACTAGTCAAAACAGCATATTTGACAAAAACTCATGACAGGTTCACGATAATCTCATGAAACTTACTGAACACAAAACTCATTGATGTTACTGAATGCCTATAAAAGACTGACGCTCCTCAAATCAATTCATTTGAAAATTCAATGCGCAAGTATGGCTCATCTCACTACAGAACGACTCATCACTGGATGTTTACAGACTGGACAGTCACAAAGTGTAGTGGCCAGACAATTTAATGTGGTTAGAAGGACCATTAGTTGCCTCTGGAGATGATTTCAAGAAACTGGCTCAGTTGCAGACCGGCCGCGCAGTGGAAGACCCTTAGTCACAACTCCTGCCGAAGACCGCTTCATACGGCTGCGTCACCTCAGGAATAGATTTGCATCTGCGTCCTCAACAGTCCAGTCAATGACAGCACCTCGTCGAATTTCAGATCAAACAGTCAGGAACTGGCTGCATGTCACTGGTCTCTGGGTTAGAAGACCCTACAGAGGTCCTGTTCTTACGGACCAGCATCGCCAGAACCGACTACAGTGGGCGAACCACCATTGTCAATGGACCGTCGCGAATGATTGGAGAAGGGCTTGGTTTAGTGATGAACATTATTTCTGCTCCAGCGACATGATAGACAGAAAAGAGTTTATCACAGAGTCCATGAGCGCTACACCCAGAAATATGTGAATGAGGCTCCTCCACATGGTGGTGGAGGTATGTGGGGGGGGGGGGGGGCAATCAACTTCATGGGAAGAAGTGACTTGGTGCAAATTGAAGGACAATTGAATGCCCAACGATACATCACTGAAATTCTTCGTCCTCATGTCCTTCCACTTCTGGCTGCACCAGGGTCGATTTTTCAGCAGGATAACGCTCGAACTCATGTGGCACAACTCACCACCCAATTCCTCGTTGACAACGTCCAGACCATTTCGTGGCCATCCATGTCCTCAGACATGACTAAATAGAAGACGTGGCACCAACCAGTCTCCGACAGTTGTCTCTTGCACTGGGGGAGGAGTGGGCAGTCATCCCATAACAACAGATCCAACGGCTAATCGGATCCATGTCAAGGAGATGTCATTCTCTAATATAGGCCAGAGGAGGCCATACACCCTACTGAAACGGAGGCATCAGTCACAAAGAATAAAAGTCCAAACCAAATTTAATGAACATCATTTCAATGTCAAAGTCTTAAAGTTTCCTCATGTGAATACTGAAACATTAATTCCGTAAAATAAAATTTTGATACAAGTTTGAAATTTGGCGTCCATTATGACTACAGTAGTGTTGCGTTTCTTTTTTTTTTAACAGTATAGTTGAAAAGTACTTGATCTGACATGAAAATGTTCTGGTGGTCTCATAACTTTACACTGAAGAAAACTGTGAGGAAAAAAACAAACAACTAAATAAATGTGAGGGAAAAAAAAACAAACGCCACAGCTGCCAGTGTATGGTATGATGCAGACAAAGATCCTGTCACTACATGGAGGCATTTAGCCAGGTACTTCACAACAGCCTTGGTGAAACAACCCAAGCACATATTTCTAAAAGCCAGAGTTGCACAGGAATGACAATATTAAGCTGTACTCCCTACCAACACTGTGTATGCCTACTGATGTGTGTTAGCTAAATGTTTACATTCTCAGAAACCAGCACCTCTAATATAGCAGCACTGTGTATGCCTACTGATGTGTGTTAGAGAGCTAAATGTTTACATTCTCAGAAACCAGCATCTCTAATATAGCAACACTGCCTACTGATGTGTGTTAGAGAGCTAAATGTTTACATTCTCAGAAACCAGCACCTCTAATATAGCAGCACTGTGTATGCCTACTGATGTGTGTTAGAGAGCTAAATGTTTACATTCTCAGAAACCAGCATCTCTAATATAGCAACATTGCCTACTGATGTGTGTTAGAGAGCTAAATGTTTACATTCTCAGAAACCAGCACCTCTAACATAGCAGCACTGTGTATGCCTACTGATGTGTGTTAGAGAGCTAAATGTTTACGTTCTCAGAAACCAGCATCTCTAACAGAGCAACACCATTCTATCACACAGTTAACCAGATTTCTAGCTCTTCTATGACAACCTTTCAGTAAAATGTACAATTCTCTCACATCCTTCCTCTGTGTATAACTCCATCACTTCTCAACCAAGTTAACTATTTCTAAAACAACTTGTAACTATGCCAACATTAGATCTAATGAGAGACACCACAAAAAAAGTTTAAGCAGGCTGATGACGATTTTTTTAAAAATGGAGGAAAACAAAAACAATAGTATGGGCATTCTGGGCAGATGCTTGGCATGTTCTTCATGAGACCCTTTATTTTGAGTTGAGGCACTTGTAGTTGAAATCAAAGGTCAGAGGTTGGGAAAATATTTACAGTGCAAATATGGAGACATACAACCAGACAGGGGAGATAAATGTTAAAGTGCTTATGGCAAGACAATGAAACCAACAACAATGATGATCTCTCCCCCCCCCCTGCACATACAAACAAAAATAATTAAGGATAAGGTACAAGAATTTGTGCCAAGGTACAACAAAATAACCTTGCTTTAACTGGTACAACAAAATAACCTTGCTTTAACTGGTACAACAAAATAATCTTGTGAAACTATCTTCTGTAAGTTGCTGTTGTAAAACTTCATTGAAGGCACATTTAAATAATTTTTTTTTAAAAAATGACAAACTTACATAAAATATAAAAACTAACAGCAACAATATGCATGAAAACGTTTTGTTAGCAAAATGGTGAAATCATGTGACCAGAGGATACCTTCTACAGAGCATCTCATTAAAAGAGGATACCTTTTACAGAGCATCTCATTAAAAGAGGACAATCAGCCTCTCTAATGTGTGTCAAATCTGTATCATTCAGTACATCTGCCTCATCAAAAATAAGACAAGCTGCACTGTTACGTAACTGCCCCACCAAACTGTGTCACTCTTCAACATCCTTTATGAGTTTTCTTTCACATTCACAACATGATGTTATGGTGCATAAAATATGTTCTATACAGTCCTCAAGCTATTCTGTTGTAGTCTACACAATTTCAAAAAAAACTTACGTCACACCAGAACTCTAATGTAAAGTCTAGTCAAGATAATGTCAAGTCTAGTGGGAATCTCAAGAAAAAACAGTGCTTTCAGTCAAGCCAAAGTATAGGTAGGATTTCATATTTTGAAGGGGAAAAACGATTATTATAATAATGTTATGTCAAGTCAAAGAAATGTCCATGTCAAGTTAATGGTAGTTTTATACATATCAAATCAAATAAGTATGATGATATATCCAGTGAAAGCCGAGTGTATACATGTCACAACAACAGGACTCAACTGCACGCTAAATTTTTTTTAAAAAAATTTTATGTAAAAGTTGTGCTTCAAAATAAACTGAATGTTGTGTCAAGTCCAACTGTTAAGTCTTACAAAATGTCGAAGTCAGGTCCTATATCAAGTCTTGGTAGTGTTTCATGTTTCAAACTTGGATCTGACGTCAAGTCAAAGTCAGGTCTGGTGTCATGTCAAAGTCAGGTCTGGTGTCATGTCAAAGTCAGGTCTGGTGTCATGTCAAAGTCGGGTCTGGTGTCATGTCAAAGTCGGGTCTGGTATCATGTCAAAGTCAGGTCTGGTGTCATGTCAAAGTCGGGTCTGGTATCATGTCAAAGTCGGGTCTGGTATCATGTCAAAGTCAGGTCTGGTGCCATGTCAAATAATTCACTTAAGTCAAAGTCGGGTCTGGTGTCATATCAAAGTCGGGTCTGGTGTCATATCAAAGTCAGGTCTGGTGTCATGCCAAATAATTCACTTAAGTCAAAGTCAGGTCTGGTGTCATGTCAAAGTCAGGTCTGGTGTCATGCCAAATAATTCACTTAAGTCAAAGTCAGGTTTGGTGTCATGCCAAATAATTCACTTAAGTCAAAGTCAGGTCTGGTGTCATGTCAAAGTCAGGTCTGGTGTCATGCCAAATAATTCACTTAAGTCAAAGTCAGGTCTGGTGTCATGTCAAAGTTGGGTCTGGTATCATGTCAAAGTCAGGTCTGGTGTCATGCCAAATAATTCACTTAAGTCAAAGTAAGGTGTTAGTAAACTGGTGCTTCAAGTCAAGTTCTCCTGCCCAGAAAATATCTATATATTTCACTCCAGAAGCCATGTAAGCTAACAGTAACCACTATTACTTCTGATGTCATCACTTTATTACTTTCAACATGCTGCATTTTAAAAACAGCCAACAGGATCTGGTCTTATTGTCAGTTTCTGTTGAGGCAGACTATAAATGGAAAGTATCAGTTTCAGCATGTGTCAATCCTACACTTTAATCTTCTTGGTGTTCAAAGCTTCTGTTACTCGACTCCACTAAAATCCTACACTTTAATCTTCTTGGTGTTCAAAGCTTCTGTTACTCAACTCCACTAAAATCACACTTTTAAAAGACCTGTTAAGGGAAAACATATGAGTAGTGATGACTAACAACCATGACATATGTCACACAACTTCCTGTTAAAAAATGTTTCATACTACTGTTGCAAAAAAACAAAAGTCATGGAATACAGGCAACATGTCCCAGTTTGAAGCAGTTCCTTCTACCTAACAATGTAACCACGAAAACAAAGTGACAACTTCAAAGATTTTGGTCACAGCACCATGCTGGTATAAATTTGCACAAACAGATAAGAGAAAGAAACCTGAAAAGAAAGAAAGAAAAAAAAAAGGGAATGATTAAAAATAGAAATGTACAAATATTTTTTAACATGGAAACTTACTGCAAGAAAGACTTAAAAAAAAATTCATAGGTTGAAATTACAATAAAAAAACAACCTCGTAAAACATACATTTTTTTGTAAGAAAACTTGACATGTAGTACATTTTTGTAAGAAAACTTGACATAAAGTAGTTTTTATGGAAAAAAACTTGACATAAAACTTTATGAGAAAACTTGACATACAGTACACTTTTTGTGTGAGAAAACTTTACATAGTACTTTTTTTAAAAACTTGACATATAGTACACTTCAGTGGGACATTTCTGCTTTCAACATGAAAGCACAGAAAACAGCATGCAAATGTTCATATAACCATTCTTATAACATAGAGGCTCATACATGTAACCACATACACCGTTCTTCAAAAGGTGAGTGTGAAAGCAGACTAGGTGTTATATATTCACAAGTTACTGTGGCTTCTTGGCTAAAGATAACAGTTTATGATCTGTATAATCCATCAACATGAAGGTGTGTGTATAGGTCTGTCTCTCACAGGTGCATAATCTGTTAATATGTACTACAGTTAACCAACGTTTTACAAGTTAATAATCTGTTAACACAATCTGTTTACAGGTTAAAATCTGTCAATATGTTCTGTTTACAGGTTAAAAATATGTTAATATGTGTTTTAAAGTTTAAAAGTTTGCCAACACGTGCTTTAAGGTTTAAACTCTGTCAACATGTTCTGTTTAAAAGTTTAAAATCTGTTAACACTTTCTGTTTACAGGTTAAAAATCTGTTAATACATTCTGTTTTTTTTTTAAGGTTTAACAATCTGTCAACATGCTGTGCTTGAAGGTTTAACAATATGTTAACGTGATGTGAGGTTAAAAACTTGTCAACATGCAGGAGTACTTTGAGCAACCTTTCTCCACATACTGGCACTGTTGTGTATGTTTCTAAGGCTTCACATCCCACTCATATGCTGCCATACACTGGAACAGTGTTGACACATATGAAAATAACATTCAACCTCCCCCCCCTCCCTCCCTCCCTCCTCCTATTTTCAATATGTACAAAGTATTTCCAGTTATCAAAACAAACAATAACCCCTTCACTGCCAAACAGAACATATCCCGATACCATACAAACAAGATTATAATAAACACATCCACCGTGTCTTTACCAGCAAAAAGATGTGATGCCCATATTTAGCTTATATTTAAAAACTGAGAAAGAAAAAAAAACCCATACAGATGCAGTTATTTCAACTGCATTTTTTTTTTGTAAACAAAGCCATTTAAGTGGCTCCCAGTAGGAAACAGAGTTAAACATTTCCAGAAGAAGATCTGCAAAGTGAAGTGAATGTGAAGTGAATAAAAGCTGCCACTAACAAGAGCTTCACATAAACATTTTCAAAAAAAAAAGGCCTGCTTCAGGAAACAAAAAGGCAAAGTTTTCTTCAGAACAACATTATGCAACAATACACAAATAACGCTTTCATTATGTGTCACTGGTTTTAAAAATAACAAACATTCAGTGGGTGTTACATGTAACTCAAGCTATGTACAAAAAAATAATACAAAATAAAAAGAGTGCCAAACAAAGGCTCCTTGGCACACTGCAACTACTGCAACCTTTACAAACTTTTGTCTTACAAGACAATGCAAAACCACTTTATATATATATATATACACACACATATTTAAAAAAAAAAAAAAGTGAAATACCGAGTTGCTCAAAAATGATATTAACGACCTATAAAATATATTTAGAATTTCACACTTCATTCTGGTGACATGTCAACATATATAAAGAATGAAGGGCAAAAACAAAAAAAGAACAGCTTTAAATGAATGAAGATGCTTCTACGAGCCAGAAACAAACAACCATTTCAACACATTCAGTAATCCGAAACTTGGAAAGCAAACTTTTTTTTTTCTTCATTGAGCTGCAGGTGAGCTCTACCAGGGATTCTTAAACTTTATGCAGGCCCCCCCCCCAACAACTGTCACTATGTGCCTATATTCATCAGACTGCATTTTTATCATCAACAGTTCTATTAGGTACCAATATGGATGCAAGCAAGAACTGTGACTAAACTGGTTTCAACTTTCTATATTGATAGCTAGCAACAGAATGAGTGGAAGATAACTCTAAACTGACAACAACTTTTTTGTAAAACTAAAAAACTGTTTGGAGATCCAGCCCCAAATCCCCATAATTTGATTCCTACATCTCTACGGGGTATGGACACCCCCATGTTAAGAAATCCCCATAATTTGGTTCCCACATCTCTAAGTGGTACGGACACCCCCCATGTTAAGAATTCCTGACTTGAACAATGAAGCAACTTTTTAACTGTCTGGGTTTATGGAAGGAAATTTATGATGTCTGTCACTTCCTACCATGCTCAACAATGCTACAATGCTGTTTAATGAATTAAAAGCTAAAAATGATTTACGAGAATGCCGACTCACTTCTGCCTGAAACAACACATATATTCAGAAACGTGGCATGCACATACACACACTCGTCAAGATCACTATGAGTAACCCTGTATAATAAAAACTGTTCTAATCCACATCCTCGACATTTTTCCTTCACTATCTCCCTCCTCTTCTTCCTCTCCTTCTGCCATATTGCTGATCTGTGAAAGTACTGTGCAACCAACTTCCCCACTGCAAACATATCAACATACCATCCAGATCCTCTTTTTTTAATTCTCTTTCAAAACATGCTTTAAAAACGTTTCAACGCTGAACTTTTTACACCTGTTCAAGAAAATTAAAATTCATTTGAAGAAAATGTACAAAATCGGTTTTATTTATTTATTTTTTGTAACTATACATGAACAAATTTTTATATCCTTACTGCAATACTGCTCATTTTTAAGTACAGTTTTACGGGCTAAAATGTTGATCAAATCTCACCTCATTCTCTGTCCTTAAACAACGTTGAATTTTCTCACCAACATTTACTTTGTAAGATAATGAACTCTGTTTTCCAACAAGTTCAGCTCAAAACCTGACGCTGCATCTACATCCCTAAACGTTTCATCACCCCAAACCTAATTCACCAGCTCTCCTCAGAAGACTTCACAAAGGGCTGTAACTCTTAGACTCTGATGCTTTTACTGTAAGAAAGAACCAACGATTGGTGATTCACGCACTGCATTATAAAGCGGTCATCTAAAATGTGCTCTGTAATTTCCCTTGTTATAATCAATGTATAATTTGATGCAGGTATGATGTTTAAAAAAAAAAAAAAAACAGCCAAAGAACACTTCAACTCAGGGCAATGACATTTGAAGCACTATTTCCAACAACAAAGCCAATTAAAGAAACTATTTTAACCCTTTCACAACTACATACTGCTAGAACGCTGTGAGCTCATAAACCTGTGCTATCTGACCTCATAAACTTGCATACTGTGAGCTCATAAACACAATCATTTAATGTCACAGTGAAACAAGTCTGTTAACCTACAGCTGAGAAACTGTTTCTTTAAAAAGTGAACACTTTAATGTGTCCTTCGTACCACAGGCACAAAAAAAAAAACACACATCCCCATAAAAATAGCATAGTGGTGCTGAATGAGTTAACAAAGTGAGTTCATAACACATTCTTCTCTCTCCACAGCTTTCTACCAAGAGACAAGAATGATCATACAATGGTCAGACAAGTGGTCACCTACCACCAAAAGCTCTTTTTTTGTTTTACCAACTACAGACAGAATAATTCCCATTAGGAATCCATCACTGGAACATAAAAGAATGCATGCAGCAGAGACAGGTGCTGCCACCTATAACATGGGTGAAGGATGACAGCGAAGAACTCGAGCTGGAACGTCATAAAAGTCGTACTAAAACCACAGTGCCAAAATTTGTGGATCCGATGATAACATGTTTCACCTGTCAGTTACAAGAACCAGTTTCAGTTCCATAACTTACACCATAACTAAGTAGACACAAAGAGGTCTAAAAATATATAAATTTAAACATTTATATTCCTCCTTCATCTTTTTACTAAAAATTTATGTTGTTTTATTTTCTCAAATCCCATATAATGAGACTCCTCATATAAATTTCAAATTAAACACACTATGTGAAATACTAAACCAACCTCGTGATACTACACACAACCCTAAAACCTGAAATGATGATGCTGGCAGATTGTTTTCAGTACTGATTTTCCTCAATCCAGCCCTTAAGGGTAGCTGGTAATGGTAAATGCTGAATATGATCATAACGTGTATACTGACGAATAACAAAACGACAAAGGTACTGTAACGATCGGACTTGTGTAAACCTTGAGATGGGCTTTGTTAAACGTACAGGAAACTGAGGAGCGCCCGGGGAACGAGACCTTGAGTAGTAAAAGATTCCTGTCTGCGAGTCATTCATTGAATGTTCGATCAAGTCTACAATCGAAGGGTAACCTTCTGTATCTGGCTGTGCATAGAAACTGAACATCCCGTTGCAGTGTTCAATTCGAGTATGTAATGTACGACCGTACGAACGAAAGGAGAGACTGAGTAGATATCTTTCGTCTGAACTGTCTCGTACAAGGAAAGCACCGTCTGGTTGATTTGTCAGTTTGTCCTCTGCCTCATTTCTAGTTATAGGCCCCCAATACCAGCCAAATTTGGACAGACGAAAAAGTTCTTGCGTAAGACTCCAAACTTTCGGGCTCCAGATTTTTGTCTGCTCCTTGATGGGATCATACTCCACGCAGTCAGCAAACTCAGAGACAGGATAAGAATGAGAGTTTTTATCATCTTCTTTGTTTGTGGTGACAGTAACATCTGCCCCATCTGAAACATTATCCTCAAATGCACTATCATCATGCTGCAGCGAGGACTCTGGATTAAACAGGGATATGTCTTTGGACAGGCAGCCAGGTTTGTCCTTAGTTAGCTCCAGATCATAGTGGTCTATATTGGAATGCCATTCTGAGAGTTTTGGAGACATGCAGGCTTTGTGAGTCATGTTTAAATTCCCACAACTGTGGGAAACAGAACTGCAGGAATCTACACTATGAGACAGCCTGCTCTTTCCATTTAATCGTGAGCTTGTCAAATTCGGTGTGATATTTGCAGAATGGCATTCCCTTATATGTCCGTTGCAATCATCATTGTCAGACTTCTTCATTGATAATGATGACAATCTTCGGCGTAAGTTTCTGAACAGACCCATTTTCTTTCTGTGATTGGCTGCCTCAGATATCAAATTATTGCTTGCTGGACTGTTTTGGTAAAGCGGCTGGTCATTTCTGAGACAAGATCGAGAATGATTTGATACGTCTGGAGTTTGTGTTCCTTCGAGAAGAGCCGAGTCTGTCTGCTGGCCGGGGTTCAGCTGACAACATTGCTGGCGATTGTGGTGATGGTTGCGATTCGTTCTGTCGCTCTCGCTGTCACCTTGAGATATGCCTTCGCTGCAGCGAGTCTGTGAAGCCACTCGAATACCCTTTATATTTACCTTTTTCATCGTCATATCAGACAAGAATTGGCACGCAAATACATCACAAAGAATCTGTGGAAAAACATTTGTTGTGGTTCCAGTGTTCCAACACTTCTTACAAACATCTATGTTCTTGACCAACGCGCATGCGCCGGTGTACTTAGCGCTTCCGGAATTTAAGAACGAGCCGAATGCATACCTCCCATCGCATTTGTCAGAAATCATTGTCCTATTACTTTATCAAATACATCTACATCTAATTCATACATTTTAAAACTACACGCATATATTTTTTGCTACAGACACCAGCGCATATTTTATTTTCGCTGCTGGGCGAATGTGTTATAAAGAGAAGGAGTCTAGTTGCTGTCTGGCTGCTTACGTAATCACAAAAAATATCAGAGAAAGGGCTGGACTAATCATCAATGGAAGAACAATTGATTACCTCAGATAAGCAGATGACACAGTTTGCTGATGAAAGAACATTTTTAAAGGCAGACCGAAGGAAGAGCCGGCGCTGCCAATATGAGCAAGAAATACATGTTAATTTTTTTTTAAAAAAGGCAAATAATAGCAAAAGAAAACATGTTTTGCCTCAACACACACATTTCAACGTTGAGGGTTTGCAAATAGACGGCGTCGTAAGTCTCAGCCATTTGCTTTGTATAATGGGATTTTATAGCTTCCTGTTATCTCCTCCATCCATCTTCCGCTTGGGCGGCCTCCCCTCCGGTACAAACCATTCTCAGCATGAATGTTTTCTGTAGTATTTCATTTAAAATTTATTTGCATGTCCCTTGCGGAACTTTGCCTCCCTAACAGATCTCCTGTAGGCCTCTCAGTTGTGAGCAAGATGACCTGCTGCCGATACAAGTATGCCACATGAAGACCTTAAAAAATTTATTGAATTCGCTAATACACTCAATAACAACATAAAATTCACTTATGAAATCTCTGACAAGTCTGTTAATTTTTTAGACATTAAAATTTCTGTTGGCACAAACAGGCTTGTCACCTCTGTATTTTACACGCCCACTGATAGTCACACCTATTTGCTTTACACCTCTTCCCATCCTGAAGCCTGTAAGAACTCCATCCCATATTCCCAACTCCTCCGTCTTCGCCGCATATGTCAGGATAATTTGGACTTTATAGATCAGTCCAACAAGTTATTAGAATTTTTCAGTCATCGCCACCACCCAGAAAAGGTCCTTCGTAAAGCCTTCAACCGTATCCAACTAGTGAGCCGCAAAGAAGTATTCATGAAAAAGCCTGTTACTCCATCTGACAGAGTTAAGTTAGTACTGCCTTTCCACCCGAACGGTCAGATTGTTACGAAAATTCTTTATCGTCATCTGCCGATAATCCAACTCAACTCCGACATTCGTGACATTTTCTCGGATCCACCCCTATTGGCATACAAACGTGAGCCAAACCTTAAGGACATCCTCGTCCACAGCCACTTGAAGCAGAGCCTTACATATGTTGGCACCAGAAAATGTAACCGCCCCCGCTGCGTTACCTGCCCCGTAGTTTGGGAAACAAAAACAATCACCTTTCCCAAAACTATCCTCACTCTTCATGAGGGATTCACATGCGAGTACCGAAATGTGATATATGTCATCGTTTGCAAAAGATGCAGGATAACATATATCGGTGAGACTGGCCTCAGATTAGGGGACCGCATGCAAAAACATCTGTACGACATCGCCCAGCATGCTTCGAAACCAGTCCCAAATCATTTCAATGGCCCCAACCACAGAGGCAAATCTGATTTTCTGGTAACAGCCATTAAACAATGTCACGCAGATGACACAAGCCGCCTGGCACTTGAGAACCGCTGCATTCAAAATTATGGGACGCTGGAACCACATGGGTTAAACTCGCTGTTTAGTTACACGTAACATCATCTTCTTCAATCATTATAGTACCTCTCCACTAAATCCACCCCTTCTTACTTTTCAAACTTCCTCACAGCATCACTCTGCAACCCCGCTATTTTCTCTGCAACCCCTCTTCCCCAATCATCTGTTTCAATTTCTCCTAGCAAGGTCGGTATTGCGTCACTCTCTCTCCCCTCCCCGGTTCCCCATCCACCACCCCCAGTTACAACCCACTGACCACATGTCACAGGTCTCTATTTACACAGTCTCCACGTCCCACTAGATCCATTCCTGACACACACACCGCCGGACAAGCCACACCGTGCAATTTACAGATAAGTACTCTTTTAACAAAAAAAAAAAAAATTTTTTTAAACAGTATTCATGTCAATCTATACTTTATCTCCTCTCTCTATTTCTTCGTCCTGTATGTTTTTGTATGATTAAGGCTCACGCCGAAACGTCACAACTTTGTAATCGTTAAGTAATAAAGCTGCTCCTACTTTTTTCCTATTTTATACATGCTGCCGATGCATCCATTTGCAGATCATCAACGATGTCTTTCAGCCATCTTCGCCTTGGTCTTCGTCTCTTTCTTTTTCCCATTATGTACCCTTCCAAGGCGGTCTTCTCTAGATTATCGTGAAGTTTATGTGTCCAAAATATTTAAGTTTTCTTTGTTTAATCCTCTTTACTAGCCAGGCTTCTTCAATATTAAGTTCTTGTAGTATGGATATATTTGTTCTTTTTTGTGTCCGTGATATTTGAAGAATTCTTCTGTAGTATTTACATTCAAAGGCATTTATGTGTTTCTCAGCTGTTTTGTTAAGTGTCCAGGTCTCACAAGCATATGTTGAGATGGGAAATATGCATGCCCTTGAAAATCGTATTTTTGTGGTTCTGTCTGTTCCTCTACACAGCTTCTTTAGTTGTTTTACTTTCTGAAGAGCGATAGATGTCCTCCTTTTAATTTCCCTCATTGTATCGCCATTATTAGTTCTGTAGTATACTGGCAGGTAATAGCCACGAAACATAGCACAACTTTAAAAAGAGAATAGGAAAATGTGAGACTGAGTTCACAAGAAAAGATAAGGGTAAATAAATGCACTAAACACGCTTTAGGAAGCAAAATAAAACGCCTTACATGACAAGTGACACAGTAATTAGAGCTGAGAATAGTCGAGTGGTTTTCCAACGTTTTGTATATTAAAAAAAATCTCATTAATCCTCTTCACTGCATGCCATAATGCCACTTCCCACCCCCCAATGTCTGGCTTAGAAAGTGCATTCAGTATGCACATAATATTACAACAGTCTGAATCTGTTACTCCGTGGTTCCCCCTCCCCTCCCCTCCCCCCAGCCTGAAACCTTAAAACTCACCCCAGAAGAGGAATTCCCCACTGGCAGAGACCCAGAGATTTAGATAAGACAACGGAAGACGGCACCGGTGTTCTTAAACTGTGCATGTACAACAGAATATGGCACTTTCTGTAGAAAGAAAACAATACAAGCTTATGAACAACAGAATATGGCACTTTCTGTAGAAAGAAAACAAGACAAACTAGAGAGAAGACAAACGAACACATTTATTAACAACAGAATGCGTCACTTTCTGTAGAAAGAAAACAAGACAGACTAGAGAGAAGACAAACGAACACATTTATTAACAACAGAATGTGGCATTTTCTGTAGAGAGAAAACAAGACAGACAGACAAAATTATTAACAACAGAATGTGGCATTTTCTGTAGAGAGAAAACAAGACAAACAAATTCACAAACAGAAACTGAGAAGAGTAATGTCCCATAATGAGAAGCACAAATATACGTCGATACTGTAAAACCTCACTAAGCCCACACTGTAAAACCATACTAAATTGATACTGTAAAACCTTACAAAACCAAGATAAGACTATTCAATTCAAATGTAATATCCACCCTCATTTATGCATGCCAAAGCTAGAAAACAACTAAGGAAATAGAGAAGAAATTAGACTCTTTTGAAAACAAATGCCTAAGGAAAATACTTGGCATCAAGTGGAGCGAATTCAGGAACAATGCAGAGATAAGACAGATGACTGAACAACAACCAGTCTCATGGGTGATCAGGAAAAGGAGATGGACATATGTTGGTCACTTGATGAGAAGAAATGATCAGAGAATCCTAAAAACAAGCTATCAAGTGGAACACAACAGGTCAGAGAAAAAGAGGCAGACCGGGTGAAACTCTGAAGAGGACATTGTTAAGAGAGGCCAAATTAACAGGCATAAAATCCTTTGATGAGGTTGAAAGACTCGCCGAAGACAGGAAAAAATTGGCGAACTACCTTGCGAGCCCTATGTGGCGTTTAACGGCACGGGAAGGATTTAAGATAAGAAAACCTTACAGAACAAGAACACCAGGTAGCTTATGTGCAGCTGAATTCAAGCCAAGAAAACAGTTTTCTGCGACATGATAACGATACTAATAAATAAGGGAATATATCTACAAGTAAGAGAGCAAACAAAATTGTCACATATAAAGCCAGTAGTGTACCTTGTGTTTGCCAGATTTTTCAAATATGAAATGTACGAGATGTATGATGGCCGGGTGGTAAGTGCCGTGTACTCTTATGGCTAGAAGTCTGCTTGTTCTACAGAAGTTTGTGGTTCGAGTCATGGTCATTTTTTATTTCTCTCACATCTAAAGTGCCTTGTCTGTAATTTTTTGCAAGGTTAACTGTAAAACATGTGCTATACAATTTCACCATGTGTTTATGCCACTTTGGCAGTTAACAGAACGTCCATGGATACAGGAAGAGATGTACATAGACGATGTTCTGGGAAAAGGATGCAACATTAAAAAAAAAGACATATTCTGAGAAAAGTTGGAAAGCGTGAGAAAATAAGTAAACCCAAAGGAAAGATTAACACTTCCATGGACATGTCATTAAAAGATAGAAGTCAGCCAACCGGACAGTCGGTGGAAAACTCACAAGAATAATACAAAACCTTACTCACTGGAAAACTCAAAGAAGCGATAGAAAATCTCAGCCAATGGAAAGCTCAAAGGAATGATACAAGACCTGGGTCACTGGAAAACTCAAAGAACAGTATAAAACTTCTGCCACTGGAAAACTCAAAGAACAGTATAAAACCTCGGTCACTGGAAAACTCAAAGGAATGAGAAAGAAAGAAAAACAAGAAGCAAGAAGTTAGTCTGTGGACTACAAATGGTCCCCTCAACATTGTCAGGTGGTCTATTTATGGCTGCGTAATAAGTTTGATCTTAAGCGCTATCTCTTGAATATTTGTAGCTTTGCTTATTACAAATAATCTGGTAGCACATTACTTATACACTCATACTTACAAGTACAATCCACATGAATGGGACCCATGTGTATAATGATGGATCTTCTGAAGATGTGACAGAAAATGAAGGAGGCAGTTTATACATCACAAAGGGGGGGGGGGGGGAAGAAATTTCCTACACTTTCCGAACTGCTGAAACATCCTCTAACAACAAGGCTGAATCAGCAGATCTCTCCTGAGAGCCATGAGGTATCTTACAGAGGACGGGCAAAGACAGCTTTCTTCACTGACTGCAGAATACCTTACAGAGGAGGGACAAAGACCGACAAATACAGCTTTCTTCACTGACTGTAGATCTCTCCTGAGATACCTTACAGAGGACGGACAAAGACCAACAAATACAGGTTTCTTCACTGACTGCAGATCTCTCCTGAGATACCTTACAGAGGACGGACAAAGACAGCTTTCTTCACTGACTGCAGATCCCTCCTGAGATACCTTACAGAGGACCAACAAAGACAGCTTTCTTCACTGACTGCAGATCAATCCTGGGATACCTTACAGAGGACGGACAAAGACAGCTGTCTTCGCTGACTGAAGATCAATCCTGAGATACCTCACAGAGGACGGACAAAGACCAACAAATACAGCTTTCTTCACTGACTGCAGATCTCTCCTGAGATACCTTACAGAGGACGGACAAAGACAGCTTTCTTCACTGACTGCAGATCTCTCCTGAAATACCTTACAGAGGACAAAGACCAACAAAGACAGCTTTCTTCTCTGACTGCAGACCTCTCCTGAGATACCTTACAGAGGACGGACAAAGACCAAAAAAAAGACAGCTTTCTTCACTGATTGTACACCTCTAATGAGATACCTTACAGAGGACGGACAAAGACCGACAAATACAGCTTTCTTCACTGACTGCAGACCTCTCCTGAGATACCATACCGAGGACGGACAAAGACCAACAAATATAGCTTTCTTCACTGACTGCAGACCTCTCCTGAGATACCATACCGAGGACGGACAAAGACCAACAAATACAGCTTTCTTCACTGACTGCAGACCTCTCCTGAGATACCATACCGAGGACGGACAAAGACCAACAAATACAGCTTTCTTCACTGACTGCAGACCTCTCCTGAGATACCATACCGAGGACGGACAAAGACCAACAAATATAGCTTTCTTCACTGACTGCAGACCTCTCCTGAGATACCATACCGAGGACGGACAAAGACCAACAAATATAGCTTTCTTCACTGACTGCAGACCTCTCCTGAGATACCATACCGAGGACGGACAAAGACCAACAAATATAGCTTTCTTCACTGACTGCAGACCTCTCCTGGACACTACGAAACATCAAACATGAGCACATCCTGAGGGAAAATTTAAAAAAACCTCTCAAAACACACAGAAGTAGCCTTGTAGTTGCTACCCTCTCTCAAAACACAAAGAAATAGCCTTGTAGCGGCTACCCTCTCTCAAAACACAAAGAAATAGCCTTGTAGTGGCTACCCTATCTCAAAACACACAGAAATTGCCTTGTAGTGGCTACCCTCTCAAAACACACAGAAATAGCCTTGTAGTGGCTACCCTCTCTCAAAACACACAGAAATAGCCTTGTAGTGGCTGCCCTCTCAGAAATAGCCTTGTAGTGACTACCCTCTCTCAAAACACACAGAAATAGCCTTGCAGTGGCTACCCTCCCACCATGGCATTAGCGGAAATGAAAAAAACCAACACCCTAGTGAGAGAGGTCTGCAGAATGAAACAACACGGCCAACAAGTCAGTTACAGGGAGGCCATGACCACCATACAAAGCCACTAAGATGAACCGTGGGCCAAGAAGCTTGGCACAGGCAAGGAGCCGGATAAAATCCACCAGTTACAATGTAAGCAACCCTCCTGCTCCAATTAAGAACTGGCCACTGCAGGCTGCTGAACCAGCTCCACCGACTAAAGATTTCACAAATGCCCTGCAGCAGTAAAGTACAGGCTCCAGAACATGTTCTCCAAGAGCGCCCGACCCTGACAGATCTCCACAGCCAGACGTGGCTGCAAGGCTCGGAACTGTGGCAGCTGTGGGGCTGCCGGGAGGACCTGGAGAAGACTGTGGACTTCATCCTGGTGACCAGATTTTTGGCTTAGCATAATGAAGAAGAAGAAGTAGAAGAAGAAGAAGAAAACTTACAGTTATCCAGGTGCTCTTTGGAGGTAAAAATATTAGAGAAACCAAAATTTACATATTCCTAAGTTCTAGAACCTGACTCCGACATTCCTAAGTTCTAGAACTTGACTCTGACATTCCTAAGTTCTAGAACTTGACTATGACATTCCTAAGTTCTAGAACCTGACTCTGACATTCCTAAGTTCTAGAACTTGACTATGACATTCCTAAGTTCTAGAACTTGACTCTGACATTCCAAAGTTCTATAACTTGACTATGACATTCCTAAGTTCTAGGAAGATAACACAGGAAATATAAGTGAAGGCTCAGGACCAGATCAGTTGGAAAATTTTTATCTCTTTTATGCGGGTTTACACCTGTCAAAGAATTGGATCAGTGTTTAGTGCTTGTACATTCTTACTATCAGTATCCTCTCAGTGATCTGTGTAAAAATATGTCAGTACTGCCATTTTATCAACTCATTCAGCTCCACTACCTGAGCATATTCCTGGGGAATAAAGCCTGATCACCAACTACTTGGTGCTAAGTTTATTATTTTCAGGATTTTCATGAGATAACTTGTAGTGCTCCGTGAGAATCAGAAAATGATGTTTCAGAAGCATGTCACGAAAACTGACATCTTCAGTGACATTTTATGTAGTTTAGTTTTGTCATCTGCATCTCTTCCTCTAGTCAATGTGAGTTCAACTTTGTAGTTAAAGTTCTCTCAGGCTCAAGTCACAATTATATTTTCATTTCTTTTCCCCACCATGGTCAGTCAGTCAGTCAGTCAGCCAGTCATTTGCATGTCCCTTGTGGAACTTTGCCTCCCTAACAGCTCGCCTGTAGGTCTCTCGGTTGTAAGCAAGATGCCCTGCTGCTGATGCATCCATCTGCAGATCATCAACGATGTCTTGCAGCCATCTTCACCTTGGTCTTTCTTTTTCCCATTATGTACCCTTCCAAGACGGTCTTCTCTAGATTCTCTCTCTCTCTCTCTGAACCTTAAGTGCCCAGGGCACATGGGGCTTCCGCAAGGGTTTTCCACAAATGCCTGTCCTTTGCCTTTTTTTCTGCTCTTGCCCAGGTGAGCCCTTCTCTAGATTATCATGATGTTTAATGTGTCCAGATTATCATGATGTTTAATGTGTCCAAAATATTTAAGTTTTTTTGTTTAATCTTCTTTACCAGCCAACCTTCTTCAATATTAAGTTCTTATAGTATAGATATATTTGTTCTTTTTTGTGCCCATGATATGTGAAGAACTCTTCTGTAGCATTTACATTCAAAGGCATTTATGTGTTTCTCAGGTATGTGAATGGTACAGATAGTATATATGTGTGTGTGGGCGCATGTGTATGTATATATACATAACTCATTTATTTACTCAAATCTTAATATCATATGATGACAGAGCAGAACAACACATAATGTATTCTGTTACGAGCAAACACTTTTTAAAGGTCAAATTTGTCCATGTCATCAACATTTCAAATTAATAAATGAAAGAACACAGACTGCAAAAGATAACATGTCAGTTTTTTTTTTTTTTTTTTACTGTAAATGACACTGCAAGACATGAAACATTCACACACACACACCCATACAGATGGCATCAGCCCATGGATGGCACGTGATTTCTTAAAATAATGCATGCTTTAGCCAAAATTTTAAAATTGATCATCTTTGTTGACTCTTTCATTTTCCATGTTAAAAAAAATTTCCTAGACAAAGCAAAATAAGTAATCAACATAATCATTATCATGTGCCCTACCCTGTCAAGAAAGATTGGCTACAACAGTCTCCTAGCTTATTCTGTCTGTGTGAGTCTATCCATTATAACTTATCTCCAGACAAAACTGTCCTTTTCAAAAAATCAAAATTCAATGTTAATCATAGCTAGTCAACAATTCATTCTTGTTTATTTCTGTATTAATCATAGCTAGTCAACAATTCATTCTTGTTTATTTCTGTATTAATCATAGCTAGTCAACAATTCACTCTTGTTTATTTCTGTATTAATCATAGCTAGTCAACAATTCATTCTTGTTTATTTCTGTATTAATCATAGCTAGTCAACAATTCACTCTTGTTTATTTCTGTATTAATCATAGCTAGTCAACAATTCACTCTTGTTTATTTCTGTATTAATCATAGCTAGTCAACAATTCACTCTTGTTTATTTCTGTATTAATCATAGCTAGTCAACAATTCACTCTTGTTTATTTCTGTATTAATCATAGCTAGTCAACAATTCACTCTTGTTTATTTCTGTATTAATCATAGCTAGTCAACAATTCACTCTTGTTTATTTCTGTATTAAATTATTGATAACATATTCTGCTTAGAAATCATGTTACAAGACAGATATGAAATGCAAATGGAGGTGTAATTAAACTTGATTCTATACACTTTATTTTTTTGTTCCAATGAACAGAACAAAATTTTGCAAAATGGAGGGATAGCATTCTGAAAAATGGACAGAATAAGATTTTGAAAAAATGGACAGAAGAGGATTTTGAAATAAATAGACAGAAGAGGATTCTGAAAAATGGACAGAATAGGGTTTAGTCACATTGAAAAACAATTTTTTTTTAAAATTTAAATGTCTATTTTCAGAACTTCCACCGCTGAGATCCAAACAAAACTTCAACAAAAACAAAAAGTTTTATTTTTCTTCTTTTTCTGAAACTTCATATCTGTGTAGCAGACAAGACTCTTCACTTCACAGACATGTCTCGGACATGATGGACTCAGACTGATCAAGTTTTCCGAATTTTAAAAATAAAATCAAATAAGATAACACTGACTGTCCCCCAACTTTCTGTATGTGGATGGCACAAGATTACAATAAGTTTCTGGTGATTAGAACAGGGACAGGATTATACTAAGTTTCTGGTGATAAAGAACAGGGACAGGATTAAAATAATAAGTTTCTGGTGATAAAGAACAGGGACATGATTATAATAATATGTTTCTGGTGATAAAGAACAGGGACAGGATTATAATAATATGTTTCTGGTGATAAAGAACAGGGACAGGATTATAATAATATGTTTCTGGTGATAAAGAACAGGGACAGGATTATAATAATATGTTTCTGGTGATAAAGAACAGGGACAGGATTATAATAATATGTTTCTGGTGATAAAGAACAGGGAAGTTTCTGGTGATAAAGAACAGGGACAGGATTATAATAATATGTTTCTGGTGACAGCATCTGCATTTCTCTATCATCACAGGCGCCATAATTCATCAAATGCTTCACATCAGTTCTTTTTTTTACAGCACATTATTTTCTTCCGAGTGAAGCTGGATTCCTTGACGCTCTGAAGATGAGGCCCAAGTTCTCTGATTTTTCGGTGACAAAAAGATAAGATATAACCCATAAATTTCTCATGAAAAGATAATATATATAACCCATATATTTCTCATGAAATCAACTGGATCCCATTATTTTTCTAACAAAAAGACACACATTTGCTCAGAACTGAAAACCACATTGGTCTCTTTTAAGATAACAACTGAATCCAAGACATTTTCTTTTGACTGAAAACTGTACATATGAATATCTTCACATACTAATAAGTGCACATTCTTGATGGTAAATACTCAGTGAAATGTGCATATTCTCAGTGGCAAATACTCTGTGAAATGTGCACATTCTCAGTGGTAAATACTCTGTGAAATGTGCACATTCTCAGTGGTAAATACTCTGTGAAATGTGCACATTATCAGTGTTAAATACTCTGTGAAATGTGCACATTCTCAGTGGTAAATACTCAGTGAAATGTGCATATTCTCAGTGGTAAATACTCAGTGAAATGTGCACATTCTCAGTGGTAAATACTCGGTGAAGTTGCTGTGAAAAGATTTGGCCCAAGGTTTGCTGCCATGCTCTACAAACAATCAGGAAGTGCTAAAAGTTAAAGCTGTTCATTATTTCACTCTTCTAAATACTCAATTTCCCATGTGCAGACTTCTCTCACTTCCTTTGTTTTAGTCTGATGAAGGCACATGCCAAAATATCATTTGTTTTGCCTTGTTACTCAACAGAAATTGTTCCCAATATTTAACAGTTTCAGAGAATGACAAGAGCTGGAGGATGCGACTTTCAATGCTCATGTGACTGCAATGGTGAAGAAGATGACAAGATCCCTGAATGTCAAAAAAGCCAGGTCTATGAAAATTATATACACAAAACAATCTGGAGATTTTCTCCCTGAACTATCAAGGTTGCTGAAGTTATGAACCTCCGTCACTGGTGCCTGCTTGTACCATCAAGTCTGCAATATTCTTTTCCAGGTCGTCGATACGGTTGCCCATATCATCTAGTAAATTTGGTTAAGGAATATAAGAGAAGTTTTATAAAAAATAAAATTAGAACAATTTTATGGATGGCTGAGATAACAAAAAATTTTAAAAAAAAAAATTTTCTATGCTCAAAGAGTCAACAATTTTAAAATTTTATTATTTTTCATTCCAAAATTTTACAAAACCAAAAAAAAAAAAACACTGGCCACTTTACTTCTGTCTGGTTTTTCTCCTCCTTTTAGAAAATTGTCCTGAAATTCTATGAATTCATGTTTCTTGCAAGCTGATGCCATGGTGATGTTAAAATATAAACATGGTGCTGGATGGGGAGTGAGTTACAGCGGCAAGTGCCATAAGCAGGATTTATCAGCAGATTCCACCGTAACAGTGACCACAGCAATACCTACAGCTTTAATCACGCTGAATGGTCATCTTCATAAAATGAACAGCATTGTTAAGAGCAGCCATCTTCAACGGTGTTTTCTGGCCAGGCTGTTCTGCCAAGGCTACAAGGCAGCAGGTCACAGTCTCTCTTTGTCTGATCCCTCCCCCCTTGACTTCTTGCTTGGAAGACCCTGCCAGTAGCTATAATACCACTGGCCTAGCTCTTAAGATCACTGAAATATGCAAGCCTCCCCCCCTTGACTTCTTGCTTGGAAGACCCTGCCAGTAGCTATAATACCACTGGCCTAGCTCTTAAGATCACTGAAATATGCAAGCCTCCCCCCCTTGACTTCTTGCTTGGAAGACCCTGCCAGTAGCTATAATACTGCTGGCATAGCTCTTAAGATCACTGAAATATGCAAGCCTCCCCCCCTTGACTTCTTGCTTGGAAGACCCTGCCAGTAGCTATAATACTGCTGGCCTAGCTCTTAAGATCACTGAAATATGCAAGCCTCCCCCCTCCCCCCAAAAAAACGGCAAGGCGGGTGACTCCCGCAGGGGGATGCTACCGGCAAAACAGCCTGTTGCTGATGACCATTTCAACAACTGGTGTGACAGGGTCTTGGCCAGCTCAGATCTACCAGTGCACACAACTGCACTGTCTATCTAGCAGCACTCTCAGTCTCTCATTCTCTTATTATGCTGCTGACTGACCATGACTGAGTGACAGCTGTATGATGAAGGGCAGAATGTTAAATGGGCCTGCGTGTCCACTTCTTAACCCTTTGAAAATAAAGTTATGTACGTTCGTTCATTCCCTCTCTTTCAAGTGCAAGACTGATAATGAAAACAATAAAAAGATGATTTCATACACAATTCATCACTATCTATACATTCACTGGACTTTGCTGTTCATCACTATCTGTATGCAATTATGGTCCTTCACATTATAAGGAGTAACAACTATATCAAGATTATTGATGATACCAAAAGACTAAAAACAAACATATCAAATTTTTGCTGAAGATGTATAATGGGGTGGGTTATATGTGTTGCCCATAAATGGCTACCAGGTGAATTTCATATGATAAATATACAACTACAAGAATACAACATCATGCACAGACAAACTAAACAACTACAAGAATACAACATCATGCACAGACAACTAAACAACTACCAGAATACAACATCATGCACAGACAACTGAACAACTACCAGAATACAACATCATGCACAAACAACTACCAGAATACAACATCATGCACAGACAACTAAACAATTACCAGAATATAACATCATACACAGACAACTGAACAACTACCAGAATACAACATCATGCACAAACAACTACCAGAATACAACATCATACACAGACAACTAAACAACTACCAGAATACAACATCATACACAGACAACTAAACAACTACCAGAATACAACATCACGCACAAACAACTACCAGAATACAACATCATGCACAGACAACTAAACAACTACCAGAATACAACATCATGCACAGACAACTAAACAACTACCAGAATACAACATCATACACAGACAACTAAACAACTACCAGAATACAACATCACGCACAAACAACTACCAGAATACAACATCATGCACAGACAACTAAACAACTACCAGAATACAACATCATGCACAGACAACTAAACAACTACCAGAATACAACATCATGCACAAACAACTACCAGAATACAACATCATACACAGACAACTAAACAACTACCAGAATATAACATCATGCACAAACAACTCAACAACTACCAGAATACAACATCATACACAGACAACTAAACAACTACCAGAATATAACATCATACACAGACAACTAAACAACTACCAGAATATAACATCATACACAAACAACTACCAGAATACAACATCATACACAAACAACTACCAGAATACAACATCATACACAAACAACTACCAGAATACAACATCATACACAAACAACTACCAGAATACAACATCATACACAGACAACTAAACAACTACCAGAATATAACATCATGCACAAACAACTAAACAACTACCAGAATACAACATCATACACAGACAACTAAACAACTACCAGAATATAACATCATACACAGACAACTAAACAACTACCAGAATATAACATCATACACAAACAACTACCAGAATACAACATCATACACAAACAACTACCAGAATACAACATCATACACAAACAACTACCAGAATACAACATCATACACAAACAACTACCAGAATACAACATCATACACAAACAACTACCAGAATACAACATCATACACAAACAACTACCAGAATACAACATCATACACAGACAACTACCAGAATACAACATCATACACAAACAACTACCAGAATACAACATCATACACAAACAACTACCAGAATACAACATCATACACAAACAACTACCAGAATACAACATCATACACAAACAACTACCAGAATACAACATCATACACAGACAACTAAACAACTACCAGAATACAACATCATACACAGACAACTAAACAACTACCAGAATACAACATCATACACAGACAACTAAACAACTACCAGAATACAACATCATACACAGACAACTAAACAACTACCAGAATACAACATCATACACATGCCTTCTCTTCTGAAGACTATACCCCCAGACAAAGCAAAACAACAAATAATATAAAGGATATTTCTGGTGATTATCTGGTCGGACATTGTCTGAAACTTATCATGCATCTGCTGAAGTAGAGTCTGGATCTGCAGGAAAAGAGGCCAGGTTTGTTATGAAACTATCAGAGAGAATGTAAAAGTGAAAGCAGCATATCCTCTAATACCGGAAGTAACCGTCAACAAATGAACATAATGGTTACATCGCTTCTCCACAGTCTGCCCCTATTCCCCCCCCCCCCAATTCAATGCATTTTTTCCATCTCATAAAACTTCATTTTGCAAGAGGGAAGCTTGTCAGGTGCTCTTGAATCCAGACCTGCACTGTTTCCTTAACCTTAAATCTCTCTCTCTCTGAACCTTAAGTGCCCAGGGCACATGGGGCTTCCGCAAGGGTTTTCCACAAACACCTGTCCCTTGCCTTTTTTTTTTCCACTCTTGCCCAGGTGAGTCCTCTATTGCTCAACATCCTATCTGTTGTTCTTTTCCATGTCTCTTTTGGTCTACCCTTACTTCTGTTCCCCTGTGGTGTCTGTCTTAGTGCTATTTTTGGTAGTGAGTTGTCAGTCATTCGGAGCACATGTCCCAACCATCGCCAGCGTCTTTCCTCAATAATTGCTGTCAGTGGCTTCATCTGCATTTCTGCCAACAAGATGTTATTTCTTACGGTATTTGGCCACAATATTCTTCTAATTCTTCGTAAACATTTAGCCTGGAAAGGACTCAGCTTGTCTTCTGTAGTTCTGGTGATTTTCCAGCATTCGCTTCCACAGAGTAGAACACTTAGAACATTACTCTTAAATATCCTGATTTTCTTCTTCATGCTTAGTTTTTTAGATTTACATATAGTCTCCAGACCTTTTTTCTCTGTACAGCGAGAATATTCTAAGAACAATCATCACAGAACCAGGCATAAAAATTGGAGGATCAATATTAACAACCTTCGGTATGCTGATGACACAGTACTGATAGCTGAGAACCAATAAGACCGGCAAAATCTCTTGGATAAAGTCGCCAAAGAAAATGAACAGAAAGGCCTTACATTGAACATCAAAAAGACAGAGACTATGGTTACATCTAAAAACAGAATCCACCAACATGCAGTATAAAATTAAATGGAACTATTCTAAAGCAGGTGCAGAAATTCAAATACCTTGGAGCAGTAATAACTTCAAATTTGAAAAGCAGAACAGAAATTAGGAACAGAATAGGCCAAGCAAAGACTGCATTTCAGAGAATGAGAAACATATTAGCCAACTCATCCTTATCAATGAATGTTTGAAAATGAGTCCTAAAATGCTATATTGAACCTATCTTGTTATATGGAAGTGAATCATGGACAATAGGCAAGTCTGCACAAAAATCATTGGAAGCAGCAGAAATGTGGTTAATTAGAAGAATGCTGCGAATCCCCTGGGCGACAAAAATAACTAATGAAGAATGTATGAAAAGAGCTGGAGAGACAAAAAAATCTTGTCATAAAAATAAGAGAGAGACAATGTACTTTCATAGGACATGCAATGAGAAGAGGGGGCACTGAAAATATTATAACAACAGGAAAAATAGAAGGAAGAAAATAAAGAGGAAGACCAAGAGAAATACTGTACAGTCTACGGGATGGTGTGAGAGGAGATCACCAACTAAGCTGATGGCCTGCATGAAGGATCGTGTACTCTGGAGAAGCATAATAGTCAACGCCAGATGATGATGAGTTTGCAGCATTGCAAAAGCCTGGTTTACTCTAGTAAGTCTGCTGTTGATGTCCTCTGTGCTGTCTCCATTTTCTACTACTCTGCTGCCAAGATATACAAATTCATTAACCTCCTCCACTAACTTGCTATCTCACTTCTTATATCCTTCCCATGCTGTTAAACGTCACATAGGGCTCACATAGTTGTTTGTCAATTTTTCCTGTTCTCGGTGAATCTTTAAACCTCATCAAGGGATGTTACGCTCACTAAAATGGCCTCTCCTAACAATGTCCTCTTTAGAGTTTCACGTGGTCGACCTCTTTTTCTTCGGCCTGTTGTGCTCCACTTGATAGTTTGTTTTGGTATTCTCTGTTTCTTCTCATCACATGGCCTACACATATCCATCTTCTTTTTCTGATCACACACGAGACAGGTTGTTGTTTGTTCATCTGTCTTATCTCTGTGCTGTTCTTGAATTCATTCCACTTTATACCAAGTATTTTCCTTAGGCATATGTTTTCAAAAGAGTCTAATTTCTTGTCTATTTCTTCAGCTGATTTCCAGCTTTCTCATGCATAAATGAGGGTGGATATCACATTTGAATTGAATAATCTTAACTTGGTTTTTGTGCTTAAACTTTTGAATGCCACATGTTCTCAAGATTCTTGAAGATTGATGCTGCTTTTGCAATTCACATTCTAACTTCCTTCCTGGTGTCACCATCTTGGTCTATGTAGCTGCCAAGGTATGCAAATTGGTTTACTTCATCAACAGCTGTTCCTTCTATGTATATTTTTCCTTCTTGATTAATGAGAAGTTTCATTATTTTTGTTTTGTTAATTTCAAGACCTATTTTGCTAGCCAGGGAATCTGTTTTTTTTTCTGCATCAATTTCACATTGTCACTGATAAGAGTTATGTCATCTGCAAAATCAAGATATTCTATTTGGGTCCCATGTATCCAATCAATGCCTGTTTTACCTGTACAGCATCTTTTCATTATAAAGTCTATGGCAATTCCAAAAAGCAAGGGAGATGATATATACATCTTTGTTTCATGCTTGTTTCAATCTGAAATCATTCACTCATTCCTTCTTCTGTCTTGACTGCACAAACATATCCATTGTAGAGATCTCTAATGATGTTGACAATTTTAGATGGTATTCCATATAGTCTCAAAATTCTCCACAATGAATATCTGTGTATGCTATCAAATGTTTTATCAAAGTCTATGAAGTTCAGGATTAATGGTTTCTGCTTTTCAATATGTTCTTCAAGTATTATTCTCATAGTAAAGATCTGGTTGAGACAGCTTCTCCCTTTTTGAAATCCTGCCTGTTCTTCTCTCATTGCAGTATCCATAACATCCTTAATTCTATTCAGAATCACTGTACAAAACACCTTTGACACAACTGATATTAAAGTTACACCCCTCCAATTATTGCAGTCACTAAGGTTGCCCTTTTTTTGGGGGTATTTTAACAATGATTCCCTTTTTCCATTTAGAAGGGACTTTTTCTTCTTTCCAAATTTTATTAAACATTCTCTGTAGTTGGCTCATGTTGTAATAGCTTTTAATATTTCAACTGTTATTTCATCTTCACCTGCAGCTTTGTTGTTAGCCATTAGATTCACTGCTATTTCAATTTCATTCAGTGCAACTTCACCTAAGTTGACATTTAGTTGTGGGACTGGTAAATCGGTTTCAAGATTTATTAATTCATTTGGGCGTGGTCGATTAAGTATTTCTTGGAAGTGTTCAGCCCATCTTTGCTTTTGGTCTTTACTTGATGTTAATAGGCTGCCTGTTTTGCTAAAGACTGGTCTTTCTCTGGAGGTAATAGCATCTGTTAGCTTCTTCTGTATGTTATACAGAGTTTTGCTATCTCCTTTTTTTGCTGCATTTTCTGCTTCTTTTGCAATATCATCCATATATTCTCTTTTATCTCTTCTAGCTGAACTTTTTACTTTACTGTCTAGTTCTTTGTATGTTGCTTTTGCTAAAACTTTTCCAAGTTTTGTCTTTTATTCAACATGGCTAATCTGGCTGCTCTTCTTTCATGTATGTATTTCCATGTGTTATCTGCTTTTCTAATTGTTGATTGCAGTCCAGCACTTGCTTTTGCTGCTGTGATTATGGTTGTGCTGTATGAATTCCATAATTCATCTATATCTGTCTCGTCTACATCTTTGAGTGCTGCAAAATGTTTGGTAAGTTCCAGAATGAAATCACTGTTGGTATTTTCTTCTTGTAGGCTATGACTGTTTATCCTTCTGAGTATTAATTTCTTGTGTTGGCTTTTCAGTAATGTCCCCGAGAGGATCACAAGAGGTTCAGAGTATCGCAGGGCCTGAGCCTGTATTCTCGGTGGGTCGCAGAAGCGGGATTGTGTGACACCGTGGTTTTCATTGCACCAGTTTAATCTAGAGTTGGACTTTCTCACTGGAAAACCTCGACATGTTTTGGATACCAGTATATCCCCGCCGACTGAGAGGTGGTTGCCCATCCAGTCCAGTGTTGGACTTTCTCACAACAAAACCTCAGCGTGATTAGGATACACATACATCCCCACCGAGTGAGAGGTGGTTGCCTATCTAGACTGCACTGGTCCAGTTTCTTTGACTTCAGCATTTGTGGTCGTGGGCCCCTACCCTTCCTAGTTGTGACCAGGACGGAGCTTTTGTCCAGGAGGATGAATCCTCGCCACTAGTAAGTTTCACCCCTGGGTTAAGTCGGTTTAGGCATATATCACCAGTATGGGTGTATATCAGATGCGGCCGGTCTCTACAGCAGAGGTGCCATGGTATGAGTAGCTCTCGCCGTGAGACTACTGGACATATTGATTAAGCTTCACTTTATCCTTTCCATCACCTTTTCACAGTGGCGTCGCATGGTAACCCTATTTGCTTTTTCACATTTTCTTCACTGGCCGGGAGGAGTTTCACTCCACACACGGCATCCGAAGAATCTCACCAGCAGTGTTTTTAACCCCTGGGTTAATCCGATTTAGGCAATCTGCCTCAGTATGGGTGTATATCGCATGTGGCCGGCCTCTAGAGCAAAGGTGCCGTGATTTTAGTAGTACTGACCTTGACACTACTGGTAACTTCATTCAATCCTTTCTTTCACCATTTCCATGGCTGCTCTGTGTGGCAACCCTAGTCGCATTTTTTTTCATTGACCAGGAGGAGTTTCCCCCAAGCATGGCAGCTGAAGAATCTCACCAGCAGCGGGTTTTCAGAGTTTTCCTTCTTCTAGATGAGCTACCAAACAAGACTCTCATCTACCCGAAATATTTGGCTTTCAGGCGCCAGATATTTGCCTTTACCCCTTCTCTTGTCAGTTTGAACAGTTCCGCCACGAGAAGGCCAGGAGTTGGATGTGGACTGTCAGAGGCTATTTGAGACGCACGCCTTGGAGACATTTAACTGGGGTGGAGAGCATATCCCCACCCCACCTCCACCTGTAACAGTCCTCAGAACCAAATGACTTCCAAAAATTTTTGGCCTCTCTTTTTTAAAATTTGCAGTTTATCAGTAACTAATGGTAAGTTTGGGTGTATGAGTGGAGAAGTGGTTAGTGCACTGGTCTCTCATGGTGAAGGTTGAGGGTTCAAATCTGACTGGTGGCACCCCAGCCACCTTGCTGTAGAAATGGGTACCCGACTTCTTCTGGAGTTGGGGAAGGAAAGACGGCCAGGCATGATACTGACCATATCACCCTCTAGTGTGCTGACAGGTCAAGGAAAATATGGGCACTAACACTATATCCCTATGTGCCTCTAAGGCATGACAGGATTACCTTTACCCTTACTGGTAAGTTTGATCACTGGTCAACCATGTGAAATTCTAAACAGTACACTGTTAAGAGCGGCCAAACTATACTGTTCAAAAAAAGAAACGCAACAAATACGATGTTGTGATTTAAACTGAAGTTTGTGGATCAGACAAAGGCAAACTGCCTGAAACGTTCACTTGAACATCAACTTCTTGTGCTGACATCCAGCAGATGATTCATGAGCACAGAAAAGTGACACTAGTCAAAACAGCATTTTTGACAATAACTCATGACATGTTCATGAGAATCCTGTGAAACTTACTGAACACAAAACTCATTGACCATGTTATTGAATGCCTATAAAAGATTGATGCTCCTCAAATCAATTCATTAGAAAATTCAATGTGCAAGTATGGCTCATCTCACTACAGAACAATGACTCATCATCATTGGACCTTTATAGATTAAACAGTCACAAAATGTAGTGGTCAGACAATTTAATGTGGTTAGAAGCATCATTAGTCACCTTTGGAGATGATTTCAAGAAACTGGCTCAGTTGCAGACCGGCCGCGCAGTGGAAGACACATAGCCACAACTCCTGCCAAAGACTGCTTCATACGGCTGCGTCACCTCAGGAATTGATTTGCATCTGCATCCTCAACAGTCCAGTCAATGACAGCAGCTCATCAAATTTCAGATCAAACAGTCAGGAACCGGCTGCACGGCACTGGTCTTTGGGCTAGAAGACCCTACAGAGGTCTTGTACTTACGGACCAGCATCGCCAGAACTGACTGCAGTGGGCGAACCAGCATTGTCAATGGACCGTTGCGAATGATTGGAGAAGGGTTTGGTTTAGTGATGAATCATTCTTTCTGCTCCAGCAACACAACAGACGGAGAAGAGTTTACTGCAGAGTCTATGAGCTCTATGCCCAGAACTGCGTGGGTGAGGCTCCTCCACATGGTGGTGGAGGTGTACTGGTACTGGGGACGATCAACTTCATGGAAAGAAGTGACCTGGTGCAATTGAAGGATGCCTGAATGCCCAATGATATGTCGCTGAAAATCTTCGTCCTCACATCCTTCCACTTCTGGCTGCACCAGGGTTGATTTTTCAGCAGGATAACGCTCGACCTCATGTGGCACAACTCACCACCTAGTTCCTTGCTGACAACAACGTCCAGACCATTCCGTGGCCATCCATGTCATCAGACATGAACCCAATAGAACACTTACGGGATGAACTCAACAGACAAGTCCACCAGCGAAGCGTGGCACCAACCAATCTCCGACAGTTGTCTCTTGCACTGCGGGAAGAGTGGGCAGCCATCCCACAACAGATTCAACGGCTAATCGGATCCATGTCAAGGAGATGTTGTTCTCTGATACAGGCCAAAGGAGGCCATACACCTTATTGAAATGGAGGCCTCAGTTGCAAAGAACAAAAGTCCAAACCAAATTTAATGAACATCATTTCACTGTTAAAGTCTTAAAGTTTCTTCATGCCAAGACTGAAACATTAATTCCATAAAACAAAATTTTGATACAAGTTTGAAATTTGGTGTCCATTACGACTACAGCAGTGTTGCATTTCTCTTTTTGACCAGTATAGTAAGCATAAAATCCCTTCATGAGGTTGAAAATTTCACAGAAAACAGGAAAACTTGGTGAACTACCTTGCAAGCCCTGTGTGACCTCTTATGACATGGGTAGGATATAAGATGATGCCTGGTAAAACCTACTAATGCTAAAACCTATCTGCTACTAATGCTAAAACCTATCTGCTACTAATGCTAAAACCTATCTGTTACTAATGCTAAAACCTATCTGCTACTAATGCTAAAACCTATCTGTTACTAATGCTAAAACCTATCTGCTACTAATGCTAAAACCTATCTGCTTCAAAAACCATTTTCTAAGATGAAAGGCAGCCATTATTTATTAGCACGCTAAACTGTGACCCTCTTTTCTTTTTTTATATCTTGTTGCCTGAAGAGGTTTTTATCAAATTTTTTGTTGAAATATTATATCCTTCTAGATTAAATGTAAGTGGACCACAATAGGCCGAAGAAAAAGAGGTCGACCATGTGAAACTCTAAAGAGGACACCATTAAGAGAAGCCATTTTAGTGGGCATAACATCCCTTAATGAAACTGAAAAACTCACCGAAAACAGGAAAACTTGGCAAACAACTACGTGAGCCCTATATGACGTTTAACGGCACGGGAAGGATGTAGGAAGATTAAATGCAAGCACATGTGATGTATACATCTGAACTATCACATCAGACCTGACGATGACGCCACATCACTTCCTGATGCTGAGCATGGAGAAAATGTTGGGTTACTACCTAGAGGGAAGAACTATATTCAATGGGTGGACCCTGCTGAGAAACCAAACATTGAAGTCCTCAGTGAGGATCCCAAACCTTCATAGAAAGTGCACCATAGAATGTAAGGAAAACCAATGATGTCAGTTATCAACAAAGTTAGGATCCCAAACCTTCATAGAAAGTGCACCATAGAATGTAAGGGAAACCAAGGCTGTCAGTTATCAACAAAGGAGTCACCAAATCAAGCAACGTAATATTAGAAATAATCAATTTGTGTCTTTGTTGAAACGGGAGTTGGGCATGAGGACAACAACCTCATCCTGAGAACAATCTAGAGGTGACTCTAGATGGGGAAAAACCTGCCGTTATGGAATCTCACAACAGTCGTAACCGGACATCAAGGTCACCAATTCTGCATGCCGTTGACAACAATCGAAAATTCATCGGCCCAAATGCATTGAAAAAAAGGAATCATTGTTAAAATACCCAAAAAAAGGCAACCTCAGTGACTGCAATAACTGGAAGGATGTAACCTTGCTATCAGTTGTGTCAAAAGTGTTTTGTAAAGTGATTCTGAATAGGATTAAGGATGTTGTGGATGCTGCAATGAGAGAAGAACAGGCAGGATTTCGAAAAGGGAGAAGCTGTCTCGACCAGATCTTTACTCTAAGAATAATACTTGAAGAACATATTGAAAAACAGAAACCATTAATCCTGAACTTCACAGACTTTAAAAAAGCATTTGATAGCATACACAGAGATTTATTGTGGAGAATTTTGAGACTATATGGAATATCATCTAAAACTGTCAACATTATTAGAGATCTCTACAACGGATTTTGTTTGTGCAGTCAAGACAGAAGAAGGAATGTGTGAATGGTTTCAGATTGAAACAGGCGTGAAACAAGGATGTATATATCATCTTCCTTGCTTTTTGGAACTGCTACAGACTTTATAATGAAAAGATGCTGTGCAGTTAAAAATGGCACTGACTGGGTACATGGGACCCAAATAGAAGATCTTGATTTTGCAGAAGACATAACCCTTATCACTGACAATGTGAAATCGAGGCAGAAAAAAACAGATTCCTTATTTTCCTTGGCCAGCAAAATAGGTCTTGAAATTAACAAAGACAAAACAAAAATAATTAAACTTCTCATTAATCAAGAAGGAAAAATATATGTAGAAGGAACAGCTGTTGATAAAGTAAACCAATTTGCATACCTTGGCAACTACATATACCAAGATGGTGACACCAAGAAGGAAGTTAGAATGTGAATTGCAAAAGCAGCATTGTCCTTCAAAAATCCTGAGGACATATGGAACTCAAAAGTTATAAGCACAAAAACACAGCTAAGATTATTCAATTCAAATGTGATAACCACCCTCATTTATGCATGTGAAAGGTGGAAAACAAAATAGACAAGAAATTAGACTCTTCTGAAAACAAATGCCTCAGGAAAATACTTGGTATAAAGTGGAATGAATTCAAGAACACCACAGAGATAAGACAGATGAGCAAAAACAACAACCTGTCTCATGTATGATCAGAAAAAGAAGATGGACATATGTAGGCCATGTGATGAGAAAAAACAATCAGAGAATACCAAAACATGCTATCAAATGGAGCACAAGCCGAAGAAAAAGAGGTCGACCGAGTGAAATTCTAAAGAGGACATTGTTAAGAGAAGACATTTTAGTGGGCATCAAATCCCTTGATGAGGCTGAAAGACTCGCCGGGAACAGGAAAACTTGGCAAACAACTAAGCGAGCCCTATGTGACGTTTAATGGCACGGGAAGGGTGTAAGATGTCTGTATTTCGAAACTACTACTAGGAACAACATGCCAATTTCATTACGGCATCAACATCCAGGACTTTTTAAACTCGTAACAACATGAATATTTATCACTATTGATACCTTCCTTCTTACACACGTACAAATTTCCACAGACTTACATAAGCAGTTAAATCTTGAACAGTTTTAGTATCATCATTAAACTTCTGTGTGTCCGCCATTGTTAGAAGCAACAAACTTACTGCGCATGAGCAGAACGTAACTCATGTCGTTAAAATTATTCTTCGGCTTTTTGTATTTTGATTTTTTAATTTCCCTTTATAAGAGAGAACCTGGTCAGAGGGGTAGTGGTATTCCTTATCAAAGGAGAAGTAAGACGCCTCCTTACCTTCGTCAAAGGAGAAGTAAGACGCCTCCTTACCTTCGTCGAAGGAGAAGTAAGAAGCCTCCTTACCTCCGTCGAAGGAGAAGTAAGACGCCTCCTTACCTCCGTCGAAGGAGAAGTAAGACGTCTCCTTACCTCCGTCGAAGGAGAAATAAGACGCCTCCTTACCTCCGTCGAAGGAGAAGTAAGACGCCTCCTTACCTCCGTCAAAGGAGAAGTAAGACGCCTCCTTACCTCCGTCAAAGGAGAAGTAAGACGCCTCTTTACCTCCGTCGAAGGAGAAGTAAGACGCCTCTTTACCTCCGTCAAAGGAGAAGTAAGACGCCTCTTTACCTCCGTCAAAGGAGAAGTAAGACGCCTCCTTGCCTCCGTCAAAGGAGAAGTAAGACGCCTCCTTGCCTCCGCAAAGGAGAAGTAAGACGCCTCCTTACCTCCGTCAAAAGAGAAGTAAGACGCCTCCTTATCTCCGTCAAAGGAGAAGTAAGACGCCTCCTTATCTCCACAAAGGAGAAGTAAGACGCCTCTTTATCTCCGTCAAAGGAGAAGTAAGACGCCTCTTTACCTCCGTCAAAGGAGAAGTAAAACGCCTCCTTACCTCCGTCAAAGGAGAAGTAAGACGCCTCTTTACCTCCGTCAAAGGAGAAGTAAGACGCCTCTTTACCCCCGTCAAAGGAGAAGTAAGACGCCTCCTTACCTCCGTCAAAGGAGAAGTAAGACGCCTCTTTACCTCCGTCAAAGGAGAAGTAAGACGCCTCTTTACCTCCGTCAAAGGAGAAGTAAGACGCCTCTTTACCTCCATCAAAGGAGAAGTAAGACGCCTCTTTACCTCCGCAAAGGAGAAATAAGACGCCTCCTTACCTCCGTCGAAGGAGAAATAAGACGCCTCCTTACCTCCGTCGAAGGAGAAATAAGACGCCTCCTTACCTCCGTCGAAGGAGAAGTAAGACGCCTCCTTACCTTCGTCAAAGGAGAAATAAGACGCCTCCTTACCTCCGTCGAAGGAGAAGTAAGACGCCTCCTTACCTTCGTCAAAGGAGAAGTAAGACGCCTCCTTACCTCCGTCGAAGGAGAAGTAAGACGCCTCCTTACCTCCGTCGAAGGAGAAGTAAAACGCCTCCTTACCTCCGTCAGTCTACGAGACACCCTTGGACAAGGTGGAGTACCCGTATAGCCCCCCGATCAGGGTGACGTGAAGCCATGGGAGCAGGTGGTGGATGGAATGGGAGAGCAGCCGACAGATAATGTTGGTTATAGTCACCATTCTATGATGGTAGGCAGATGATCTCAATGTAGGGACAATGGCTACGATCACTGACTAGTACAGTCACTGCCCGGAAGGAAAGCAATGGTAAACTACCTTCTAGAAATATACCAAGGAACCCAAACAGCAACATGGAAGGTCAGATAGGAAAAAGATCAAGTGGCGAGTTCCCCAGGCCAGATAGATCTAATTTTAAACCCTGGGGAAGATTGTGATTGATTGATCTTTATTTCAAAAAGATTAAGAATTGGGCACGGAGGCCCGTCTGACATTCTGCCCTTTACCATACATCTTTCACTCTATTCCAGACATTCTGAACACAACGATATCATGCAAGCGTTTTCTCACTAGCATTAGATCTCCGTTTCGTTACATTGATACTCGCTAGCATTAGATCTCCGTTTCGTTACATTGATACTCACTAGCATTAGATCTCCGTTTCGTTACATTGATACTCACTATGTAAACACAATAACCCTGGTCGACAAGGACTAGATTCATACGCGAACTTGAGCTATAACCAAAATTACAGCTTCTGTCAACTCAACAGTTGCGACATAAAATAGATCGAATATCACATAATTCCAGCAGTTACAAGAGAACAAGTTTATTGGTGAAACCCCATTTGTAGGTGCGTGCTGCTCAATGAAAATTGATTAAAGAGGCTGATGCAAATTACAATGAATATGAATTAAGTGTCCGGGCGATTAATATCGCCATGGAAAAACTCTCTCACGGAGAAAAGTTGAAGGACATTGTTAACCTCTTACAACTGAAAAAAAAAACCAAACCACACAGTCTACTCTCAACTCTGCCTAAAGAAAAACTGGATGAGAAGTGTCCTTAAAAGAACAAATTAATCAACTCTAACATTTTCTCCACAAAGAGACACACTACAGTCTAAACTCTACAATTCGACAACCCGACTAAAAAGTACTAACTCTGAAGGATGATCTCACTTGTCTGAGCATTTTCGGGACCTCCTTTCTTGTCGCTCTTAACCGTTCTCCTCCTCGCATCTGCTGCTTTCTGCATCTTTCCAATCCGTTCACAGTGTGTACCAAAACGTGCGAACTTTACATCACTCGTTCATTTGCAGCGCAAGCCTATAAGTTTCCAAAACTACGTAAATCTCCACAGGGGAAACTACTCTCTGTCCGATTCTGTCCCAAGTTTATATCTATCTGGTCTGTTAAATGCTTTTTCTTAATCTACGTAAGCTACGCACAGTATCAGATTGTGTGCAACTGATTTTTCTGTTAGTTGTCTTAGGGAAAAGATGGTCTCTGTACAGCTTCTATTTTTATCTAAATCCCACCTGACTGATCTTTTCTTGTTGTTCCTTGCTAGTATGAATTCAGTTTGATTTCTGCATGTCAAATCATTCCATTTATACCATGTATGTATTTGGGACTTTCTGTGTTCAAAGAATCCAGTTCATGCAAGGCTGCACAGTTCTAAGAGTCCGATATCATTTTCATTTCTGATGCGCTGTTGGTCACCGAGGGTTCCTGAGTGGTCTGCTACTTCTGTTCTACTTGCTGCCACTCTTGCACTGATGCCCCCCACCCCCACCGCCACATTACATTTTCCTCTTAGATTATATTGTTTAGTGTGTCATGGAGGTTATTTTTAAAAAAAAACTCTTGCTCCGTGTCTGGTGCATTACAAGGAGCATGTAAGTTGTGGCCTCCTTATTTTGTTTTATTTGGAGGGTTATAATTCTTCCTGACATATATTTCGTTTGCAGGATTTTGCCATGATTGCTGCTTGCATCTTTCCTATCGCAACATATGCCTGTGAGACCTGGACACTTAACAAAACAGCTGAGAAGCACATAAATGCCTTTGAATGTAAATGCTATAGAAGAGTTCTCCAGATATCGTGGACACAAAAAAGAACAAATATATCTATACTACAAGAGCTTAATATTGAAGAGGGCTGGCTAGTAAAGAGGATTAAAGAGAGAAAACTTAAATATTTTGGACACATTAAACGTCATGATACTTTAGAGAAGACCGTATTGGAAGGATACATAATGGGAAAAAGAAAAAGAGGAAGACCGAAACGAAGATGGCTGCAAGACATCGTTGATGATCTGGAAATGGATGCAGCAGCAGCAGGCCATCTTGCTCACAACCGAGAGGCCTACAGGAGTGCTGTTTGGGAGGCAAAGTTCCGCAAGGGACATGCAAAGGAATGAATGAGGATTTTGCCAGCAGTGGTTGCTTCTATAATCGTTCTAATCCTTTGGTTTGCTTTTTCTTGCTCATTCACTCCGGTGATCCATTCATTCATTCATTTGCATGTCCCTTGAGGAACTTTGCCTCCCAAACAGCTCTCCTGTAGGCCTATCGGTTGTGAGCAAGATGATAGGAACACAAAATATCGATGTATTTATTCACAGTCTTTACCTCTTACTTTCGTGTCAGCACCTCCCATTAATTTTTAGATTATTTTAAAAAGAATTTCTTTCCCTTTTTTTTTCATTCTCTCATCTCAACATTTCTGAGTCGTTTTCTGTTTATGTCAGTAGCCCGTTTTTTTTTTCTTCTGGTTTCTATGAGCGGTAAGGAGATCCACCGCCGGCCTGCTGGGTGAGTCGAGGTTTGAAGGCAGAATTTAATTCAGGGGAGCCCGTGTCCTTGACCAAGTAAGAGTCCCTTTAGCCAGTGGCTCCATGGCAGCCGTTCCCAGCCTGTATAAAACAAGGATGTGAGGCTAACCTGTGGGTTTTCAAAGAGAAAGTATCCGACCTCAACACTACTATAATCAATGTCGGACATCATTAAATAATTATAATCATCTAGATCACATCTGTGTACACATATGAGGACATAATCAAGAGTTAGCGGTGATTTCGTCATGGCCAGATTCACGGTCAGGACATGCAAACAAGTTGATGACTATGGACTTGATGACCCGTGTCGTCCGACGGCCGGATGCAACGGTGAGGATGGATTGACCTTTTTTTTTTTTTTTGAAACAACGAAAACAACAGGCCGTGACCCGGTGGTACTGCAAACCGGGCGCACCCGTAACGAGTTGCAGTCAATGTGTAAGGCGGCCTCAAACACCTCGTTGGTTCCAAAATAACAAAGTGTACATTCTACAGACCGCAGAACTACACTTTGATCTTCGCCGATTTGATTGACCTTTGCCCCTGGGTTCACTTATATGTTATATCAACGGAGATTTATCTCCGCTCAAAAAAAACTTCAGATCTAATAACAGAACCATGTCAACCATATCATCGGTTGTTGTCATTTTTTATTAAAAATTGACATACTATTAGCTACCACGAACTGTTTTTAATATTGGCAGAATGAAATATAAATTTCTCTTGTTTTCCAGAAATTATAAAAATAATTTTAAAATAATAAAATAAGCCATATGTAGTAAGATTAAAACTTTAGTATTATTTATTTTATCGCAGGTTCTTTAAATTAATGAAGATAAATATAATAAATAAAATAATGAATGATTCTTCCCCTTATACCGCAGACAGTAGAGTTCATTCCCTTTAGTTGTAAATGTAATGCGCTCGGCTAGACGAGAATCAAAATACCGTCATGTTCCAGCTTAACGATCGTTCGTTCCTACAGCCGAGGCTTTACAGGAAAAATAAAAGGAAAATGTTCTAGGATGTTAATTAATAAATTAACCTACGTTTTAAAACAGAACTGAACATAAGATATACTCATTCATTATTTGCATGTCACTTGCGAAACTTTGCCACCTAATAGCACTCCTGTAGCCCTCTCGATTGCGTGCAAGATGGCTCATATATAATAACATCATATATAACTGACAGATAAATGTGTACTTATAATATTTGTAACACACAATAATTCGTGTATACGTATACAACTATACACGAAGCACTGCAGTAAAGCTGTGATACCAGAATGTATAATCTACGAAAAAAAGTAGAAACAGCTTTATTACTACAAAGTTCCTGTCGGAAAAGCTACATATTCTTTCAAGTTACAGCTAAATGCTCTATTCATTTTTTTTTCAAACATAGGATTCATGTGAATCAATACTTTATCTCCTCTCTCTAATTCTTCGTCATGCGTGTGTTTGTATGATTAGGGCTCACGCCGAAACGTCACAACTTTGTAGTCGCTAAGTAATAAAGCTGTTCCTACTTTTTTCCCAGTTTATACATTATAATATTTGTGTTACGTACAGTGGTTCTCAATTTTTTTTCTTTAATCTAGTCAGCCCAATGGCTGGTCCAAGAACCATATACTCCAGGTTTAAAATCACTGCTTAGTGTATATATTTATTAAAGAAATAATAAAATAAACTGTACAGTACAAACATTTGTAAAACCAGTTTCTTTTCGGCACAGCGTTCATCATCATCATCATCATCATCATCATCATCATCATCATCATCATCGCCTTTCACTCCCTTGAAAGCAAAGGCCACTGATAAAGGCTCTCCAGCAATCCCCGTTCTTGGAATTATTCTCTGCTTCCTTCCATGTGCATCCCTTGTCTCTGAGCACTGTCATATTTTCTCTTCTCCAAGTAAGTCTAGGTCTTCCTTGTTATCTATTTCCTTGAGGATTCCATGTCAGTGCCTGTCTTGCTATGCTGGTGTCGGGTTTCCTCAGAGCGTGGCCAATCCATTTCCACTTCCTAGACATGAATTGTAGGTTCATAGGTTCTTGTCCTGCCCTTTCCCATTCCAGATCTTGTCCTGTTACTTAATGTTTAAAATCCTCCTCAAGCAGTAGTTCATGAATGTTTGTATCCTCTGTTGTATTGTCTTGGTCATAACCCATGTATCTGAACCATATAGTAGGACAGTCTTTACGTTTGTATTGAAAAGCCAAAGTTTGGTTCTTGTTTTGATGATCTTAGATGAGTATATTTTGTTAAGTTGGATAAATGTTGTCCTGGCCTTGGTTATTCTAGCTTTAACATCCTTTTCCGTTCCTCCATATTAATCCACTATCCTGCCTAAATATGTGAAATACTCTACTTCCTCAACTGGCACTCCTTCAATTAACACGAGGCCATTGCTTGCACTATTACTTTTCACTATCTTTATTTTTTTGTGGCTGTTAATATATAGTATTAATATATTGTGTTAATACTGAAGAAGGCTGGCTAGTAAAGAGGATTAAAGAGAGAAAACTTAAATATTTTGGACACATTAAACGTCATGATAATTTGGAGAAGACCGTATTGGAAGGATACATAATGGGAAAAAGAAAGAGAGGAAGACCAAAACGAAGATGGCTGCAAGACATCGTTGACAGTCTGCAAATGGATGTAGCAGCGGTAGGCCATCTTGCACACAACCGAGAGGCCTACAGGAGTGCTTTTTGGGAGGCAAAGTTCCGCAAGGGACATGCAAATGAATGAATGAATAATATATAGTCACAGTTTAGCTGAATTCTTGCTGATCTGAAGACCTGAAGTTTCTCTTGCATTTGTGTGTGGCTATGTGCCAGAAGTGCCACATCATCTGCAAAGTTAAGATCTTCCAATGGTTCCAAAATGTCCATTGTATCACATTTCTTTTCTCTTGTGTGGTAGTTTTCATGATCCAATCAATTGCTAGAAGAAATAGGAATGGTGATAGCAAACATCCCTGCCTCACGCCTGTTTCCACTTTAAAACTTTCTGTGAGAGTTTCTCCATGCACGATTCTACAAATTGTTCCTTCATACATGGTCCTTATAAGCTTTGTTATCTTGGCTGGGATAGCATAGTGTTCCAGTAGTTACCATAGCATTCTACGATCTAAACTATCAAATGCCTTCTCATAATCAATGAATGTAACTAACAGTGAAGAATTCCACTCCATTGACCGTTCTACTATTATTCACATTGTAGCAATGTGGTCAGTACAGGATCTTCCTTGCCTGAAACCTGCTTGCTCTTCTCTTAGTTTACTATCTACTGATGTTTTAATTCTATTTAGCAAAATCCTGCTGAAGACCTTGATGGGTATTGAGAGCAGGGAGATGCCTCTATAATTCTTACATTCTAATAGATCTCCTTTCTTAGGGAGTTTTATAAGTACTGTGGAACCTTCTCTTCTTCCCAAATCCTGTTAAATAGTAAGAGTAGTATTTTTGTTGTTATTATTATTTTTTTTGGCTAAGAGAACTTCTGCTACAGTTCCATCTGGACCAGGTGTCTTATTTCTCTTCAACTCTGAGATAGCTTGATCAATGTTGGCCTTGCTGGATGGTTCTACATTGATGTCTAGAGCATTCTCTGCTGCTGGTATCTCCTCTGTTTCTGTTGGTGCTGGCCTATTTAGGATTCTACTGAAGTATTCCATCCATCTTTGCATCTGCTCTTCTTCTGATGTTACTACCTTACCTTCCTTGTTTTGGATGGGCTTTTCTATCCTACATGGTCTATTTGCTAACTTCTTGGTGATTTCATACAGAGCTCTCATATTGTTTTTACCAGCTGCCTCTTCTGCCCGTCCTGTCATATTATCAAAGTAGACATGTCTGTCTTTCTTTACGCTTTTCCTAACCTCTTTATGGGTCAAATTGTGTTCTATCTGAACCGAGGCCATTGCTGCTCTTGTTTTACTGTTATTTACTTTTGCTTTCATTTCTGTCCTTCTGTCTATCTTCTTCCGTGTTTCCAGTGTAACCCACTCCTTGTGTTGAGGTTTCTTAAATCCCACTGTCTCTTCACATGATTTGCTCCACATTTCTTTAGCACTATTCCACACAATGGTCACATCTGGTGTATCTTCTTCGTATAACTCCTGCAATACCTGAAATCTATTGCTCAGTTTCAGTTTAAAGTTCTTTGTGATTTCTGGATCTTCCTACAGTACCATATTATATCTTTTCCTTGCCATGTCTGTTTTGTGGTGCTTCTTCAGTTTCATTCTCAGTTTAGCTACCAGTAGGTGGTGGTCAGAAGCTACATCTGCACCTCGTTTCACCCTGACATCTTGCATTGTTCTGCGAAAACTTCTACTGATACAAATATGGTCTATCTGGTTCTCAGTGACATGATCTGATGATATCCATGTGACTTTCTGTATAGTTTTATGTGGAAATATACTTCCTCCAATGACAAGGTTGTTGAGAATGCATAGATCTGCGTTTCTCCATTTTCGTTCATTATTCCTAATCCATTTAGATCCATTACCTTCTCATAAACTGTGTTGATCTTAACTACTTTTGCATTGATGTCCCCCATTAGAACTGTTATGTGTTTGTTGCCTTGTTGGTCTAGGATTTCCAGCAATGTATCGTAGAATTTGTCCTTTACTACCTCTTCTGTATAATTTGTTGGGGACTATACCTGGATGATATTCAACTTAATATCCTTCTTCTGTGTTGAGAAACAGGCTGTAATTATCCTTGAGCTAACTGCCAGTTCATCAGTGCTCTCTGGGACTCTCTGGACAGCATTAGTGCCACGCCCTCTGAGAGTGTTGCATCTGGGTTTTGGTGACCTGATAAAAGGATTGTCTCCCTTGTTGCTAGTCTAAGCTTACCTTTTCCTGTCCAGTGTGTTTCGCTCACCCTGGTATCTTTATATTATATCTATTCATTTCTCTCGCTATCATGGCAGCCTTTTCACTTTCATACACTGTTCAAACATTCCAACATGCAGTGGTAAAAGGTGTCCTGGTACTCAGTTGGGATGTCGGAGCAGCTCCCTTTCGGCTTTGACTGCACAACGTCATGCGCTCTGTTATCAGAGTCCCTTCCTTTTCCAAGACAAAGTTTCCTGCTTCTCCTCTCCGTGTTTCTGTAACGCTCCGTTTTTGTTTTTTTTTTTTTTGACAGAGAACAGGTCGTTGGCCTATCCCCCAACCTCCTTAGTCGGCTCTTACGACATACGCGGAAGGTGGCAGTGGTTCTATTCTTTTCTCTCCAGGGACCTGGTAACCACACGGGTGGCCCTTGATTATCCGTGTCATATTTTCCCTTTTCTCTACCTCGAGGTCTTAAGAGAGGCTGAAGTTAAAAAGCAAGTTATAGCAAAGATCAGAGGCAGATAAGAGAGATTAATAGGACATTCCCTGAGAAGAGGAAAATTGGAACACATTGTGGCAGGTAGAAAAATTGAGGGAAGAAGAGACAGAGGAAGACACAGAGAGAAATTACTGGATGGACTGTCAGTGTGGCTAGGAAGAAAGTCACCAGCGGATCTCATAAGCAAGTCTAAAGACAGGGAATAATGGTTCTAAGGACTGTTATTGCCGGAGGTGGGGTGGAGAATTCGCTCTCTGCTCCAACGGCGTGCGTCTCAAACAGCCTCTGGCAGTCAATTCCAGCTCCTGGCCTTCCTGTAGCAGACCTGTTTAAACTGACAGGAGAAGGGGAGAAGGCGAATATCTGGCGCCTGAAAACCAGACACTTAGGGTAGATGAGAGGATGTTTGGTAGCTCATCTACCGCTGCTGGTGAGATTCTTCAGCTGCCGTGCGTGGAGCGGTGCTCCTCCGGGCCAATGAAGAAAGGTGAAAATGGGATTGCCGCGCGGCACCACTGCGTAAAAGTTGGTAGAAAGGATAAAGCGAAGCAAACAGTCAAATCACGGCACCTCTGGTCTTGAGGTCGGCCACGTCCTAAGTGCACTCATATCGGGTGAAATGCCTGAACCGGCTTAACCCAGAGGTTAAGACACTGCTGGCGAGACTCTAAGAATGCCGCTCGTGCAGTGAAGCTCCTACTGGTCAAGGAAGAAACTGCGGAAAAGAAGTAAGAGTTGCTGTGCGGCGCCGATGTGAAAAGGTGAAGGAAAGGATAAAATGAAGTTTAATCTGTATGCCCAGAAGTATCGCTGTGAGAGCTACACATACCACGGTGCCTCTGCTATAGAGGCCGGCCACGTCCGAAATACACCTACACTTGTGAAATATGCTTAAACCGGCTTACACCAGGGGTGGAACTTGATGGCTAGACATGTCACGCCACTTCCGCTCTAAAGGTCGGTCACGCCCGATATACACCCATACTGGTGAAATATGCCTAAACCGACTCACACCAGGGGTGAATCTTGAAGGCTACGCATGTCACAGTACCTCTGCTCTAGAGGTCGGTCACGTCCCAGACACGCCCATACTGGGATAATATGCCTAAACCGGCTCAACCCAGGGGTGGAAGTCACTAGTGGCGAGGACAAAAGCTCCATCCTGGTCACAACTAGGAAGGGTAGCGGCCACGACCACAAAATGCTGAAGTAGGAGACACTGGACCAGGGCAGTCTAGATAGGCAACCACCTCTCACCCGGCGGGGATGTTTGCGTATCCTAATGACGCTGAGGTTTTCCGGTGAGAATGTCCAACTCTGGACTGGATGGGCAACCACCTCTCACCCGGCAGTGATACACGGGTATCTCAAAACACGTCGAGGTTTTCTGGTGAGAAAGCCCAACTCTGGCTTGGGTGGGCTACCACCTCTCACCCAGCGGGGATGCACTGATATCCTAAACACGTCGAGGTCTTCCGGTGAGAAAGTCCAACTCTAGACTAAACTGGTGCAACGAAAACCACGGTGTCACGCAATCCCGCTTCAGAGACCCACCAAGAATACAGGCTAAAGCCGTGCGATACTCTAAACCTCTTGTGGTCCTCTCGGGGATCTCGTGTGGTCCTTTCGGGGACTTAACGAGGACCACGGGCGTAAATTCAGTAGGATCACAGTGTGGTCTTGGTGGTAGAAGCGAACGAAGAAGAAGAAGAAGATAAAGACAGGGAATTCTGGAGAGAAATGATCGCCTACGCCACGCGGCACGGCGCCTGAATTGAATTGCCTCGGGGTCCACCCAGCCTCTGGAAGTCTAGGAGGGCAAACGCGACAAGGCGTGATACTGACCACATCAGACTTTCACGTGTCCAATTCTTGGAAGTACGGGCCTAACACCGTGTCTCCAATATGCCTTCAATTAATTGCACGGAAGCGGGGATTTTACCTCTACCTTGTTACCGTGGAACTTTTACCTTGTGAACTGGGATTTTTTTTTCCATTCAAATCTATAGGATCATGGCCCACATAAACACTCACAGACCACGTCTGTGGTCCGCACAGTTGCTGTGCTTGTTTGTGTTTTAAAGTGATGGTAGATATGTCTGTTCGCAGTGTAACATATTACAGTGGTGAAGAGTACTTAGTTCTCGACCGCCTACTACATCAGTTGACTTACGGCCATATGGCCAGTCTCAGATGCCGCCCTAAATCTCTGCTGGAAGAGACTATTATTATCAGTTTCAGTGAGTTTTTGTATGTTTAATAAGCAGACGAAATAGACGTCGCTTGACACAGAAAATGTCCAAACTTTCGTAGACCAGGTTATTATAAATGATGCAGAAGGAGAGAAAGAGACAGACATAAAAAAAATGCACAAATGACAAATACTACAAACATTGTCTTATTTTATATCTTATATCATTCCCGTGCCGTTAAACGTCACATAGGGCTCCTAAAGTAGTTCGCCAATTTTTCCTGTCTTCGGCGAGTCTTTCAACATCATCAAAGGATTTTATGCCTGTTAATTTGGCCTCCCTTAACAATGCCCTCTTCAGAGTTTCACGCGGTTTGCCTCCTTTTCTTCAGCCTGTTGTGTTCCACTTGATAGCTTGTTTTGGGATTCTCTGATCATTTCTTCTCATCACATGACCAACATATGTCCATCTCCTTTTCCTGATCACCCATGAGACTGGTTGTTGTTCAGTCATCTGTCTTATCTCTGCATTGTTCTTGAATTCGTTCCACTTGATGCCGAGTATTTTCCTTAGGCATTTGTTTTCAAGAGTCTAAACATTGTCTGTGGATATCAATAGTCTGTGGATATCAATAGTCTGTGGATATCAATAGTCTGTGGATATCAATAGTCTGTGGATATCAATAGTCTGTGGAGACCGCAGTGCTCATACATGAAAACGGATACTGAATGAACTGGATTAGCTTGCTGACTTCAGTGTACTGTAGTGATAAGAAAACATGTCTTCTGGCAGGGCTCCACCATGATAGGGAAAACATTTAGACGCTGTTCTTATCTGTTTTGGGTGTTGAGGATTTTTTTAAAAGTTTCTTTTTTCTTTGATGTTCACTATCGATGTCATGTTGTTTTTGTTGCTGTTGTAGTATTGTTGCTTCTATTGTTGTTATTGTTGTGGTGTTGTTGTTCCTTTTGTTGTTATTGCCACAGCATTTTTTGTGGTTGCTTCTACTGTTATTATTGGTGTAGCAGTGTTATTTCCGCTTTGTTGTTGTTACTGTTGTAATGTTTTAGTTGTTTCTGCTGTTGTTATTGTTATAGCATTGTTGTTGTTTCTACATTTGTTACTTTTGAGGGCTGTTTTTGTCATTGTCATAATTACTGCAGTTCATGTTGTTGCTGTTGTTGTAACTGTTGCTACCTTTGTTGTTACTGTTGTTATTGCTGTAGTTGTTGTTAATTGCTGTGCTGTTGTTGGTGATGCTTTTGTTGTTAGTGTTGTGTTGTTCTTGTTCATACTTTTGTTGAATGCTGCGTTGTTGTTGCTGTTGTTGTTGCTGTTGTTTTGTTAAGGCTAGCAAATCTTGATGCCTGCCAATTTGATAAAATATCTTAGCTATAAGTAATTGTCTCTATTCTAATAATGCATTCATATTGAACGATACTAAGTAATGTTCATTATGGGTGCAAATATGACGATGTCATGTCAGCTGAAGTGGTGAACACCTACGTCAAACATACGTACAGATAAGAAGATGTCGAGCTATGGACAAGCAAGCATCAAGCCAGAGACTACCACATTTAATTCTGTCAGTTACCTGAAGCGACCTCATTTCACGACACTGACAGGCCACGAAGATGATGAAGACAAGAACCCTGTATCCTATAAGATGACGAAGACAAGAACCCCTGTATCCTATAAGATGATGAAGACAAGAACCCCTGTATCCTACAAGATGACGAAGACAAGAACCCCTGTATCCTATAAGATGACGAAGACAAGAACCCCTGTATCCTATAAGATGATGAAGACAAGAACCCCTGTATCCTATAAGATGACGAAGACAAGAACCCCTGTATCCTATAAGATGATAAAGACAAGAACCCCTGTATCCTATAAGATGATGAAGACAAGAACCCCTGTATCATATAAGATGACGAAGACAAGAACCCCTGTATCCTATAAGATGATGAAGACAAGAACCCCTGTATCCTATAAGATGATGAAGACAAGAACCCCTGTATCCTATAAGATGACGAAGACAAGAACTCCTGTATCCTATAAGATGACGAAGACAAGACCCCTGTATCCTATAAGATGACGAAGACAAGAACCCCTGTATCCTATAAGATGACGAAGACAAGAACCCCTGTAACCTATAAGATGATGAAGACAAGAATCCCTGTATCCTATAAGAACAACGAATCTGCACAGGTTTCTGGTAACTCTGATAATTGCTGAGTGGCGGAGCTTACAGAGAAACTAGCATCTCAGGTCCATGTTAGGATGAAATAAGCCTCTGTAGCTCCTGCCAGATCTCACCTGATCAAGAATCTACATCTTAGAGATTCGCCTGCCAAATCTTGGAGATGTAACAGTGATCACCTGCCAAATCTTGGAGATGTAACAGTGATCACCTGCCAAATCTTGGAGATGTAACAGTGATCACCTGCCAAATCTTGGAGATGTAACAGAAACTGCCTGCCAAATCTTGGAGATTGAACAGTGACCACCTGCCAAATCTTGGAGATGTAACAGTGACCACTTGCCAGATCTTGGAGATGTAACAGAAACCACCTGCCAAATCTTGGAGATGTAACAGTGACCACCTGCCAAATCTTGGAGATGTAACAGTGACCACCTGCCAAATCTTGGAGATGTAACAGTGACCACCTGCCAAATCTTGGAGATGTAACAGTGATCACCTGTCAAATCTTGGAGATTTAACAGTGACCACCAGCCAACGCTTGGAGATTTAACAGTGACCACCTGCCAAATCTTGGAGATTTAGCAGTGACCACCTGCCAGATCTTGGAGATGTAACAGAAACCTCCTGCCAAATCTTGGAGAATTAACAGTGACTACCTGCCAAATCTTGGAGATGTAACAGAAACCAGATGCCAAATCTTGGAGATGTAACAGAAACCACCTGCCAAATCTTGGAGATGTCACAGAGATCAAATGCCAAATCTAGGGAATGTTCCATCAACAAGTTGAGAACACTTGCTTGGATACTTTCAGTACTATTGAAGGGTGCATGATAAAAGTCACGAAGCACATCTGGAGTGCACTCACCAGTCACTGCAAACTTAAAAAGTGGAAATTCTGGGGAAAAAACAAACTCAGGAAAGTAATACATGAAATTCACTGTTTATTCTGGAGTTAAACAAAAGACAAACAGAAACAATTTAATTAAGTAACTTTACACCAAGAACCATGGCAGATCTTCAGCACAACATCGAAAATTTACTTTTAAAAATTATTACTGCTGAAATTATGCATGGCTAATGACAGGAAGCAATATGCTGGTCTACAAGACAGTATATCTCTACACTTTTCAATGAAATGGAAAAATTATACTAAGACATTTTTTTAGACTTCATTTTTGGAAGAGTGGAGCAGAAACGAGAGTACCTGCCCCCTGCAGGAACATCTTTAGGAAAATTTAGAGAACAATTTTTAATAAAGTTTTATTCATTTCCGCATTATGATTATTTGTCATGGATTTTCATGGCTTGGCCTTCTTTTTGTTCCTGGAACCCCACTCCACTTAGAGTGTCAGAAGTTTAAAAGGGCTGAAACACTTGTCTGAAGAGGGGAGGGGGAGTACTTCCTCTGATGATCTAGGAAGTGTATTGTTGTTCTGTATATATATCACAATTCCATGTTTCAAAATCCTGAGGAAACATTCTAAAGATGTTTCTCATTTCACTTTATTTTGTGACCAAAAAAAAAAAAAAACAAAACAAAACATGTTACAGACATGAATCTCAAATGTGTACATTCAAAGTGTCCTCTGCACTCTGATGCAGTATAAAGATATATTCATAGAGCTGCACTTTTTAAAAATTAGAAGTGGAAGAAACGGGAGCAAACAAATGAGGACAAAATCAGAGATATATCCGCTGCTGGCGAGATTCTTCAGCTGCCGTGCTGGAGCGGTGCTCCTCCCGACAAATGAAGAAAGGTGAAAAGGGGTTGCCGTGCGGCACCACTGCGGAAAGAGTGGTAGAAAGGATAAGGTGAAGCAAACAGTCAAATCACGGCACCTCTGGTCTGGAGGTCTGCCACGTCCTGAGTGCAGTCATGTCGGGTGAAGTGCATGAACCGGCTTAACCCAGAGGTTAAGACACTGCTGGTGAGATTCTTCGGATGCCGCGCGTGCAGTGAAGCTCCTCCCGGTCAAGGAAGAAAATGCGGAAAAGAAATAAAGGTTGCTGTGCGTCGCCGATGTGAAAAGGTGATGGAAAGGATAAAGTGAAATTTAATCGGTATGTCCAGTAGTATCGCTACGAGAGCTACACATACCACGGCGCCTCTGCTCTAGAGGTCGGCTACGTCCGAAATACACCTACACTGGTGAAATATGCCTAAACCGGCATACACCAGGGGTGGAACCTGATGGCTAGACATGTCATGCCACCTCCGCTCTAGAGGTCGGTCACGCCTGATATACACCCATACTGGTGAATTATGGCTAATCCGGCTCACACCAGGGGTGAAACTTGAAGGCTACGCATGTCACAGTACCTCTGCTCTAGAGGTCGGCCACGTCCCAAACACGCCCATACTGGGATAATGTGCCTAAACCGGCTCAACCCAGGGGTGGATGTCACTAGTGGCAAGGATTCGTTCTCCTGGACAAAAGCTCCATCCTGGCCACAGCTAGGAAGGGTAGCGGCCACAACCACAAAATGCTGAAGTAGGAGACACTGGACCAGGGCAATCTAGATAGGCAACCACCTCTCACCCGGCGGGGATGTTTGCGTATCCTAATGACGCTGAGGTTTTCCGGTGAGAAAGTCCAACTCTGGACTGGATGGGCAACCACCTCTCACCCGGCGGTGATACACGGGTATCTTAAAACGCGTCGAGGTTTTCCGTTGAGAAGGTCCAACTCTGGCCTGGGTGGGCTACCACCTCTCACCCAGCGGGGATGCCCTGATATCCTAAACACGTCGAGGTCTTCTGGTGAGAAAGTCCAACTCTAGACTAAACTGGTGCAACGAAAACCACGGTGTCACGCAACTCACTTCAGAGACCCACCAAGAATACAGGCTAAAGCCCTGCGATACTCTGAACCTCTTGTGGCCCTCTCAGGGATCTCGTGTGGTCCTGTCGGGGACCACACAGGAGACCATGGGACTTAACGAGGACCACAGGCGTAAATTCAGTAGAATCACAGTGTGGTCTTCGTGGTAGAAGCGAACGAAGAAGAAGAAGATATATATCATTGACAACTTCTATCATTTTAAGATATCCTTGACATAATTTAAACAACTGAAGCAACGTTTATTTACATACTTTAAGTATGTGCGTAATACTGTGAAAGGATCTGTTGTAAAAAAAAGTTTCAGTAGCTTCTCTTTCTTAATGTTTTCAAACAAGTTTCAGTAGTTTCTCTATGCTAATGTTTAAAACAAGTTTCAGTAGCTTCTCTTTACTAATGTTTAAAACAAGTTTCAGTAGCTTCTCTTTACTAATGTGTAAAACAAGTTTCAGTAGCTTCTCTTTACTAATGTTTAAACTAAATATCAGAAGCTTCTCTTTATTAATGTTTAAAACAAGTTTCAGAAGCTTCTCTTTACTAATGTTTAAAACAAGTTTCAGTAGCTTCTCTTTACTAATGTTTAAAACAAGTTTCAGTAGCTTCTCTTTACTAATGTTTAAAACAAGTTTCAGTAGCTTCTCTTTACTAATGTGTAAAACAAGTTTCAGTAGCTTCTCTTTACTAATGTTTAAACTAAATATCAGAAGCTTCTCTTTATTAATGTTTAAAACAAGTTTCAGAAGCTTCTCTTTGCTAACCAGAAAAAAATGTTAACAATGTTGAAACAGCTTACTACAAATCTTCATTAAATTTTCAGTTGTGAGGCACAAAACCAAAACCAATAAAAACTGATAAACTCAGACCTCTCCACCCACTAACAAAATTCTGAGAACAAGCCACAGTAAAATAAAACTTCACATTTTATTCTGGTACATAAAGCAGTAAGAAAATGTTCTGTATAAACCACCGAATGATCATCATGAAACATGAATTATGTTCAGTGCAAACACTTACAAGATTAAAAGAAACTGTAAGGCAAATTTCTTTTATCAGCAGATCTTAATCTCGGAAACTCTTACATCACAATCTTAACAAATCTGCTTCATGAATTGTATGTTGTTTAACTCTTTAACTGCCAGATAATAATCCCAAGGACACACACAAAAATTGTAATAAATAAAGTCTCTATGTTTTGTCGTTAGTTTTGTTCCAATTTTGTAATCAGGAAACAACCATGCCAATATTTTGCTCACATAATAATTTAAGATTTGAATCTCCAAAGAACAGAACAGAACCAAGGTGAGTACTTTCTAGTTTCCAAAGAACAGAACAGAGCCAAGGTGAGTACTTTCTTGTTTCCACAGAAAAGAACCACGGTGAGCACTTTCTAGTTTTAAAAAAAAAACAGAACAGAACCAAGGTGAGTACTTTCTAGTTTCCAAAGAACATCGTTAGTTTCTGAACCCACTGAAGACACTGAAGATGGATACAGAACATTTTTTGTGATGTTCTTGCAGATATTCCAGTGGTTCATGATAGGAGTATAAATTCAACAGAAGTAGAACTTCTGTAACTAATTTTAAAAAAACTACTTGAACTAGTTGTATATGGATTTAACAATTTTGAAATAACTATAAGCAGGATTTCTTTTAGAAAGAACAATTTCACCTTGCAGACTTTTCATATTACAATCTTTAAAAAAAATTTTGTCACGAAAGGTAAGTAATTTAATTACTCAAATATTTATTTTAAAAAAAAAGAAGTCACACAGATTTTTGATCCACAAGATTTTGAAAAAAAAACTAGGCAGGATTATTTTCAGAAAAAGTAAAATTTTATGTAGAAAAGCGCTATATTGCAGTTTAAAAAGAAACATTTTACCTAGAAAAGTGCTATATTGTAGTTTAAAAAGTAAGTTTAACTAGAAAATTCCTATATTGCAGTTTAAAATAATGTAGCTTCATGAGTAGCAAATAGTATAATGCAACATGTTCCACAGCAAAGCAAACAAAAATAAACCAAAAGGCACATGATAAGGATATATATATATATATCTAGCTGTCATCATCATCATCATCATCATCATCATCATCATCGTCATCATCATCATCATCATCATCAGGTGCCATGCCGACTGGGGTAGGCTATTATGCTTCTCCAGAGTACCCGATCCTTCATGCAGGCCATCAGCTCAGTTGGTGATCTCCTCTCACACCATCCCATCAGACTGTCCAGTATCATTTCTCTTGGTCTTCCTCTTGATCTTCTTCCTTCTATTTTTCCTGTTGTTATAATATTTTCAATGCCCCTTCTTCTCATTGCATGTCCTATGAAAGTACATTGTCTCTCTCTTATTTTTTTTTTACAAGATTTTTTTGTCTCTCCAGCTCTTCTCATACATTCTTACATATAGCTGTCATGTGATGTAAATGATCAGAAACATTAGTCATTTACAACCTCATGATTATTAAATGAACATTTTAATTTGGAATGTTTGTGAAATTTTTTTTCTGAAAATTAGCTGCACATGCTGTCTGTGTATCACAGCAGAACTGATGTGGCCTTGTGGGTTGACTAGTGGCTTCAAGGCACAACTATGATGCTGAAGTGGTCTTTTGGGCTGATTAGTGGTTTCAAGGCACAACTATGATGCTGAAGTGGTCTTTTGGGCTGATTAGTGGCTTCAATGCACAACTATCATGGTTAATGATTGCATAACCCTCCAAAATAAAAGAAAGAAAAGCAATAAAATCTGATGTAAGATACAATCAATCAAAAATTTTCTTTAAAAAAACATTCTTAGATGAATCACTCAATAATTTACATAGACTATGTGTTATGAAAACTAAGTATATAAAAAATTCTTTGCATAATAAATAAAACAAGATGAACAACTGAGTTTTGCTTGTTGGAAATTTTCAAGGGCTAAGACTAAAACGCTGATGAAATAATATGCAAATAAAAATGAGTACCTTCTCTATGTTTTTAAAAAACAAGTTAACATGCTGAAAAATAAAACCTGATTTACACAAATAAAAAAGGATTCGTCTCATAAATAAAATCTGCTGTATCATAAGTAATATAATTAAAAGATATCCTTGATAAATTATATTTTAAAAAATGAATCCTCAGAAAACAAAACAAAATATACAAAAAAGAAAATGCATGGCAATCTTTCAGACTAGTTTGGGTAATAAAAGTTGAGAGTAGATTAAAAAAAATACTGAAAGTTGTATAACTTAAGAAAATCCCCTAAGCCAGGTAATGAACAAAGCTCCACAGAAATTGTCAGCCTGTGGTATCATAGTAGAGGAAAATGTAAAATCTTCTTTTATCTCTGATGTATGATGAAAGATAATGAAAATAGATTAGGAATAGCTTTCAGGAATGTTATCTCAGAACTGCCATCTCTTGAAATCTGGCACTCAACACTTTACTTTCTTGAATATGACATTCATTTCTCTCATTTCTTAACATGTGTCTACATTCTTATTTCTTGACATTTGGCACTCTACATTCTCATTTCTTGAAATGTGGCACTCTACATTCTTATTTCTTGACATGTGGTATTCTACATTATCATCTCTTGACATGTGGCACTCTACATTCTTATTTCTTGACATGTGGCACTCTACATTCTTATTTCTTGACATGTGGCACTCTACATTCTTATTTCTTGACATGTGGCACTCTACATTCTCATTTCTTGACATGTGGCACTCTACATTCTCATTTCTTGACATGTGACACTCTACATTCTCATTGTTTGACATGTGACACTCTACATTCTCATCTCTTGACATGTGGCATTCTACATTCTCATCTCTTGACATGTGACCCTCAGTCCTCTTATTCCTCAAAGTGACCTATAAACCTGCTGTCTCTTGGCATTTGGCTTACAACCCTCTCACTACCTGACCTGTGATCAACAGCTAATGGTGTAATAACTCAGACACAGATTATACAGTTTTTATGTCAATTCAGTTCAATTCTGTTACATAGAAATACTGGCTGTAAACAAGAAACTGAAAAAAACATATGAAGGGCTCTTAAAATTAAACAAAAAAAAAACAAAAAAACAAAAAGAGAATGAATGTCTGACAGAAAACTGACAGAAGTAGAAGCCTTATGACAGAAAACTGACAGATGTAGAAGCCTCATGACAGAAAACTGACAGATATAGAAGCCTCACAACATATTTGTCTGAAAAGATCAAAATTAAATATAAAAAAAAAATAGGTTGAGACTCACTGCAGTCAGTTTTCACAGGAAGATGGAAGTGTCCAAACTGATGGTGATTTCATTTCTTAAACAGAAAGCGGCAGATTCTACCTCTGGTCTGCCCATTGTGAAAGTGGCTGCTCAGCAACTTGTGATGGAGGAAAACTGCCCCAGAAAATAAAGAATATTTGCCTGCATAGCATTGCACACTGGATTAACTGTATGCTTAGCTACCAGCAGATGAAGGTAAAACAGAATGTCATGAGAAATTCATGAGAGTGGAAGATCAACTTTAGCAAAGTCACAGCAGGTGACAAAAAAAAATCTCAGTGTAACCTTCAGAAAAATAGATAGAATGATACTGATATCAATAACAGATAGCAGCAAAAACGGTATCTGTAACAGTTAGTAGGAATAATTATATTTATAACGGACAGAAAAGTTGTGGTTCTTAGACTAAACACAAACGCCAGAAAGGCCAGAGCAGGATGAATGTGTACATCATAGCTCAGAATTCACATTTCAGATCACAGATCAAAGTTCACAGATCAAAGTTCACAGTTCACAGATCAAAGTCTGCAGATCAGATCAAAAAGCACATCCAGATACCACTATCTGACCTTGTGCTGAAGGACGAGAAGTTGCAGACAGCAAAAAAGAAAAATTGGCATAAAATAAATGAAAGGAATTCAATGAAGCCGCATTTTTTTTCATAAATAATGATGCCAAAATATTTCATAACAAGAATGATTTTAATAAGCAAAAACTACAGTATATCTTTAACATCTGTGAAAATATCAAGCACTTGAATGTCTATTTCTTATTGCTTCTTTTGTGTTTGTGGCAAGTGCTTAAATTCAATGAAATCCATCAATTTTCCCTGACATCACATCAGTTCATCTTCACAAAAGCAAAGTTTTTTTTTCCCTGACAGAAAGTTGTGATCATAAAATCAGTCCTTTTTAACCAATTCTTGATCTTTAGGAATTAGAGTTTGAAAAAAAAAGTCCCATAATTTACTGGTGACTCCAAAACCTGAAATGTGAAGGAGACAAAGGGTTTACCACTTTGTTTTCATTGTGTAAAATATTTTGTGTTTCCTTGGCAACTAAGCAAAATATTGTTAAAAAACAATTACAAACAGTAAAGTCAATACTAATTATATGTAGTTTAGTGATATACAGTTGTGAACATAGCAACATATCATTCAGGTTAATGTTAACTGTTGCTAGTAACACATCGGTCAGCCTAATGTTAACTGTTGCTAGCAACACATCGGTCAGCCTGATGTTAACTGTTGCTGTAACTTGCTGATAAGTTTTACTACAAGGTGATTCTAGCAATATCTAACTGCTATATCCAGCCATATCAATAACAAAGAATGTTCGTTTTTGCAAACCTGAACTCTGCAGAGACTATGTATACCTGTGATCAACAGCTAATGGTGTAATAACTCAGACACAGATTATACAGTTTTTATGTCAATTCAGTTCAATTCTGTTACATAGAAATACTGGCTGTAAACAAGAAACTGAAAAAAACATATGAAGGGCTCTTAAAATTAAACAAAAAAAAAACAAAAAAACAAAAAGAGAATGAATGTCTGACAGAAAACTGACAGAAGTAGAAGCCTTATGACAGAAAACTGACAGATGTAGAAGCCTCATGACAGAAAACTGACAGATATAGAAGCCTCACAACATATTTGTCTGAAAAGATCAAAATTAAATTTAAAAAAAAATAGGTTGAGACTCACTGCAGTCAGTTTTCACAGGAAGATGGAAGTGTCCAAACTGATGGTGATTTCATTTCTTAAACAGAAAGCGGCAGATTCTACCTCTGGTCTGCCCATTGTGAAAGTGGCTGCTCAGCAACTTGTGATGGAGGAAAACTGCCCCAGAAAATAAAGAATATTTGCCTGCATAGCATTGCACACTGGATTAACTGTATGCTTAGCTACCAGCAGATGAAGGTAAAACAGAATGTCATGAGAAATTCATGAGAGTGGAAGATCAACTTTAGCAAAGTCACAGCAGGTGACAAAAAAAAATCTCAGTGTAACCTTCAGAAAAATAGATAGAATGATACTGATATCAATAACAGATAGCAGCAAAAACGGTATCTGTAACAGTTAGTAGGAATAATTATATTTATAACGGACAGAAAAGTTGTGGTTCTTAGACTAAACACAAACGCCAGAAAGGCCAGAGCAGGATGTATGTGTACATCATAGCTCAGAATTCACATTTCAGATCACAGATCAAAGTTCACAGATCAAAGTTCACAGTTCACAGATCAAAGTCTGCAGATCAGATCAAAAAGCACATCCAGATACCACTATCTGACCTTGTGCTGAAGGACGAGAAGTTGCAGACAGCAAAAAAGAAAAATTGGCATAAAATAAATGAAAGGAATTCAATGAAGCCGCATTTTTTTTTCATAGATAATGATGCCAACATATTTCATAACAAGAATGATTTTAATAAGCAAAAACTACAGTATATCTTTAACAGCTGTGAAAATATCCAGCACTTGAATGTCTATTTCTTATTGCTTCTTTTGTGTTTGTGGCAAGTGCTTAAATTCAATGAAGTCCATCAATTTTCCCTGACATCACGTCAGTTCATCTTCACAAAAGCAAAGTTTTTTTTTCCCTGACAGAAAGTTGTGATCATAAAATCAGTCCTTTTTAACCAATTCTTGATCTTCAGGAATTAGAGTTTGAAAAAAATAGTCCCATAATTTACTGGTGACTCCAAAACCTGAAATGTGAAGGAGACAAAGGGTTTACCACTTTGTTTTCATTGTGTAAAATATTTTGTGTTTCCTTGGCAACTAAGCAAAATATTGTTAAAAAACACTTACAAACAGTAAAGGCAATACTAATTATATGTAGTTTAGTGATATACAGTTGTGAACATAGCAACATATCATTCAGGTTAATGTTAACTGTTGCTAGCAACACATCGGTCAGCCTGATGTTAACTGTTGCTGTAACTTGCTGATAAGTTTTACTACAAGGTGATTCTACCAATATCTAACTGCTATATCCAGCCATATCAATAACAAAGAATGTTTGTTTTTGCAAACTTGAACTCTGCAGAGACTATGTATATCTGTAGATCCTCTTTCTTCAATATTGTGTATCTGAGGATCCTCTATCTTGATTATTGTATATCTGTAGATCCTGCATCTTGGCTACTGTATATTTATAGACCCTGTATCTTGACTATTGTATATCTGTAGATACTCTATCTTGATTACTGTATATCTAGATCCTGTATATTGATTATTGTACATCTGTAGTTCATTGACTACCGTATATCTGTAGATCCTGTATATTGACTATTGTATATCTGCAGATCCCGTATCTTGGCTATTGTATATTTGTAGATCCTGTATCTTGATTATTGTACATCTGTAGATCCTCTACCTTGACTACTGTATATCTGTAGATCCTCTACCTTGACTACTGTATATCTGTAGATCCTATATCTTGATTATTGTATATCTGTAGATCCCATATCTTGATTACTGTATATCTGTAGATCCTATATCCTGACTACTGTATATCTGTATATCCCATATCGTGACTACTGTATATCTGTATATCCCATATCTTGACTATTGTATATCTGTAGATCCTGTATCTTCACTATTGTATATCTGTAGATCCTGTATCTTCATTATTGTATATCTGTAGATCCTGTATCTTGATTATTGTATATCTGTAGATCCCATATCTTGACTATTGTATATCTGTAGATCCTGTATCTTCACTATTGTATATCTGTAGATCCTATATCTTCACTATTGTATATCTGTAGATCCCATATCTTTACCACTGTATATTTTTAGATCCCATATCTTGACCACTGTATATTTTTAGATCCCATATCTTGACCACTGTATATTTTTAGATCCCATATCTTGACCACTGTATATTTTTAGATCCCATATCTTGACTAGTAGATCCTGTTTACTGATTGCCGTATGAATATTTGAATCCTCATTTTCCAGAAGCTGAGTCACAAAATTCAGAATCCGTGCTTCGTTTTTCATACGTCCACCGATCATTACTTTCTTGTCACTTCATTATACATGTGAGATAGCATTTGATTCACTTCATATCTACAATAACATTTCCACTGAACAGTCATTTTTGCTGAATAAGTCGTAGGTGATCCATAGTGATTAAACAACATTTATATTCATTTATAAACTTTTATTGGCTTTTTTTTTCTGTATTTAGTTTGCTCCTTATCTTTATTAAGTTGCTCCAGGCATTACAAACATCCTGATACATCACAAGGGAGTTCAGAATGTAAGAGCTGAACCCTGTCACATCACAAAAGAATGTGAGAAGTGAACCCTGTCACATCACAAGGGAGTTCAGAATGTGAGAACTGAACCCTGTCACATCACAAGGGAGTTCAGAATGTGAGAACTGAACCCTGTCACATCACAAGGGAGTTCAGAATGTGAGAACTGAACCCTGTCACATCACAAGGGAGTTCAGAATGTGAGAACTGAATCCTGTCACATCACAAAAGAATGTGAGAACTGAAACCTGTCACATCACAAGGGAGTTCAGAATGTGAGAACTGAATCCTGTCACATCACAAAAGAATGTGAGAACTGAACCCTGTCACATCACAAGGGAGTTCAGAATGTGAGAACTGAACCCTGTCACATCACAAGGGAGTTCAGAATGTGAGAACTGAACCCTGTCACATCACAAGGGAGTTCAGAATGTGAGAACTGAACCCTGTCACATCACAAGGGAGTTCAGAATGTAAGAACTGAACCCTGTCACATCACAAAAGAATGTGAGAACATAACCCTGTCACATCACAAGGGAGCTCAGAATGTGAGAACTGAACCCTGTCACATCACAAGGGAGTTCAGAATGTGAGAACTGAACCCTGTCACATCACAAAAGAATGTAAGAACTGAACGCTGTCACATCACAAAGAAGTTCAGAATGTAAGAACTGAACTCTGTCACATCACAAGGGAGTTCAGAATGTAAGAACTGAATGCTGTCACATCACAAAGAAGTTCAGAATGTAAAAACTGAACCCTGTCACATCACAAGGGAGTTCAGAATGTGAGAACTGAACCCTGTCACATCACAAAAGAATGTGAGAACTGAACCATGTCACATCACAAGGGAGTTCAGAATGTAAGAACTGAACCCTGTCACATCACAAGGGAGTTCAGAATGTAAGAACTGAACCCTGTCACATCACAAGGGAGTTCAGAATGTGAGAACTGAACCCTGTCACATCACAAGGGAGTTCAGAATGTGATAACAGAACCCTGTCACATCACAAGGGAGTTCAGAATGTGAGAACTGAACCCTGTCACATCACAAGGGAGTTCAGAATGTGAGAACTGAATCCTGTCACATCACAAAAGAATGTGAGAACTGAACCCTGTCACATCACAAGGGAGTTCAGAATGTGAGAACTGAATCCTGTCACATCACAAAAGAATGTGAGAACTGAACCCTGTCACATCACAAGGGAGTTCAGAATGTGAGAACTGAACCCTGTCACATCACAAGGGAGTTCAGAATGTGAGAACTGAGCCCTGTCACACCACAAGGGAGTTCAGAATGTGAGAACTGAACCCTGTCACATCACAAGGGAGTTCAGAATGTGAGAACTGAACCCTGTCACATCACAAGGGAGTTCAGAATGTGAGAACTGAACCCTGTCACATCACAAAAGAATGTGAGAACTGAACCCTGTCACATCACAAGGGAGTTCAGAATGTGAGAAATGAACCCTGTCACATCACAAGGGAGTTCAGAATGTAAGAACTGAACCCTGTCACATCACAAAAGAATGTGAGAAGTGAACCCTGTCACATCACAAGGGAGTTCAGAATGTGAGAAGTGAACCCTTACATGAAAACAACGTATTATTTTCTAATAAAATCTATCACTGAAAATATACCACAAATGCTGGGTGTCTTCACAACATAACCACTTATCTCCTGGCACGTGGCTTCGAACCCACTCATCTCATGCCATGTGCCTTAAGAGCTATTCTCCTGGCATACAGCTCTAAACCTTCTCCCTTCATGACAAGTGGCTCTCAGGTTTCTCATTTCATGAGGTACATCTTCAAACTCTCTCAAGTCATAACATGTGAGTACAGATCCTCTCGCTTCATGATGTGTGAATCTAAACTCTCTCGTCTCATGACATGTGGCTCTAAACTCTCTTATCTCTTGACACTTGGCTCTAAACTCTATCATCTCCTGATATGTTGCTCCAAACCCTCTTATCTCCTAACATGTTGCTCCAAACCCTCTTATCTCTTGACATGTAGCTTCAAACCCTCTTATCTCCTGATATGTTGCTCGAAACCCTCTTATCTCCTGACATGTAGCTTCAAACCCTCTTATCTATGTTGCTCCAAACCCTCTTATTTCCTGACATGTAGCTTCAAACCCTCTTATCTCCTGATATGTTGCTCCAAACCCTCTTATCTCATGAGATGTGGCTCTAAAACCTCGTCTCCTGACATGTGGCTCCAAACCCTCTTATCTCCTGATATGTTGCTCCAAATCCTCTTATCTCCTGATATGTAGCTTCAAACCATCTTATCGCCTGATATGTAGCTTCAAACCCTCTTGTCTTCTGATATGTTGCTCCAAACCCTCTTATCTCCTGACATGTAGCTTCAGACCCTCTTATCTCCTGATATATGGCTCTAAAACCTCTTATCTCCTGACATGTGGCTCTAAACCCTCTTATCTCTGGACATGTGGCTCTAAATCCTCTTATCTCATAAGATATGGCACCAAACCCTCTTATTTCATGACATGTAGCTCCAAACTCTCTCACCTCATGACATATGGCTTGATATGCCATATACATTTCTTATTTCCTGACATATGGCTCTAAACCCTGGTACCTGGTTTTTGTGCTTATAACCTTTGAGTTCCATATGTCCTCATGATTTTTGAAGGACAATGCTGCTTTTGCAATTCTAATTCTAACTTCCTTCCTGGTGTCACCATCCTGGTCTATGTAGCTGCCTAGGTATGCAAATTGGTCTGCTTCATCAACAACTGTTCCTTCTACGTATATTTTTCTTTCTTGATTAATGAGAAATTTCAGAATTTTTTGTTTTGTCTTTGTTAATTTCAAGACCTATTTGCTAGCCAAGGAAGACAGGGAATTTGTTTTTTTTTCCTGCATCGATTTCACATTGTCACTGATAAGATTTATGTCATCAGCAAAATCAAGATCTTCTACTTGGGTCTCATGTACCCAGTCAATGCTCGTTTTACCTGTACATCATCTTTTTATTATAAAGTCTATGGCAATTCCAAAAAGCAAGGGAGATAATATACATCCTTGTTTCACGCCTGTTTCAATCTGAAACCATTCGCTCATTCCTTCTTCTGTCTTGACTGCACAAACAAAATCCGCTGTAGAGATCTCTAATGATGTTGACAATTGTAGATAGTACTCCATATAGTCTTAAAATTCTCCACAGTGAATCTCTGTGTATGACATCAAATGTCACATATAATAATCTATAGTAGTTTTATTGTGCTTATCATGAAAACTTATTTCATTTATTTAAGATAAACATTTACACAATGACTTACCATTGTTTATAGAGCTATAAATATATTACACAATAACGTACCGTGATTTATATACCTATAAATATTTACACAAAGACCTACCATGGTTTATATCTCACATCATCTCAAATCCTTCCCTTGCCGTTAAACGTCACATAGGGCTCGCATGGTATTTCGCCAAGTTTTCCTGTTTTCGACGAGCTATTAAACCTCATCAAGGGATGTTATGCCAACTAAACTGGCCTCTCTTAACAATGTCCTCTTTAGAGTTTCACGTGGTGGACCTCTTTTTCTTCAGCCTGTTGTGTTCCACTTGATAGCTTGTTTTGGGATTCTCTGGTTGTTTCTTCTCATCACATAACCGACATATGTCCATCTTCTTTTTCTGATCACCCATGAGACAGGTTGTTATTTGCTCATCTGTCTTATCTCTGTGTTGTTCTTGAATATTTATACATAAAGACCTACCATGGTTTATACAGGTATAAATATTTACACAATGACCTTCCATGGTTTATATAACTATAATCATTTACACAGACCTACTATGGTTCATATAGCTATAAATATTTACACAATGACTTACCATGGTGTATACTGGTATAAATATTTACACAATGACTTACCATGGTGTATACTGGTATAAATATTTACACAATGACTTACCATGGTTTATACATCTACAGACTAACTTACCGATTTCCTGATACTGATAGTGATGTTGCATATGGTACGTTTTCATCTTCTGGATGTATGCTATGGATCGGTTTCCATGATGGATATAGTAGTGTGTTAAATCGTACGCTATGTACCCCGTTATTAGCCCAGCAAAAACAGCAAAAGCTGCACCTCGTGGAAACAAGGCCATGCACATCGCCAAGAAAGCGCTGATAAAAATAGACCCTGGAAGGGGAGGAAACACTAGGCGAGTAGGGTCCATGGGAGACTGAAAGCGAGACAGTCTTTGTATGTAATTCTTACTTATCACAGAAACAACAACAACAACAACAAAATATAAGCAAACTACATTTTTCACCAAATTGCGAAAAAAAAAACAACAACATTCACATGACTGGTCTTACGTATTCTAATCGTAAAATGGTGTACTGTAAAAATTCAATTCTTTTATAGATGGTAACAATGAATTCAGCGATGAATTCTATGTGATAAAATGTATCCGATTCTTAAAGAGTTAACACTGAATCCATTACTTTTTAGCAGTCGTTGAAATAATTTAAATATTTTGGTCACATTAAACGTCATGAGAATTTAGGGAAGGCCGTCTTGGAAGGGTACATAATAGGAAAAAGAAAGAGAGGAAGACCAAGGTGAAGATGGCTGCAAGACATCGCTGATAATCTGTGAATGGATTCATCAACAGCAGGGCATCTTGCTTACAACTGAGAGACCTACAGGAAAGCTGTTAGAGAGGCAAAGTTCCACAAGGGACATGCAAATGACTGACTGACTGATTCACTGAAGGCATTACTTTATAGTAGCCAATGAAGACTAATTTCTAGCTATATTAGAGGATATTACTATTTAGTAGCAGTTTAAGTCATTACTTTCTAATAGCCATTTAAGACATTACTTTCTTGTAACCACTGAAGTCATTACTTTATAGTAGCCATGAAAGGCATTAGTTTCTAGTTGTTGCAGAAGACATTACTTTTTTTTTGTTGTAGCCATTCAAGACATTACTTGATGATAGTGATTCCCATGATAAAAATAATAAATTCATACACGAATTGAACATTTTTGACACCAAAAGGGGTCGAAGTAATCTTCTATGTACACAGAAGCATAGATAGCTAGTATCAAAACATTTAACATTTGTGAGATAATTAAATAGTGCACATGTAGGAGGTAAATGTGTTTGAGAATATTTCATTCCTTCTGGAGAAAATGGGAGTGGATATAGGTAACCAAGGAGACGTTGGTCATTGTTATCTTTGTTGTCATGTCGCTGTATGTGTCTGAGTTCTACATGGCGTATCTTCAGACATCTCTTTCATGTTATCTTAAACATGTAGTGGGTGGGTGTGTGTGTGTGTTCCCCCCCCCCCCCCCCCCCCCGTCCGGCTGAGTTACAGGAAGAACATTTAGCATAATAGCTTTGCATATGTCTATCCTTTGTGCTGTCTGTGGTTCTGTATGTTCTGTAGTGTTGCTATAAGGACTGGCTAGCGTAGTGGTTAGAGGACTCGTCTAGCAACATGAATGGTCGAGGGTTCGAATTTCCGAACGACCAAAACAGCCCCGAAGTCAATCCAACCTCTTAAAATGGGTACAAGAGAAAATCTGGGAAGGAAAGGCAGCGAAGAAAGGAACTGCCACCATACCTCATACGTTGATGGCCCAGCATAATGAGGTCTCTAACGCTTCATCCCCTGCGGCATTTACTATGAGACTGTCTTTACTTTACTAGTGTTGCTATGCTGGATGTGATTCCATCACATTCGTAAAATATGTGCTCTTCTGTTTCTTGTATGCTGTTCCTGCATAGCTGACATGGCACTGTCATTTTGGGGTCTGTGTGCTTCTCTCTGTTTGGTGGCGGTCATGTTGTAAGTTTATGGAATTTCTCTCGCTTTCGGTGTAATATTTCTAAAACGGAGGTTTGTAAAGTCAAAGAGGGCGTGTCTCCAACATATTTTGATTATGAGATGTAGTGGAGGCGCTTGGTTTCTGGTTAGATGTTTGCAGATGTAATTTGTTTTACGGTGTAAGAGTGTTTCGTTTCCGTGGATGGCTTGGGGCTCCTATCAGGATCTGAAGTGACCAACAACCTCGAACACGGAAGAAGTAGATTAGATTAGTTCACTACTATGGTGCTACCAAATATCGTTGTAGTTTTATATTTGTACATATTCGGCATGTCTTATGCTACGAGCCCCCCCCCCCTCGCCCCACGTGGATCTGTTTATATTATTTGAGTGTGACGGGAAGGTGATGACGTGTGTGTGACGCAAAAGGGGAAGTTCCTTTTGTTCCGCCATTTGCCCATTCCCATTATTACTGTGTATCTGGGTTGAGAGTGTCTGTACTTTGTCTCTTATTGCTCTTTGTCTCTTATTGTGCTCTTCAGTGTTTCCCAGTGCTGCCGAATGTTGTGTGTGGGTATGTGGTCTGTGGAAGTGTAGATAAGCTGTGCTATGTGTTCTACAATCTGTTGGTCCCGAAGAAGTGTGTTGTCAAATTTCCATCGTGGTGATAGTTTTGAAAGGTCGATGTGTGTGTGTGTGGCACTTACAGTTGTGACCAGTGCTCTGTGTGAACTGTATGGTTTCTGTGAGATGTCTGCTTCGTGTTATATGATGCGTTGAGGGTGAGTACATTTTAAAATCAGATAGCATTCTTTGTTTTCTATTTATACATCTTTTGTTACTTGAAGTCTGTTCCTCGATATACGAAACTTATAATAACAACTTTTCTTTTTTAAAAACAAAAATAATAATAACAATTTTTCTCTTCATTAATTATCAAATTTTTTTTTCAGTTTTTATCAGTTAAAAACAGTTAACTGTTTGACCTACTCGAGAGGCAGACATCTTTAGTAATAAGTGTTTAAAAAAACATTTCAATTTTTTTCTTTTCTCCCTGAATAAAACATTTTGACCCAATATATGATGTGTCTCGATATCTGTCATTTGTGATTATATACACATTTGTCCTTTAATCTTACTCTATTCTGTAAAACATTTCAGGATGTGCTCCTATGATTTAATCCACAGCAATGACAACGCTTAGCTCCCCTTACCTTATGGTGCTGGCCGTGCATGACAAAATGCAGCCAAATAAGAGACGGCCAGTTGGGTGGAGGGTGCAGATGAAAGAGCCAGCGATGAATAACATACTCCAGGAAAGTCCACAGGACAAAGCCAACAACAGTCAGAAACGGTATGGATGTAGGTCCTAACTGGCAACCTGAGAAGAGTGATTGACAGTTTCTGTGGAGATCCTGACATGAAATGATGCTATGTCTTAAGTATGTGTTGATATTTCAGCTTGAGGTGACATAGCATTTGTTGTTGAAGTTCATTTTTGCTTTTGTGTTTCTATGTGATCCTTTCACATTTAAAGGTTTGTGAATGTTCACCTGCATACACCACATCCCCATGCTGATATTCAAAGCATTTTTAAAATCAGTTTTTTTTCATCTTGAATGGTGTCAACAATTTTGATGAGTGTTATCATCATCCTCCTCCTCCTCCTCCTCATCATCATCATCATCGAAACCAACAGCATGGACTAATATGCACGTGTGGCTAGAGCAATCTCTGGTGCGATCTCTAAATATCTTTGTTTTTTTCATGTGACGGAAGTGTGACCAAAATGACCACACGACCTGGTGACTAACGATGTCATTGACTTCCCCCTAAAGGCAACCACCCTTGCACCTGAATGCACTCCGGGACACCATGGCAGTGACCACTTTTTTGTATCATCCGATAAGAGCAGAAATAGAGACTAGAAGGGCAAGACTAGGACCTTCCAGTATAACAACAAAAAGCAAGACAAGCACCTTCCAGTATAACAACAAAAGGCAAGACTAGGACCTTCCAGTATAACAACAAAAGGCAAGACTAGGACCTTCCAGTATAACAACACAAGGCAAGACTAGGACCTTCCAGTATAACAACACAAAGCAAGACAAGCACCTTCCAGTATAACAACGCAGGGCAAGACAAGCACCTTCCAGTATAACAACGCAGGGCAAGACAAGCACCTTCCAGTATAACAACACAAGGCAAGACAAGCACCTTCCAGTATAACAACACAAGGCAAGAAAAGCACCTTCCAGTATAACAACACAAGGCAAGACAAGCACCTTCCAGTATAACAACACAAGGCAAGACAAGCACCTTCCAGTATAACAACACAAGGCAAGACAAGCACCTTCCAGTATAACAACACAAGGCAAGACAAGCACCTTCCAGTATAGCAACACAAGGCAAGACAAGCACCTTCCAGTATAACAACACAAGGCAAGACAAGCACCTTCCAGTATAACAACACAAGGCAAGAAAAGCACCTTCCAGTATAACAACAAAAGGCAAGACAAGCACCTTCCAGTATAACAACACAAGGCAAGAAAAGCACCTTCCAGTATAACAACAAAAGGCAAGAAAAGCACCTTCCAGTATAACAACACAAGGCAAGAAAAGCACCTTCCAGTATAACAACAAAAGGCAAGACAAGCACCTTCCAGTATAACAACAAAAGACAAGAAAAGCACCTTCCAGTATAACAACAAAAGGCAAGACTAGGACCTTCCAGTATAACAACACAAAGCAAGACAAGCATCTTCCAGTATAACAACACAAGGCAAGACAAGCACCTTCCAGTATAACAACGCAGGGCAAGACAAGCACCTTCCAGTATAACAACACAAGGCAAATCAAGCACCTTCCAGTATAACAACACAAGGCAAGTCAAGCACCTTCCAGTATAACAACGCAGGGCAAGACAAGCACCTTCCAGTATAACAACACAAGGCAAGACAAGCACCTTCCAGTATAACAACACAAGGCAAGTCAAGCACCTTCCAGTATAACAACACAAGGCAAGTCAAGCACCTTCCAGTATAACAACACAAGGCAAGTCAAGCACCTTCCAGTATAACAACGCAGGGCAAGATGCCATCAGCAAAATCAGGCGCTGCAAACCTAGCGCCCCACACAGGAGACAGGAGAGATGGACACAGCTACCATGGTGGAATGAGGACATTGAAAAAGTATGGCTGGACAAGAGACAGGAGAGATGGGCACAGCCACCATGGTGGAATGAGGACATTGAAAAAGTATGGCTGGACAAGAGACAAGAGAGATGGGCACAGCCACCATGGTGGAATGAGGACATTGAAAAAGTATGGCTGGACAAGAGACAGGAGAGATGGGCACAGCCACCATGGTGGAATGAGGACATTGAAAAAGTATGGCTGGACAAGAGACAAGAGAGATGGGCACAGCCACCATGGTGGAATGAGGACATTGAAAAAGTATGGCTGGACAAGAGACAGGCTGTCAACGCATGGCAGAAAGCTGGGAAGGCTGGCAGATCACAGCCTAAGTTCTTGAAGGTCCGGAAAGATGAGGTAGATGAGAAGACATGGCATAAAATGAGGTAGACAAGAAGACAAGGCTTTTCAAATCATGTGCAGAGCGGGTTAAGACTATGAAATGAGATGAACTCTGCAAAAATTGTGTGCTCTGCAAGGTCCCTTACGACATTCTGTCGTCTTCATCGAAGGATGAATGGCACTACACGGTGCAGAGACATCCCAGACTTTCAGAGCACAGACCAGACATGGCAGAAATCTGATGAGAGCAAAGGAAGAGCCTTTCTTGCATGCTACATAGAGTAGACAGGCCAGATATGGCATAAATCTGATGAGAACAAAGGAAGAGTCTTTCTTGCATGCTACATAGAGCAGACAGACCAGACATGGCATAAATCTGATGAGAACACAGGAAGAGTCTTTCTTGCATGCTACATAGAGTAGACAGGCCAGATATGGCATAAATCTGATGAGAACAAAGGAAGAACCTTTCTTGCATGCTACATAGAGCAGACAGACCAGACATGGCATAAATCTGATGAGAACACAGGAAGAGTCTTTCTTGCATGCTACATAGAGCAGACAGACCAGACATGGCATAAATCTGATGAGAACAAAGGAAGAGCCTTTCTTGCATGCTACATAGAGCAGACAGACCAGACATGGCATAAATCTGATGAGAACAAAGGAAGGGACCTTTTTTTCATGCTACATAGAGCAGACAGACCAGACATGGCATAAATCTGATGAGAGCAAAGGAAGGGACCTTTTTTTCATGCTACATAGAGTAGACAGACTAAAACGACGAAGCAGCAAGGCTAATGGTTGAAACGATAATCTCAGAGCTGTGGAAGGAGGCGCTGCCGGAAGAGGAACATATTGTCACAACTGAAGACATTCACTCAAAGCTCAAAAGATCGTGCAGCACCGCCCCAGCTCCTGATGGCACCTGATATGAGGACATAGATGACCTGTCGGACGACGACATGGAGGAAATGGCCAAAGAGTTCAACGCCAGCATTCAGAGTGGCCAGGTCAAAGAGGAATGGCTACATAGCTACCTACTACCACGGCCAGAGTGGCCAGGTCAAAGAGGAATGGCTACATAGCCACCTGCTACCACTGCTGAAGCCAAACAAAGACCATTCCCAGATCAACATCTACAGAATCATCACGACGCAGAACACTGTTGGCAAGCTACTGGAGAAAACTGTTGCACGTAAACTCGCTGGTGACCTGGAAGGATGTTGCATGTTCCCGCTCAAACTTGGAGGGTATAGAAGTAACAAAGAGACATGGCTCAATCCTGCAGTCTTTGCTCAAGACATCTTTGAATGATTTCAGGGCCAAGTAGAGACACGCGCAGCCGCAGCAGACCTAGAAGATGCGTACAACAGAATACGATTCAACTACCTAACGCGCATCCACAACACAAAATGGAATGGAAAAACTAATTATGTCAGTTTGTAAGAACAGCGAAGAGCAAAACCTCTATCTTGACGTGTCACAGAAGCTAAAAGCAGAACATGCTGAGGGAAGACGTGTCACAGAAGCTAAAAGCAGAACATGCTGGGGGAAGACGTGTCACAGAAGCTAAAAGTAGAACATGCTAGGCACAACCAGCACTTCAGAAACTGAAGACCATCTTATGCAGTAAGTCATTGTCATTGAAAGTGAGAAAGAAAGTATTATAGTGCTATGAATGTGAGAAAGACAATATTACAGTGCTATATTGAATACGAGAAAGAAAGTATTACAGTGCTATATTGAATGTGAAAAAGAAAGTATTACAGTGCCATACAGAACCTATTTTGCTATATGGATGTAAATTATGGACTGTTGGCAGAGAAATGAGTAAATCTTTGGAGGCAGCAGACATCTAGTTCCTGAGAAGAATGATGAGGATCCCTTGGACGGCCAAGATAACTAAAGAGCAGTGTCTGAGTCAGGCTAATGAAGAAGCCTAGTATCATAACAGATAAGGAAAAGGCAGTCATTATTCTCGGGGCATGTGGTGAGAAGAGAGAAACTGGAAAAAATCATGACGATGGGCAAATGTGAAGGCAGGTGATGATCGAGGGAACAGATTAGAAGGCTTGAAACTGTGACATGGAAGGACATCAGCAACAGACTGCCCATGATGATGATGATGAGAAAAAGGAGGATGAAAAAAACGACAAGAAATATGACCTTAGTAACATATATTCATAACATCTCATTAAGAACTCCGCAACATAATATATAACATTCTTTTCTGTAAGCCTTTATGACAGCACACAATAATGATCTCCGAATTACAAAGTACAGCATAGTGGGTCTGACCATGCGCTGTTTCATTTCTTTAAAAGTCATTTACAGGTGAGTGCCCTAGATGTAACACTGTCCCACAAGAGTTTTGTAAGGTTTTCTCTGTGTTACAAAACCTACAATTGGTGGAAAAAAAAGGGGGAGGGTAAAATGCAACAAAATGACACAATTACAGACTGACTGACAATATCAAGTGATTGACACATGTCAGTGAGACTGTGGTAACAAAACGGCTTTAATATGGCTGTGTTGCTGTCAAGCAAATAATAATAATAACCACAACAACAAGAACAATAATAATAATAATAATTTGCGGTTTTAAGTATAACAAAGAAAGAAAGAAAACAAAATTTAACTATCAGAACAAACCTAAAGCATTATGTGGCCAAACTTCTGTAGCCTCAGAAAGAATTCTGAAAGAAATATACAGGCTAGAGATCACAACTGGTATCCAAACAACAGGGACAAACCACCAACGAGCTTTCGTCATCATCTCTACGATATCAGACTTGAACAGCCTGATTGGTCGGTCTACCTGCTGGTGTGTCCAATCAAAATACTTCTCACCTAGAAACGGAACCTGTCCCACAAATGGCTTGGACCAGTCCACGATGTCATTTTTGTACTGTGGGAAAACAAACATTGTAATGTGAGACATACAACAAGCCTAGTCTGTTCCATTAGTGTTCACAACTTTTCTACATCTAAGAACCACTTTTCCAACTACATGTAAAGTTGTGGACCACAATCTTATATATAATATAACAACCTTTAATTATTGTAATGTAATAGATGGCACTTAATACCAAATCGTTATGACAGCCGATGACTATCTGACAATGTGTGCCATGACCACAAGTTGGGAACCACTGAACCATAATCATTCATAGATCATAAGAGATGCTACTTTTGTGCCCTCTTTCCTCAGATGAATATCTCAAACCATTTGACTTCTGGTAAGTGCAGGGATGTGAAAACGTGAACTACCATGCGAGCCCTACGTGACAGTTAACGGCACGGGAAGGATGTAAGATTGTAAGTGCAGGAACTGCTGAAATGATGATACAATGAAAGTGGACTGATACTTCACCTTCATGCTGATACCGTTCACTTTGCTTTTTTTTCTTCTTCAGTGGAAACAGTTCTAGGTCATGATAAATGTAAACTCTAACACCAGGACATGTCCACAATTCCTGGTGGCAGCCACATGGCTTCTGTCTCAGATCCACTCTCTGTGGTCAGTCATTGTTTCAGCATATGTTCTGAGGTTTGCTCATGACCCAGTTCTTAAATACACGAGCATCTGAATATGGTGTGCTACTTCTAACAATATCTGCTGTCTGCCTGCAAGACGAAGTACTACTTCTAAAATCTAACAATATCTGATGTCTGCCTGAAGACAAAGTACTACTTCTAAAATCTAACAATATCTGCTGCCTGCCTGCAAGACAAAGTACTACTTCTAAAATCTAACAATATCTGATGTCTGCCTGCAAGACAAAGTACTACTTCTAAAATCTAACAATATCTGCTGTCTGCCTGCAAGACCAAGTACTACTTATAAAATCTAACAATACCTGCTGTCTGCCTGCAAGACAAAGTACTACTTCTAAAATCTAACAATATCTGCTGTCTGCCTGCAAGACGAAGTACACCACAATAACCTTTATAAGCACTAACAGTACATGAAGGATATAAAGATTCCAGGCTATTTCTAAGAAAAACCTTTTTCACGGAACATTTTTTTATCTAAATTTCTACCACAATTTGTCCAGGTTTCTTGTTAACTATGCCGGTGAATATTTTCTTTTCTTTTTAACAATATTGTGATATGTCAACATGTCCACCAGACTCTCAACATATCTTTACTTTTCCAGTGGTTGTGTTTGTTTGTTTGTTTGTTTGTTTGTTTGTCGTTGTTTGTTTCTTTGTTTGTGTGATAGTGGTGAATATCAGAAATATCAACAAGATCATCAAAATCTTACTAATGGTTCTCTTTTACTTTCAGAAGGTGAGCACTGTAACATCATGTACCAGTGTCAGCTCAGACATACACGAGTCTGTGTTATATATTTTTAAAAATATTGTTTCGTTGTATTTTGTTTTGTTGTGTTCTTCAGAATGGAATATATTTTAACTGTATGTATCACAGTTTTGATTTCATAACAACAAGTTTAGGACCACAACAAGTTTAGTTTGTTATCCCACTTTGCCTGCATTATGACTTGCATGTACACAAAAATGTAAATATAAAAAGTACAAAATGTGTACATGTGAGGTAATGGCTAATATAAAGTTTGAGAACAAATTAGGCAGGATTAGATTTAAAAAACTGTACAGAAAGTGCGTTAGACATAGATATATAAAAACTGTACAGAAAGTGCGTTAGACATAGAGATATAAAAACTGTACAGGAAGTGCGTTAGACATAGATATATAAAAACTGTACAGGAAGTGCGTTAGACATAGATATATAAAAACTGTACAGGAAGTGCGTTAGAAAGTGCGTTAGACATAGAGATATCTTCTTCTTCTTCGTTCGCTTCTACCACCAAGATCGCCCCGTGATCCTACTGAATTTAGTCATGTGGTCCCCGATAGGTCCCTTGGTCCTCCTGTGGTCCCCGAGAGGCCCACAAGAGATCACCGAGAGGATCACAAAAGATTCAGAGTATCCCGGTGCTTGGGCCTGTATTCTCGGTGGGTCGAAGAAACGAGATTGCGTGACATCGTGGTTTTCGTTGCACCAGTTTAATTCAGAGTTGGACTTTTTCACTGGAAAAACTCGGCGTGTCTTGGGATACCCGTGTATCCCCGCCGGGTGAGAGGTGGTTGCTTATCTTGACTGCACTGGTCCAGTGTCTCCGACTTTAGCATTTTGTGGTTGTGGCCGCTCACCTTCCTAGTTGTGACCAGAACGTAGCTTTTGTCCAGGAGGACGAATCCTCGCCACTAGTAGGTTAAGCCGGTTGAGGCGTATTATCCCAGTATGGGCGTGTTTAGGACGTGACTAATCTCTAGAGCAGAGGTACCGTGACATGAGTAGTCATCAAGTTTCACCCTGGGGTAAGCCGGTTTAGGCATATTTCAACAGTATGGGTGTATATCGGACGTGGTCGGTCTCTAGAGCAGAAATGCCGTGGTATGAGCAGCTCTCTCTCTCCATCTCTCTCTCTCTCTCTCTCTCTCTCTCTCTCTCTCGCCGCGAGACTACTGGATATACCGATTAAGCTTCACTTTATCCTTCCCATCAACTTTTCACAGCGGCGCCGCACGGCAACCCTAATCACATTTTCTTCATTGGCCGGGAGGAGTTTCACTCCACGCGCGGCAGCCGAAGGATCTCGCCAGCAGTGTCTTAGTTTAACCCCTGAGTTAAGTCGGTTTAGGCAATCTGCCCCAGTATGGGTGTATATAGGACGTGGCCAGCCTCTAGAGCAGAGGTGCCGTGACTGGAGTAGTCCTGACCTCGAGACTATTGGTTACTTCACTTAATCCTTTCTTTCACCATTTCCATGACGGCTCTGCGCGGCAACCCTGTTCGCATTTTTCTTCATTGGCCGAGAGGAGTTTCACCCCACGCACTGCAGCTGAAGAATCTCGCCAAGAGCTGGTTTTCGGAGTTTTCCTTCTCCAAGAAGAGCTACCAAACATGACCCGAAGCGTCTGGCTTTCAGGCGCCAGATATTCGCCTTCGCCCTTTTTCCTGTCAGTTTGAACAGTTCTGCCATGAGAAGGCCAGGAGCTGGACTTGGACTGTCAGAGGCTATTTGAGACGCACGCCTTGGAGACATTTAATTGGGGTGGAGAGTGTATCCCCCACCCCAACTTCGGCTATAACAGTCCTTAGAACCACATAAGAGATATGATATAAAAACTGTACACAAAGTGTGTTAGAGATACAAAAACTGTACACAAAGTGTGTTAGAGATACAAAAACTGTACACAAAGTGTGTTAGACATAGAGATCCCCCCGGGAAAAACTATGTTAAGAGCACACTTATCTTAACACAGTGTTTGTGAAACAGGGAACATAGATCTGTTTGCTTAAAAACTCTGACATACTTCTGTAGCCCAGAAACCTGTAGCAATCAACACTAATTGTAATTGTTATTTTTGTAAAATGTAATGTCAGGTTGGTGGATGGATGGGGACATGGAGATCACCGGCGGGGATGAGGAAAGTCTGGTGTGAAACCAATGAATCCAGGACGTGACAAGCCTATGGGTCTTTACAACAATGGCTATCAGAATGATCTAAACAAAACAGAGCCAGCAGACTACAGGTGGCGGGGAATGGATATCGTTGAGGCACTCATCAGATTCCTCATCCCAAAGTCAGAGTGTCTCTGTGGAACTGTCTCAAACCCGTCTGGCCAGCCAGCGTTGCATGCTAGATCTGACATGGAAAAGGGCTTAAGTACAGCCACCAGAGGCTGGAAAACAAAGTTTTGACCAGGCCAGCCACACTGTCTTCATGTCAGTCCGAGCAAGACCACAGTCTGCCCTAGCAAGGAAAGGTGCTGAAGTCGGAGGTACCCAGCCAAAAGCCGCATCGCAAAAATCAGGGTACCAAGCATTATCATCGCCACTGTGCGTACGAAGAAGAAGATGATGAAGACATAGATATATAAAAACTGTACGGAAAGAGCGTTAGACATAGAGATATAAAACTGTATGAGAATGTGACGTAAATGTCTGTAACTGCAGTAACAGTCCAGTTAGAAAATGACACTGTACTAATAATTCGGTGACGAGATGACACCGTACCAATCATTCAGTGACGAGATGAGATGACACCGTACCAATCATTCAGTGACGAGATGACACCGTACCAATCATTCAGTGACGAGATGACACCGTACCAACCATTCAGTGAGGATATGACACTGCAACAACCACTCATTGTGGAAATGACACTGTACCAACCACTAAATGTGGAAATGACACTGCACCAATCACTCATTGTGGAAATGACACTGCACCAACCACCCAGTCAAGAAGAATGACTTTATTGTGCAGGAACATATTTTCTGATAGTAAGAAAACTGTACTTTCATAGGACATGCAATGAGAAGAGGGGGCATTGAAAATATTATAACAACAGGAAAAATAGAAGGAAGAAGATCAAGAGGAAGACCAAGAGAAATGATACTGGATAGTCTGACGGGATGGTGTGAGAGGAGATCACCAACTGAACTGATGGCCTGCATGAAGGATCGGGTACTCTGGAGAAGCATAATAGCCAACACCAGTCGGCACGGCACCTGATGATGATGATGATGATGAAGAAAACACCTGTACTCACTCTAACCTGACATACTACAAACTCTTGAATTAAACACCTGCACTTACATATTCTTCGAGCTTCTTCTTTCTGTCCTGTAGTTCTGCATAATTTTTAATCTGAAATGTAAAAGGAGAACAAGATTAATAATCTACATGTCCCATTTTTTGTCAAGAGCATTTAAAATGTGGTGAACTTAAAACTGGAGAGAAAGGCAATTGTTCACATTACAGACTCAAGTAGAACAGAGGAGCACGTACATCTGTTTCTCTGATGATGATCATACTATATCACGTGCTTGTTTGTTTATAGATGAGAATGTTTACATTGACTATTTGTATGTGAATATGTTTATTTTATTGTTTGTATATCATAAATCTTATATCCTTCCCGTGTCGTTAAACGTCACGTAGGGCTCGCAAGGTAGTTCGCCAATTTTTCCTGTTTTCGGCGAGCTTCTCAACCTCATCAAGGGATTTTATGCCTGCTAATTTGGCCTCTCTTAACAATGTCCTCTTTAGAGTTTCCCGTGGTCTGCCTCTCTTTCTTCGGCCTTTTGTGTTCCACTTGATAGCTTGTTTTGGGATTCTCTGATCGTTTCTTCTCATCACGTGACCAACGTATATCCACTTCCTTTTCTTGATCACCCATGAGACTGGTTGTTGTTTGCTCATCTGTCTTATCTCTGCATTGTTCATGAATTCGTTCTACTTTAAACCTAGTATTTTCCTTGAGCATTTGTTTTCATAAGAACCTAATCTATTGTCTACTTCTGTAGTTGTTTTCCAACTTTCGCAGCATAAATGAGGGTGGATATTACATTTGAATTGAATAGTCTTAACTTGGTTTTTGTTCTTATAACTTTTGAATGCCATATGTTCTCAAGGTTCTTGAAGATCGAAGCTGCTTTTGCAATTCTAATTCTAACTTCCTTTCTGGTGTCATCATCCTGGTCTATGTAGCTGCCAAGGAGTGCAAATTGATTGACTTCTTCAATATCTGTTCCTTCTACGTGTATTTTTCTATTTTGATTAATGGGAATTTTCATTATTTTTGTTTTGTCCTTGTTAATTTCAAGTCATATTTTGCTAGCCAGTGAAGACAGGCTATCTGTTTTTTCTTGCACGGAATTCACATTATTACTGATAAGAGTTATGTCATCAGCAAAATCAAGATCTTCTAGTTGGGTCCCAATCAATACCTGTGTTACCTGTGCAGCATTTTTTCATTATGAAGTCTATTGTAATTCCAAAAAAAAAGCAAAGAAGACAGTATACATCCTTGTTTCACACCTGTTTCAATCTGGAACCATTCACTCATCCCTTCTTCTGTTTTGAATGCACAAACGTATCCATTGTAGAAGTCCTTAATGATGTTGACAGTTTTAGATGGTATTCCACATAGACTTAACATTCTCCACAATGAATCTCTGTGTATGCTATCAAATGCCTTTTTAAAATCTATGAAGTTCAGTATTAATGGTTTCTGCTTTTCAATATGTTCTTCAAGTATTATTCTGAGAGTAAAGATCTGGTCGAGACAGTTTCTCCCTTTTCGAAATCCTGCTTGTTCTTCTCTCATTGCGGTATCAACTATATCTTTAAGTCTATTCAAAATGACCTTGCAAAATACTTTTGACATAACTGATAGTAAAATTACTCCTCTCCAGTTGTTACAGTCGCTAAAGTTGCCTTTTTTCCTTTTTTTTTTTTGTTGGTATTTTAACAATATTCCTTTTTTCCATTTAGAAGGGACCTTTTCTTATTTCCAAATCTTGTTAAACATTCTCTGTAGTTGTCTCATGTTGTCACTGTTGATAGCTTTTAACATTTCGGGTGTTATTTCATCTTCACCTGCAGCATTGTTGTTAGCCATTAAATTCACTGCTGTTTCAATTTCATGCAATGTAATTTCATCTAGGTTGACATTAATTGTGGGGTTGGTAAGATAGTTTCAAGGTTTAGCAATTCTTTTGGGTGTGGTCGATTAAGTATTTCTTGGAAGTTTTCAGCTCATCTTTGCTTTTGGTCTTTACTTGATGTTAATAGGGCTCCAGTTTTGCTTAGGACTGGTCTTTCTTTAGATGTAATAGTACCTGTTAATCTCTTTTGTATGTTATATAAAGTTTTGCTGTCTCCTGTTTTTACTGCTTTTTCTGCCTCTTTCGCCATATTGTCTATGTAATATTGTCTATGTATTCTCTTTTATCCCTTCTAGCTGAACTTTTTACTTTCTTGTCTAGTTCTTTGTATGTTGCTTTCACAAGATCTTTTCCAAGATCTGTTTTTACATTTAACATGTCTAATTTGGCTGCTCGTCTTTCATATATGTACTTCCATATGTTTTCTGATATCCATGCTTTTCTATTTGTTTTTTTTTTCAGTCCAGCGCTTGCTTTTGCTGCTGTGATTATAGTTGTGATGTAAGAACTCCATACTTCATCTATACCTATCTCCTCTACTTCACTGAGTGTTGTGGAATTATTGGCATGTTCCTGATTGAAATTACTGTTAGTATTCTTTTCTTGTAGGCTGTGGCTATTTATCTTTCTGTGTACTGATTTCTTGTGTTGGCTTTTCAGTTTTAGTTTTATTTTCCCTATACACAGGTTGTGATCACTGTTAACATCTGCACCTCTGTATGCCCTTATATCTATGAGAGATGTTCTGTATTACTTTCTAATACAAAAATGATCTATCTGGTTTCTAGTTCTATCATCTCAAGATATCCACGTTGTTTTATGTATCTCTTTGTGTGGAAATATTGTGCCTCCAATGACCATGCCCTCTGTTAGACATATTTCAATTAATCTCTCTCCGTTCTGATTAACCATGTCAATTCCTTCTTTCTCCATTACTTTGTCAACGTCGGTGTTATCTTTCCCTACCTTAGCGTTGAAGTCCCCCATAGCAATTAAGATGTCGTGTTTAGGGACTTTGTTAATGATTTGTTGTAACTGGTGATAGAAATCTTCTTTCACCTCATCATCTGCATCGTTCGTGGGTGCATAACACTGTATTATTGTCATTCTTCCAAGTATTAGGTTGTATCGTGTTCTTATTATACGACTGTTCACTGGTTCCCATTCTACGAGGCTCTTTTCTGCTACATTTGACATAATTATACCTATCCCCTCTTTGTGTTTCCCGTCGTTTCTGCCTGAATGTATTATTAACTTACAGTTCTCCGGCGATCTTTTCCTTGCTTCTTGGCATCGCATTTCACTGACGCCCAGTACGTCTAGGTGGTATCTCTCCATTTCTCAGATCACCTGAGAAGTTTTTGTTGGTGCTGCCTTTGTTCCTACGTTCCAGAATCCAGTCTTTGGCACATGTTTGGGGCAGACGAATGAGCTCTTTCGATCTTTGTCGGAGCTCTTCGGAGTTGGCACCCCTGATGCTCGGTTGATCTTGTTGTGAGTTTCCATAATAAGTTCTTTTTCCCCATCTGGAGTCGCCTCTAGATAGGTCCCAGGATAAGGTTGTTAGCCTTATGCCCAACTCCCGGTACAGGATATGTGACAGATCAAGCGGGATTCTGTTGATTTGTGCATGCCAGCAAGAGCATTAAAAAAAATGCCCACCATCTTGCACGTCACACCGGAAGTATATGTTTGTATATGAACATGTTTAATTTGTTTGTGTGAGAACATGTATACTTTGACTGTTCGTATGTGAACATTTTTATTTTTCATATCCGTGTGTATATGAACATATGTCTTTTTCTTGTTCGACTGTTTGTATGTGAACATGCATACTTTGACTGTTTGTATGTGAACATGCATACTTTGACTGTTTGTATGTGAACATGCATACTTTGACTTTTTGTATGTGAACATGCATACTTTGACTGTTTGTATGTGAACATGCATACTTTGACTGTTTGTATGTGAACATGCATACTTTGACTGTTTGTATGTGAACATGCATACTTTGACTTTTTGTATGTGAACATGCATACTTTGACTGTTTGTATGTGAACATGCATAGTTTGACTGTTTGTATGTGAACATGCATACTTTGATTGTTTGTATGTGAACATGCATACTTTGACTGTTTGTATGTGAACATGAATAGTTTGACTGTCTGTATACAAGCATATTTACTTGTACAATGAATGTCACATTAATCTGCCCGAAACGTACGCTTAATCCGTCCATCCATCCATCCATCCATCCATCCATCCATCCATCCATCCATCCATCCATCCATCCATCCATCCATCAGAGAGAGGATGTAAACGACTGCATGACATCAGGGACGGGAAAACAATTATGGCGTTACCGCTGCTGGCGAGATCTTCAGCTGCCGTGCGTGGAGCGGTGCTCTTCCCGGCCAATGAAGAAATTTGCAAATGAGGTTGCCGCGCAGCATCACTGCGGAAAAGGTGGTAGAAAGGATAAATCGAAGCAAACAGTCAAATCACGGCACCTCTGGTCTGGAGGTCGGCCACGTCCTGAGTGCAGTCATATCGGGTGAAATGCATGAACCGGCTTGTCCCAGAGGTTAAGACACTGCTGGCGAGACTCTTCAAATGCCGCGCGTGGAGTGAAGCTCCTCCCGGTTAAGGAAGTAAATGCGGAAATAAAGGTTGCTGTGCGGCGCCGATGGGAAAAGGTGGTGGAAAGTGAAGTTTAACCTGGTATGTCCAGTAGTATCGCTACGAGAGCTATACCACGGCACCTCTGCTCTAGAGGCCGCCTACGTCCGAAATACACCTACACTGGTGAAATATGCCTAAACCGGCACACACCAGTGTTGGAACTCGATGGCTAGACATGTCACGCCACCTCCGCTCTAGAGGTCGGTAACGCCTGATAAACACCCATACTGGTGAATTTTGCCTAAACCGGCTCATACCAGGGGTGAATCTTGAAGGCTATGAATGTCACAGTACCTCTGCCCCAGAGGTCGGTCCCGTCCCAAACACGCCCATACTGGGAAATGCCTAAACCGGCTCAACCCAGGGGTAGAAGTCACTAGTGGCGAGGATTCGTCCTCCTGGACAAAAGCTCCATCCTGGTCACAACTAGGAAGGGTAGCGGCCACGACCGCAAAATGCTGAAGTCGGAGACACTGGACCAGGGAAGTCTAGATAGGCAACCACCTCTCACCCGGCGGGGATGTCTGCGTATCCTAATCAAGCTGAGGTTTTCCAGTGAGAAAGTCCAACCCTGGACTGGATGGGCAACCACCTCTCACCCGGCGGTGATACACGGGTATCTCAAAACACGTCGAGGTTTTCCGGTGAGAAAGTCCAACTCTGGCCTGGGTGGGCTTACGCCTCTCACCCAGCGGGGATGCACTGATATTTCAAACACGTCGAGGTCTTCCGGTGAGAAAGTCCAACCCTAGACCAAACTGGTGCAATGAAAACCACGGTGTCACGCAATCCCGCTTCCGAGACCCACCAAGAATACAGGCTAAAGCACTGTGATACTCTGAACCCCTTGTGGTCCTTTCGTGGAACTCGTGTGGTCTATTTTGGACCACACAGGGGACCACGGGACCTAACGAGGACCACATGCGTGAATTCAGTAGGTTCACAGTGCGGTTTTTGGTGGTAGAAGTGAACGAAGAAGAAGAAGAAGAATTATGGCGTTACATTCTTCTTCTTTGTTCGCTTCTATCACCAAGATGGTCCCGTGCTGCTACTGTGATCCTCGAGATAGATCTCATTTAGGATGGAGGCTCAGAGCATCAGGGGGCTGGAGCCTATGTTCCTGGTGGGTCACTGAAGGGGGACTGCGTGGCACTGTGGTTTTCGCTGCGCCAGAGAGCTTCGAGTAGGACCTTCCTCAACAGAACCTCGCCTTGGTTTGGATGTGAAACCCGCCGGGTGCGGGAAGGTTGCCTAATCTAGGCTCCCTAGTCTAGTGTCTCCGACTTCAGCGTTTGCATTATTGGGGCCGCTACCCTTCCTAGGTGTGACCAGGACGTAGCTTTTGTCGATGAGGATGAATCTTCGCCACGAATTGGTTTCATCGCCCGGGTTAAGCCGGTTTAGGCATATTTCCACTGTTTGGGTGCATAGGACGTGGCCGGCCTCTAGAGCAGAGGTACCGTGATATGAGTAGCCCTCACCGCGAGATCATTGGCCATACCCATTAAACTTCACTTCATCCTTTCCATCACCTTTTCCGCGCCGCGCGGCAACCCTAATCGCATTTTTTTTTCATTGGCTAGGAGGAGTTTCCTCACACACGGCAGCTGAAGAATCTCGCCATCCGTGATGACGTTATATAAATCCCCGGTTATTTTCTATTACATAGTCGTAATATATAATATGATAATATGAAACTTTATCCACTGGATAATCGTGACAATAATGCTGTTGTTTGCCGTGAAGATTCCAAGCGGCATTTGTTCACTTTTATGATAAAAATAAGAAAATCATTATTACCATCTTTTTCCCTACAGTACCATATATTTGGCGATAAATGAAAAAAAAACACGTTGAAAGAAGACTACAATGGCGGACGATCGTCCAAGGCCATTGAGAGCCAGGTCAGACCCTGGGATCAGTCTCTACCTGGTCCCCCTAACCAAGCCCTGTAGCCGGAACAGTAGAATATTTTCCTGAATTTTGTCTCCAGTAATAAGAAACAACAAAGACACACTGAAGAAATCACTAGAAAAGAGAACAACAACATTTGAAATGAAATGTTACAGAAGGGCGCTTAGAATATCATGGATGGAAAGAAAAACAAATAAAGAGATATCGACGGGATTAGGTGTCGCAGAAAACTGGCTTGTTAACATCATAAAAAATTAGGAAGCTGAGATACTTCGGCCACATCAAGAGACACGACAGCTTGGAGAGGCTGATAGTAGAAGGCATAGTGCCCGGCCACATCAAGAGACACAACAGCTTGGAGAGGCTGATAGTAGAAGGCATAGTGCCTGGCCACATCAAGAGACACAACAGCTTGGAGAGGTTGATAGTAGAAGACATAGTGCCCGGCCACATCAAGAGACACAACAGCTTGGAGAGGTTGATAGTAGAAGGCAGTGCCCGGCAGAAGAGAAAAAGGACGACCTGGCCGCAGATGGACTCAGGACATCAGGGAAAGTCTGACTCTGAACGTGTCCCTACCAGACGCTGGGCAACTTGCACAAAACCATAATGTATTCAGGGAGGCTGTGCGAGGGAGAATTCTCTGGGAAGGACATGTCACGTGAATGAATGAATTAGTAAGAAAGTAAAAAAGGAAAAGCAGGGCCCCTTTCAACAGCCCAGGCCTCTAACCCTACACAAATCGACGCTGTGTATATAGCTACACAAATTTACAACGCAAACGAAGTCAACCAGTCATTTGCATGTCCCTTGCGGAACTTTGCCTCCCTAACAGCTCTCCTGTAGGCCTCTCGGTTGTGAGCAAGATGGCCTGCTGCTGATCTAGCAGCATTTCGCAAATCATCAACGATGTCTTGCAGGCGTCTTCGCCTTGGTCTTCCTCTCTTTTTCCCATTATGTACCCTTCCAAGACTGTCTTCTCTAAATTCTCATGACGTTTAATATCTCCTAAATATTTACGTTTTCTCTGTTTAATCCTCTTTACTAGCCAGCTTTCTTCAATATTAAGTTGTTGTAGTATGTATATACGTTGGGTGACTGATAAGTTCTCGGCATAAAGTACAACGGATTATTTGTGGACAACGTTTTTGGGTTATTTCTCAACATAGTCTCCTTGCAGGTTTATACGCTTAGTCCAGCGATCCTGGAGCATACCGAACTCTTCTTTGTAAAAGTCAGCATCTTGTGCCAGTAGAAAGTGGTCTACAGCATGAATGACGTCATCATCTTAAGCAAATTTGCGACCACTGAGCTCCTTTTTGAGTTTGGTAAACAGGTACTAGTTCGAAGGGGCCAAATCTGGGAAATAAGGAGGATGTTCAAGAAGCTGGAAGCCGCATTCATGAATGGCAGCCATTGCCACCGCCGACTTGTGAACTGGAGCATTGTCTTCCTGAAAGACAATTTCCCTGAACGTTTTTCCTTCAATTTGTCCCGCAGTTGCCTCACAAGATTACAAGATTAGCTAATAGGCCCCGGTGACCCTTCTGCCGTTTTGAAGATAGTCTACCAAATAGCACACTTTCTGAATCCCAAAAGATGGAAGCCATCACTTTGCCTGCAGACAGAACCACCCTTGCTTTCTTTGGAGGTGGAGATCCATGATGTTGTCACTGCTTCGACTATTCTTTAGTTTCTGATTGAAAATGATGAACTCAAGTCTCATCTATAATCCAAATTGCTGAAGAAACTTTTCAGGATCTGCAGAAAATGGCCAAGATTGTCTCTTGACATGTTGAGACGCTGTCGTTTGTGATCAGCTCCAAGAAGTTTCGGGACCCATCGAGCAGAGATCTTTGTCATTTGAAGATCATTGTGAATAATGGCATGAACACGTTCCTGGGAGATGCCCAACTCAGTAGCAATGTACTAGAATGTATAAAATAGGAAAAAAGTAGGAGCAGCTTTATTACTTAACGATTACAAAGTTTGTAATCGTTAAGTAATAAAGCTACTCCTACTTTTTTCCTATTTTATACATTCTGGTATCACAGCTTTACTGCAGTGCTTCGTGTACAGTTGTATACTTATACACTAATGATTGAGTAGCAATGTATCGTTCAGTTAGTCGTCGATCCTCCATTATCATGTCATGGATTCTGCCGGTGGTTTCATCGGTGGTTACCGTTCTTGGTCTTCCTGGACGGGGATCATCTTCCAGACTCTCCCTTCCATGTTTGAACTGAGCTGCCCATTTCTTCATTGTGCTATAAGAAGGGGACTCTCCCCTAGAGTCTCTACCATATCCTCATATGGGTCATATCCTCAGACGGGCCTGCGTGCCCAATTCTTAACCCTTTTGAAATAAAGATCAATCACTCAATCAATCATGGATCTCCTTCGATGATAAGCCCTTGCTGCAGAAGTAGCGAATGACTGCTCGATGACAAATTTTATCCATTTTCTTGAAACTTGGTGTTTAATCTTACATTAGCCTGATCTACAAATGCACATAATATCAACTGTGTATTTCAAGTATTTGTATCTTGTGCCGAGAACTTATCAATTTCCCCTCATATGTGTTCTTTTATTGTGCCCATAATATGTGAAGAACTTTTCTGTAGCATTTACATTCAAAGGCATTTATGTGTTTCTCAGCTGTTTTGTTAAGTGTCCAGGTCTCACAGGCATATGTTGCGATGGGAAAGATGCATGCCCTTAAAAATCTTATTTTTGTAGTTCTGTCTGCTCCTCTCCACAGATTCTTTATTTATTTTACTTTTTTAAGAGATATAGATGTCCCTTTAATTTCAATCATTGTATCATGACTTTATAGTGCATATAAACTTACACAAACTGACACTGTATATAAAGTTATACAAACGCACAATGTGTATAAAGTTACACAAACTGACAATGTATATAAAGTTAAACAAACTGACAATGTATATAAAGTTAAACAAACTGACAATGTATATAAAGTTACACAAACTGACAATGTACATAACATTACAAAAACTGACAGTGTATATAAAGTTACACAAACTGACACAATGTACATAAAATTACACAAACTGACAGTGTATATAAAGTTACACAAACTGACAATGTACATAAAATTACACAAACTGACAATGTATATAAAGTTACACAAACTGACAATGTACATAAAGTTACACAAACTGACAATCTCTCTCTGAACCTTATGTGCCCAGGGCACATGGGGCTTCCGCAAGGGTTTTCCACAAATGCCTGTCTTTCGCCTTTTTTTCTGCTCTTGCCCAGGTGAGCCCTCTATTGCTCAACATCCTTTCTGTTGTTCTTCTCCATGTCTCTTTTGGTCTACCCTTACTTCTGCTCCCCTGTGGTGTCCATCTTAGTGCTATTTTTGGTAGTGAGTTGTCAGTCATTCGGAGCACATGTCCCAACCATCGCCAGCGTCTTTCCTCAATAATTGTTGTCAGTGGTTTCATCTGCATTTCTGCCAATAAGATGTTATTTCTTATGGTGTTTGGCCAAAATATTTTTTTAATTCTACGTAAACATTTAGTCTGGAAAGAATTCAACTTGTTTTCTATGGTTTTGGTGATTTTACAAACTGACAATATATATATATAAAGTTACACAAATTAACAATGTACATAAAATTACACAAACTGACAGTGTATATAAAGTTACACAAACTGACAATGTACATAAAATTACACAAACTGACAATGTACATAAAATTACACAAACTTACAATGTATATAGCAACACAAACTGACAATGTATATAGCAACACAAACTGACAATGTATATAGCAACACAAACTGACAATGTATATAGCAACACAAACTGACAATGTACATAAAATTACACAAACTGACAATGTATATAGCAACACAAACTGGCAATGTATATAGCAACACAAACTGACACAATGTATATAAAGTTACGCAAACTGACAATGTATATAGCAACACAAACTGACAATGTATATAGCAACACAAACTGACAATGTACATAAAATTACACAAACTGACAATGTATATAGCAACACAAACTGGCAATGTATATAGCAACACAAACTGACACAATGTATATAAAGTTACGCAAACTGACAATGTATATAGCAACACAAACTGACAATGTATATAGCAACACAAACTGACAATGTATATAGCAACACAAACTGACAATGTACATAAAATTACACAAACTGACAATGTATATAGCAACACAAACTGACAATGTACATAAAATTACACAAACTCACAATGTATATAGCAACACAAACTAACAATGTACATAAAATTACACAAACTGACAATGTATATAGCAACACAAACTGACAATGTATATAAAGTTACACAAAATGACAATGTATATAAATCTGCACAAACTGTCAGTGTAATAAAAAATGAGAAACGAACTTTCTTACCGCCCCCCGCCCCTTTTCTGCCTTTTCCCCCCAACCCTCAAAGCCCAGCCCCCCCCCCCCTCCGGTCAAGCTGGACTTGAAGATAAAAAAAATCGCGAGCAAAGAAACAGGAGGAACCAAGAAGTACCAAGAAGAAGGAAGGAAGAAGTATGGAAGTAGAGGAAGGAGGCCGAGGAGGGAAGAACGGACAATCTAGAACCAAGAAGAAGGAAGGAAGAAGTATGGAAGTAGAGGAAGGAGGCCGAGGAGGGAAGAACGGAAATCTAGAACCAAGAAGAACCAAGAAGAACCAAGAAGTACGAACGAGGAAGAAGAAGAGACAGAGGAGGGAGCCTGAAGACGGAAGAACAGACAATCAAGACGAAGAGGTACGGAAGCCCTGGAGAGAGGAGATAGAGGAGGGGGCCTGAAGACGGAAGAACAGACAATCAAGACGAAGAGGTACGGAAGCCCTGGAGAGAGGAGATAGAGGAGGGGGCCTGAAGACGGAAGAACAGACAATCAAGACGAAGAGGTACGGAAGCCCTGGAGAGAGGAGATAGAGGAGGGGGCCTGAAGACGGAAGAACAGACAATCAGAAAACCAAGTAGGATGAAGAAGTACGGGAATACAAGAGGAAGAAAGAAGGTCCGACCAGAACAGCCGAGAAGCCATCAGATAAGAGATAAGAAGTCCAGAGAAGAGGCAAGTAGACTTTGCTTGTTAGCACACTGCGATTGAGAGACGGCAGAGGAAGACCGTCAGAAGAAATCAGAAGACAGACAAGAGAAGAAAGAGGACGAGACGATATAAAAACAGAATCAGTGTTAGACGGAAGATGGTTTTCAAGTGATTAAGAAGAATTGACACTTTTGAAACTTTTAGTACAGTGATTTTAGACGGGAAACTAGTTGACCACGTGGTGCAGATGTGATATAATACTGAGATAGGAAATGTTCTCGTATCAAGTGTAGAATATTGTGAATTTGAGAAACTGAGAAATCCTGCACGTAGAATATGATAGAGTTTGATATTATGAACAAGTGATTAAGCGTTTCAATTCAAGTGACGTAGTCGACGATACATCTTGAACTTATTTGTCGCGATTACATAATGGAGGAACATTTCATCGGACCTGCTCTGCTCTGATCTAGTGAATGTGATAAAGTTTTGTGAAACCTGTGATGTATTAATCAGAGAGCATCTTTAAGATTCAGTTCTATAATATGGAACTATTCAAGAAATATATGATTCACACACTTCAGTGTTATAGTATCTTTATTAATCCCGTATTGATTCATTGAGTAGACTATCAATGTTATATCTTTATTAATCCCGTATTGATTCATTGAGTAGGCTATCAATGTTATATCTTTATTAATCCCGTATTGATTCATTGAGTAGGCTATCAATGTTATATCTTTATTAATCCCGTATTGATTCATTGAGTAGGCTATCAATGTTATATCTTTATTAATCCCGTATTGATTCATTGAGTAGGCTATCAATGTTATATCTTTATTAATACCGTATTGATTCATTGAGTAGGCTATCAGTGTTATATCTTTATTAATCCCGTATTGATTCATTGAGTAAGCTATCAATGTTATATCTTTATTAATCCCGTATTGATTCATTGAGTAGGCTATCAATGTTATATCTTTATTAATCCTGTATTGATTCATTGAGTAGGCCATCAATGTTATATCTTTATTAATACCGTATTGATTCATTGAGTAGGCTATCAATGTTATATCTTTATTAATCCTGTACTGATTCAGTGAGTAGGCTATCAATGTAATCAATGTTATATCTTTATTAATCCTGTACTGATTCAGTGAGTAGGCTATCAATGTTATATCTTTATTAATCCTGTACTGATTCAGTGAGTAGGCTATCAATGTTATCTTTATTAATCCTGTACTGATTCAGTGAGTAGGCTATCAATGTTATATCTTTATTAATCCTGTACTGATTCAGTGAGTAGGCTATCAATGTTATATCTTTATTAATCCTGTACTGATTCAGTGAGTAGGCTATCAATGTTATATCTTTATTAATCCTGTACTGATTCAGTGAGTAGGCTATCAATGTTGTACCGGTACAACAACTGTAACGTGGATATGCTTTGTTCTGTGTACGGTCAACGAAGCAGTGACATCTTGCCTTTAGGTCAAAGATAAGAGTGCTAGAGAGGTCGACCGCCATGGAGGGAGAGGGTGGAAGATTATACAAGATTATACTCTCAGATTATAAATATTGCGAAGTAGGGCAAGTTGGGATGTGAAGGACTGGAGAGGGTTTCAAATGCTGAAGTTAGACATTCATAATATAGCAGGAAACATCAACAACAGATATAGCAGGAAACATCAACAACAGATATAGGATGAAACATGAACAACAAATATAGGAGGAAACATCAACAACAGATATAGCAGGAAACATCAGCAACAGATATAGCAGGAAACAATCGACAACAGATACAGCAGGAAACATCAACAACAGATACAGCAGGAAACATCAACAACAGATATAGCAGGAAACATCAACAACATATATAGCAGGAAACATCAACAACAGATACAGCAGGAAATATCAACAACAGATATAACAGGAAACATCAAAAACAAATAGTCCGCCTGCTGGAAGTGAGGGGACATTACAAAAATGTTTTAAACACAAAAAAGTCGTTTTTCAGTTCCATCTAAAACACACACACACGAGTTCTACTAACACACAGTAATTAGAGTATAGGTATACAACTATACACAAAGCACTGCAGTAAAGCTGCGATACCAAAATGTTAAACAATTCTACCGTCAGTTACGTCTCAAATATTTCTTTGCTAACCAAGAGCCTAACCAACACACACAAGACCCTGATGACCCATTTGCCCGTTACAACCAGCATAAACATAGCTGGACACCTTCCTCCAGGGCTTCTCAGCTTTAGATTTGTACATTGATACGACGAAGCGGGAAATCCAGAACCTCCAGTCACCATGGGCCCCAGTTATGCTGGTTATTTATGGGCTTTCTGGAAGTTACGTTATGGGAAACCTACACTGGTAGACTTCCAGAATTCTATAAAAGATATATCGATGATGGCATTGGAGTCACCAGTATGCTACAGGACGAGCTAAAAAAGTCTATTGAATTCGTTAACTCACTTAATAGTAATATAAAATTCACTTATGAAATTTCTGACAAGTCTGTGAACTTTTCAGGCATTAAAATATCTATTGGCACAACCAGGCTTGTTATCTCCATTTTTTACAAGCCCACCGACAGCCACACCTATTTACTTTAACCTCCTCCCATCCTGAAGCCTGTAAGAACTCCATCCCATACTCCCAACTCCTCCGTCTACGCCGCATATGTCAGGATAACTCTGACTTTATCGATCAGTCCAACAATTTATTAGAATTTTTCTGTCATCGCAACTGTCCAGAAAATGTCCTTTGTGCAGCCTTCAACCGCACTTAAAAATAAACCGCAAGGAGGCATTTAGAAAAAATGTTACCTCATCTGAGTTTAGTACTGCCTTTCCACCGCCGAGGTCAGATGGTTAAGAAATTCTTTATCATCATCTACCACTAATCCAACTCGGCCCTGACACCCGCGACATTTTTTCTGATCCACCCCTATTAGCATACAAGTGTGAGCCAAATCTCAAGGACATCCTCGTCCACAGCCACTTAAAGCGGAACCTTCCATATGTTGGAACAAGAAAATGTAACCGCCCTCTCTGTGTTACCTGCCCTGTAATTTGGGAAACAAAAACAATCACCTTTCCTAAAACTATCCTGACTCTCCATGAGGGATTCACATGCGAATCCCGCAATGTAATATATGTTATCGTATGCAAAAGATGCAGGATAACTTATATTGGTGAAACTGGCCTCAGACTAGGGGACCGCATACAGAAACATCTGTGCAATATCGCCCAGCATGCTTCGAAACAAGTCCCAAATCATTTCAATGGCCCCAACCATAGAGGCGAATTTGATTTTCTGGTAACAGCCATCAAACAATGTCATGCAGATGACACAAACCGCCTAGCGCCTGAGAATATTTATCATCTTGTGAGTATCCTGGCATATATTTATCATCTTGTGAGTATCATGTGATCAAATACAAATCAGACAGGTTATTTGACAATACCTCCACATTGATGAGTACGACTTTTTTTTTCATTTGCATATAAAACTGTCTCAACCTGTTGATATTACCATGTCTACAATAAAACCAGGCCTATATCTATGTCTAAAATAAAACAAGATCTGTGTGTCTACATTATGATGTCTTCCATAAAACTAGGCCTATGTTTCTACATTATCATGTCTACAATAAAACTAGGCCCATGTGTCTACAATATATCAAATCTACAACAAAAACAGGCCTATGTCTACATTATCACGTCTGCAATAAAACAGGTCTATGTGTCTGCATTCTCGAGTCTACAACAAAAATAGGCCTACGTGTCTACAATAGAGACAGGCCCGGAAGTAAAATGTATATCCAGTACACAGACATTTTTCAATGTGAAAATACTTCCTAGTTTATGATAAAATTATACTAATGACTAATAATGCAATTAGTACTGCCGTACTTGTTATAAGCATTGTCCTGCCTCGTCCACGTGACATGTCTCCCCTGACGTTGCTTACGTCACTACATTGTTCCCCATTAATAGCTTACATCGTTATCGTAGCTTACATCGTTATATTTTTACCCTATCGCAGCTTACATCGTGGTTATTGTATAAACTGTTGGAATGGCCACTGTTTGTCTAGGCTGTTCGGCGACTCTCGTTTCTTGTGACACTTTAACGATGATGTTAACAAGAAATTGCGTTGCTGGTGACTCAGATTGTTGTTCAAGGTTAAATGTTCAACCTGTAGTCTGCGCCAGCACTTTCTTAAAGTAGGAGAACAATAAAGATCGCTACATTAGATTTTTTCTTGATGGCAGACGATAACACTCAAAACTATTTCAAACGAAAGTAGACACAGATTTATTAACTAGCAGACAGCTGTGACATTTCAGCTCATACAAAAACATACAGAACAAAGAAATTCATATGAATCCTGTGCAGCAGGAATGGAAAAACGTTAGAAACAAGTAAGGAGCAATTAGGCTGTGACCAGAAAGAAACTGCGACCAGGAATGTGTATGACAGGATATTTTGAGTGTTTAAATTGAGACTTGGGATGTGTGATATGTTGGTGGAAAGAGAGAGGGGGAAAGTGGAAAAAAAGGGGGGGGGGTTTACAATGGTAATCAAGTTGAGAAAATGGTGGGTGGAATAATTGAGTACGGTTGGGGTAGAGAGTTTGTAATCTATTGCTCTCAGAAGCATTAGCGCCGTTGTGATGGTGAGCAAGGAGTATAGAGACATGATGATGATGATGATGATGACAGACTGTTTTGTGAAGTACTTCAATGCTTTATAATTCGTATATAACTAGAAGCATATAGTTTAGATATTTTTTAAACAGCTGAAGTGACAAACGAGTTTGTGATGTATGTTGTGAAGATATGTCACATACATGTGACACTGCAAGAACAAAGTGGGAGAGTCTTCAAGTGCGGGGAATTTTTTTTTTTTCTTTTTCACATCCTGTTCATGGTTTTGTTAGCATTATTTTTCAGACAGTTAGCATCATTTATGAACTATTTCTCAGATAGTTAATCTAGCACCATTTAAGAACTTTTTCTCAGATGGTTAATCTGGCATCGTTTAGAAAGTTTGCTGTGCTCACTAGAGCTGGTAACTTACTAACTATACGTGAGGAGAATTCAGCGTGAGCTTCAGGTGAAACTTGACAGCCGCATATAATCAGCCACGCATGTGTGTAACTGTCAGTGAGTACTACTACAGATTCTAACGCTGAGAAATGTCAGATTTACTGTACGGACCTGTAGCATGACACATCTACAAGGGAATGTGTTTATAATATCGTACAACTGGGCATAAAAAAGTACCCATTCATGGACAGCAGAGAGGTCGTGTACAAAATGATCAGCATATTTTAAGGTAATTATTTTGGTAAGGATCATGCAAGATGGAGAAGCATGAACTCTGTCCGGCAAGGCAGGTAATAGATGAACGAATGATTGTTTCCGCATTTTGTTCTAGAAAACTCTAACAGACTGGAATAAATAAACACATAAAGCATACCTTATTTCTGAATGTCTCTTCATCTCCCACAAAATACTTCTCTAAAATCGAATAGGCAGTTTTGCTGTGTACGTGGCTTGTCGGGTCTTGCATGGAGCGTTCAACATCTTCCATGCTGTGCTTCTGCAGTAGCTCCCTCCCTCCTGGGTGTCGATCAGCGAATTCCGTCACATCGTACACGTTCCTGGCCCTGATCAGGCAAATCCTGTCACCCTCAGAGTGGCACCTGTCGTTCATGTCTCTGTGTCCCATCATATGTGCCCCCTGTCCTATCTCTGGTAGATTCCCCTCCTTAAGTTGAAACTTGGTTCAGTTGAAACCCAGTTCACTCAACTAACTGACCCCCTTTCTTGACGTCCGAATGTATCTCCAAATGTTCCAGGAAGATTTTTTTTTAAAATGTAGTAATTTCTTACAAGTCCCACCATGTGTAACCGTAACAATTTGCTCCTTACGTACAAATCGACAACTCGCGTTTTCAGCACGAATCGCACGTAAGAAAAGCCAGACAAGAACCAATGAAATTTGAGCTTTAAGAAGATGCTGGGGATTACCACATTATTTGGGATTCGATGATTTGTCTTGGCTACTGGTCTGACGTGCACGATTGCAAACGGTTTATTTTTAACGCTCTAGCCAGCAAGTAGAAGTCAGCGGAATTCCGCTTGATCTGTCACATGCCCTGTACCGGGATAACAACCTTATCCTGGGACCATCTAGAGACATCTCCAGATGGGCAAAAAAGATACCGCTACGGAAACTCCCAGAGGAAGCAGTCAAGCATCAGGGATGCCAACTCCGATCACAATCTGTGTATAGGGAAAATAAAACTAAAACTGAAAAGCCAAAACAAGAAATCAGTACACAGAAAGATAAACAGCCACATCCTACAAGAAGAGAATACTAACAGTAATTTCAATCACGAATTTGCTAATCATTCCAAAATACCCAGTGAAGTAGAGGAGATAGGTATAGATGATTTATGGAATTCTTACAGCACAGGCAAAGTCACATCAGCAAAAGCAAGCGCTGGACTGAAAAAACCAAATAGAAAAGCATGGATATTAGATAAAACATGGAAGTACATAACATGAAAGACGAGCAGTCAAATTAGACATGTTGAATGTAAAAACAGATCTTGGAAAAGATCTGGCGAAAGCAACATACAAAGAAATAGACAAGAAAGTAAAAAGTTCAGCTAGAAAAGATAATACATAGACAATGTGGCAAAAGAAGCAGGGAAAGCAGCAAAATCAGGAGACAGGAAAACCTTATATAACATACAAAAGAGGCTAACAGGTAATTACATCTAAGAAAGGCCAATCCTTAGCAAAACTGGAACCCTATTAACATCAAGTAAAAACCAAAAGCAAAGATGAGCTGAACACTTCCCAGAAATACTTAATCGACCACACCCAAAAGAATTGTTAAACTTTGAAACCGACTTACCAGCCCCACAATTAAATATCAACCTAGATGAAATTACATTGCATGAAATTGAAACAGCAGTGAATTTAATGGCTAACAACAAAGCTGCAGATGAAGATGAAATAACACCCGAAATGTTAAAAGCTATCAATAATGACAACATGAAACAACTACAGAGAATGTTTAATAAGATTTGGAAAGAAGAAAAGGTCCCTTCAAAATGAAAAAAAGGAATCATTGTTAAAATAAAAAAAAGGCAACCTTAGTGACTGTAACAATTAGAGAGGAGTAACCTTAATATCATTTGTTTCAAAAGTATTTTGCAAGGTCATTATGAATAGACTTAAAGATATAGTGGATACAGCAATGAGAGAAGAACAAGCAGGATTTCGAAAAGGGAGAAGCTGTCTTGACCAGATCTTTACTCTAAGAATAATACTTGAAGAGCATATTCAAAAGAGAAACCATTAATATTGAACTTCATACACTTTAAAAAGGCATTTGATAGCATACACAGAGATTCATTATGGAGAATTTAAGTCTATATGGAATACCATCTAAAATTGTCAACATCATTAAGGACTTCTACAATGGATATGTTTGTGCAGTCAAAACAGAAGAAAGGATGAGCGAATGGTTCCAGATTGAAACAGGTGTGAAACAAGGATGTATACTGTCTCCTTTGCTTTTTGGAATTACAATAGACTTCATAATGAAAAAATGCTGCACAGGTAACACAGGTATTGACTGGGTATATGGGACCCAACTAGAAGATCTTGATTTTGCTGATGACATAACTCTTATCAGTAACAATGTGAATTCTATGCAAGAAAAAACAGATAGCCTGTCTTCACTGGCTAGCAAAATAGGACTTGAAATTAACAAGGACAAAACAAAAATAATGAAAATTCCCATTAATGAAAATGGAAAAATACACGTAGAAGTGACAGATGTTGAATAAGTCAATCAATTTGCATACCTTGGCAGCTACATAGACCAGGATGGTGACACCAGAAAAGAAGTTAGAATTAGAATTTCAAAAGCAGCATCAATCTTCACGAATCTTGAGAACATATGGCATTTAAAAGCTATAAGCACAAAAACCAAGTTAATACTATTCAACTGAAATGTAATATCCACCCTCATTTATGCCTGCAAAAGCTGGAAACAAAACAAAACAAAGATAGACAAGAAATTAGACTCTTTTGAAAACATGCCTAAAGAAAATACTCGGCATCAAGTGGAACGAATTCAAGAACAATACAGAGATAAGACAGATGACTGAACAACAACCAGTCTCATGGGTGATCAAGAAAAGGAGATGGACATATGTTGGTCACGTGATGAGAAGAAACGATCAGAGAATCCTAAAACAGGATTATAGCTAAAGTGGAACACAACAGGCCAAAGAAAAAGAGGCAGACCGCGTGAAACTCTAAAGAGGACATTGTTAAGAGAGGCCAAATTAACAGGCATAAAATCCCTTGATGAGGTTGAAAGACTCGCTGAAGACAGGAAAAGTTGGCGAACTACCTTGCGGGCCCTATGTGACGTTTAACTGCACTGGAAGGATATAAGATATAAGATATAAGATAAGACTGGTCTTTAAAAGTGGTGTTGTACAGAGAAGAAGAAACACTTACGAACACACTAGAGTCGTCGTCATAGCAACAGTATGTGTTAGTTTGTAATATTTATGGGTAATAGAACGTTTGTTCTGAGAGCAACATTGTGAAAGTTCTATAAACAGCAGTAATGTGAAGATTCAATACATAAAAACATTGTGACTTCAATACGTCAAAAACATGAAGATTCAGTACAAGAGAAACAATGTGAAGATTCAATACAGTAAAAACATTGTGAAGGTTAAATACAACATGCCGCACCAATGAATAATAATAATAATAATACAAGTAAAGATTGTGTTTTCCACATCAGAAATGTCTAATGGATAAAAAGGCTTACAAAACAAAATGGAGATTTAAAAACAAGTTTTCCCGTCCTCCGTCTGAAATAAATACGGGACCGTCCAGTACATAAGGTACTGTATTTTACGTGAATGTACTTACCTTTAATACACTAACAACCGTGCTCACAGCGTTGTGAGGTAACTTTTGTTGGATGCAGATATTGTCCAGTTTTAGACGCTTGCGTATATTCCCGTTTTCTAGAAATGTCCGGGATATAAAACCCGAATTCGAACCCACATCCGGATGCTCTGCAAGTGCAAGTTTTAATCATTATCCGTGGAAACCACTGGATCACGCTTGATAATGGACGCCATGGAGAGAAATAAAAATACGGTGAGACAAGATGGCGCCAAAAGCCATGATTAAACTGAAATAATCAGGGAAAGTTCGGTGGAGTATTACCCCAAGATATATGAGACTACTTCAGACTCGGTGCAGATCTACCCCAAGATATATGGAAGACTACTTCAAACTCAGTGCAGATCTACCCCAAGATATATGAGACTACTTCAGACTCGGTGCAGATCTACCCCAAGATATATGGAAGACTACTTCAAACTCAATGCAGATCTACCCCAGGATATATGAGATTACTTCAGACTCGGTGCAGATCTACCCCAAGATATATGGAAAACTACTTCAAACTCAGTGCAGATCTACCCCAAGGTATATGAGATTACTTCAGACTCGGTGCAGATCTACCCCAAGATATATGAGACTACTTCAAACTCAGTGTAGATCTACCCCAAGATTCATGGAAAACTACTTCAAACTCATTGTAAAAAGTCCCCAAAGATATACTATTTCAAAAAGAAGACTACTTCAAATTCAGTCTTCTTCTTCTTCGTTGTTCACTCAGATATCGACCAATCTCTCTCTCTCTCTCTCTCTCTCTCTCTCTCTCTCTCCCACAAACACGGCGGTAGCTGGCAGCCATGGAGGTTGTGATGTGGTGTGTGTTGCACTCTGTTGCAGGGACATAAGTCTGTTATGTCAGTTTTCAGCTCCTGGTACAGATGGTGTCTCAGCCTGCAGTGTCCTGTTCTCTCGCGTCAGATTCAGTTTAAAATTCCCAGAGATGTACGTTATCATATGGGAGACCTACTCCAAGCTCAGCTTAAAACTGTCTCAAGATATATAGGAGATTAAACTGAGTTTAAAACTGTCTCAAGATATATAGGAGATTAAACTGAGTTTAAAACTGTCTCAAGGTATATAGGAGATTAAGCTCAGCTTAAAACTGTCTCGAGATATACGGGAGAATACTTCAGTCTCATAAACTGGGGCAACATGGGAAGGAAAGAAGAAGTTGTGGACCCTTTGACGAGGAAGTGTGAACGGTAAACTTTAGGTTGTTTTCCTCCGCTGTTCTTGTGCCTCTCTTTCTCTCTCTCTCTCTTTCTGTCTGTCTCTCTCTCTGAACCTTAAGTCCCCAGGGCACATGGGGCTTCCGCAAGGGTTTTCCACAAATGCCTATCCTTTGCCTTTTTTCTGCTCTTGCCCAGGTGAGCCATCTATTGCTCAACATCCTCTTTGTTGTTCTTCTCCATGTCAATTTTGGTCTACCCTTACTTCTGTTCCCCTGTGGTGTCCATCTTAGTGCTATTTTTGGTAGTGAGTTGTCAGTCTTGAGCCTGGTTCTGGCAAATTTTGACTAATCTGCTCGCTCTGGAAGGTCAAGTTTATTTGCCGTCCCGTTTCTGCCATAAATCTTGATCCACTTCCAGTATCAGATGAAGCAGCAGAACCCACCCTCCACTCCAGACACCCACCTTACGTTGTGTCCCTTCAGTGTAGCACGGCTCTTCGCCAGATCTTCTTGTTATTCTTGTGAGACGTGAAAAATATTTCATGGTTACGTTACAAATGTCACCGAAGTTTGGCCCCGATCTGCTTCGTGAGCGTTCTTCTTCTAGAAGTTCGCCATGCGATGTCTGCTAGGGCGAACTTCTGGAGGTAAAGAAGCGATGAGGTGCGCCATATCTGAGAGACAAGGATATTTTGTAAGTTACCCAGCAGAGATTTCTCTCAAACTCACGAACAGCGTTCTGGTGGTAAGCACGGAGCACATCATGATGATGATGATGACGATACTGACTATTAAATATTTATAAATCAGTTCTCTTGGTACATTGGTCCCCAACATTTGTACACGCAAGGACCGCTTTTGTAACTACACTAAGTTGTGGGCCACCATCTTGAAACCATAAACCCTCCATTGTTTTGTTCAGTAAAAGCCACTGACTTCTGCAGACTGGGAACCATTGCAGGTATGACCAGTAAATAAAACTTTCAATATGATCTCAGATTTAAAAAAAAAAAGCTATAACGTAAACGATCTTTGCTCAAAGTTTTAACAACAACAAAAAAAGCACATTTGTAACATTGACGAGATCAGTTTCTGCTCTGCAATATTCATGCCGCATAAATTATGATAATGTAGCGACATTCTCATTATCATAATTTATGCGGCATGAATATTGCAGAGCAGAAACTGATCTCGTCAATGTTACAAATGTGCTTTTTTTTTTTTTTTGTTAAAACTTTGAGCAAAGATCGTTTACGTTATAGCTTTTTTTTTTTTTAAATCTGAGATCATATTGAAAGTTTTATTTACTGGTCATACCTGCAATGATAATGTAGCGACATTCTAAATATAATGAGGAATGTTAGAGAAGATGTAGACAAAGAATATTACGATGCCATAACAGTTGGAGGTTATGAAATACCAGAGATTAGATATGCTGATGACACAGTATTGCTGTCCACAACACAAGAAGGAATGGAAAAATTGATTATGTCAGTCCGCAAGAACAGCGAAGAGCAGAACCTCTATCTTAATGCAAAGAAAACTAAAGTGATGACAACTGATAAAACAAACAAGGCAACTGAAATATGTATCAATGAGGAAAAACTGGAAGAAGTGGAGAGTTTTGAATATCTTGGATCACTACTAACTAATAATGGAGATACAATGAGGGAAATTAAAAGGAGGACATCTATTGCTCTTCAGAAAGTAAAACAAATAAAGAATCTGTGGAGAGGAGCAGACAGAACCACAAAAATAAGATTTTTAAGGGCATGCATCTTTCCCATCGCAACATATGCCTGTGAGACCTGGACACTTAACAAAACAGCTGAGAAGCACATAAATGCCTTTGAATGTAAATGCTATAGAAGAGTTCTCCAAATATCGTGGACACAAAAACGAACAAATATATCTATACTGCAAGAGCTTAATATTGATGAAGGCTGGCTAGTAAGGAGGATTAAAGAGAGAAAACTTAAATATTTTGGCCACATTAAACGTCATGATAATTTAGAGAAGACCATATTGGAGGGATATATAGTGGGAAAAAGAAAGAGAGGAAGACCGAAACGAAGATGGCTGCAAGACATCGTTGATGATCTGGAAATTGATGCATCAGCAGCAGGACATCTTGCTCACAACCGAGAGGCCTACATGAGTGCTGTTAGGGAGGCAAAGTTCCACAAAGGATATGCAAATGAATGAATGAATGAATATATATATATACACATACATATATACATATATATTTAATTTTCATATATACATATATATATATGTAATTTTCATATATACATATATATATGTAATTTTCATATATATATATTTATATACATACATATGTACTTTTGCATACTTTATTAAATCGAGTATGTGGGAAGAACGAAAGATGGAGTGATAAAAGGCTGAATGTAAGACGGTCCAGCGTACCCAATTCTTCACATTTTAAAAATAAAGATCATTCATTCATTCATCTGTGTCTCTGTCTCTGTCTATCTCTCTCTGTCTCTCTCTGCCTCTCTGTGTCTCTCTCTCTGTTAGAAGATTGTTAGAAGATCTGTATTTACAATGTATTTTTTGTTTATATTTATATTATATAAATATATATATATAATTATATAATTTATATTATATTTATATTTGTTTATATTTTTGTTTATGTATATGTCTGTGTGTGTATGTGTGCGTGAGTGCTATTTTATTAGGTTAATTACTTCTTCTCTTTTACTTTGAATGTAATAGTTAAATCTTACACTTTTTTGATATGTTTTTTTCCTAATTTAATTTGTATATTTATACTAAATCAAGTGTGTGGGAAGAATGAAAGATGGAGTGATGAAGGGCAGAATGTAAGACAGGCCTGCGTGCCCAATTCTTTACCCTTTAAAAATAAAGATTTCATTCATTCTCTCTCTGTCTCTCTCTGTCTCTCTGTATGTCTGTCTGTCTCTCTGTTTCTGTCTGTGTCTCTCTCTGTCTCTCTCTCTCTGTCTCTCTCTGTCTCTCTCTTGTCCCCTCTCCGCACCCTGTCTTTATTTCCTGCAGGTCAGATCGGCATCACACCTTACAAGTCTTCACTTAAAACGTTCACAATACTTCACCATGCGCACCCTTGGACGCAGTTTCTTGCAAGTCACAGCTGGTGCCCCCTTTTTTCCTATTGTTTCCTCCATTCCTATTGGTTGTACATCATTCACATAAATGTATATTTTATCTCCTTTCCCTTATTTCTTTATCCTGTACGTTTTTGTATGATCAAGGTGTAAACTTAATAGTGTGTGCTACTAAAGTAATAAAGTTGGTCCTGTTTTTGTTTTAAACAGTTCTAGCATTGTGTTATCACAGCTTTCCTGCGCTGGTTTGTGTGTGTTTATATATTTAGTTTCATATTTACTTCTACTCAAAAACTTTTGGTGTCGTGAAATTATTTCAGGAACATTTTTTTTTTAAAATAGGAAACTACGAGGCTTTGGTACGGTAAAGTAAGAGAACAAATTTTGTAGGATTAGACCTGGAAAAAATCGTAGACAAAGCACTTTAGTGAGACGTGAGAGAAAGAAAAATCACAAGAGAATTATCTGGGATTCGAACACGGACTCCGGTAGGACGAGCAGCCGTCTAGCCACGAGGGAACAGCGTACTATCGACTTAGCCAACTAGCACCCCAAAAAAGGTGTTTTGTTGACATAATCTTTAGTAACTGCTCAGCAGACATGAGAGATCGTGACACCCGGAAAGAAACGAGGTCGTGACACAGAAATTCTTTGTTCCTTAAAACTATACCTGAAACTAACTTCATGTAATAAGTATTCGTTAGTTTGTTATTGTTGTTCAAGTTTGCACCAGACATGGTAGGAGACCGTGTGTATGTTTGTCTAGTTGGTACCTGCTAGAGAAAATGAATCTAAGCTACGGAATTTCTGTGTCACGACCTCGTTTCTGTCCGGGTGTCACGATCTCTCATGTCTGCTGAGCAGTTACTAAAGACTATGTCAACAAAACACCTTTTTTTGGGGTGCTAGTTGGCTAAGTCGATAGTATGCTGTTCTCTCGTGGCTAGACGGCTGCTCGTCCTACCGGAGTCCGTGTTCGAATCCCAGGTAATTCTCTTGTGATTTTTCTTTCTCTCACGTCTCACTAAAGTGCTTTGTCTACGAGTTTTTCCAGGTCTCTCTCTCTCTCTCTCTCTCTCTCTCTCTGAACCTTAAGTGCCCAGGACACATGGGGCTTCCGCAAGGGTTTTCCACAAATGCCTGTCCTTCGCCTTTTTTTCTGCTCTTGCCCAGGTGAGCCCTCTATTGCTCAACATCCTTTCTGTTGTTCTTCTCCATGTCTCTTTTGGTCTACCTTTCCAGGTCTAATCCTACAAAATTTGTTCTCTTACTTTACTGAAATTATTTCAGTCTCAATTCATTCGAAGGGAGAAAAGAAGATGTATCAAACCTGATTGTTTTAAATGGATGATGTCCCTTGTTTACACAGTCGATCATTAGCATGCCGCTTGCGAAATTTTGCCTTCCTAACAGCTCTCCAGTAGGGCTCTCAGTTGTAAGCAAGATGGCCTGCTGCTGATGCATCCATTTGCAGATTATCAATGATGTCTTGCAGCCATCTTTGCCTTGGTCTTCCTCTCTTTCTTTTTCCGATTATGTATACCCTTCCAAGACCGTCTTCACTAGATTATCATGACGTTTAATGTGTTTACACAGTGTTACGCAAAAATGATCGCGAAACCAAACTACAGCACATGTTTACTAAGATCTGGGAAATCCTTATTATTAAATACGTCACATTCGTGTCACAAACAGCTTTCACTTTACTGATAAAATTTGTATGTTTTCTCCATTAAAAACGTTTTACTAACAGTGTTTAGTCATGTTTCACATTTGTTCTTGTTCTATCTTCCTGTAACAGTGGGTAGAGTTTTCTCTGTTCTATCTTCCTGTAACTGTGAGTAGAGTTTTCTCTGTTCTGTCTTCCTGTAACTGTGGGTAGAGTTTTCTCTGTTCTATCTTCCTGTAACTGTGAGTAGAGTTTTCTCTGTTCTGTCTTCCTGTAACTGTGAGTAGAGTTTTCTCTGTTCTATCTTCCTGTAACTGTGAGTAGAGTTTTCTCTGTTCTGTCTTCCTGTAACTGTGAGTAGAGTTTTCTCTGTTCTATCTTCCTGTAACTGTGGGTAGAGTTTTCTCTGTTCTGTCTTCCTGTAACTGTGGGTAGAGTTTTCTCTGTTCTATCTTCCTGTAACAGTGGGTAGAGTTTTCTCTGTTCTATCTTCCTGTAACAGTGGGTAGAGTTTTCTCTGTTCTATCTTCCTGTAACAGTGGGTAGAGTTTTCTCTGTTCTATCTTCCTGTAACAGTGGGTAGAGTTTTCTCTGTTCTATCTTCCTGTAACAGTGGGTAGAGTTTTCTCTGTTCTATCTTCCTGTAACAGTGGGTAGAGTTTTCTCTGTTCTATCTTCCTGTAACAGTGGGTAGAGCTTTCTCTGTTCTATCTTCCTGTAACAGTGGGTAGAGTTTTCTCTGTTCTATCTTCCTATAACAGTGGGTAGAGTTTTCTCTGTTCTATCTTCCTGTAACAGTGGGTAGAGTTTTCTCTGCAGCCGGTGCGCTGTGGATGTTGACTAGCAGGCGTCATGTTGAACAGGAAGTGGGTCACGGAGTGGGAGATGGCTAGATTATAGGCCCAGAGTGGAAGTAAGATGCAGGAAACGTTGCAAAACTTTTTGTCAGACTCCAACACCTTGGAAACTATAGCGATCCTTTCTTTTTTGCGCAGAACTAGTCAGATACAGGGAGCACCAATTGAGAGGTGGGACAGGGTCTTGACCAGCACTGACACCCGTACCGACACTTCACAGCTCAATCATTTATCTCCCCCTTTATGGATGGTGTTCAGAGACAGTATCCACGGTCTCGTCTTGTCTCTTACTTTTTTTCTTGTCACTGTCTTGTCTCTTACTTTTTTTTCTTGTCACTGTCTTGTCTCTTACTTTTTCTTCTTGTCACTGTCTTGTCTATTACTTTTTTTTTCTTGTCACTGTCTTGTCTCTTACTTTTTTCTTCTCACTGTCTTGTCTCTTACTTTTTTCTTGTCACTGTCTTGTCTCTTACTTTTTTCTTATCACTGTCTTGTCTCTTACTTTTATCTTGTCACTATCTTGTCTCTTACTTTTTTCTTGTCACTGTCTTGTCTCTTACTTTTTTCTTGTCACTGTCTTGTCTCTTACTTTTTCTTCTTGTCACTGTCTTGTCTCTTACTTTTTTCTTCTCACTGTCTCGTCTCTTACTTTTTTCTTGTCACTGTCTCGTCTCTTACTTTTTTCTTATCACTGTCTCGTCTCTTACTTTTTTCTTGTCACTGTCTTGTCTCTTACTTTTTTCTTGACAGTGTCTTGTCTCTTACTTTTTTCTTGACAGTGTCTTGTCTCTTACTTTTTTCTTGTCACTGTCTTGTCTCTTATTTTTTTCTTGTCACTGTCTTGTCTCTTACTTTTTTCCTGTCACTGTCTTGTCTCTTACTTTTTTCTTATCACTGTCTTGTCTCTTACTTTTTTCTTGACAGTGTCTTGCCTCTTGCTTTTTTTCTTGTCACTGTCTTGTTTCTTACTTTTTTCTTGTCACTGTCTTGTCTCTTATTTTTTTCTTGTCACTGTCTTGTCTCTTATTTTTTCTCTTGTCACTATCTTGTCTCTTACTTTTTTCTTGTCACTGTCTTGTCTCTTACTTTTTTCTTGTCACTGTCTTGTCTCTTACTTTTTTCTTGTCACTGTCTTGTCTCTTACTTTTTTCTTGTCACTGTCTTGTCTCTTACTTTTTTCTTGTCACTGTCTCGTCTCTTACTTTTTTCTTGTCACTGTCTCGTCTCTTACTTTTTTCTTGTCACTGTCTCGTCTCTTACTTTTATCTTGTCACTGTCTCGTCTCTTACTTTTTTCTTGTCACTGTCTTGTCTCTTACTTTTTTCTTGTCACTGTCTTGTCTCTTACTTTTTCTTGTCACTGTCTTGTCTCTTACTTTTTTCTTGTCACTGTCTTGTCTCTTACTTTTTTCTTGTCACTGTCTTGTCTCTTACTTTTTTCTTGTCACTGTCTTGTCTCTTACTTTTTTCTTGTCACTGTCTTGTCTCTTTTTTTCTTGTCACTGTTTTGTCTCTTACTTTTTTCTTGTCACTGTCTTGTCTCTTACTTTTTTCTTGTCACTGTCTCGTCTCTTACTTTTATCTTGTCACTGTCTCGTCTCTTACTTTTTTCTTGTCACTGTCTTGTCTCTTACTTTTTTCTTGTCACTGTCTTGTCTCTTACTTTTTTCTTGTCACTGTCTTGTCTCTTACTTTTTTCTTGTCACTGTCTATCTCTTACTTTTTTCTTGTCACTGTCTTGTCTCTTACTTTTTTCTTGTCACTGTCTTGTCTCTTACTTTTTTCTTGTCACTGTCTTGTCTCTTACTTTTTTCTTGTCACTGTCTTGTCTCTTACTTTTTTCTTGTCACTGTCTTGTCTCTTATTTTTTTCTTGTCACTGTCTTGTCTCTTACTTTTTTCTTGTCACTGTCTTGTCTCTTACTTTTTTCTTGTCACTGTCTTGTCTCTTACTTTTTTCTTGTCACTGTCTCGTCTCTTACTTTTTTCTTGTCACTGTCTTGTCCTGACCACATCCCAGCGGACGCTAACAATGTGCCTGGCCATCATCATCTTGTGTCGTGTAAGCGCTGGTTATTCCATACTTCTGAGCCAGTTTTAAGTTAGCTGGTAGTTTAATAACCACAGCACTCCTGGCGAATCCAGAGGCGCTCCATTCATTACAACCCAATATTTTTTTCACCAAAAAAGCACACACCAGGCACAGCTAAATGAGCTATAAGTAACCAAGGGCATTGGGTGCAAATCCCTTTCACACAGCTGGACACGGCGAGCACACAACCAACATAACATGGGAGTAATACCTCTAAAAACATTGGAGTAATACTTCAAAAAACATGGGAGTAATATCTCTAAAACATGAAAGTAATACCTCTAAAATATAGGAGTAATACTTCTAAAAACATGGGAGTAATATCTCTAAAAACATGATAGTAATACCTCTAAAAACATGGTAGTAATATCTCTAAAAACATGATAGTAATACCTCTAAAAACATGGTAGTAATATCTCTAAAAACATGGGAGTAATATCTCTAAAAACATGATAGTAATACCTCTAAAAACGTGGGAGTAATATCTCTAAAAACATGATAGTAATACTTCTAAAAACATGGGAGTAATATCTCTAAAAACATGATAGTAATACTTCTAAAAACATGGGAGTAATATCTCTAAAAACACTGAAGGACATCCAGATGTCGAAACGCCGGGAGTGTGACGAAGCAGATACCCAGGACTAGCCACAGAGAAAGGTCTTGTTCCAGTCCCAGAGAGGTTCCGATCTCCTGTCCTGTGTGGCTGATCAATGTACACAGACTGACAACGAATGCTCTGTGTTGATTTCCAGTTCTTCTTGTACCTTTGGCTTCATGCTCAAGTTACGTGTCTCCACGATCTACTTCCAGGTCATTCATCCTGCCCTGCGATGTATCATCATCATGTGTGTACAAATCTTCTGTCTGGCAAAAAAAAAAAAAAAGAAAATCAACTTTCGAGAAGAGACAAAGCCACGGAAGTTACTTAACAATTCATACCCTTTACAAATACGTGTCACCAGACCTCACTGTAGGGAGTGGAGCAAAAGAAGAAGTCATAGAGAAAAGTGGGCTCTGTCTGGATAAAAAAAAAGATCTGAAGCAGGCGTAATCCCGGAGCTGAATGTTCATGAAAATGTTCACTCCCTGAACCAGGTCTTGAACTGACCTTATGAACACTGTCACGTGATGTAGAGGAAAACGTATCTGTTTCTCGCCCTAGAGACTTCTTCTTCTTCTTCTTCTTCTTTGTACGCATTTAACGATTATGCGTGTTACCCTGATTTTTGCGATGCGCCTTTTGGCTAGGTAACTCCGACTTCAGCACCTTTCCTTGCTAGGGCAGACTGTGGTCTTGCTCGGACTGCCATGAAGACAGTGTGGCCTGGTCAAAACTTTGTTTTCCAGCCTCTGGTGGCTGTACTTAAGACCTTTCTCCTAGTCAGGCCAAACAGCTTTGAGACAGTTCCACAGAGACACTCTGACTTTGAGATGAGGAATCCGATGAGTGCCTCAACGATATCCATTCACTGCCACCTATAGTCTGCTGGCTCTGATTTGTTTACATCATTCTGATAGCCATTGTTGTAAAGACCTATAGGCTTGTCACGTCTTGGATTCATCGGTCTCACACCAGACTTCCCTCATCCCCGCCAGAGATCTGCACCTTCTCATCACCATCCTGGCATTACATTTTACAAAAATAACAATAATAATTAGTGTTGATTGCAACAGGTTTCTGGGCTACAGAAGTAGATCAGAGTTTTAAAGCAATCAGATCTATGTTCCCTGTCTCACAACTGCTCTGTTAAGATAAGTGTGTTCTATGTTCCCTGTCTCACAACTGCTCTGTTAAAATAAGTGTGTTCTATGTTCCCTGTCTCACAACTGCTCTGTTAAAATAAGTGTGTTCTATGTTCCCTGTCTCACAACTGCTCTGTTAAAATAAGTGTGTTCTATGTTCCCTGTCTCACAACTGCTCTGTTAAAATAAGTGTGTTCTATGTTCCCTGTCTCACAAATGCTATGTTAAGATAAGTGTGTTCTTAACACAGTTGTTCCCAGGGGAGCCTAGAGACAAACGTAGCTGCTTCTTGCCATAGAGGCACATGGAAGAGATGGTGCAGGCGTCCACACTTTCCTTGACCTGTGGTCTCACTAGAGGATGATGTGGTCAGCATCGTACCTGGCTTGACCTGTGGTAACACTAGAGGATGATGTGGTCAGCATCGTACCTGGCTTGACCTGTGGTAACACTAGAGGATGATGTGGTCAGCATCGTACCTGGCCGCCTGTACGTCCCCAGCTTCACAAGCTCCAGGTTTAAACTGGGACACAGGGACGACCTGAACGTCCCACCTCGGCGTATGGGACGAGCGCTCTAACCACTACGGCATTCAGGAGCCCAAACTGGTTTAGGTTTGAACTGAAGAACCTGTCTGACCTCCTACACAACCAGGTCTTGAATTGATGTGACGTGACCTACGCTTCATTCTCAACTTGTGTTAATTCACACACTTCCCTGACTTTATCAATCATTCAGGCAACTTTTCATGTATTAATTCACACACTTCTTTGATTTCATCAATCATTCAGGCAACTTTTCATGTATTAATTCACTTACAAACAATATATTCTCCGAAATAATAGGTTAATGATGTGCACATTTAGTTACTTCAGTCACTCGGTGACTGACTTCGTCGTTCATCAACTCAATCACTGACTTAATCATTCTCCAACTCAATCACTGACTTAATCATTCTCCAACTTAATCACTGACTTCATCATTCATCAACTTCAGATACATGGGGAGACAAATATATATATATATATATATCCACACAGACACAGACATACAGAAAAAACAGACATAACCTCACACACAATGTCATGCCCACAGCAACACACACACACACATGTGCACACACGTAGCTACACACACACATAGAAACATCACTTAATCTTCACAAATTTATCACATGACAAGAATTTACTTAAATCACAAAACTTTTTTTCTTGTTGTTGTCAAAACGGAAGTCAAATAGTAAACAAGCCCACACAAGAAACTCAACTGAAACAGAAAGCAGCCGAGAGCAACTTTCACGGGAAGATAAAAGTAACGATGATTGAAGAAATGAAACAAGCAATCTCAGGGAAGGTTAGACGCAAACAACTGACAGAAAATCTGGGCTTGCTTGTTGTATGTCACGTCTCTCCTTCGCCTCACAGACATCTACCTTTTATCTGGTCCCTGGTCTTCAGCAAACTTCAACAAACTATTTATCTACAATACAAAGTTTTCAAATATTTGTCTACTATTTATATATCGTTAAAAAAATTTTTTTTAATGGTTTTTATTCAAACTCGGTAGTTACAGAAGCTGGCTGAAAACTCATTTGCGAGAGAGAGAATTGTGGGAAAAAAATAAGATTTTTTTTATTAGAAAATTTGTGTTTGTTTATTACAAAATTTTCGTTTTGGTTAATATAAAATTTGTGTTTGTTTATTACAAAATTTTCGTTTTGGTTAATATAAAATTTGTGTTTGTTTATTACAAAATTTTCTTTACTTGTCTCGTCTGATAATACTCACATTTTTAGGTGTCCCGTATTTTCGGGGCTGTCGTCAGTTTGTCAGATCTCGGGCTATCTTCCTGGTAGTGGAGCTCTGAGTTCGCTGAAGTGGCAACATGTTGTCGTCCCGTATATGCTCGCAAAACGTGAACAAAATCATGGGTGGCAGTTTATTATCGTGATTTAACGATAATCCATTATCATCATCATCATCATCAATGGAAAAGAAGGAAACTGTACAGTACGATAAAAACATTAAAAACGTTAGTAGCCACAACAACAATAATACTAATTACAAGAAGAAGAACAAGTAACAAACAGTTAACAATCAGCAAGTAACAAACAGTTAACAATCAGCAAGTAAACAAACAGTTAACAATCAGCTACAGCCAAATGCTCTATGGACTGCAAACACTGCGTCCCCCCCCCCTCCTCCTGAACTAACAAAACTGTACTGGACTGATCATTTATAGCAGTATAAAGCGGACTGTGAGTTCACGTGTCAGTTTATCTAACACATTCAAGTGTTAACTCATAGAAACCAGCAACTTGAGGCGGAAGTAAAGAGTTAAGGAAAGCTTCGTCAGTTAGTCTTCAAATTTGAAGTAGATCAGAACTGCGTGGACTCACAAGTGATTATGTTTGCTTTTTGTCTGTGTGTGTGTGGTTTTTTTTTTTTTGTTGCTTTTTTTTTTTTGTTCCCTGTAAGAATTAAACGGGACATTTGCCACAGAGCAATGATCCTCAGCGTCCCAGGTCCCAGTCCCACTTTGTCAACCCAGTCTGCTTCGAAATTCTCCACCATATATACACAATCATCACCCAGTAAGGATTTCCACTGTTATATTTTCCTTGCTTATGAAAAAATTCCCCCCCCCCTTTTTTTCCTACTTTTAGATTTGGCATTTCTCTCTCCGGGGCCACCTGCCTCCAAGTTGAGAACCACCGCACCAGAGCAAGACGTAGGTAAGTATTTGGTTCAGATTTTGTTAGTGACATTTCTGGACAGCCTCCAACTGCCAAGTCGCAGCTAACCTCACGCCTCAAAATTTGTGTCCAGGTCGCACATGACACGAAGAAAAGAGCCTTTGAACCTGGCTAGAAAGAAAAGCAAAATAAACTTGTACAGTCCCAGGTCTGTATAAAGCAGGCCAGAAGGAGGCCAGACAAATTATTGCCGTGTTCGCCTTCTCACAAACTCAGGATTAATTTCTGTTTTAGCTTTCTCACAAACTCAGGATTAATTTCTGTTTTAGCTTTCTCACAAACTCAGGATTAATTTCTGTGTTAGCAGAGCCCCTAGAGCAGTTTCTTTCAGGCGGAAGTTAGGCTTGTTCTGTGCCTGTTCTTATTCGTGCCAGTATCTAGGAAGAACATGTTCTTGCTGTTTCTTTGCCATCTTTTTTTGGTTCTCCATGTGACGTCTCCACAGATTGCACGTAAGTGTTTACATATACATCCACCCTTTATCTGTCTGTTGTCTGTCTGATTGCCCGTCTACTCGTCCGCTGTCTGTCTGATTGTCTGTCTACTCGTCCGCTGTCTGTCTGATTGTCCGTCTACTCGTCCGCTGTCTGTCTGATTGTCCGTCTACCCATCTGCTGCCTGTCAATCTGATTGTCTGTCTACCCCATCTGCTGCTTGTCAATCTGATTGTCTGTCTACCCCATCTGCTGTCTGTCAGTTTGATTGTCTATCTACCCCATCTACTGTCTGTCAGTCTGATTGTCTGTCTACCCATCTGCTGTCTATCAGTCTGATTGTCTGTCTACCATATCTGCTGTCTGTCAGTCTGATTGTCTGTCTACCCATCTGCTGTCTGTCAGTCTGATTGTCTGTCTACCCATCTGCTGTCTGTCAGTCTGATTGTCTGTCTACCCCATCTGCTGTCTGTCTGTCTGACTCTCTGTCTACCCATCTGCTGTCTGTCAGTCTGATTGTCTGTCTACCCATCTGCTGTCTGTCAGTCTGATTGTCTGTCTACCCATCTGCTGTCTGTCTGTCTGACTCTCTGTCTACCCATCTGCTGTCTGTTTGCATACATGGAGGTCTATCCACTTGTCTGTCGAGTCTGTCTATCCTTTTCACCACATGGCTGTATATCTTATGTATTCTTTATATTGTCTTTTTGACTACCTGCCAATCTCATGTATTTTTTTTTTCACTACCTGGAAGTGTGTGTCCCGTATATTTGTCCTTTTTTTTACTACTTTCCTGTCTGCTTACTGTAAGTCTTTCTTTTGCCTGTATGTCTCCTGCATATCTCTGAATTTTTAACCGCCTGTCTGTCTATTTCCTGTACGTCTATCATATGACAAGAGTCTTTGTTATGGACTACCTGTCTACCTGTAAGTCTGCTTGTCTGCCCAGACTCTAATCTACGGGTGTGTCTATTCCAGCGGTGGCCGGACGCTGTGACCGGCAGGCCGCCTATTTCTACGGAAACTGTAGGATTAGAACCTGCTTGCCTAACGAGACGTTGCTCGGGGGCGCTTCATTCTGCGACGTGTACAGAGAGTATCTGCGGGCCCCGTACGTGCGCTGTGCTGCAAATATACGTAAGTACAGGATACGTTACAGAATATGTCTCCCCCATCTCTCTCTCTCTCTCTCTCTCTCTTCCCTTTGTCCCTTCCTTCTGTTAGCGTATATTTGTACATGTAAGTGTTGCTGGTGATCAATACATTACATGGAGCCAGAAATTTCTCAGCAAAACCCCTTCATCTTTTTTCAGAAGAAGATAACCGCTATTTCGACCTAGCCCCCCCCCCCTCAAGATCCTGTTATACCTTCTCTGCGGTTTTCCCAGAAAGATATTTTTGCGTAAATACAGTCTGAGCAACATAATAAAGACCGACACGCCTCATGATGATGATGCTCGGCAATAAACATTTAGAAAAATACAGAAATCTTCTGTGGCTCACTCCTCATCCAACTCTTTCCATTTGTTCCAAGACTTCTACACGAAACTGGTTGCATGGACGTCTGGCATATTCTTTATTAACGTGTGCTGCGACATACTGATGCACTGCAGGAGTCCCGGAGGTGTGCCGCCACACTATAACAGTAACATATTCATTCAGATTTACAGAGAACTTTGGCGTGTTTCCACAACTTTTTAGAATAAAACTCTTGTCACCGGAACATGTATGTGGCACGCTGGTTTACTTCCATCTAAATGATACAAAGCCGCCAACCAAACACCAACAATACAGCAAACATTACTTCATCAAGTATACCAACATAATATTGTAGGAGAACTTTGTATAGGACGGCCTGGGTGGCTGAGTGGTGGGCGCTCGGTCTATTAATCCGGTGGTGCCGAGTTCAAGTCCCAGCAGTTGGGGTTTTTTTTTCCAGGTACTACCTCATTAAAAAGGCCCGGGGTTGACCCAGCCTCTAAAAACGGGTACCAGAGAAACCTGGGAAGGTAAAGCGGCCAGGCGTGATACTGACCACATCAGACTTTCATGTGCCGGAGGTCATGGAAAAATGGGCCTAACACCGTGTAGCAGAATTCTTTTAATTCTGTTCTTTATCCTATCTAAGGGATATAATCCATGGTAAATTTTGGTATTTTGACTAACTGATTTAATTCTTATTTAATTATGACGTAGATTGTTGGCGTAAAGGACACTTTAAGAATCCCGAGATTTATGATCATGTTTGATGAACGTTACTTTGACATGTTTTTTACTCAAGCTTAGTTAAGACCTTGGAAAATCTCAGGGAGTAGCGAACTTTATCCGGACATTATTTAGTTAAATTTGTAATCTCCAGTTAGTTTTTCACTGAAGGTCATTTTTGGACGTTGAAATCCCGAGATTTTGATTGAACTTTCTCTAGACTTGTTTTTAGTGCTAGCTAAAATTAGGCTGTTTTGCTAAGATCAAAGTGTAGTTCTGCGCTCTGTAGAATGTACACTTTGTTATTTTGGAACCAACGAGGTGTTTGAGGCCGCCCTGCACATTGACTGCCGGGGGTAAGGTCCGCATCTCGTTACGGGTGGGCCCGGTTTGCAGTACCACCGGGTCACAGCCTGTTGTTTTCGTTGTCTCAAAAAAAAAAAAAAAATTAGGCTGTTGTTCAGAGACTAGTCCAAGGTCTTAAACAGAAGATTTTCAAAGTTTAGACTTTCTCGTGGACGAATGTTCACGAAAATAGGAAACTAGAAATTGTTGCTGATATTTAAGCGCTGAACTTTTTACGTGCAATCATTATTGATTATTGTTTAGACAGAGATTAGAATGTGGGATTAGGATAGAAGATAGAAGAGTGAGAACCATGGTGAGTGAGATTTGATATCATTATGGGTTATAAAACGTTCTAGGAAACTGTGTAGTAATTTGTGATGGAATGTGAGTTGAGTTTCCCTTCCATGGATCCAGGTATGTTTACTTGTAACTGAAGAATGTAACAAGAGTTCTTTTGAAGCATTGTAGGACTTATCAGGCCCGATATTTGTGTTATTTTCTTACGGATCCAAGGAAAGGCTTCTTGTGAGAATGTAAGTTGGCATTTATGTCCATTCATGCTGTATGTCTGGTAGTTGGTCTGAGTGTGAGTATAGTGTTGTATGTCTGGCAGCTGGTCTGAGTGTGAGTATAGTGTTGTATGTCTGGCAGCTGGTCTGAGTGTGAGTATAGTGTTGTATGTCTGGCAGCTGGTCTGAGTGTGAGTATAGTGTTGTATGTCTGGCAGCTGGTCTGAGTGTGAGTATAGTGTTGTATGTCTGGCAGTTGGTCTGAGTGTGAGTATAGTGTTGTATGTCTGGCAGTTGGTCTGAGTGTGAGTATAGTGTTGTATGTCTGGCAGTTGGTCTGAGTGTGGGTATAGTGTTGTATGTCTGGCAGTTGGTCTGAGTGTGAGTATAGTGTTGTATGTCTGGCAGTTGGTCTGAGTGTGAGTATAGTGTTGTATGTCTGGCAGTTGGTCTGAGTGTGAGTATAGTGTTGTATGTCTGGCAGTTGGTCTGAGTGTGAGTATAGTGTTGTATGTCTGGCAGTTGGTCTGAGTGTGAGTATAGTGTTGTATGTCTGGCAGTTGGTCTGAATGTAGTGTAGCCCACTCCTTCCTTATATGGCGAACAAGCTCTCGTCAAGGTTAGGAGTGGTTTGTTCATTTATTACATTCAATATTCTTCATCCTCACTGATAATCGCCAATTCTTTTCACAGTAAACACGTAATGTATTTGATTCCATAAAATTCGGGTGTCAGTGGTCTTCAAACTGTTGTATTGTCTATGTACCTGTACATTTAGAGTCTGAGAATTTAAGGTCGTTGAAAATCTTATACTAGTAAGGTACTAAGACCTCAGTTAGAAAACTAGTATAACCGTACCTGCAATATGCGTTGATGGCATAGAAACGGGGATTTTATTTATTATCTTTAGAATTTTGTTACATATTTTAAATACTGTACTTTGAACATAGTCAATATAATATAAACTATAATAATAAGGAGATGGACATATGTTGGCCACTTGATGAGAAGAAATGAGCAGAGAATCCCAAAACAAGCTATCAAGTGGAACACAACAGGCAGAAGAAAAAGGGGCAGACCGCGTGAAACTCTGAAGAGAACATTATTAAGAGAGGCCAAATTAACAGGCATAAAATCCTTTGATGAGGTTGAAAGACTCGCCGAAGACAGGAAAAATTGGCGAACTACTTTGCGAGCCCTATGTGACGTCTAACGGCACGGGAAGGATATAAGATATAAGATAAGATAATAATAATAATAATACTTAAAAGTGTAAAGGGAGACAACCATAATAATCAAATGCAACGTGAAATATGTTAGATAATGTCCCTTTATGGCGGCAGCTTGCTGTATGTTGGACGGCCAGTGTAGGCAGCAGTGTGGCACAGGCGACCGACAGATAACACAGCAAACAGACTGTACAGCAGGTCGAACTGGTGTGTGCTGTGTGCCCAGTGCAGGGCCTGCTGGCCCGCAAGGAACTACCGCCCTTCCTCAAACTTCTGTCGTCCAAAGACCAACCCGTAAGTACGGATAAGAACACTATAGTATCATAACTATCAGACGTTTTCCAGATTATCAAAGTAGAACACTAGAAGATTGGAAATATTTTCTAAACAATGTATGCAGAACATTAGAATTTTCGATATATTTTCCCAGATGATCTATGTAAGCTTCTATTAGAAGCTAGGACGTATTTTCTGGATGCATTAGAACATTAGAATTTTGGATATATTGTCCAGATGATTTATATAGAACATTAAAAGTTAGGATACATTTTCGAGATAATGCATGTAGATGTCCGGATACTTCCTGTTGACATGTATGTAGAACATTGGAAAGTCGGATACATTTTCCGGATAATACTGGCGGATAACTGGAAAGTGGAATGGGCTTTCCAGATACTGAAAACAAGCAGAAGAACATTAAAAAATGGGTGTACATTTTCCAGCTGACGCATGTAGAACATTATGAGCTTGTGTATATTTTCCAGATGACAAAAGCAGAACATCATAACATCACTATATTTTCCAGATGTCGCATGTAGAATATGATAAACTCCGGAATATTTTCTAGACGAGTGTTGTGGGTCAGCCAGTTTCCAGGGAGATCCTCCAGTGAATGGGGTCTTGACTTGACCAGCCATGGGTCACTTGTTTGTGTTCACACCAGACACATCTTGCCTCGTAATGAGCCCATATTAACATATATCTACACACGCCATGTATGTCATTTCATTGTTGTGTATTCTCTTTTATATGAAACAATATGGCACAGCCGCATATGTTAAACATTGCTATATTATGTTGTCTGTATCAGAATGTGGTACAGTAACCGCAGTCCAGGGCCGTGTTGTTGGAGGGACCGTCACCATACCCGCCAGCTGGCCCTGGATGGTCAGGCTTGTGTACAGAGACAACGCTGCCAGGGCTTGCGATGGAGTTCTGGTGGGCAATGACACGGTCCTGACAGTGGCCCGCTGCGTGGCTGGGTAGGTTCTACAGTTTGGAGAAAGGAGAAGGAGGAGGAGAGAGAGAGGGAGAGAGATGAGAGAGGGAGTAGGAGAGAGAGGAGAGAGAGATAGAGAGGGAGAGAGAGTGGGAGAGAGAGAGGGAGAGAGAGATAGAGAGATGAGAGAGGGAGAGAGATGAGAGAGAGTGTGGAAAAAAGAGAGAAGAGAGAGATAGAGAGGGAGAGAGAGGGAGAGAGATAGAAAGGAGAGAGAGAGAGATAGAGATAGAGAGGGAGAGAGAGTGGGAGAGAGAGGAGAGAGATAGAGAGGGAGAGAGATAGAGAGGGAGAGAGATAGAGAGGGAGAGAGAGAGGGAGAGAGAGGGAGAGAGAGGAGAGAGAGAGAGAGAGAGATAGAGAGGGAGAGAGAGAGTGAGAGAGAGAGAGAGAATGTAGAAGGACTGAAAAAGAAAAAAAAAGATATAAACTTGAGAGAGACCGAAAGTGAGTACAGAAAACAAAACTTTATAAATGTTGGGAGAGAATGGGAGAGAAAAAAATGTCATTATAATAACAGCACAGACAATGCAATATTTCGGCTTTCGCCTTCCTCAAACATTATTCACATCACAGATGCTCGTAGTAATGAATCGACTGTCATCATGGTATGGCCAATCTATCCTTTCAGTCGCTCTTGGCAGTGCCACGATGTCTGTTTCTCTTAACAAGAGGTCACTGCTTGTAGCGTTTGACCAGAACACTCCCGTGATCTAGAGCAGGCACTTGGTTTGGAAGGTGTCAAGTGTTACCGCTGTCTGTGTGTCATTTTCCAACACTCGCTTTCATGTACTAGGTCAAGTCAGTAAGTAAGTCGCAAATCTGCAACTGAAAAAATCGTTAGCGGCTTGGGGTAGCGTCACTTAGCTCGCGCAAACCCAGCAAGCTACGGTTCTCTAGTAGCAACAGTTTTAAAATGGCGAACGTGTTAGAGGCGTGCACGCGTGAAGAATAGCGTGGAGTTATGCGTTTTCTGTGAGTGGGGAGGAGCAAAGCCCACTTTGTTGTTTTTGTAATTTAAGTAACTCATAGTGAACATTGTTCTATATATATTTTACTGGGTTGTAAGGATTAGCACTTGATCCATATTCTTTAGACAAGAAAGCATAGCAAATATGAACATGCTGGGGATATGTGACAACTACAGCCACGAACAGATGTGCAAGGAACTTTACAGTCAAGAACAGACGTGCAAGGAACTTTACAGTCGAAGCAGACGTGCATGGAACTTTATAACCAAGAACATACGTGCAAGGAACTTTACAGTCAAGAACAGACGTGCAAGGAACTTTACAGTCGAAGCAGACGTGCATGGAACTTTATAACCAAGAACATACGTGCAAGGAACTTTACAGTCAAAACAGACGTGCAAGGAACTTTACAGACAAGAACAGACGTGCAAGGAACTTTACAGCCAAGAACAGACGTGCAGGGAACTTTACAGTCAAGAACAAACGTGCAAGGAACTTTACAGTCAAGAACTTTAGCAAACCATGGAGAGAGTTATTTCATGTTGCGTGTTTTGCCAAACGAAGAGGACAAACGACAAGACAAATACCACAAAAGACATGGACATGATCTCGACAAGCGACAAGACAAATATCACCAAAGACATGGACATGATCTCGACAAACGGCAAGACAGGTAATAACAAAGGCATGGACATGATCTCGACAAACGACAAGACATATACTTAGACATGATCTCCGTGCGAAGACAACATTTCAGGATAACTAAAAAAAACATGATTAAAGAAACAGGATTAATTGAATCACAGAGAATAAAAGAAAATTGTTAACATTTTTTCAATATTCTATTCGAATTCGTATTCGACCGAATAGTAAAAGATGTTATAATATTCGTATTGGTTCGAACACTCACGTAGTAAAATTTCAAACACCGGCAACTTTGCCTCCCTAACAACTCTCCTGTAGGCCTCTTGGTTGTAAGCAAGATGGCCTGCTGCTGATGCATCTATTTGCAGATTATCAACGATGTCTTGCAGCCATCTTCGCCTTGGTCTTCCTTTCTTTCTTTTCCTCATTATGTACCCTTCCAAGACGATCTTCTCTACATTATCATGACGTTTAATGTGTCCAAAATATTTAAGTTTTCTCTCTTTAATCCTCTTTACTAGCCAGCCTTCTTCAATATTAAGTATTTGTTTGTACATAATTTCAGATTACCTTTTCTGGCACTGGTATGAATACAGTTATTTTCCATTCTTTTGGCCAAATACCTGAATGCTATATCTTTTTACATAGTGCATGATAGATTGTTACACATTCCTTTCCTCCTGCTTTAATAAGTTCAGCCGTTATCTCATCACATCCTGGTGATTTACCATTTTTCAGATTCTTTATTGCCCATAAAATTTCTTCAATTGTTGGTTCGGGTTCTTTCTCCTCCAATAATAATTCACATTATTTGATGTCTGCTTTCACAGTCGGTCAGCCCAAACAGCAACTCGATATTACTACAAACTATAATAGCGTTACTCGATATTACTACAAACTATAATAGCGTTACTCGATATTACTACAAACTATAATAGCGTTACTCGATATTACTACAAACTATAATAGCGTTACTCGATATTACTACAAACTATAATAGCGTTACTCGATATTATTACAAACCATAATAGCGTTACTCGATATTACTACAAACTATAATAGCGTTACTCGATATTATTACAAACCATAATAGCGTTACTCGATATTACTACAAACTATAATAGCGTTACTCGATATTATTACAAACCATAATAGCGTTACTCGATATTCCTACAAGCTATAATAACTCGATGTTAATGTGGACAGTTTTCTCCAGATTTGCTTGATATTACTAAAAATAGTTAAGGAATTAGCAAATGCTACAGACTTCTCTGTTACATGAAATTTTTGTTCCAGCACAAATAGTCATTCTCTTGGCTTAGTCTTTTGTTTTGCTTGCGTACAGTGTTTTGTGTGTTACATCACAGGACACGCTCCATCTGACAGAAAGTAGTCTAACAACGAGGTCTATCAAACAGAACGTAGTCTAACAGAATGTAGTCTAACAACGAGGTCTAACAAACAGAACGTAGTCTAACAGAACGTAGTCTAACAAGCAGAAAGTAGTCTAACAACGAGGTCTAACAAACAGAACGTAGTCTAACAACGTAGTCTAACAAACAGATCGTAGTCTAACAACGTAGTCTAACAACGAGGTCTAACAAACAGAATATGGTCTAACAACGAGGTCTAACAAACAGAATATGGTCTAACAACGAGGTCTAACAAACAGAACGTAGTCTAACAACGAGGTCTAACAAACAGAACGTAGTCTAACAAACAGAACGTAGTCTAACAGAACGTAGTCTAACAAGCAGAAAGTAGTCTAACAACGAGGTCTAACAAACAGAACGTAGTCTAACAACGTAGTCTAACAGAATGTGGTCTAACAAACAGAAAGTAGTCTAACAACGAGGTCTAACAAACAGAACGTAGTCTAACAACGAGGTCTAACAAACAGAATATGGCCTAACAACGAGGTCTAACAAACAGAAAGTAGTCTAACAACGAGGTCTAACAAACAGAATATGGCCTAACAACGAGGTCTAACAAACAGAAAGTAGTCTAACAACGAGGTCTAACAAACAGAATATGGCCTAACAACGAGGTCTAACAAACAGAAAGTAGTCTAACAACGAGGTCTAACAAACAGAACGTAGTCTAACATTCATTCCTTTGCATGTCCCTTGCGGAACTTTGCCTCCCAAACAGCACTCCTGTAGGCCTCTCGGTTGTGAGCAAGATGGCCTGCTGCTGCTGCATCCATTTCCAGATCATCAACGATGTCTTGCAGCCATCTTCGTTTCGGTCTTCCTCTCTTTCTTTTTCCCATTATGTATCCTTCCAATACGGTCTTCTCTAAATTATCATGACGTTTAATGTGGCCAAAATATTTAAGTTTTCTCTCTTTAATCCTCTTTACTAGCCAGCCTTCTTCAATATTAAGCTCTTGCAGTATAGATATATGTGTTCTTTTTTGTGTCCACGATATTTGGAGAACTCTTCTATAGCATTTACATTCAAAGGCATTTATGTGCTTCTCAGCTGTTTTGTTAAGTGTCCAGGTCTCACAGGCATATGTTGCGATGGGAAAGATGCATGCCCTTAAAATCTTATTTTTGTGGTTCTGTCTGCTCCTCTCCACAGATTCTTTATTTGTTTTACTTTCTGAAGAGCAATAGATGTCCTCCTTTTAATATCCCTCATTGTATCTCCATTATTAGTTAGTAGTGATCCAAGATATTCAAAACTCTCCACTTCTTCCAGTTTTTCCTCATTGATACATATTTCAGTTGCCTTGTTTGTTTTGTCAGTTGTCATCACTTTAGTTTTCTTTGCATTAAGATAGAGGTTCTGCTCTTCGCTGTTCTTGCGGATTGACATAATTAGTTTTTCCATTCCTTCTTGTGTTGTGGACAGCAATACTGTGTCATCAGCATATCTAATCTCTGGTATTTCATAACCTCCAACTGTAATAGCATTACTCGATGTTAATGTGGACAGTTTTCTCCAGATTTGCTTGATATTACTACAAATATTTACGGAATTAGCAAATGCTACAGACTTCTCTGTTACATGAAATTTTTGTTCTAGCACAAATCAGTCATTCTCTTGGCTTAGTCTTTTGTTTTGCTTGCGTAAAGTGTTTTGTGTGTTACATCACAGGACACGGTCCACCTGGCAGAAAGTAGTCTAACAAACAGATCGTAGTCTAACAACGTAGTCTAACAAACAGATCGTAGTCTAACAACGTAGTCTAACAACGAGGTCTAACAAACAGAATATGGTCTAACAACGAGGTCTAACAAACAGAATATGGTCTAACAACGAGGTCTAACAAACAGAACGTAGTCTAACAACGAGGTCTAACAAACAGAACGTAGTCTAACAACCAGGTCTAACAAACAGAACGTAGTCTAACAAACAGAATATGGTCTAACAACGAGGTCTAACAAACAGAATATGGTCTAACAACGTAGTCTAACAGAATGTGGTCTAACAAACAGAACGTAGTCTAACAGAAAGAACGTAGTATAACATATAGAAAGTAGTCCAACAAACAGAACATAGTCTAACAAATACAACGTAGACTAACAAACAGAAAGTAGTCTAACAAAAAGAACTTAGTCAAATAAAAAGAACGTAGTCTAACAGACAGAACGTAGTCTAATAAAAAGAACGTAGTCTAACAAACAGAACATAGTCTAACAAAAAGAATGTAGTCTAACAAACAGAACATAGTCTAACAAACAGAACGTAATCTTATAAACAGAACGTAGTCTAACAAAAAGAACGTAGTCTAACAAAAAGAACGTAGTATAAAAACGTAGTCTAACAAACAGAACGTAGTCTAACAAACAGAATATAGTCTAACAAACAGAACGTGGTCTAACAAACAGAATGTGGTCTAACAAATACAACGTAGTCAGACAGAATGTGGTCTAATAAACAGAATGTGGTCTAATAAACAGAATATGGTATAAGAAACAGAATGTGGTCTAACAAACAGAATGTGGTATAATAAACAGAATGTGATCTAACAAACAGAATGTGGTCTAACAAACAGAATGTGGTCTAAGAAACAGAACGTGGTACAACAAACAGAATTATTTCTATGTTTTAATCACAAATTTGTCAAATGAGAAACAACGGGGCTTTCGCGTTGTAAAATGAGTGTACTGGTATATGTGTGTGTATGTATGTATGCGTGTCTAACCTTCAGAAAGTCTGAGTCAACAGAGAGAATTAGCGTGAATCGTAGACATATTCTGAAACCATATTAACATATAATATCATCCACAATATATGACACCATATTAACATATAACATCATCCACAATATATGGCATCTCTGTGTTGTATGTCGTGGCCGCGGTTTACATCTTGCAATCTTCACTAAAGTTTTCAACTTTTCAAATTTTTTTTCAGATATTGACCTGGCTTTTATTTTTCTGTCTGGGTAACGACATTGCTGTTATCATTCTTATATCCAGGTAACAACTTTGCTGTTATCATTCTTCTATCCAGGTAACAACTTTGCTGTTATCATTCTTCTATCCAGGTAACAACTTTGCTGTTATCATTCTTATATCCAGGTAACAACTTTGCTGTTATCATTCTTCTATCCAGGTAACAACTTTGCTGTTATCATTCTTCTATCCAGATAACAACTTTGCTATTATCACTTTTTTTAACCAGGCAATGATTTTGGTGTTATCATTCTTCTATCCAGGTAACGACTTTGTTGTTATCATTCTTATATGCAGGTAACAACTTTGCTATTATCACTTTTTGTTAACCAGGCAATGATTTTGGTGTTATCATTCTTCTATCCAGGTAACAACTTTGCTGTTATCATTCTTATATCCAGGTAACAACTTTGCTGTTATCATTCTTATATCCAGGTAACGACTTTGTTGTTATCATTTGTATATCCAGGTAACGACTTTGCTGTTATCAGGTTGAACAGAGCAATAAATTTCACCCAAAATAAACTTCCTGCTTGCTTACCTGATCAAGGTGTGCCACTGGCCCGACCTCAGCAGTGTTTCGTCGCTGGCTGGGGAGTGACGAATACAGGTCAAGGTAAGTCTTAAGATATCCACGACATATTTTTATTGTAACCTCTGGATCATAAATATAGAAGGTGGATGTCTGCGTGTTGTAGATGTAGGAGATGGATGTCTGTGTGTTGTAGATGTAGGAGATGGATGTCTGTGTGTTGTAGATATACGAGGTAGATATCTGTGTGTTGTAGATATACGAGGTAGATATCTGTGTGTTGTAGATATAAGAGGTGGATGTCTGCGTGTTGTAGATATAGGAGATGGATATCTGTGAGTTGTAGATATAGGCGATGGATGTCTGTGTGTTGTAGATATACGAGGTAGATGTCTATGTGTTGTAGATATATGATGTAGATGTCTGTGTTGTACACTTACGAGGTAGATGTCTGTGTGTTGTAGATATACGAGGTAGATGTCTGTGTGTTGTAGATATACGAGGTAGATGTCTGTGTGTTGTAGATATACAAGGTAGATGTCTTATGTTAGCGTTAGTGAGCGCTGAAGGTGACAGACAAATCTGGTCTTAAAGAAAAGTTATAAGAACTGGAAACAAGTCTTAACATTCACTCATCAATACATTTTCTTCTTCTTCTTTCATATGTTGCCTAGTTTCAAACCAGCTCCGTGTAGCACGAGTCAGAGTCATGGATACTAGGCTATGTAATGCTATCATCTCCAGCGCTTCTGTTAACTCCACCACTCTGGGCAACGACATGATTTGCACCGATCCCTTGCGTACCAACAACGAGCCCTGTTTGGTGAGTGTAATCATTTCGTGTTGTATGTGTTTGTTAGTTCATTAATGAGGATCTTTAATGATGTATGTGATATGGAAATCATGCCCTAAAGATAAAAGACATGCAATTCTAACTAGGTATGTGAGCTTAACTCGGGTGCATTTATTTATACAGGCAAGGGGGTTGATAGTCGTCTGACATACACACAGGTAGGCAGGCAAACAACAGAGAGACAAACATGCACGCAGACATACAGCATACACGCAGACAGATAAACATGAATGGAGGCAGACAGACACAGAGAAAACCGACAGACAGATAAACACGTATGGAGGCAGACAGCAGACAGACACGGAGAAGACCGACAGACAGATAAACACGTATGGAGGCAGACAGCAGACAGACACAGAGAAAACCGACAGACAGATAAACACGTATGGAGACAGACAGCAGACAGACACGGAGAAGACCGACAGACAGATAAACACGTATGGAGACAGACAGCAGACAGACACGGAGAAGACCGACAGACAGATAAACACGTATGGAGACAGACAGACACAGAGAAAACCGACAGACAGGCAGACAGATAAACATGTATGGAGGCAGACAGCAGACAGACACAGAGAAAACCGACAGACAGGCAGACAGATAAACATGTATGGAGGCAGACAGCAGACAGACACGGAGAAGACCGACAGACAGGCAGACAGATAAACATGTATGGAGGCAGACAGCAGACAGACACGGAGAAAACCGGCAGACAGATAAACATGCATGGAGGCAGACAGCAGACAGACACGGAGAAGACCGACAGACAGGCAGACAGATAAACATGTATGGAGGCAGACAGACACTGAGAAAACCGACAGACAGATAAACATGTATGGAGGTAGACAGCAGACAGACACGGAGAAAACCGACAGACAGATAAACATGCATGGAGGCAGACAACAGACAGACACGGAGAAAACCGGCAGACAGATACCCAAACAACCACACATGCAGGTAGGCAGACAACGGACAGATACACATGCAGACTGACAAGCAGGTGCATGAAAGCAGATAACAGACAGACAAACACACAGACATGCAGAGAGACAAAAAACATTCAACACAAGTAGAGCAGAGACAGACATACATAATATGCAGGCAGGCAAAACATACAGACAATGGACAAAATGGGGACATGAAAACAAACAGGTAAGCAGACAGGTGATTCAACAGGCAAGCCGACAAACAATCAGACAGGTATGTCGACAGGCAAGCAAACGCATACGACTAACCAGACAACCAGGCGCTCACGCAGACAGAAAACAGATAAACACACTGAAGACAATTAACAGACAAAAAGCCAGACTGTTATTCATCATAAAGACAGTCAGTGACTGACATCTTCTGGCTGTAGAAATCATATCTTCCGCTCACCCGTGTCCTTGTCACAGATGCATGCACTCACTCTTACTACCTTGCCACACCTGCACAGGTGAGCTAAATTTGTTCAACTCTTCCCAAATCTTTGCCCCTAGTTTGACGACGGTGGGATGCTGGCTTGCCTGGACACCAGGAACAGACTGACCGTGGAGGGCCTGGTGGCCGAGTTCTCGTGCGGGGGACTTCCGACGGTGTACACGAGAGTGGACGTGCACACACCGCTCACCTCCTCCGGGCCTAAGTGTTCTGATAGATGGCGCTGTCAGTGAGCAAGACCGTCACCATGCTGCGTGCTTTCATTTAATGGACTAACTTTACAGTTTGGAGCCTGTAGGGGGGGGGGGGAATAGGGTCAGATATTTAAAGAGTCTATGTCAGTACAACAGTAAGAGCCTTGTACCTTCATCAAGCCACACATGTACAGGTGGTCGTGACCTGTCTTCTAGATAGAAGACAGGTCACGACCACCTGTACTCGCTAGCTGATGGACATGTTTGTTTAGTGTTACTTTTTTATCAGTGACAGCCATGTTTACTGTTTATTATGTGTGTATCGTTGACGATTGTTTCTTCTTATCTTCTTATCAGTTGAGCTTTTATTCACTGGTTACAGCTTAGTTTACTAGGGCCCTTTCTCTCTACCCCATCTACCCCACCTTTTCTTGTGAGAAAGCTGACAAACAAGCAAATAAATCAGAAACATGAAACAACAGTGTATTTACTATGTATGTGTGCAACATATACACTATATGTTTTACTGTGTATGTGTGCAACATATATACTATATGGCTATATGTTTTACTATGTATGTGTGCAACATATATACTATATGGCTATATGTTTTACTGTGTATGTGTGCAACATATATACTATATGGCTATGTTTTACTATGTATGTGTGCAACATATACACTATATGGCTATGTTTTACTGTGTATGTGTGAAACATATACACTATATGGCTATGTATTTGACTATGTATGTGTGCAACATATACACTATATGGGTAGTAAATTACTGCAAGTTCGCAGAAAACTGCAGGACAAGAAATGCTGGTTAAAGTCTCCATGAAAACAAACAGGTAAGCAGACAGGTGATTCAACAGGCAAGCCGACAATCAGACAGGTATGTCGACAGGCAAGCAAACGCATACGACTAACCAGACAACCAGGCGCTCACGCAGACAGAAAACAGATAAACACACTGAAGACAATTAACAGACAAAAAGCCAGACTGTTATTCATCATAAAGACAGTCAGTGACTGACATCTTCTGGCTGTAGAAATCATATCTTCCGCTCACCCGTGTCCTTGTCACAGATGCATGCACTCACTCTTACTACCTTGCCACACCTGCACAGGTGAGCTAAATTTGTTCATCTCTTCCCAAATCTTGCCCCAGTTTGACGACGGTGGGATGCTGGCTTGCCTGGACACCAGGAACAGACTGACCGTGGAGGGCCTGGTGGCCGAGTTCTCGTGCGGGGGACTTCCGACGGTGTACACGAGAGTGGACGTGCACACACCGCTCACCCTCCTCCGGGCCTAAGTGTTCTGATAGATGGCGCTGTCAGTGAGCAAGACCGTCACCATGCTGCGTGCTTTCATTTAATGGACTAACTTTACAGTTTGGAGCCTGTAGGGGGGGGGATAGGGTCAGATATTTAAAGAGTCTATGTCAGTACAACAGTAAGAGCCTTGTACCTTCATCAAGCCACACATGTACAGGTGGTCGTGACCTGTCTTCTAGATAGAAGACAGGTCACGACCACCTGTACTCGCTAGCTGATGGACATGTTTGTTTAGTGTTACTTTTTTATCAGTGACAGCCATGTTTACTGTTTATTATGTGTGTATCGTTGACGATTGTTTCTTCTTATCTTCTTATCAGTTGACCTTTTATTTATTGGTTACAGCTTAGTTTACTAGGGCCCTTTCTCTTTACCCCATCTACCCCACCCCTTCTTGTGAGACAGCTGACAAACAAGCAAATAAATCAGAAACATGAAACAACAGTGTATTTACTATGTATGTGTGCAACATATACACTATATGTTTTACTATGTATGTGTGCAACATATACACTATATGGTTATATGTTTTACTATGTATGTGTGCAACATATATACTATATGGCTATATGTTTTACTGTGTATGTGTGAAACATATACACTATATGGCTATGTATTTGACTATGTATGTGTGCAACATATACACTATATGGGTAGTAAATTACTGCAAGTTCGCAGAAAACTGCAGGACAAGAAATGCTGGTTAAAGTCTCCAGGAAAAGAAAACAAGGAACATTTCCTGGACAAGCCATGACTGGACAAAAATGACGGCTAGCGCTGGCGAACTCAAGGGAAGAAAAATAAAAAAAAAGAAGAGACAGGAGAACACAGATGGTGGGCCATCTAAGTGGCACAAGAAAATAAACAGATGTCAGTGAAAACAGTAAGGACCACACAAAACAGATTTATACGACAGTTAAGGAATTGATCGGGGGGTGTGGTAATTAACGCAAGCTTATGAGAGAAGACAAGGTTTTCAGTCACAATGAAAGATATCTGGCTGTAGAAATCATATCTTCCGCTCACCCGTGTCCTTGTCACAGATGCATGCACTCACTCTTACTACCTTGCCACACCTGCACAGGTGAGCTAAATTTGTTCAACTCTTCCCAAATCTTTGCCCCTAGTTTGACGACGGTGGGATGCTGGCTTGCCTGGACACCAGGAACAGACTGACCGTGGAGGGCCTGGTGGCCGAGTTCTCGTGCGGGGGACTTCCGACGGTGTACACGAGAGTGGACGTGCACACACCGCTCACCCTCCTCCGGGCCTAAGTGTTCTGATAGATGGCGCTGTCAGTGAGCAAGACCGTCACCATGCTGCGTGCTTTCATTTAATGGACTAACTTTACAGTTTGGAGCCTGTAGGGGGGGGGGGGAATAGGGTCAGATATTTAAAGAGTCTATGTCAGTACAACAGTAAGAGCCTTGTACCTTCATCAAGCCACACATGTACAGGTGGTCGTGACCTGTCTTCTAGATAGAAGACAGGTCACGACCACCTGTACTCGCTAGCTGATGGACATGTTTGTTTAGTGTTACTTTTTTATCAGCGACAGCCATGTTTACTGTTTATTATGTGTGTATCGTTGACGATTGTTTCTTCTTATCTTCTTATCAGTTGACCTTTTATTTATTGGTTACAGCTTAGTTTACTAGGGCCCTTTCTCTTTACCCCATCTACCCCACCCCTTCTTGTGAGACAGCTGACAAACAAGCAAATAAATCAGAAACATGAAACAACAGTGTATTTACTATGTATGTGTGCAACATATACACTATATGTTTTACTATGTATGTGTGCAACATATACACTATATGGTTATATGTTTTACTATGTATGTGTGCAACATATACACTATATGGCTATATGTTTTACTGTGTATGTGTGAAACATATACACTATATGGCTATGTATTTGACTATGTATGTGTGCAACATATACACTATATGGGTAGTAAATTACTGCAAGTTCGCAGAAAACTGCAGGACAAGAAATGCTGGTTAAAGTCTCCAGGAAAAAGAAAACAAGGAACATTTCCTGGACAAGCCATGACTGGACAAAAATGACGGCTAGCGCTGGCGAACTCAAGGGAAGAAAAAAAAAAAAAAAGACAGGAGAACACAGATGGTGGGCCATCTAAGTGGCATAATAAAATAAACAGATGTCAGTGAAAACAGTAAGGACCACACAAAACAGATTTATACGACAGTTAAGGAATTGATCGGGGGGGGTGGTAATTAACGCAAGCTTATGAGAGAAGACAAGGTTTTCAGTCACAATGAAAGATATCTGACAGGAGAAAATAAACTGAACTACCACGAGAATTTGTCCTGGCCCTTTTTCTTCTCACATTCAGCGTTTTCAGGTAAAATCTAAGATGTAGCACAATCACGGGCCGCTGTCTGATATACTGGCGGTGACTGACGGCGAAGTCTGGCGGGTAGCGTCCCTGTTACCCTGCTGTAGAAGTGGGTACTACCTGGCCTCTCTAGAATCTGTGGAAGGGAAAGCTGTCGGGTAGATCTGACCACACCGGCCCGTAGTGTTCTGAGAGTACGGATAGTGTGTCTCTAACTGGCTGCATGGTCTGAGAGAACTTGTGTGACTTCTAGTAGTTTCTTGTGGCCACCAAAACCTGGCCCCGGAAGTTTGGTGTGAGCTATGTGTCCAGGACGTTGGGTGTGAGCTATGTGTCCAGGATGTTGGGTGTGAGCTATGTGTCCAGGATGCTGGGTGTGAGCTATGTGTCCAGGACGTTGGGTGTGAGCTATGTGTCCAGGATGTTGGGTGTGAGCTATGTGTCCAGGACGTTGTATGTGAGCTATGTGTCCAGGATGTTGGGTGTCAGCTATGTGCCCAGGACGTTGGGTGTGAGCTATGTGTCCAGGATGTTGGGTGTGAGCTATGTGCCCAGGACGTTGGGTGTGAGCTATGTGTCCAGGATGCTGGGTGTGAGCTATGTGTCCAGGACGTTGGGTGTGAGCTATGTGTCCAGGACGTTGGATGTGAGTTATGTGTCCAGGATGTTGGGTGTGAGCTATGTGTCCAGGACGTTGGGTGTGAGCTATGTGTCCAGGATGGTGGGTGTGAGCTATGTGTCCAGGATGGTGGGTGTGAGCTATGTGTCTAAGATGTTGGGTGGGAGCCACGTACCCGCGGGTTGTTTCCTGACAAGGAAAACATTTTTTTTCCTTGTCAAGAACAATTCTGCATGTTCCTCTTGCTGAACTTTGTCCAGTCTTGACGGATTACCCTCCTCTCCCCCTTTTTGTGGTATGAAATCTGTGATGAAAGTAGACAGAGGTGCAGGCTGTTTTACAGAAAGAGTGAGGAAAGTGGCCAGAAACAGGAAAGGCAGAAAGTAAGATGAGTACATACAAATGAACAACATACAACAAAAGCCTTTTTTCAAGGATCACATACAGAAACAACACAACAGATAAAAGCCCGAACAATGGATGAAAAATGTAGACTTAGCTTTCTGGTCTCCTCTTAGAACGAACGAACGAACGAACATACTTTATTTTCAAGGGGTTAAGAATTGGGCACGCAGGCCCGTCTAACATTCTGCCCTTCATCATACAGCTTTCACTCACTCACAGTCATTCAGCGTTTGTTAATGAGCATAATAATCATGAAGACACATGAAATGAGTACACTGAGAAGAGACAGACATAAGACCCGCCCACGCAGCTGTGTGCAAGTCACGCATATTTTTTGCTGTCTAACACAACCTGGAAGTTGAGTACGCTCAATTAAACCACGAAGTCGGTATCACGTCAACAATACCACGAAGTGAGTGTCACGTTAACACAACCGTGAAGTGAGTGTCACGTTAACACAACCGTGAAGTGAATGTCACGTTAACACAGCCGTGAAGTGAGTGTCACGTTAACACAACCGTGAAGTGAGTGTCACGTTAACACAACCGTGAAGTGAGTGTCACGTCAACATCACTAAGTAATTGTCCCGTTAACCCAAAAAAACACGAAGTCAGTGTCACGTTAACAAAACCGAGCGTCACGTCCATGTCACGTCACCAAAACCACGAAATGAGTGTCATGTCAACAAACCAACGAGGTGATCTCACCTCAACAAAATGACAACAGATGACTACAGACTATTTCACATTGTTTGACATTTTCTGCTGAAACGCACTCGACATCCAAGCTCAGTCTGAAATCATTGGCCAGATAGGGGCGCGCACATTCACACACACACACACGCACGCACGCACGCGCACACACACACACAGACAGGCTAGATCTAACGTCGGCTGAGATGGGTTAAGACAGGCTTAAATCACCTGACAATAAGCTGAACACGAAGAAGCAAATGGTTGAACATGTTTTAAGAATAGAAACTGAACAAGTCTACGATATGTTAGTCAAACAAAACATTGTCTCCTTCCTTGTTCTTAATATTACCAGATATTTATTTACGGTAATTACACAACTTAAGGTTGGATTTCTCTGCTTATACTCAGCATTAAAAAAAACTGTCACATTGTTTAAGGTCCTACACAATCATACCACCTAGCGCCCCACACTGTCACAATGGCTAGGGCCTTACTCTATCATACCACCTAGCGCCCCACACTGTCACAATGGCTAGGGCCTTACTCTATCATACCAGCTAGGGCCCCACACTGTCACAATGGCTAGGGCCTTATTCTATCATACCACCTAGCGCCCCACACTGTCACAATGGCTAGGGCCTTACTCTATCATACCACCTAGCGCCCCACACTGTCACAATGGCTAGGGCCTTACTCTATCATACCACCTAGCGCCCCACACTGTCACAATGGCTAGGGCCTTACTCTATCATACCACCTAGCGCCCCACACTGTCACAATGGCTAGGGCCTTACTCTATCATACCACCTAGCGCCCCACACTGTCACAATGGCTAGGGCCTTACTCTATCATACCACCTAGCGCCCCACACTGTCACAATGGCTAGGGCCTTACTCTATCATACCACCTAGCGCCCCACACTGTCACAATGGCTAGGGCCTTACTCTATCATACCACCTAGCGCCCCACACTGTCACAATGGCTAGGGCCTTACTCTATCATACCACCTAGCGCCCCACACTGTCACAATGGCTAGGGCCTTACTCTATCATACCACCTAGCGCCCCACACTGTCACAATGGCTAGGGCCTTACTCTATCATACCACCTAGCGCCCCACACTGTCACAATGGCTAGGGCCTTACTCTATCATACCACCTAGCGCCCCACACTGTCACAATGGCTAGGGCCTTACTCTATCATACCACCTAGCGCCCCACACTGTCACAATGGCTAGGGCCTTACTCTATCATACCACCTAGCGCCCCACACTGTCACAATGGCTAGGGCCTTACTCTATCATACCACCTAGCGCCCCACACTGTCACAATGGCTAGGGCCTTACTCTATCATACCACCTAGCGCCCCACACTGTCACAATGGCTAGGGCCTTACTCTATCATACCACCTAGCGCCCCACACTGTCACAATGGCTAGGGCCTTACTCTATCATACCACCTAGCGCCCCACACTGTCACAATGGCTAGGGCCTTACTCTATCATACCACCTAGCGCCCCACACTGTCACAATGGCTAGGGCCTTACTCTATCATACCACCTAGCGCCCCACACTGTCACAATGGCTAGGGCCTTACTCTATCATACCACCTAGCGCCCCACACTGTCACAATGGCTAGGGCCTTACTCTATCATACCACCTAGCGCCCCACACTGTCACAATGGCTAGGGCCTTACTCTATCATACCACCTAGCGCCCCACACTGTCACAATGGCTAGGGCCTTACTCTATCATACCACCTAGCGCCCCACACTGTCACAATGGCTAGGGCCTTACTCTATCATACCACCTAGCGCCCCACACTGTCACAATGGCTAGGGCCTTACTCTATCATACCACCTAGCGCCCCACACTGTCACAATGGCTAGGGCCTTACTCTATCATACCACCTAGCGCCCCACACTGTCACAATGGCTAGGGCCTTACTCTATCATACCACCTAGCGCCCCACACTGTCACAATGGCTAGGGCCTTACTCTATCATACCAGCTAGGGCCCCACACTGTCACAATGGCTAGGGCCTTATTCTATCATACCACCTAGGGCCCCACACTAGCTAAGGTCAGCCCTGACCTTGACAGTGGTGAGTGTCAGACAAGAGACACAAATTAAGCAGATAAATCTCAGCTCTGACAGCCTACAAGAAGCCACAGATTACAACACTCACACTCTCCTGCCCGCTGTCTCTACCTGCCTCTCACACTCTCCTGCCCACTGTCTCTACCTGCCTCTCACACTCTCCTGCCCACTGTCTCTACCTGCCTCTCACACAACACTCACACTCTACTGTCCGCTGTCTCTACCTGCCTCTCACACAACACTCACACTCTCCTGCCCACTGTCTCTACCTGCCTCTCACACAACACTCACACTCTCCTGTCCGCTGTCTCTACCTGCCTCTCACACAACACTCACACTCTCCTGTCCGCTGTCTCTACCTGCCTCTCACACAACACTCACACTCTCTGCCCACTGTCTCTACCTGCCTCTCACACTCTCCTGTCCGCTGTCTCTACCTGCCTCTCACACACCACTCATACTATCCTGTCCGCTGTCTCTACCTGCCTCTCACACAACACTCACACTCTCCTGTCCACTGTCTCTACCTGGCTCTCACATAACACTCACACTCTCCTGTCCACTGTCTCTACCTGGCTCTCACACAACACTCACACTCTCCTGTCCGCTGTCTCTACCTGCCTCTCACACAACACTCACACTCTCCTGCCCACTGTCTCTACCTGCCTCTCACACAACACTCACACTCTACTGTCCGCTGTCTCTACCTGCCTCTCACACAACACTCACACTCTCCTGCCCACTGTCTCTACCTGCCTCTCATTCTCCTGCCCACTGTCTCTACCTGCCTCTCACACTCTCCTGCCCACTGTCTCTACCTGCCTCTCACACTCTCCTGCCCACTGTCTCTACCTGCCTCTCACACAACACTCACACTCTCCTGTCCGCTGTCTCTACCTGCCTCTCACACTCTCCTGTCCGCTGTCTCTACCTGCCTCTCACACTCTCCTGTCCGCTGTCTCTACCTGCCTCTCACACTCTCCTGTCCGCTGTCTCTACCTGCCTCTCACACTCTCCTGTCTGCTGTCTCTACCTGCCTCTCACACTCTCCTGTCCGCTGTCTCTACCTGCCTCTCACACTCTCTTGTCCGCTGTCTCTACCTGCCTCTCACACTCTCCTGTCCGCTGTCTCTACCTGCCTCTCACACTCTCCTGTCCGCTGTCTCTACCTGCCTCTCACACTCTCCTGTCCGCTGTCTCTACCTGCCTCTCACACTCTCTTGTCCGCTGTCTCTACCTGCCTCTCACACTCTCCTGTCCGCTGTCTTACCTGCCTCTCACACTCTCCTGTCCGCTGTCTCTACCTGCCTCTCACACCTCCTGTCCGCTGTCTCTACCTGCCTCTCACACTCTCCTGTCCGCTGTCTCTACCTGCCTCTCACACTCTCCTGTCCGCTGTCTCTACCTGCCTCTCACACTCTCCTGTCCGCTGTCTCTACCTGCCTCTCACACAACACTCACACTCTCCTGCCCACTGTCTCTACCTGCCTCTCACACAACACTCACACTCTCCTGTCCGCTGTCTCTACCTGCCTCTCACACTCTCCTGTCCGCTGTCTCTACCTGCCTCTCACACAACACTCACATTCTCCTGTCCGCTGTCTCTACCTGCCTCTCACACTCTCCTGCCCACTGTCTCTACCTGCCTCTCACACAACACTCACACTCCTGTCCGCTGTCTCTACCTGCCTCTCACACAACACTCACACTCTCTGTCCGCTGTCTCTACCTGCCTCTCACACAACACTCACACTCTCCTGCCCACTGTCTCTACCTGCCTCTCACACAACACTCACACTCTCCTGCCCACTGTCTCTACCTGCCTCTCACACTCTTCTGCCCACTGTCTCTACCTGCCTCTCACACTCTCCTGCCCACTGTCTCTACCTGCCTCTCACACAACACTCACACTATCCTGTCCACTGTCTCTACCTGCCTCTCACACAACACTCACACTCTCCTGCCCACTGTCTCTACCTGCCTCTCACACAACACTCACACTATCCTGTCCGCTGTCTCTACCTGGCTCTCACACAACACTCACACTATCCTGTCCGCTGTCTCTACCTGGCTCTCACACAACACTCACACTCTCCTGCCCGCTGTCTCTACCTGCCTCTCACACAACACTCACACTCTCCTGTCCACTGTCTCTACCTGCCTCTCACACAACACTCACACTCTCCTGTCCACTGTCTCTACCTGCCTCTCACACAACACTCACACTCTCCTGTCCACTGTCTCTACCTGCCTCTCACACAACACTCACACTCTCCTGTCCACTGTCTCTACCTGCCTCTCACACAACACTCACACTCTCCTGTCCACTGTCTCTACCTGCCTCTCACACAACACTCACACTCTCCTGTCCACTGTCTCTACCTGCCTCTCACACAACACTCACACTCTCCTGTCCACTGTCTCTACCTGCCTCTCACACTCTCCTGTCCACTGTCTCTACCTGTCTCTCACACAACACTCACACTCTCCTGTCCACTGTCTCTACCTGGCTCTCACACAACACTCACACTCTCCTGTCCGCTGTCTCTACCTGCCTCTCACACAACACTCACACTCTCCTGCCCACTGTCTCTACCTGCCTCTCACACAACATTCACACTCTCCTGTCCGCTGTCTCTACCTGCCTCTCACACAACACTCACACTCTCCTGTCCGCTGTCTCTACCTGCCTCTCACACAACACTCACACTCTCCTGCCCACTGTCTCTACCTGCCTCTCACACAACACTCACACTCTCCTGTCCACTGTCTCTACCTGCCTCTCACACAACACTCACACTCTCCTGTCCACTGTCTCTACCTGCCTCTCACACAACACTCACACTCTCCTGTCCGCTGTCTCTACCTGCCTCTCACACAACACTCACACTCTCCTGCCCACTGTCTCTACCTGCCTCTCACACAACACTCACACTCTCCTGTCCACTGTCTCTACCTGCCTCTCACACAACACTCACACTCTCCTGTCCACTGTCTCTACCTGCCTCTCAAATACAAACTTTCTCAACAAACTCTATGTTACTCCACTAAACATAATCATACAATCATATACCAGGAAATCTCCACCAAACACAATCATACAATCATTAAAGAAACAAGTTTCAGGAGACAAAAGGAATAAAACAAATTTTGTGCATTTCTGTGGAGTTTCTCTAAAAAAAACCAACCTATAAAAAGCACATTGTAGCAAGAAAACATGAGTCCACATACTAGCATCGAATGAGCATAAGCTATCCCGCATCTTATAAAACTGTTTCATGTTATCACTCTGGCTGTCTCTGTGTGACATGAAAGCATCATTGCTCAAAACATGAACTTAAAACCTACATCAGGTCCTGCAAGATTTGTGCTTGAGCAGTTGATTTATGTCTTGGTGGATGCTGTATGTCATGTGGACAGATCACATCCACACATCTTCACATTTATATCTCAAACGAAATGTCATGTGGACAAAATATGACACTTTCTCACAAAACAACAGCAAAAAAAAAAAATAGAGAACACTGAAAACACACACAATAAGAGTCCAGACATGAAAAGACAAAGTCACTCCACAGGAGCAGAAAATATCAGCACTCCAGGAAGACAGCATGACTGAACGACAGGCAGCCACAAACACTAGAAGACTGAACGACAGGCAGTCACAAACACTAGAAGACTGAACGACAGGCAGCCACAAACACTAGAAGACTGAACGACAGGCAGTCACAAACACTAGAAGACAGAACTACAGGCAGTTACAAACACTAGAAGACTGAACGACAGGCAGTCACAAACACTAGAAGACTGAACGACAGGCAGTCACAAACACTAGAAGACTGAACGACAGGCAGCCACAAACACTAGAAGACTGAACGACAGGCAGCCACAAACACTAGAAGACTGAACGACAGGCAGCCACAAACACTAGAAGACTGAACGACAGGCAGTCACAAACACTAGAAGACTGAACGACAGGCAGTCACAAACACTAGAAGACAGAACAACAGGCAGTCACAAACACTAGAAGACTGAACGACAGGCAGTCACAAACACTAGAAGACTGAACGACAGGCAGTCACAAACACTAGAAGACTGAACGACAGGCAGTCACAAACACTAGAAGACTGAACGATAGGCACTTACAAATACTAGAAGACAGAACTACAGGCAGTTACAAACACTAGAAGACAGAACTACAGGCAGTCACAAACACTAGAAGACATAACGACTGAACCACAGGAAGTCATAAACACTAGAAGACATAACGACTGAACCACAGGAAGTCACTCTCCTGCCCACTGTCTCTACCTGCCTCTCACACAACACTCACACTCTCCTGTCCACTGTCTCTACCTGCCTCTCACACAACACTCACACTCTCCTGTCCACTGTCTCTACCTGCCTCTCACACAACACTCACACTCTCCTGTCCACTGTCTCTACCTGCCTCTCACACAACACTCACACTCTCCTGTCCACTGTCTCTACCTGCCTCTCACACAACACTCACACTCTCCTGTCCACTGTCTCTACCTGCCTCTCACACAACACTCACACTCTCCTGTCCACTGTCTCTACCTGCCTCTCACACAACACTCACACTCTCCTGTCCACTGTCTCTACCTGCCTCTCACACTCTCTGTCCACTGTCTCTACCTGTCTCTCACACAACACTCACACTCTCCTGTCCACTGTCTCTACCTGGCTCTCACACAACACACACTCTCCTGTCCGCTGTCTCTACCTGCCTCTCACACTCTCCTGCCCACTGTCTCTACCTGCCTCTCACACAACACTCACACTCTCCTGTCCGCTGTCTCTACCTGCCTCTCACACAACACTCACACTCTCCTGTCCGCTGTCTCTACCTGCCTCTCACACAACACTCACACTCCTGCCCACTGTCTCTACCTGCCTCTCACACAACACTCACACTCTCCTGTCCACTGTCTCTACCTGCCTCTCACACAACACTCACACTCTCCTGTCCACTGTCTCTACCTGCCTCTCACACAACACTCACACTCTCCTGTCCGCTGTCTCTACCTGCCTCTCACACAACACTCACACTCTCCTGCCCACTGTCTCTACCTGCCTCTCACACAACACTCACACTCTCCTGTCCACTGTCTCTACCTGCCTCTCACACAACACTCACACTCTCCTGTCCACTGTCTCTACCTGCCTCTCAAATACAAACTTTCTCAACAAACTCTATGTTACTCCACTAAACATAATCATACAATCATATACCAGGAAATCTCCACCAAACACAATCATACAATCATTAAAGAAACAAGTTTCAGGAGACAAAAGGAATAAAACAAATTTTGTGCATTTCTGTGGAGTTTCTCTAAAAAAAACCAACCTATAAAAAGCACATTGTAGCAAGAAAACATGAGTCCACATACTAGCATCGAATGAGCATAAGCTATCCCGCATCTTATAAAACTGTTTCATGTTATCACTCTGGCTGTCTCTGTGTGACATGAAAGCATCATTGCTCAAAACATGAACTTAAAACCTACATCAGGTCCTGCAAGATTTGTGCTTGAGCAGTTGATTTATGTCTTGGTGGATGCTGTATGTCATGTGGACAGATCACATCCACACATCTTCACATTTATATCTCAAACGAAATGTCATGTGGACAAAATATGACACTTTCTCACAAAACAACAGCAAAAAAAAAAAAAATAGAGAACACTGAAAACACACACAATAAGAGTCCAGACATGAAAAGACAAAGTCACTCCACAGGAGCAGAAAATATCAGCACTCCAGGAAGACAGCATGACTGAACGACAGGCAGCCACAAACACTAGAAGACTGAACGACAGGCAGTCACAAACACTAGAAGACTGAACGACAGGCAGCCACAAACACTAGAAGACTGAACGACAGGCAGTCACAAATACTAGAAGACAGAACTACAGGCAGTTACAAACACTAGAAGACTGAACGACAGGCAGTCACAAACACTAGAAGACTGAACGACAGGCAGTCACAAACACTAGAAGACTGAACGACAGGCAGCCACAAACACTAGAAGACTGAACGACAGGCAGTCACAAACACTAGAAGACTGAACGACAGGCAGCCACAAACACTAGAAGACTGAACGACAGGCAGTCACAAACACTAGAAGACTGAACGACAGGCAGTCACAAATACTAGAAGACAGAACTACAGGCAGATACAAACACTAGAAGACTGAACGACAGGCAGTCACAAACACTAGAAGACTGAACGACAGGCAGTCACAAACAATAGAAGACTGAACGACAGGCAGTCACAAACACTAGAAGACTGAACGATAGGCACTTACAAATACTAGAAGACAGAACTACAGGCAGTTACAAACACTAGAAGACAGAACTACAGGCAGTCACAAACACTAGAAGACATAACGACTGAACCACAGGAAGTCATAAACACTAGAAGACATAACGACTGAACCACAGGAAGTCACAAACACTAGAAGACAGAACGACTAAACCACATGAAGTCACAAACACTAGAAGAAAGAACGACTAAACCACATGAAGTCACAAACACTAGAAGACAGAACGATTGAACCACAGGAAGTCACAAACACTAGAAAGCAGAACGACTGAACCACAGGAAGTCACAAACACTAGAAGACAGAACGACTGAACCACAGGAAGTCACAAACACCAGAAAACAGAACGACTGAACCACAGGAAGTCACAAACACTAGAATACAGAACGACTGAACCACAGGAAGTCACAAACACTAGATTACAGAACGACTGAACCACAGGAAGTCACAAACACTAGAAGACAGAACGACAGGCAGTCACAAACACTAGAAGACAGAACGACAGGCAGTCACAAACACTAGAAGACAGAACTACAGGCAGTCACAAACACCAGTAGACAGAACGACAAGCAGTCACAAACACTAGAAGACAGAACGACAAGCAGTCACAAACACTAAAAGACAGCATGACAGAACTACAGGAAGCCACAAACTCTAGAAGACAGAACTATGAGCAGTCACAAACACTAGAAGACTGAATGACAGGCAGTCACAAACAATAGAAGACAGAACAACAGGCAGTCACAAACACTAGAAGACAGCATGACAGAACTACAGGAAGCCACAACACTCACACTCTCCTGTCCACTGTCTCTACCTGCCTCTCACACTCTCCTGTCCACTGTCTCTACCTGTCTCTCACACAACACTCACACTCTCCTGTCCACTGTCTCTACCTGGCTCTCACACAACACTCACACTCTCCTGTCCGCTGTCTCTACCTGCCTCTCACACAACACTCACACTCTCCTGCCCACTGTCTCTACCTGCCTCTCACACAACACTCACACTCTCCTGTCCGCTGTCTCTACCTGCCTCTCACACAACACTCACACTCTCCTGTCCGCTGTCTCTACCTGCCTCTCACACAACACTCACACTCTCCTGCCCACTGTCTCTACCTGCCTCTCACACAACACTCACACTCTCCTGTCCACTGTCTCTACCTGCCTCTCACACAACACTCACACTCTCCTGTCCACTGTCTCTACCTGCCTCTCACACAACACTCACACTCTCCTGTCCGCTGTCTCTACCTGCCTCTCACACAACACTCACACTCTCCTGCCCACTGTCTCTACCTGCCTCTCACACAACACTCACACTCTCCTGTCCACTGTCTCTACCTGCCTCTCACACAACACTCACACTCTCCTGCCCTGTCTCTACCTGCCTCTCAAATACAAACTTTCTCAACAAACTCTATGTTACTCCACTAAACATAATCATACAATCATATACCAGGAAATCTCCACCAAACACAATCATACAATCATTAAAGAAACAAGTTTCAGGAGACAAAAGGAATAAAACAAATTTTGTGCATTTCTGTGGAGTTTCTCTAAAAAAAACCAACCTATAAAAAGCACATTGTAGCAAGAAAACATGAGTCCACATACTAGCATCGAATGAGCATAAGCTATCCCGCATCTTATAAAACTGTTTCATGTTATCACTCTGGCTGTCTCTGTGTGACATGAAAGCATCATTGCTCAAAACATGAACTTAAAACCTACATCAGGTCCTGCAAGATTTGTGCTTGAGCAGTTGATTTATGTCTTGGTGGATGCTGTATGTCATGTGGACAGATCACATCCACACATCTTCACATTTATATCTCAAACGAAATGTCATGTGGACAAAATATGACACTTTCTCACAAAACAACAGCAAAAAAAAAAAAAATAGAGAACACTGAAAACACACACAATAAGAGTCCAGACATGAAAAGACAAAGTCACTCCACAGGAGCAGAAAATATCAGCACTCCAGGAAGACAGCATGACTGAACGACAGGCAGCCACAAACACTAGAAGACTGAACGACAGGCAGTCACAAACACTAGAAGACTGAACGACAGGCAGTCACAAACACTAGAAGACTGAACGACAGGCAGTCACAAATACTAGAAGACAGAACTACAGGCAGTTACAAACACTAGAAGACTGAACGACAGGCAGTCACAAACACTAGAAGACTGAACGACAGGCATCACAAACACTAGAATACAGAACTACAGGCAGCCACAAACACTAGAAGACAGAACGACAGGCAGTCACAAACACTAGAAGACAGAACGACAGGCAGCCACAAACACTAGAAGACTGAACGACAGGCAGTCACAAACACTAGAAGACAGAACGACAGGCAGTCACAAACACTAGAAGACAGAACTACAGGCAGATACAACACTAGAAGACTGAACGACAGGCAGTCACAAACACTAGAAGACTGAACGACAGGCAGTCACAACAATAGAAGACTGAACGATAGGCAGTCACAAACACTAGAAGACAGAACGACAGGCAGTCACAAACACTAGAAGACTGAACGACAGGCAGTCACAAACACTAGAATACAGAACTACAGGCAGTCACAAACACTAGAAGACAGACTGAAAAAGAAAAACATCTTTCTTTGTGTGCTGGAAGTCAGCTTGTAAAAATACAGCCAGGCAGAAAAGATGTTGTTCAAAAGGCTTTGATGTGTGTAAGCCAACAGCAGACAAAGTATGAGTTCATTCTCTGGATAAGATATCTGAAGACACTGTTTGACAACAAATACAAAAAGGTTTTTCTCACTGTCTCTTACTTTCTTACATAAACTCATTTTTGCTGTGCTTCACGTTAACACACACTTGTAAGTCATACTTGTGATGAGATTTTCTCAAGTCTTATAATTGTGATAATGTCGTGTATATTTCATAACAACATTAATGATTCCGTTTCCTGTTTCACTTACATCATTATTAAATGCATCAACCTGTAGGAACTCTAATAAAACAGCCCATAGGAACTCTTAAAACATATAAAACAGCCTATAGGACCTCTTAAAACATTCTAAAAACAGCCTATAGGAGCTCTTAAAACGTTCTAAAAACAGCCTATAGGAGCTCTTAAAACATTCTAAAAACAGCCTATATGAGATCTATAGAAGCTCTTAAAATAACAACAGACCTACTGCAGTTCTCAAGATATAAGACAGAAAGTCAAACAGGAAAACCATGAAGTGTTACATATTTAAATTCTGTATAACAACACCAGTTATCTACCACAGCATCAGCAACTTACAGGACCTAGTTATCTGCCACACTATCAGCAACTTACAGGACCTAGTTATCTACCACACTATCAGCAACTTACAGGACCTAGTTATCTACCAGCAACTTACAGGACCTAGTTATCTACCACAGCATCAGCAACTTACAGGACCTAGTTATCTACCACAGCATCAGCAACTTACAGGACCTAGTTATCTACCACACTATCAGCAACTTACAGGACCTAGTTATTTACCAGCAACTTACAGGAGCTAGTTATCTACCAGCAATGTACAGGGCCTAGTTATCTACCAGCAACTCACAGGACCTAGTTATCTACCAGCAACTTACAGGGCCTAGTTATCTACCAGCAACTTACAGGACCTAGTTATCTACCAGCAACTTACAGGGCCTAGTTATCTACCAGCAACTTACAGGACCTAGTTATCTACCAGCAACTTACAGGGCCTAGTTATCTACCTGCAATGTACAGGGCCTAGTTATCTACCAACAACTTGCAGGGCCTAGTTATCTGCCACCAGCAACTTACAGGGCCTAGTTATCTACCAGCAACTTACAAGACCTAGTGTAGGAAATGAAACACTGTGACCATGTTTTAAAAGTGTTATTTATAGCTATTCTTTGTGCTATGTCTGAAAGATTCACTGCTCATTCTTTGTGCTATGTCTGAAAGATTCACTGCTCATTCTTTGTGCTATGTCTGAAAGATTCACTGCTCATTCTTTGTGCTATGTCTGAAAGATTCACTGCTCATTCTTTGTGCTATGTCTGAAAGATTCACTGCTCATTCTTTGTGCTATGTTTGGCATGCCAATTGCTGAACAATGAACATATAACAAAAACGAACTAGCAACAAGAGAAAATTTGTCTAGCAGTCAGCTACTGATCAACACAAACATTGTGTTATTGTTTTAAATCAGCATTAATAAATAAATGCTATGAAACACCAGCTCCACCCCCTGCCCTTCATCTCTGTGCCATGTATACAAATATTACATTCATTCATTCATTCATTTGCATGTCCCTTGCGGAACTTTGCCTCCCTAATAGCACTCCTGTAGGCCTCTCGGTTGTGAGCAAGATGGCCTGCTGCTGATGCATCCATTTGCAGATCATCAACGATGTCTTCCAGCCATCTTCGCCTTGGTCTTCCTCTCTTTCTTTTTCCCATTATGCATCCTTCCAAGACGGTCTTCTCTAGATTATCATGACGTTTAATGTGTCCAAAATATTTACGTTTTCTCTCTTTAATCCTCTTTACTAGCCAGCCTTCTTCAATATTAAGTTCTTGTAGTATGGATATATTTGTTCTTTTTTGTGTCCACGATATTTGAAGAACTCTTCTGTAGCATTTACATTCAAAAGCATTTATGTGTTTCTCAGCTGTTTTGTTAAGTGTCCAGGTCTCACAGGCATAAGTTGCGATGGGAAAGATGCATGTCCTTAAAAATCTTATTTTTGTAGTTCTGTCTGCTCCTCTCCACAGATTCTTTATTTGTTTCACTTACATCATTATTAAATGCATCAACCTGTAGGAACTCTAATAAAACAGCCCATAGGAACTCTTAAAACATATAAAACAGCCTATAGGACCTCTTAAAACATTCTAAAAACAGCCTATAGGAGCTCTTAAAACGTTCTAAAAACAGCCTATAGGAGCTCTTAAAACATTCTAAAAACAGCCTATATGAGATCTATAGAAGCTCTTAAAATAACAACAGACCTACTGCAGTTCTCAAGATATAAGACAGAAAGTCAAACAGGAAAACCATGAAGTGTTACATATTTAAATTCTGTATAACAACACCAGTTATCTACCACAGCATCAGCAACTTACAGGACCTAGTTATCTGCCACACTATCAGCAACTTACAGGACCTAGTTATCTACCACACTATCAGCAACTTACAGGACCTAGTTATCTACCAGCAACTTACAGGACCTAGTTATCTACCACAGCATCAGCAACTTACAGGACCTAGTTATCTACCACAGCATCAGCAACTTACAGGACCTAGTTATCTACCACACTATCAGCAACTTACAGGACCTAGTTATTTACCAGCAACTTACAGGAGCTAGTTATCTACCAGCAATGTACAGGGCCTAGTTATCTACCAGCAACTCACAGGACCTAGTTATCTACCAGCAACTTACAGGGCCTAGTTATCTACCAGCAACTTACAGGACCTAGTTATCTACCAGCAACTTACAGGGCCTAGTTATCTACCAGCAACTTACAGGACCTAGTTATCTACCAGCAACTTACAGGGCCTAGTTATCTACCTGCAATGTACAGGGCCTAGTTATCTACCAACAACTTGCAGGGCCTAGTTATCTGCCACCAGCAACTTACAGGGCCTAGTTATCTACCAGCAACTTACAAGACCTAGTGTAGGAAATGAAACACTGTGACCATGTTTTAAAAGTGTTATTTATAGCTATTCTTTGTGCTATGTCTGAAAGATTCACTGCTCATTCTTTGTGCTATGTCTGAAAGATTCACTGCTCATTCTTTGTGCTATGTCTGAAAGATTCACTGCTCATTCTTTGTGCTATGTCTGAAAGATTCACTGCTCATTCTTTGTGCTATGTCTGAAAGATTCACTGCTCATTCTTTGTGCTATGTTTGGCATGCCAATTGCTGAACAATGAACATATAACAAAAACGAACTAGCAACAAGAGAAAATTTGTCTAGCAGTCAGCTACTGATCAACACAAACATTGTGTTATTGTTTTAAATCAGCATTAATAAATAAATGCTATGAAACACCAGCTCCACCCCCTGCCCTTCATCTCTGTGCCATGTATACAAATATTACATTCATTCATTCATTCATTTGCATGTCCCTTGCGGAACTTTGCCTCCCTAATAGCACTCCTGTAGGCCTCTCGGTTGTGAGCAAGATGGCCTGCTGCTGATGCATCCATTTGCAGATCATCAACGATGTCTTCCAGCCATCTTCGCCTTGGTCTTCCTCTCTTTCTTTTTCCCATTATGCATCCTTCCAAGACGGTCTTCTCTAGATTATCATGACGTTTAATGTGTCCAAAATATTTACGTTTTCTCTCTTTAATCCTCTTTACTAGCCAGCCTTCTTCAATATTAAGTTCTTGTAGTATGGATATATTTGTTCTTTTTTGTGTCCACGATATTTGAAGAACTCTTCTGTAGCATTTACATTCAAAAGCATTTATGTGTTTCTCAGCTGTTTTGTTAAGTGTCCAGGTCTCACAGGCATAAGTTGCGATGGGAAAGATGCATGTCCTTAAAAATCTTATTTTTGTAGTTCTGTCTGCTCCTCTCCACAGATTCTTTATTTGTTTTACTTTCTGAAGAGTGACAAACATCCTCCTTTTAATATCCCTCATTGTATCTCTATTATTAGTTAGTAGTGATCCAAGATATTCAAAACTCTCCACCTCTTCCAGTTTTTCCTCATTGATACATATTTCAGCTGCCTTATTTGTTTTGTCAGTTGTCATCAATTTTGTTTTCTTCCCATTAAGATAGAGGTTCTGCTCTTCGCTGTTCTTACGGACTGACATAATTAGTTTTTTTACTCCTTTTTGTGTTGTGGACAGTAATACTGTGTCGTCAGCATATCTAATCTCTTATATAAAAACATAAGACAGTGAATATCAGTAGAACCCTTCAGTCTTACAAACAGCTTACATGCATCTTCCCTGACACAAGAACTATCTTACAAACAGCTTACATGCATCTTCCCTGACACAAGAACTATCTTACAAACAGCTTACATGCATCTTCCCTGACACAAGAACTATCTTACAAACAGCTTACATGCATCTTCCCTGACACAAGAACTATCTTACAAACAGCTTACATGCATCTTCCCTGACACAAGAACTATCTTACAAACAGAAAATGAGTTATCAAAAACTGTTTGAGAAAATGATGTGACAAAGACATCAAAAACTGTAACAGCGACCAGTTTCCATGTTAATAATGTATGTTTTGTGTCTCACTTTCATGTAAAAGATGCAGATTCTGCTACATTTGAGAGTGGCTATCCTTAGTTTTAGATAGTTTACAACAGCAAAGATGATTCACTTCTGAGTTTGTGTGGCAACTTGCTCTAAATAACATTTCATGATGGTGGTATTCTTCTTTGCCTTGTAGTGGTGGTGGTGGAAGTGATACTGGTCTTTTTCTTTGCTTTGTAGTGGTGGTGGAAGTGATGGTGGCCTTTTTATTCACTTTGTAATGGTGATGGAAGTGATGCTGCTCATTCTTTGTGCTATGTCTGAAAGATTCACTGCTCATTCTTTGTGCTATGTCTGAAAGATTCACTGCTCATTCTTTGTGCTATGTTTGGCATGCCAATTGCTGAACAATGAACATATAACAAAAACGAACTAGCAACAAGAGAAAATTTGTCTAGCAGTCAGCTACTGATCAACACAAACATTGTGTTATTGTTTTAAATCAGCATTAATAAATAAATGCTATGAAACACCAGCTCCACCCCCTGCCCTTCATCTCTGTGCCATGTATACAAATATTACATTCATTCATTCATTCATTTGCATGTCCCTTGCGGAACTTTGCCTCCCTAATAGCACTCCTGTAGGCCTCTCGGTTGTGAGCAAGATGGCCTGCTGCTGATGCATCCATTTGCAGATCATCAACGATGTCTTCCAGCCATCTTCGCCTTGGTCTTCCTCTCTTTCTTTTTCCCATTATGCATCCTTCCAAGACGGTCTTCTCTAGATTATCATGACATTTAATGTGTCCAAAATATTTACGTTTTCTCTCTTTAATCCTCTTTACTAGCCAGCCTTCTTCAATATTAAGTTCTTGTAGTATGGATATATTTGTTCTTTTTTGTGTCCACGATATTTGAAGAACTCTTCTGTAGCATTTACATTCAAAAGCATTTATGTGTTTCTCAGCTGTTTTGTTAAGTGTCCAGGTCTCACAGGCATAAGTTGCGATGGGAAAGATGCATGTCCTTAAAAATCTTATTTTTGTAGTTCTGTCTGCTCCTCTCCACAGATTCTTTATTTGTTTTACTTTCTGAAGAGTGACAAACATCCTCCTTTTAATATCCCTCATTGTATCTCTATTATTAGTTAGTAGTGATCCAAGATATTCAAAACTCTCCACCTCTTCCAGTTTTTCCTCATTGATACATATTTCAGCTGCCTTATTTGTTTTGTCAGTTGTCATCAATTTTGTTTTCTTCCCATTAAGATAGAGGTTCTGCTCTTCGCTGTTCTTACGGACTGACATAATTAGTTTTTCTACTCCTTTTTGTGTTGTGGACAGTAATACTGTGTCGTCAGCATATCTAATCTCTTATATAAAAACATAAGACAGTGAATATCAGTAGAACCCTTCAGTCTTACAAACAGCTTACATGCATCTTCCCTGACACAAGAACTATCTTACAAACAGCTTACATGCATCTTCCCTGACACAAGAACTATCTTACAAACAGCTTACATGCATCTTCCCTGACACAAGAACTATCTTACAAACAGCTTACATGCATCTTCCTTGACACAAGAACTATCTTACAAACAGAAAATGAGTTATCAAAAACTGTTTGAGAAAATGATGTGACAAAGACATCAAAAACTGTAACAGCGACCAGTTTCCATGTTAATAATGTATGTTTTGTGTCTCACTTTCATGTAAAAGATGCAGATTCTGCTACATTTGAGAGTGGCTATCCTTAGTTTTAGATAGTTTACAACAGCAAAGATGATTCACTTCTGAGTTTGTGTGGCAACTTGCTCTAAATAACATTTCATGATGGTGGTATTCTTCTTTGCCTTGTAGTGGTGGTGGAAGTGATACTGGTCTTTTTCTTTGCTTTGTAGTGGTGGTGGAAGTGATGGTGGCCTTTTTATTCACTTTGTAATGGTGATGGAAGTGATGCTGGTCTTTTTCTTTGCCTTGTAGTGATGGTGGAAGTGATGGTGGCCTTTTTTCTTTGCCTTTTAGTGGTGGTGGAAATGATGGTGGTCTTTGTCTTTGCTTTGTAGTGGTGGTGGAAGTGATGGTGGTCTTTTTCTTTGCTTTGTAGTGGTGGTGGAAGTGATGGTGGTCTTTTTCTTTGCCTTGTAGTGGTGATGGAAGTGATACTGGCCCTATTTCTTTGGCTTGTAGTAGTGATGGAAGTGATGGTGGCCTTTTTCTTTTCCTTGTAGTGGTGGAGGAAGTGATGTTAGCCTTTTTCTTTTCCATGTAGTGTTAGTGGAAGTGATGGTTGTCTTTTTCTTAGCCTTGTAGAGGTGGTGGAAGTGATGCTGGTCTTTTTCTTTGCTTTGAAGTGGTGGTAGAAATGGTGGTGGTCTTTTTTGCCTTGTAGTGGTGGCAGAAGTGATGGTGGTCTTTTTCTTTGCCTTGTAGTGGTGGTGGAAGTGGTGGCCTTCTGCCTTTGTCTTGTAGTGGTGGAAGTTATGAAGGCCTTTTCCTCATGCCTTGTAGTGGTGATAGAAGTGATTATGGCCTTTTTCCTTTGCCTTGTAGTGGTGGTGGAAGTGATGCTGGCCTTCTTCTTTGTCTTGTAGTGGTGGTGGAAGTGATGGTGGCCTTCTTCTTTGTCTTGTAGTGGTGGTGGAAGTGATGGTGGCCTTCTTCTTTGTCTTGTAGTGGTGGTGGAAGTGAAGGTGGCCTTTTTCTTTGCCTTGTAGTGGTGGTGGAAGTGATGCTGGCCTTCTTCTTTGTCTTGTAGTGGTGGTGGAAGTGATGGTGGCCTTCTTCTTTGTCTTGTAGTGGTGGTGGAAGTGATGGTGGCCTTCTTCTTTGTCTTGTAGTGGTGGTGGAAGTGATGGTGGCCTTCTTCTTTGCCTTGTTGTGGTGGTGGAAGTGAAGGTGGCCTTTTTCTTTGCTGTATAGTGGTGGTGAAAGTGATGGTGGTTTTTTCTTTGCCTTGTAGTGGTGGTAGAAGTGATCATGGTCTTTTTCTTTGCAGTGGAAGTGGTGATGGCCTTTTGTCTTTCCCTTGTAGTGGTGGTGGAAGTGATGCTGATCTTTCTATCATGCCTTGTAGTGGTGGTGGAAGTGATGCTGATCTTTCTATCATGCCTTGTAGTGGTGGTTGAAGTGATGGTGGCATTTTTTCTTTGCCTTGTGGTGGTGGTGGAAGTTATGGTGCCCTTTCCCTCATGGCTTGTAGTAGTGATGGAAGTGATGGTGGCCTTTTTCTTTTCCTTGTAGTGGTGGAGGAAGTGATGTTAGCCTTTTTCTTTTCCATGTAGTGTTAGTGGAAGTGATGGTTGTCTTTTTCTTAGCCTTGTAGAGGTGGTGGAAGTGATGCTGGTCTTTTTCTTTGCTTTGAAGTGGTGGTAGAAATGGTGGTGGTCTTTTTTGCCTTGTAGTGGTGGCAGAAGTGATGGTGGTCTTTTTCTTTGCCTTGTAGTGGTGGTGGAAGTGGTGGCCTTCTGCCTTTGTCTTGTAGTGGTGGAAGTTATGAAGGCCTTTTCCTCATGCCTTGTAGTGGTGATAGAAGTGATTATGGCCTTTTTCCTTTGCCTTGTAGTGGTGGTGGAAGTGATGCTGGCCTTCTTCTTTGTCTTGTAGTGGTGGTGGAAGTGATGGTGGCCTTCTTCTTTGTCTTGTAGTGGTGGTGGAAGTGATGGTGGCCTTCTTCTTTGTCTTGTAGTGGTGGTGGAAGTGAAGGTGGCCTTTTTCTTTGCCTTGTAGTGGTGGTGGAAGTGATGCTGGCCTTCTTCTTTGTCTTGTAGTGGTGGTGGAAGTGATGGTGGCCTTCTTCTTTGTCTTGTAGTGGTGGTGGAAGTGATGGTGGCCTTCTTCTTTGTCTTGTAGTGGTGTGGAAGTGATGGTGGCCTTCTTCTTTGCCTTGTTGTGGTGGTGGAAGTGAAGGTGGCCTTTTTCTTTGCTGTATAGTGGTGGTGAAAGTGATGGTGGTTTTTTCTTTGCCTTGTAGTGGTGGTAGAAGTGATCATGGTCTTTTTCTTTGCAGTGGAAGTGGTGATGGCCTTTTGTCTTTCCCTTGTAGTGGTGGTGGAAGTGATGCTGATCTTTCTATCATGCCTTGTAGTGGTGGTGGAAGTGATGCTGATCTTTCTATCATGCCTTGTAGTGGTGGTTGAAGTGATGGTGGCATTTTTTCTTTGCCTTGTGGTGGTGGTGGAAGTTATGGTGCCCTTTCCCTCATGCCTTGTAGTGGTGATGGGAGTGGTGGTGGCCTTTTTTCTTTGCCTTGTAGTGGTGGTGGAAGTGAAGATGTTCTTTTTCTTTGCCTTGTAGTGGTGGTGGAAGTGATGGTTGCCTTTCCCTCATGCCTTGTAGTGGTGGTGGCCTTTTTCTTTCCTATGTTGTGATGGTGGCCTTTTTCTCTCATGCCTGGTAATGGTGGTGGAAGTGATGGTGGTGATGATGTTCGTGAACATGGTGGTGTTCATGCCTCTGAATAATAACATGGCCCCCGTCCACATCCCAGGCATGCTCGCGCTCTATCCACTCTGCCACCTGCTGCATGGCCAGGTCACGGTGTTTCTCTCGCTGGCGGTGGCGCCTGTGACAAGACGCTGGCGGCGGCGGCTCTGTCAGCGACGCGTGGCCGGGTAAGCTAAAGCGGCCGGGTAAGCTGTCGGAGTTGACAGCCCCGCCCTGTGTCTTGGGAGACTGGGCGTGGCCCGAAGGTTCTGGGGCATTCAGAGACTTGGACTGGAAATGCTGATGCTCGGGCCTGTGAGGAAGTAGCCTGGCCCCTTGCCGCTCACTGTCACGCTGAACATTATCACATTTTTCCTGCAAGGAAGCTGACACGAACTCACACCTGTCACCCGCGTGAACGCTGTCACGGTTGGACGATTTAACGGCTTCGTGGGGCCCAGACGCGCAGATTCCACTTCCTGCCTGGGGACACTGTGCGCCTGCTGGAAGAACAGTTGTGTTGTTCTGGAACTTTGAACTGTTGTTCTCAATCCCTACCAGGTCTAGATAATAGTTTCTACGATCCTGGCTCTCCTTCGGTCTTTCATCACCCGCGGCCTGAGATAAGCCAGCATTTTCCCCCCAGCCGTCGCCGGCCGCTGGTGCTGTGGCCATCGCTGACTGCGCCGCACTGACCGAGGTGACCGGACACTGAGTTCCCGAGGTCCGATGCTGTCGCTTGTGATGATGCTGCTTGTGGTCATTTCTACAATCACTGCGATGTTTTCTGTCAGAGAGAGAAGAAATCATACTCAAGCAATGTCACAGTTGGACATGAGGGATTGTATTAACAGTTGTAAATGAGGGATTTTATTAACAGTTGGACATGGGGGATTTTATTAAGAGTTGGACATGGGGGATTTTATTAACAGTTGGACATGGGGGATTTTATTAAGAGTTGGACATGGGGGATTTTATTAAGAGTTGGACATGGGGGATTTTATTAACAGTTGGACATGGGGGATTTTATTAAGAGTTGGACATGGGGGATTTTATTAACAGTTGGACATGGGGGATTTTATTAAGAGTTGGACATGGGGGATTTTATTAAGAGTTGGACATGAGGGATTGTATTAACAGTTGTAAATGAGGGATTTTATTAACAGTTGGACATGGGGGATTTTATTAACAGTTGGACATGAGGGATTGTATTAACAATTGTAAATGAGGGATTTTATTAACAGTTGGACATGGGGGATTTTATTAACAGTTGGACATGGGGGATTTTATTAACAGTTGGACATGAGGGATTTTATTAACAGTTGGACATGGGGGATTTTATTAACAGTTGGACATGAGGGATTGTCCCCCGTGTGGTACCCGGGATCTGCAAAGAATAGGACCACTGTACCCTACCATGCATGATCGTAAAAGGCGACTAAGGAGGGTTCAGCATAGGGCCAGCAACCCTATCTGGTAAAAAACTATCAGACTGCTACAGAAACAGAAGCAAGGGAAAAAGCAAATGCAGGTGGAAGGAGAAATGCGTATCAGGAAACTGAGCCCATGAAGGTTGTGGATGAAAGCCAGCCACTGGAAGTCCCCAGCCCGACTGCAGACCTCCTGGAGCCTAAACAAAAGATGCATATAGGCAGCTGGAATGTAAGAACACTAAACCAGACTGGAAAACTAGCACAAACCATCAAGGAAATGCACAGATACAAACTAGACATACTAGGAATACAAGAAGCAAGATGGACAGGACAAGGCAGAAGGAAATTAACAACACAGCACACAGAAGATACAATAATATGGTCAGGTAAAGAAGATCTTCATGAAGGAGGAGTAGCATTGATTATAACAAAAGAAGCATCAAGAGCATTGCTGAAATGGACCCCAATAAATGAGAGATTATTATATGCACGGTTCAACTCAAGATTCACGAAGCTGTCTATTATAGTTTGTTATGCACCAACAGAAGCAGCTGAAGAGGAATTAAAAGAAGATTTTTACAACAGCCTCCAAGCCACAGTAGAAACAATACCCAAGCATGATATGCTACTCATCTTGGGCGACTTCAATGCAAAAGTAGGTGAAGGAAATGAAGATAGAAGAAGAATCATGGGAAGAGAAGGAATTGGAGAAATAAATGAAAATGGAGAAAGACTGTGCAGTTTCTGTGAAGAAAACATGATGACCATCGGAGGGACAATTTTCCAACACAAAAACATCCATAAAGTGACTTGGAGGTCACCAGATAAAACCACAGAAAACCAATCGATCACATACTAATAAACAACAAGTGGAAACGGTCACTACAAGATGTACGAGCAAGGAAAGGAGCAGATATAGGAAGTGATCACAACCTTCTGGTAGCAAAAATAAAACTAAAATTAAGGAAAGCCAGAATCGGAGAACACAGAAAGATACATTTTGATACAAGAAAACTGATAGACCAGCAAACAAGAAATGAATTCTCAATAATACTTAAGAACCGCTTCAGTGTCCTACAAGACGAAGCAGAAATGTCCATATTAGAGTTCAATAAAACACTACAGGAAACAGCAAAAGAGGTGCTGGGATATCGGAAAAGGAGAAAAGAGGAATGGATAAGTGAGACCACATGGGAAAAGATAGAGCAAAGAAAAGAAATCAAGAAAAAATTACTGAACACCAAATCACAACGGCTTAAAGAACGAGTTTTAAGTAATTATGCACAAAAAGACAAAGAAGTGAAGGAATCATGCCGTCAAGATAAACGTAAGTATTATGACAACTTAGCAGAGACAGCAGAGAAAGCAGCATATACAAATGACATGAAAACCATATATAAAATCACAAAGCAGATGACAGGTAACTTCAATACAAGATGTGAAAGTGCAGTAAGAACACAAAATGGACAACTGGTCAGTGGAGAAAGAGAAAAAATTGAAAGATGGAGGGAACACTTTAACACCCTACTAAACAGAACACAAGCAGCACAAGCAATAGATATACCTGAAGCAAAAGTGGAACTAAACATCAATACAGGACCAATAACAATAAATGAAGTAAAAGAGGCGATAAAGATGCTAAAATCAGACAGGGCACCAGGTGAAGATGAAGTGACTGCTGAGATGTTGAAAGCAGAAGAAACAGAAACACCAAAACAACTTTGCCGGATATTACAACAAATTTGGGATTTAGAAAAAGCCCCAGAGGAGTGGAAAACTGGTCTTATAGTAAAACTACCAAAGAAGGGTGACCTCAGAGATTGCGGGAACTGGAGAGGCATTACCCTACTGCCACTCACTAGTAAAGTATTTTGCAGAATAATCATCAACAGAATTGTACCAACACTTGAGGAAAAACTTCGGAAAGAGCAGGCAGGATTTAGGAAAGGAAGATCATGCATAGACCATATATTTGTACTTAGACAAATATTAGAACAGGCAAATGAATGGCATAGCACAACATATGCATTATTCATAGATTTTGAGAAAGCCTTTGACAGTGTCAACAGAGATGCACTGTGGAAAATCCTAAGATGGCATGGCCTCCCCCATAAAATAGTTAATGTAATCAAAGCCCTATACGAGGGTTTTCAGTGCAAAGTTATCTGTGGAGAACATACCTCCAGCAGCTTTAGGGTACAAACAGGAGTGAAACAGGGATGTGTACTATCACCAACATTATTTATCTTGGCAGTAGACTGGTTAATGAAGGAGGCAACATCAGACAAACACAGAGGATTACAATGGACCCTTAACACAGTGCTGGAGGACCTTGACTTTGCGGACGACATTTGTCTATTATCAAGCAGTCACAAAGATATGCAAGATAAAATAAACAAGTTAACCCAGAATGCAAACAACATAGGACTAAAGATCAACGTAGGAAAGACAAAGTTAATGAAGCAAAATGTGAACAACAGAAATGTACTCAGAGTAGATAACAAGTTAGTGGAGGAGGTCAACGAATTTGTATACCTTGGCAGCAGAGTAGTAGAAAATGGAGACAGCACAGAGGACATCAACAGCAGACTTACTAGAGCAAACCAGGCTTTTGCAATGCTACAGAATATATGGAAATCAAATAAACTAAGCATAAATATGAAAATCAGGATATTTAAGAGTAATGTTCTAAGTGTACTACTCTATGGAAGTGAATGCTGGAAAATCACCAAAACCATAGAAAACAAGTTGAATTCTTTCCAGACTAAATGTTTACGTAGAATTAAAAAAATATTTTGGCCAAACACCATAAGAAATAACATCTTATTGGCAGAAATGCAGATGAAACCACTGACAACAATTATTGAGGAAAGACGCTGGCGATGGTTGGGACATGTGCTCCGAATGACTGACAACTCACTACCAAAAATAGCACTAAGATGGACACCACAGGGGAGCAGAAGTAAGGGTAGACCAAAAGAGACATGGAGAAGAACAACAGAAAGGATGTTGAGCAATAGAGGGCTCACCTGGGCAAGAGCAGAAAAAAAGGCGAAAGACAGGCATTTGTGGAAAACCCTTGCGGAAGCCCCATGTGCCCTGGGCACTTAAGGTTCAGAGAGAGAGAGATGAGGGATTGTATTAACAGTTGGACATGGGGGATTTTATTAACAGTTGGACATGGGGGATTTTATTAACAGTTGGACATGGGGGATTTTATTAAGAGTTGGACATGGGGGATTTTATTAAGAGTTGGACATGGGGGATTTTATTAACAGTTGGACATGGGGGATTTTTTAAGAGTTGGACATGGGGGATTTTATTAACAGTTGGACATGGGGGATTTTATTAACAGTTGGACATGGGAGATTTTATTAAGAGTTGGACATGGGGGATTTTATTAACAGTTGGACATGGGGGATTTTATTAACAGTTGGACATGGGGGATTTTATTAAGAGTTGGACATGGGGGATTTTATTAAGAGTTGGACATGGGGGATTTTATTAAGAGTTGGACATGGGGGATTTTATTAAGAGTTGGACATGGGGGATTTTATTAAGAGTTGGACATGGGGGATTTTATTAACAGTTGGACATGGGGGATTTTATTAACAGTTGGACATGGGGGATTTTATTAACAGTTGGACATGGGGGATTTTATTAAGAGTTGGACATGGGGGGGTTTTATTAACAGTTAGACATGAGGGATTTTATTAACAGCTGGACATGATGGATTATATTAACAGTTGGACATGATGGATTGTATTAACAGCTGGACATGATGGATTGTATTAACAGTTGGACATGAGGGATTGTATTAACAGTTGTAAATGAGGGATTTTATTAACAGTTGGACATGAGGGATTTTATTAACAGCTGGACATGATGGATTGTATTAACAGTTGGACACGAGGGATTGTATTAACAGCTGGACATGATGGATTGTATTAACAGTTGGACACGAGGGATTTTATTAACAGCTGGACATGGGGGATTTTATTAACAGCTGGACATGAGGGATTGTATTAACAGCTGGACATGAGGGATTGTATTAACAGCTAGACATGAGGGATTGTATTAACAGTTGGACATGATGGATTGTATTAACAGTTGGACAGTTAAGTTCTGTTTACCATTCTTCCTGCTTATTTAATGTAGTTTCTGTCATGTCATACAACAATATTTACTGTCTAAAAAAAAAAGAAACGCATAGCTTATATAAACTTCATTTTTTTATGTTATGACAAAAAATGTTTTATCCGGGTATCTCAAACCAAACCAAAAATTGTCACCAAGATATCAGGTCCATGATTTAACATGAATTTTGCTATTCTCGTGTACAGTCAGAACGCAGTAGCCGCCCTTGCTAATCACGCATTTTTTAAAACTATAATTCACGTTGCATTTATGGAAAAGTGATTTTTGTGGTGAGCACAACTCACTTCCCTCACAAATGAAACCCTATAAAAGGATGGAGTTACGCAAACAAATTCGGTTAATTTTCAAGCAGACAATTATGGCGCGTCTATCGCAAAATTTACGAAACATTGCTGTTAGTCGCCTGCAGGCAAGCGAAAGTCAGTCAGGTTGCCAGGCATTTAAACGTGTAGCAGAGTACCATTAGTCGACTTTGGCACAGTTTCCAAGCCACTGGCTCAGCTGAAGACCGGCACCACAGTGGACGACCCAGGGTGACAACAGCAGCTGATGGTCGCTTTATTCTGGTTCATCACCTCAGAAACAGGTTTACAACAGCTTCCTCAAGTGCCCAGTCATTGTTTGCAGGACTGTCCGGAATAAACTGCATGAAGCTGGACTGGTGGCACGACGACCTCACCGATGTCCTGTCTTAACGAGACGCCATCGCCAAAATCGACTTGTCTGTGCCAACCAGCATCGGCCCTGGACAGCTGACAATCAATGGAGACGTGTCTGGTTTAGTGACGAATCTTCCTTTTTGTTGCACCGCCATGATATGCGGAGAATGGTCTACCGTAGGCCAAATGAACGTTTTGTCCAAAATTGCGTTGATGAAGCTCCGCCGCACGGTGGTGGAGGTGTAATGTTATGGGGAATGATCATTTTCAATGGAAGGAGTCCATTGGTGCAGACTGAAGGAGGCTTGAATGCGCAACGATACGTTAACAAAATTCTTCGATCCCATGTCCTTCCATTTTTGGCTGTGCAAAGGTCTGTATTTCAACAGGACAATGCCAGACACCATTCTGCACGGTCCACCACACAGTTCCTGACTGCCAACAACATTCTCACCCTTCCCTGGCCATCTCTGTCTCCAGACATGAATCCGATCGAGCACCTATGGGATGAGCTGCAAGGACGTGTTTGTCGCCGAAACGTTTCTCCAGCCAGTCGTCATGATCTGTGGCAGGCACTCCAGGAAGAGTGGGCAGCCATCCCACGGGCGCACATCAGACATCTGATTACATCTATGCCCAGGAGATGGCAGTCGCTGATCGATGAAAACGCAGGCAAAACACCATACTAACTTGAGAACCCCTGGGACTAACAAATTCTGGTCACTCAGATGCCAACTTATATGAACCCAGCTTAGTTTCAGGGCTAGAGAAAGTATCTTAAGCTTTGCTCCTGTTGCTGTACGCTGTTCTCTTCTCTCCTTAGCGCCTGATACAGCTGTAGCAATGACAGGTGGGTAACTGACAGCCTAGCACAGGATCTTCTTCTTCTTCTTCTAGCTCCTGGAGCTGGGAGCGGGTGCTCCTCGCAGCTTATGCACTGTTGATACCCAGGATAATATCAGCCTGGAAAGCCGGTTATGCTGGCTATTTTCTCAGTCCCTGTGTCAAGCCAAAAAGTACAGGGCGTGGAATACTCTTTAGTAGGCTCCACCACCATGAGGACTACGTGGCGATCTCTGCTCCGTTAGCCAGGACAGGTGTTACTGGGGGTGGGGGGGTTACTAACGGAGATATGGGACAGGGTCTTGATCGGCAGTTGTTTGCCGACCCTGATGCTCTCATATCAGTTACGGGTCGCAGACTGCCAAATTGGACGTCTTCTATCCCCCCCCCCCCACAACTAGAACTTACCTAGACTGCCAAATTGGACGTCTTCTACCCCCACCCCCCCCCCACAACTAGAACTTACCTAGACTGCCAAATTGGACGTCTTCTACCCCCTACAACTAGAACTTACCTAGACTGCCAAATTGGACGTCTTCTACCCCCTACAACTAGAACTTACCTAGACTGCCAAATTCGACGTCTTCTCTTCTACAACTAGAACTTACCTAGACTGCCAAATTGGACGTCTTCTACCCCCCCCCCCCTACAACTAGAACTTACCTAGACTGCCAAATTGGACGTCTTCTACCCCCCCCCCCCCACCAGAACTTACCTGGACTGCCAGATTGGACGTCTTCTCCCCCCCCCCCCCCCCCCCACAACTAGAACTTACCTAGACTGCCAAATTGGACGTCTTCTACCCCCCCCCCCCCACACACACACAACTAGAACTTACCTAGACTGCCAAATTGGACGTATTCTACCCCCCACAACTAGAACTCACCTAGACTGCCAAATTGAACGTCTTCTCCTCCACAACTAGAACTTACCTAGACTGCCAAATTGGACGTCTTCTACCCCCCACAACCAGAACTTACCTAGACTGCCAAATTGGACGTCTTCTACCCCCCACAACCAGAACTTACCTAGACTGCCAATTTGGACGTCTCCTCCTCCACAACCAGAACTTACCTAGACTGCCTGACATGACTCTGCTCTATATCATCCTGTGCGGGGTCCACAAGCTGATGATGAGGATCTGTTACAGTATGACGACACGCCCCACGCTGTGATGACTGACACTGGGTTCTCACCTCTGGTTGGTTCTGACTGGTGAGAACCGATGACTGGCCTTGATTTTCATTGGTGCATTTGAGCTGAGTCGGCGACAAATTGTTCAGCTTGGAGAACTCACGTAGCTTGGTTTTGGTAACTTTGTTCGTGTTCTTAGACTTTGGACTGGCCACGTTCTGAATCTGCGGGGCGCAGTCTTGGCCAACAGACAGGCGGAGTTTTAATGTCTTGGCCCCGTTCGGCGGCAGCCTGATGGATGAGCCGACAGCATCATAGAGAGCCTTCAGCAGGCTGGCCAGGTCCTGGAACAGAAAGCAGGCTGGACTCTACACTGTGTACAGATATGGGAAATCACGGCTCTGTCATAAAACTGGTTCTAGTCATGAAACTAGATGGAAGTATATGCTACAGTTTTACTAAAAGAAAGAAAGTAAGAGTAGGTAATGTGGGCATAAACAAGAACAGCATAAAGTAAGATGAGCACATACAAATGAAGAACATACAACACTCCAATATTTCGGCAAAACTCTTTTTCAAGGATCATGTACACACAAAAAAGTACAGATACGAAAAACAGGTGAAAATATATATACTTGGCTTTTTGTTTGTGTTTTTTTTTGTCTCATTCCAGTAAGAAAGTAAGCAAAGTCTATATCTTTCAAACATCTGCTGGCCGTTACAACTATTAACAGACATGCAAGGGGGCACTGTATTTTAGTGTTTAGACTGAAGTACTTGATCAAGTTAACCGCGAGAAAGATTGCCTGCAGACAAATGTGTGGAGACCGGTCAGAACACCCAGGCAACTTTATGGCAACACTAGTCAGCAAACTGTCAAGGCTGCATGCGCGCACTGGAAACTGGATATTAGTGAAATATACTTGGAAACTTGACAGCTGATGGAGCACTGTCAAGAAAGAAAAAAACTTGACGGGGCACACGTGAAAAACAGAAAGTAAATACCCCAGAAAACTGTGACTATGTAGAGATCTAAAAGTTAATACGGCTCCCAGAAAATTGTAAGCACTAGCAGTGCTGCGTCCAGAAAAAAAAACAAAAACAAAAAACAAAAAACAAAAAACAAGAGTGTTGCAATGTCAAGAAAATACATCAATGCTATGTCAAGAAAACAAATCAGTGCTATGTCAAGAAAACAAATCAGTGCTTTGTCAAGTAAACAAATCAGTGCTGTGTCAAGAAAAAAAAGTTGCAAAATCAAGAAAACTAATCAGTGCTTTGTCAAGTAAACAAATCAGTGCTGTGTCAAGAAAAAAAAGTTGCAAAATCAAGAAAACTAATCAGTGCTTTGTCAAGTAAACAAATCAGTGCTGTGTCAAGAAAAAAAAGTTGCAAAATCAAGAAAACTAATCAGTGCTTTGTCAAGTAAACAAATCAGTGCTGTGTCAAGAAAAAAAAGTTGCAAAATCAAGAAAACTAATCAGTGCTATGTCAAGGGGGGGAAAGCCGGTGCTACGTTGATTTAAAAAAAAAAGTTAGTGTTTTGCAGAGAAAAAAAAAGAGTCAGTGCTTTGTAGAAAAACAGAAACAATGTGGTGGCTGGCAGAAAGAAAAGTCTGCAGGCCAGCAAGTGGCACACCACGTGAGTGTACTGATAGGGCTGGTGGTGTTTGATCGCACCTGCCCGGCAAATGTTGGAATGTTGTCCTGAGATATTTGCTGTCTAGCCAAGTTTGAATACTGGTCCCCTGGGGCTGGGGACACAGAAGGCATTGACAAGACGTGAGTCTATTGACAAGAGATCAGCAGCCGCTTCCAGCAGGCTAACACAAAACTCTGTACGGGAAACTGGGGGTCAAGAATGAAGGGCCAGTTACAGGTTTCCAGGTATCTTTCTCTACTTCACCATCTACCTGTAATCTACCTATTACATCAGCTCTTCTTCTTTTCTCCGCATACAATTACTACTACCTCTACAATGCTACTACTACTACTACTACTACTACTACTACTACTACTACTACTACTACTACTACTACAGTCACTAATAAAGTTCTCCTTGCAGCTTACACAGTAGCTAACACTAAATCTTTGACTTAACACTTCTACCATACAGACTGTTTATATCAGATCTAGTCTGCTGATTATAACAATTCTACCATACAGACTGTTTATATCAGATCTAGTCTGCTGATTATAACATTTGTACCATACAGATTGTTTCTATCAGATCTAGTCTGCTGATTATAACATTTGTACCAGATTGTTTCTATCAGATCTAGTCTGCTGATTATAACATTTGTACCAGATTGTTTCTATCAGATCTAGTCTGCTGATTATAACACTTGTTCCAGACTGTTTCTATCAGATCTAGTCTGCTGATTATAACATTTGTACCAGACTGTTTCTATCAGATCTAGTCTGCTGATTATAACACATTTACCAGATTGTTTCTATCAGATCTAGTCTGCTGATTATAACACTTGTAGCATACATACTGTTTCTATTAGATCTGGTCTGCTGATTATAACATTTGTACCAGTCTGTTTCTATCAGATCTAGTCTGCTGATTATAACATTTGTACCAGGCTGTTTCTATCAGATCTAGTCTGTTGATTATAACATTTGTACCAGGCTGTTTCTATCAGATCTAGTCTGCTGATTATAACATTTGTACCAGGCTGTTTCTATCAGATCTAGTCTGCTGATTATAACATTTGTACCAGGCTGTTTCTATCAGATCTGGTCTGCTGATTATAACATTTGTACCAGGCTGTTTCTATCAGATCTAGTCTGCTGATTATAACACTTGTAGCATACATGCTGTTTCTATTAGATCTGGTCTGCTGATAATAACATGACATTCTTATTATATTTCATGTATAAAATATTTACTAACACTTGGGAACTAGACTGAACCGGTTACAATCGTCCCCCACCTACACAAAGAAAACGTTTACGCTGATACGACTAGAAGGCTTTTCATCTAGTGAACCGTCTATAACAGGGTCGATGCAACCGGCGAGGCCTATTTTTGCGGCCCATAAAGTTAACCTGGAAGTGTGAGTTGTTTGATTAAGTGAACATATGATCACAACCTTTCGTTTTAAAAGCGCGCTGGCATAAACGTCGTGTCTTTAGAGCATGTCAAAATATTTTTTTTTAACCTGACAACCTGCTGTAACGTTTCTTTATAATTGTTTTTTTCCTCATTTTTTTATGTAAGTTAACAAACAAAAAATGTTTCAGAGATGCTGCACCCCCCTCCCTTTTTCTTCCAGATTATCGCGTTAAGCTGTGGCCCTTTCTGGAGGACCGGTCCCCACTGTGCTGAATATTTCGCTGACCTACTTTCACCCAGTGCTAATTATTTTTTTATCGCCTTAAAACCTAAGACGTATCGGCGGTGTCGACAATTTTTTTTTTATCATCAGAAAATATAAACATGTAACTTTTGGATTCTTCCACTCTCGTCTCATTTAAGTCACATAATGTAGCTCATATCACGTTTATTTCTTCATAAACTTTATTACACAGAATTACAGCAAAATACAATGTTTAATCTCACCGCGCCCGTCTGACTAAACAGGTGTTCCATTGACCCATTCGACGCTTGTCCTAACATTTAGTAAAGTCGACTCCAGAAATCGGACGTTTGTGAAAATAGAGGAAATGGCTACAGCAAAAAGCAATGACGGACGATCTACTGTTTCCCCCGTCTCTAACTTCGGGTATAATCTATCTCAGTGGTTTCCAATTAACAAAAATCTGTGGACCCCCTGTTCTTTCAAAATCTAAGTCGCGGGGCCCCTATACTTTGGAAAACTTTCACACCTGGATGGTAGCTAATGGTTCAAATGCACAAGAATTCTGTCATAAAATGTGGGCAACCTTTAACGAGTAAACGCTACACTTCACTTAAAAAAAAACACGGCACAAACTTGGTCAACTTTCAAAATGACAATAATATCAGTTAAAAAAAACAGTAGACAGCAATTAATATTCCTACTTGTTTTAACAACAACAACAACAACAACAACAAAAAAGGACTTCCGCGGCATCTCCACCAAATGGGACCACTGATCTATCCACCAGTATCACAACAAGAACTTTGTATAGAATACTACATGCTATACAGGCACGCGCGCGCGCACACACACACAAGAAGCAGTGTAAGGATAATTTTTAGAGTGTACACCGCCCACGTTACCAAGGTACACAATAAAAGGCCTGCCCCCCCCCCCCCAACCAAAAAAAATCGCCTACTAAAAACGAAACATTTCCAGCACATGGCCGGTTTCAACGTGTGAAAAATAGGTCACATGGAACTAAAAATAGCTACTGTGATTTCCCAGATATTAAACGAGAATAACTGTCTACAGCAGCGATGAAGAAGACTTGAAACGAGTTTACACGTCTTTGGCACTGGAGGGACAAAATGATAGGAGCGTGTTAACTCGTCCTTAGCAGAAACTTAAAAAAAAAACTTCCTGGTTCAGATGTTTCACTGACTGCAACGGTCCATAAGGCGCATCGAACAGGAATAAACGGTGAGATAGGCTGTGCTCAAACTGAATGGTAATATAACAAAACGTAGAAAAGACAGAAAAAAAGATTTGTATAATGTAGTTATATGAATCTTACTATTAACATACAATTTAGATATGGAACATGCACACAAAAACTAAACACCTCTCTCTTCCTCCCCCTCCTTCTCACTTGTTAATTATGGCGTTTCTCTCTCACATTCGATCTGCAGTACAGCTTTATTTCGGGAGACTTGACTCAGAAGTACAGCTTTACTTCCAAACTTTGTTCCACTTTACGTGTACTTGAACTCTAAAAATCAACCCCCATAATCACCTGAGTCACCTGTAAGATACAAGCAAGCAAGCTTAAGGTCCACTTTACCTCTTTAGTTATCCTACCGTGACCATCAAAGTCGTAGAGCGTGAACGACCACTCTTGCTTGGCGCTGTCCGAGCTCTCGAACTGAACACCGCACTCAAACTCCTGACAAGTAAAGTACAACAAGCAAGATAAGCGCCCATTTAGCTCCACAACTGTCACAGGTGACAAAGACTGGGGAAATCAGGAGCAGGAGTACTAGTAGCAGCAGTAGCAGTGGTAGTTGTAGTGGTGGTAGTAGTAGTAGTAGTAGCAGTGGTAGTGGTAGTAATAGTAGTGGTAGTGGTACTAGTAGTAGTGTTAGTGGCAGTGGTAGTAGTGGTAGTAGTAATAGTAGTAGTGGTAGTAGTAGTGGTAGTAGTAGTGGTAGTAGTAGTAGTGGTAGTGGCAGTGGTAGTGGAAGTAGTAGTAGTGGCAGTGGTGGTAGTAGTAGTAGTAGTAGGTGGTGGTAGTAGTAGTAGTAGTAGTGGTGGTAGTGGCAGTGGTAGTAGTAGTAGTGGTGGTAGTAGTAGTGGTAGTGGCAGTGATAGTAGTGGTAGTAGTAATAGTAGTAGTGGTAGTAGTAGTGGTAGTGGTAGTAGTAGTAGTGGTAGTGGCAGTAGTAGTAGTAGTAGTGGTGGTAGTGGCAGTGGTAGTAGTGGTAGTAGTAGTAGTGGTAGTAGTAGTAGTAGTAGTAGTAGTAGTAGTGGTGGTAGTGGCAGTGGTAGTAGTGGTAGTAGTAGTAGTGGTAGTGGCAGTGATAGTAGTGGTAGTAGTAATAGTAGTAGTGGTAGTGGCAGTGGTAGTGGAAGTAGTAGTAGTGGTAGTGGCAGTGGTGGTAGTAGTAGTAGTGGTAGTGGTAGTAGTGGTAGTAGTAGTAGTAGTAGTGGCAGTGATAGTAGTGGTAGTGGTAGTAGTAGTAGTGGTAGTGGCAGTGGTAGTGGAAGTAGTAGTAGTGGTAGTGGCAGTGGTGGTAGTAGTAGTAGTGGTAGTGGTAGTAGTAGTAGTAGTTGTGGTGGTAGTAGTAGTAGTAGTAGTATGATTGTAGTAGTAGTAGTAGCAACAGCAGCAATAGTGGTAGTAGTAGTAGTAGTGGTAGTAGCAAAAGTAGTAGTAGTAGTAGTTTTACTGACTGAACACTATTTACAAGTGATGAAGAACTGTGCCTGCAGACCCGTCTGACAGTCTGTTTATTATCACACAACTTTCTCTGTGTTCCAGACATTCTACGTCTGGTATTACAGATATCTCTCTCTCTCTCTCTCTGAACCTTAAGCGCCCAGGGCACATGGGGCTTCCGCAAAGGTTTTCCACAAATGCCTGTCCTTCGCCTTTTGTTCTGCTCTTGCCCTGGTGAGCCCTCAATTAACTACAGATATGCTACACATATAACACACATAATTAACACTGAAATAACACAACTGAAACATTCATTCATTCATTTGCATGTCCCTTGTGGAACTTTGACTCCCTAACAGCACTCCTGTAGGCCTCTCGGTTGTGAGCAAGATGCTCTGTTGCTGATGTATCCATTTGCAGATCATCAACCATGTCTTGCAGCCATCTTCGCTTTGGTCTTCCTCTCTTTCTTTTTCCCATCATGCACCCCTCCAAGACGGTCTTCTCTAGATTATCATGACGTTTAATGTGTCCACAATATTTAGGTTTTCTCTCCAACTGAAACAAGAAATCTGAAATGACAAACCCGTCACATTTCACTCTAACCCACACGCTCAACAGAGCAGATAACTATACCATTGTAAAGAACTCAAGGCCAGAATAATTTTTCAGGTGAAATGTGACAACAAAAAAATGATTGCTGCAGATACTGAAATGACTGCTCGTGACAACTGACTGCCAAGATTTTGTACATTAATAAAGCACATGATGACGACAAATTCTTCAGCTGTGGTATGAGAAATCACGCTGTTATAAGCGCCTCGAATCCCGAGAAAACTGTCGGTGATTTGCATGTTTCACCCTAGGACAAAAATGTCTTGCACTTGCAGTCTGTGTAGTACTACATACACTCCGGGTACTGTTTTATTGTTTTAGTACAAGGGTATTTATGGTCACGTTGGTAGAACTGTTTAACAATGTCTCAGTCTGGTGGACTTAGTGATGCTGACAGATGGAATGCCATGGCATAGTTCCAAGAAGGAGTGCCATGGTATAGTTCCAAGACCAAGAAGGTGTGCCATGGTATAGTTCCAATAAGGTGTGCCATGGTATAGTTCCAAGAAGGTGTGCCATGGTATAGTTCCAAGAAGATGTGCCATGGTATAGTTCCAATAAGGTGTGCCATGGTATAGTTTCAAGAAGATGTGCCATGGTACAGTTCCAAGAAGGTGTGCCATGGTATAGTTCCAAGAAGGTGTGCCATGGTATAGTTCCAAGAAGGTGTGCCAATGCTGGAGGCTGCCAGAACGACTTGCCTGCCACCCGGTCAGTCAAAGACTTGGTGAGATCGCTTTATCAACACTGGAACTGTGGAAGAAGCCAGAAGGTCTGGGCGTTCAAGAATAACAGAAGTGCAACAAGATCCATGCGCCGTGGTAATGATACTGAGAGACAGAACAGCAATCAGGGCGTAATCCGCGACCAGCAAGCAACATCACTGTCAGCCACCAAACTATCCACAACAGCATTCATGAGGCACATCTTCACTCAAGTCGTCCTGCGGTACGCTGCCACCTTACACAAGTTCATCGCACTGCTTGTCTTGCTTGGTCTCGACTTTATCTGGCATGGAGCTGCCAGCAATGGTCCACAGTACTCTTCACAGATAAATTTACAGTGTTGTTTAATGATGGTAGAATTAACATATTACAGTTATTAGCTGTTTAATGATGGCAGAATTAACATGTTACAGTCATTAGCTGTTTAATGATGGTAGAATTAAGACATTACAGTCATTAGCTTTTAAATGATGGTAGAATTAAGACATTACAGTCATTAGCTGTTTAATGATGGCAGAATTAAGATATTACAGTCATTAGCTGTTTAATGATGGCAGAATTAAGATATTACAGTCATTAGCTGTTTAATGATGGCAGAATTAAGATATTACAGTCATTAGCTGTTTAATGATGGCAGAATTAAGATATTACAGTCATTAGCTGTTTAATGATGGCAGAATTAACATATTACAGTTATTAGCTGTTTAATGATGGCAGAATTAACATGTTACAGTCATTAGCTGTTTAATGATGGCAGAATTAACATGTTACAGTCATTAGCTGTTTAATGATGGCAGAATTAAGATATTACAGTCATTAGCTGTTTAATGATGGTTGAATTAACATATTAGTCATTAGTTTAATTTTGGTAGAATTAAAATATTATGTTATTACTTGTTTAATGATGGTATAATTAAATATGACAGTCATTAGTTGTTTAATGATGGTACAGTTCACATATTACAGTCATTAGCTGGTTAATGATGGTACAGTTCACATATTACAGTCATTAGCTGTTTAATGATGGTACAGTTCACATATTACAGTCATTAGCTGTTGTAATGCTCGGATATTTTAGTGACTGGCAGATCAAATATTAAAACCTTGCATACTTTAGTGACAGGTAGATCAAATGTTACAATACTTGGATATTTTAGTGACTGGCAGATCAAATATTAAAACCTTGCATACTTTAGTGACAGGTAGATCAAATGTTCCTAAACACAAGATGCAAATAGGCAGCTGGAATGTAAGAACACTAAACCAAACTGGAAAACTAGCACAAACCATCAAGGAAATGCACAGATACAAACTAGACATACTAGGAATACAAGAAGCAAGACGGACAGGACAAGGCAGAAGGAAATTAACAACACAGCACACAGAAGATACAATAATATGGTCAGGTAAAGAAGATCTTCATGAAGGAGGAGTAGCATTGATTATAACAAAAGAAGCATCAAGAGCATTGCTGAAATGGACCCCAATAAATGAGAGATTATTATATGCACGGTTCAACTCAAGATTCACGAAGCTGTCTATTATAGTTTGTTATGCACCAACAGAAGCAGCTGAAGAGGAATTAAAAGAAGATTTTTACAACAGCCTCCAAGCAACAGTAGAAACAATACCCAAGCATGATATGCTACTCATCTTGGGCGACTTCAATGCAAAAGTAGGTGAAGGAAATGAAGATAGAAGAAGAATCATGGGAAGAGAAGGAATCGGAGAAATAAATGAAAATGGAGAAAGACTGTGCAGTTTCTGTGAAGAAAACATGATGACCATTGGAGGGACAATTTTCCAACACAAAAACATCCATAAGGTGACTTGGAGGTCACCAGATAAAACCACAGAAAACCAAATCGATCACATACTAATAAATAACAAGTGGAAACGGTCACTACAAGATGTGCGAGCAAGGAAAGGAGCAGATGTAGGAAGTGATCACAACCTTCTGGTAGCAAAATAAAACTAAAATTAAGGAAAGCCAAAATCGGAGAACACAGAAATATACATTTTGATACAAGAAAACTGATAGACCAGCAAACAAGAAATGAATTCTCAATAGTACTTAAGAACCGCTTCAGTGTCCTACAAGACGAAGAAGAAATGTCCATATTAGAGTTCAATAAAACACTACAGGAAACAGCAAAAGAGGTGCTGGGATATCGAAAAAGGAGAAAAGAGGAATGGATAAGCGAGACCACATGGGAAAAGATAGAGCAAAGAAAAGAAATCAAGAAAAAATTACTGAACACCAAATCACAACGGCTTAAAGAACGAGTTTTAAGTAGTTATGCACAAAAAGACAAAGAGGTGAAGGAATCATGCCGTCAAGATAAACGTCAATATTATGACAACTTAGTAGAAGCAGCAGAGAAAGCAGCATATACAAATGACATGAAAACTATATATAAAATCACAAAGCAGATGACAGGTAACTTCAACACAAGATATGAAAGTGCAGTAAGAACACAAAATGGACAACTGGTCAGTGGAGAAAGAGAAAAAATTGAAAGATGGAGGGAACACTTTAACACCCTACTAAACAGAACACAAGCAGCACAAACAATAGACATACCTGAAGCAAAAACGGAGCTAAACATCAATACAGGACCAATAACAATAAATGAAGTAAAGGAGGCGATAAAGAAGCTAAAATCAGACAGGGCACCAGGTGAAGATGAAGTGACTGCTGAGATGTTGAAAGCAGAAGAAACAGAAACACCAAAACAACTTTGCCGGATATTACAACAAATTTGGGATCTAGAAAATGCCCCAGAGGAGTGGAAAACTGGGCTTATAGTAAAACTACCAAAGAAGGATGACCTCAGAGATTGCGGGAACTGGAGAGGCATTACCCTACTGCCACTCACCAGTAAAGTATTTTGCAGAATAATCATCAACAGAATTGTACCAACACTTGAGGAAAAACTTCGGAAAGAGCAGGCAGGATTTAGGAAAGGAAGAGCATTCATAGACCACATATTTGTACTTAGACAAATATTAGAGCAGGCAAATGAGTGGCATAGCACAACATATGCATTATTCATAGATTCTGAGAAAGCCTTTGACAGTGTCAACAGAGATGCACTGTGGAAATTCCTAAGATGGCATGGCCTCCCCCATAAAATAGTTAATGTAATCAAAGCCCTATACGAGGGTTTTCAGTGCAAAGTTATCTGTGGAGAACATACCTCCAGCAGCTTTAGGGTACAAACAGGAGTGAAACAGGGATGTGTACTATCACCAACATTATTTATCTTGGCAGTAGACTGGTTAATGAAGGAGGCAACATCAGACAAACGCAGAGGATTACAATGGACCCTTGACACAGTGCTGGAGGACCTTGACTTTGCGGACGACATTTGTCTATTATCAAGCAGTCACAAAGATATGCAAGAGAAAATAAACAAGCTAACTCAGAATGCAAATAACATAGGACTAAAGATCAACGTAGGAAAGACAAAGTTAATGAAACAAAATGTGAACAACAGAAATGTACTCAGAGTAGATAACAAGTTAGTGGAGGAGGTCAACGAATTTGTATACTTTGGCAGCAGAGTAGTAGAAAATGGAGACAGCACAGAGGACATCAACAGCAGACTTACTAGAGCAAACCAGGCTTTTGCAATGCTGCAGACTATATGGAAATAAAAAAAAACTAAGCATAAATATGAAAATTAGGATATTTAAGAGTAATGTTCTAAGTGTACTACTCTATGGAAGTGAATGCTGGAAAATCACCAAAACCACAGAAAACAAGTTAAATTCTTTCCAGACTAAATGTTTACGAAGAATTAGAAAAATATTCTGGCCAAACACCATAAGAAATAACATCTTATTAGCAGAAATGCAGATGAAACCACTGACAACAATTATTGAGGAAAAACGTTGGCGATGGTTGGGACATGTGCTCCGAATGACTGACAACTCACTACCAAAAATAGCACTAAGATGGACACCATAGGGGAACAGAAGTAAGGGTAGACCAAAAGAGACATGGAGAAGAAGAACAGAAAGGATGTTGAGCAATAGAGGGCTCACCTGGGCAAGTGCAGAAAAAAAGGCAAAGGACAGGCATTTGTGGAAAACCATTGCGAAAGCCCCATGTGCCCTGGGCACTTAAGGTTCAGAGAGAGAGAGAGAGAGAGAGAGAGATCAAATGTTACAATGCTTGGATATTTTAGTGACTGGTAGATATGCTGATGACACAGTATTGCTGTCCACAACACAAAAAGGAATGGAAAAACTAATTATGTCAGTCCGCAAGAACAGCGAAGAGCAGAACCTCTATCTTAATGCAAAGAAAACTAAATTGATGACAACTGACAAAACAAACAAGGCAACTGAAATATGTATCAATGAGGAAAAACTGGAAGAAGTGGAGAGTTTTGAATATCTTGGATCGCTACTAACTAATAATGGAGATACAATGAGGGAAATTAAAAGGAGGACATCTATCGCTCTTCAGAAAGTAAAACAAATAAAGAGTCTGTGGAGAGGAGCAGACAGAACCACAAAAATAAGATTTTTAAGGGCATGCATCTTTCCCATAGCAACATATGCCTGTGAGACCTGGACACTTAACAAAACAGCTGAGAAACACATAAATGCCTTTGAATGTAAATGCTACAGAAGAGTTCTCCAAATATCGTGGACACAAAAAAGAACAAATATATCTATACTACAAGAGCTTAATATTGAAGAAGGCTGGCTAGTGAAGAGGATTAAAGAGAGAAAACTTAAATATTTTGGACACATTAAACGTCATGATAATTTAGAGAAGACCGTACTGGAAGGATACATAATGGGAAAAAGAAAAAGAGGAAGACCAAGACGAAGATGGCTGCAAGACATCGTTGACGATCTGGAAATGGATGCAACAGCAGCAGGCCATCTTGCTCACAACCGAGAGGCCTACAGGAGTGCTGTTTGGGAGGCAAAGTTCCGCAAGGGACATGCAAATGAATGAATGAATGGTAGATCAAATATTACTCTCAGAATAATACTTGAAGAACATATTGAAAAGCAGAAACCATTAATACTGAACTTCACAGATTTTAAAAAGGCATGTGATAGCATACAGAGATTCATTATGGAGAATTTTATGTCTATATGGAATACCATCTAAAATTGTCAACATCACTAAGGACTTATACAATGGATATGTTTGTGCAGTCAAGACAGAAGAAGGGATGAGCGAATGGTTCCAGATTGAAACAGGCGTGAAACAAGGATGTATACTGTCTCCTTTACTTTTTGGGATTACAATAGACTTCATAATGAAAAAATGCTGCACAGGTAACACAGGTATTGACTGGGTACATGGGACCCAACTAGAAGACCTTGATTTTGCTGATGACATAACTCTTATCAGTAATAATGTGAATTACATGCAAGAAAAAAACAGATAGCCTGTCTTCACTGGCTAGCAAAACAGGACTTGTAATTAACAAGGACAAAACAAAAATAATGAAAATTCCTCTCAATCAAAATGGAAAAATACACATAGAAGGGACAGATATTGAAGAAGTCAATCAATTTGCATACCTTGACAGCTACATAGACCAGGATGGTGACACTAGAAAGGAAGTTAGGATCAGAATTGCAAAAGCAGCATCAATCTTCAAGAATCTTAAGAACATATGGAATTCAAAAGTTATAAGCACAAAAACTAAGTTAAGACTATTCAATTCAAATGTAATATCCACCCTCATTTATGCACGCGAAAGCTGGAAAACAACTAAAGAAATAGAAAATAAATTAGACTCTTTTGAAAACAAATGCCTAAGGAAAATACTCGGCATCAAGTGGAACGAATTCAAGAACAATGCAGAGATAAGACAGATGACTGAACAACAACCAGTCTCATGGGTGATCAGGAAAAGGAGGTGGACATATGTTGGTCACTTGATGAGAAGAAATGATCAGAGTGTCCAAAAACAAGCTATCAAGTGGAACACAACAGGCCGAAGAAAAAGAGGCAGACCGCGTGAAACTCCGAAGAGGACATTTTTAAGAGAGGCCAAATTAACAGGGATAAAATCCTTTGATGAGGTCGAAAGACTCGACTAAGACAGGAAAAATTGGCGAACTACTCTGCGAGCCCTATGTGACGTTTAACGGCACGGGAAGGATATAAGATATAAGATAAGATCAAATATTACAATGCTTCCACATTTTAGTGACTGGTAGATCAAATGTTAAAATGCTTGCATACTTTAGTGACTGATACATCAAATGTTACAATGCTTGGATACTTTAGTGTATGGTAGATCAAATGTTACAATCCTTTGATATTTTAGTGAATGGTAGATGAAATGTTAAAATGCTTGCATACTTTAATGACTGGTATATCAAATGTTACACTGCTTGCATACTTTAGTGACTGGTAGATTAAATAGTTTTCACTCCCAAATAATGATACCTCAAAAATTGGCCGATCAAGTAACCGAGTTTGTGAACAGCGTCACCTCCATCTTCGGATAACGATACTAAACATAAACACTCTACAATCTACAATTTTAACAACAATTCTTATAAACACTCTACAATCTACAACTTTAACAACAACTCTTAAAAACACTCTACAATCTACAATTTTAACAACAGTTCTTATAAACACTCTACAATCTACAACTTTAACAACAACTCTTAAAAACACTCTACAATCTACAATTTTAACAACCTACAACTCTCACAAACACTCTACAACCTACAACTCTCACAAACACTCTACAACCTACAACTCTCACAAACACTCTACAACCTACAACTCTCACAAACACTCTACAACCTACAACTCACAAACACTCTACAACCTAGAACTGTTTCTGTTGCACCTACCTCTATTTTTATTTTGCTTTTCTCTGCGCCGTCCTTGCTCTCCTGACTACCAAGACCAACACGGTCCAACCTGAGTAACTTTGTCGTGTCTGTCTCCAGCTTCTCCGGTGGTAGATGGACTGGGTGGATGACACAAGGGAAACAATTAGACTGACAAGCATTGAGAAGAAAGAACACACCAGACAATAAAGCTACATGTAAAGTGGCACTCACTTCAAGGTCGCTAAGACTGTGCCAGGTGTCAGGTACTGGGTGCTTCACGTATCAGGTTATGCCGTGAAATCTGTCAGGCGCGTCCGCATCCCGACCTCTGACAGTCGACAGCTGCTCGCACAGACACTTCACAGACTAATGCTAGTCTTCACAGACAAACAGATTAACTCGACACACGGAAACTGTGGCTTAATTTTTCCTGGCAAATTCCTCTTTAAAAAAGTAGAAAACTCAAATGGATTTTTATTTAAGTATTACTGGCTTCAGACATATCTGGTCCAGTACAGAACAGTGTGTCCCGAAACATCTTTTTCTGTACAGAATAGTGTGTCCCGAAACATCTTTTTCTGTACAGAATAATGTGTCCCGAAATATCTTTTGTCCGTACAGAATAGTGTGTCCCAAAACATCTTTTTTTCTGTACAGAATAGTGTGTCCCAAAACATCTTTTTTTCTGTACAGAATAGTGTGTCCCAAAACATCTTTTTTTCTGTACAGAATAGTGTGTCCCAAGACACCAGTCCCTGTAAAGAGACACGTGATCCCATAAAACCGTGGTTTTCAACCTGGTTATATCCAAAGACGACTTTTCCTGCCACATATAAGCTGTACCATGGTAAGGCCACAGAAACCCGTCATTGTTTTATAGAATATGTGGCACGTTAGACTAAACTAACAAGCAGCCGTGTACCACACGTTGGGAGCCACTGCTGTACACAACCACAGGGAGATGGTTGGGAGCCACTGCTGTACACAACCACAGGGAGATGGTTGGGAGCCACTGCTGTACACAACCACAGGGAGATGGTTGGGAGCCACTGCTGTACACAACCACAGGGAGATGGTTGGGAGCCACTGCTGTACACAACCACAGGGAGATGGTTGGGAGCCACTGCTGTACACAACCACAGGGAGACAGTATCAGTCTGAGGCTGCTGTTTATGACAGAAAATACTGACATGACAAAAGAAAGGCGAGCTACATGTAAGAGTGCTTCAATATTGTCATGGCTTTTATTCAGACATTTTCACACCTGAACTCATGCTACCCGTACTTCTAACATTCACAGCCTGCCTCAGGTCATGTAGTAAATGCCATCAACTTCTCCTTGTAACTTCTAACATTCACAGCCTGCCTCAGGTCATGTAGTAAATGCCATCAACTTCTCCTTGTAACTTCTAACATCCACAGCCTGCCTCAGGTCATGTAGTAAATGCCATCAACTTCTCCTTGTAACTTCTAACATTCACAGCCTGCCTCAGGTCATGTAGTAAATGCCATCAACTTCTCCTTGTAACTTCTAACATCCACAGCCTGCCTCAGGTCATGTAGTAAATGCCATCAACTTCTCCTTGTAACTTCTAACATTCACAGCCTGCCTCAGGTCATGTAGTAAATGCCATCAACTTCTCCTTGTAACTTCTAACATTCACAGTCTGCCTCAGGTCATGTAGTAAATGCCATCAACTTCTCCTTGTAACTTCTAACATTCACAGCCTGCCTCAGGTCATGTAGTAAATGCCATCAACTTCTCCTTGTAACTTCTAACATTCAAAGTCTGCCACAGGGCTCAAGTGATTTTCTTCTTCCTTCAACGTTTTCTGTACTAGTAAAAACCGTCATCAGCTAACCAGGCGGGGTCAGCCATCAGACAAATCAGTCACCGCCGTCAGACAGTACGACAGAATTTAACAAAAGTGTGTCTGGAAGATCGTACGGCAGAGCTAAACTAACAAAAGTGTGTCTGGAAGATCGTACGACAGAGCTAAACTAACAAAAGTGTGTCTGGAAGATCGTACGGCAGAGCTAAACTAACAAAAGTGTGTCTGGAAGATCGTACGGCAGAGCTAAACTAACAAAAGTGTGTCTGGAAGATCGTACGGCAGAGCTAAACTAACAAAAGTGTGTCTGGAAGATCGTACGGCAGAGCTAAACTAACAAAAGTGTGTCTGGAAGATCGTACGCCAGAGCTAAACTAACAAAAGTGTGTCTGGAAGATCGTACGACAGAGCTAAACTGACAAAAGTGTGTCCGGAAGACCGTACGACAGAGCTAAACTAACAAAAGTGTGTCTGGAAGATCGTACGACAGAGCTAAACTAACAAAAGTGTGTCTGGAAGACCGTATGACAGAGTTTAACAAAAGTGTGTCTGGAAGACAGTACGGCAGAGCTAAACTAACAAAAGTGTGTCTGGAAGATCGTACGACAGAGCTAAACTGACAAAAGTGTGTCCGGAAGACCGTACGACAGAGCTAAACTAACAAAAGTGTGTCTGGAAGATCGTACGACAAAGCTAAACTAACAAAAGTGTGTCTGGAAGACCGTATGACAGAGTTTATGAAAAGTGTGTCTGGAAGACCGTACGACAGAGTTAAACTAACAAAAGTGTGTCTGGAAGATCGTACGACAGAGCTAAACTAACAAACGTGTGTCTGGAAGATCGCACGACAGAGCTAAACTAACAAAAGTGTGTCTGGAAGATCGTACGACAGAGCTAAACTAACACAAGTGTGTCTGGAAGACCGTATGACAGAGTTTAACAAAAGTGTGTCTGGAAGATCGTACGACAGAGCTAAACTAACAAAAGTGTGTCTGGAAGATCGTACGACAGAGCTAAACTAACAAAAGTGTGTCTGGAAGACTTACGACAGCGCTAAACTAACAAAAGTGTGTCTGGAAGATCGTACGACAGAGCTAAACTAACAAAAGTGTGTCTGGAAGATCGTACGACAGAGCTAAACTAACAAAAGTGTGTCTGGAAGATCGTACGACAGAGCTAAACTAACAAAAGTGTGTCTGGAAGACCTACGACAGCGCTAAACTAACAAAAGTGTGTCTGGAAGATCGTACGACAGAGCTAAACTAACAAAAGTGTGTCTGGAAGATCGTACGACAGAGCTAAACTAACAAAAGTGTGTCTGGAAGACCTACGACAGCGCTAAACTAAGAAAAGTGTGTCTGGAAGATCGTACGACAGAGCTAAACTAACAAAAGTGTGTCTGGAAGATCGTACGACAGAGCTAAACTGACAAAAGTGTGTCCGGAAGATCGAACGACAGAGCTAAACTAACAAAAGTGTGTCTGGAAGACCGTACAACAGCGCTAAACTAACAAAAGTGTGTCTAGAAGATCGTACGACAGAGCTAAACTAACAAAAGTGTGTCTGGAAGACCGTATGACAGACTTTAACAAAAGTGTGTCTGGAAGACAGTACGACAGAGCTAAACTAACAAAAGTGTGTCTGGAAGATCGTACGACAGAGCTAAACTAACAAAAGTGTGTCTGAAAGACCGTTAGACAGCGCTAAACTAACAAAAGTGTGTCTGAAAGATCGTACGACAGAGTTTAACAAAAGTGTGTCTGGAAGAACGTACGACAGAGCTAAACTAACAAAAGTGTGCCTGGAAGACTGTACGACAGCGCTAAACTAACACAAGTGTGTCTGGAAGATCGTACGACAGAGCTAAACTAACAAAAGTGTGTCTGGAAGATCGTACGACAGAGCTAAACTGACAAAAGTGTGTCCGGAAGATCGTACGACAGAGCTAAACTAACAAAAGTGTGTCTGGAAGACCGTACGACAGCGCTAAACTAACAAAAGTGTGTCTGGAAGATCGTACGACAGAGCTAAACTAACAAAAGTGTTTCTGGAAGATCGTACGACAGAGCTAAACTGACAAAAGTGTGTCCGGAAGATCGTACGACAGAGCTAAAGTAACAAAGTGTGTCTGGAAGATCGTACGACAGAGCTAAACTAACAAAAGTGTGTATGGAAGACCCTACGACAGAGCTAAACTGACAAAAGTGTGCCCGGAAGATCGTACGACAGAGCTAAACTAACAAAAGTGTGTCTGGAAGACTGTACGACAGAGCTAAACTAACAAAATGTGTCTGGAAGACCGTACAACAGAGCTAAACTAACAAAATGTGTCTGGAAGATCGTACGACAGAGCTAAACTAACAAAAGTGTGTCTGGAAGATCGTACGGCAGAGCTAAACTAACAAAAGTGTGTCTGGAAGATCGTACGGCAGAGCTAAACTAACAAAAGTGTGTCTGGAAGATCGTACGACAGAGCTAAACTGACAAAAGTGTGTCCGGAAGACCGTACGACAGAGCTAAACTAACAAAAGTGTGTCTGGAAGATCGTACGACAAAGCTAAACTAACAAAAGTGTGTCTGGAAGACCGTATGACAGAGTTTATGAAAAGTGTGTCTGGAAGACCGTACGACAGAGTTAAACTAACAAAAGTGTGTCTGGAAGATCGTACGACAGAGCTAAACTAACAAAAGTGTGTCTGGAAGATCGCACGACAGAGCTAAACTAACAAAAGTGTGTCTGGAAGATCGTACGACAGAGCTAAACTAACACAAGTGTGTCTGGAAGACCGTATGACAGAGTTTAACAAAAGTGTGTCTGGAAGATCGTACGACAGAGCTAAACTAACAAAAGTGTGTCTGGAAGATCGTACGACAGAGCTAAACTAACAAAAGTGTGTCTGGAAGACTTACGACAGCGCTAAACTAACAAAAGTGTGTCTGGAAGATCGTACGACAGAGCTAAACTAACAAAAGTGTGTCTGGAAGATCGTACGACAGAGCTAAACTAACAAAAGTGTGTCTGGAAGATCGTACGACAGAGCTAAACTAACAAAAGTGTGTCTGGAAGACCGTACGACAGAGCTAAACTAACAAAAGTGTGTCTGGAAGATCGTACGACAGAGCTAAACTAACAAAAGTGTGTCTGGAAGATCGTACGACAGAGCTAAACTAACACAAGTGTGTCTGGAAGACCTACGACAGCGCTAAACTAACAAAAGTGTGTCTGGAAGATCGTACGACAGAGCTAAACTAACAAAAGTGTGTCTGGAAGATCGTACGACAGAGCTAAACTGACAAAAGTGTGTCCGGAAGATCGAACGACAGAGCTAAACTAACAAAAGTGTGTCTGGAAGACCGTACAACAGCGCTAAACTAACAAAAGTGTGTCTAGAAGATCGTACGACAGAGCTAAACTAACACAAGTGTGTCTGGAAGACCGTATGACAGACTTTAACAAAAGTGTGTCTGGAAGACAGTACGACAGAGCTAAACTAACAAAAGTGTGTCTGGAAGATCGTACGACAGAGCTAAACTAACAAAAGTGTGTCTGAAAGACCGTTAGACAGCGCTAAACTAACAAAAGTGTGTCTGAAAGATCGTACGACAGAGTTTAACAAAAGTGTGTCTGGAAGATCGTACGACAGAGCTAAACTAACAAAAGTGTGCCTGGAAGACTGTACGACAGCGCTAAACTAACACAAGTGTGTCTGGAAGATCGTACGACAGAGCTAAACTAACAAAAGTGTGTCTGGAAGACCCTACGACAGAGCTAAACTAACAAAATGTGTCTGGAAGACTGTACGACAGTGCTAAACTAACAAAAGTGTGTCTGGAAGACCCTACGACAGAGATAAACTAACAAAAGTGTGTCTGGAAGATCGTACGACAGAGCTAAACTAACAAAAGTGTGTCTGGAAGACCGTGCATATATGTTTAAAGGTGTGTTTGTGTGTGTAGAGCATAGGGGATAGATGACTGTATGCAGAACATGGGGGACAGATGATTGTGTATAGAACATGCAGGACAGATGATTGTATGTAGAACATGGGGGACAGATGATTGTGCGTAGAACATGGGGGACAGATGTTTGTATGTAAAACATGGGGGACAGATGATTGTATGTAGAACATGGGGGACAGATGATTGTATGTAGAACATGGGGGACAGATGACTGCGTAGAACATGGGGGACAGATGATTGTGTAGAACATGCAGGACAGATGATTGTATGTAGAACATGGGGGACAGATGATTGTGCGTAGAACATGGGGGATAGATGATTGTGTGCAGAACATGCAGGACAGATGACTGTATGTTGAACATGGAGGACAGAATGATGGACTGGGACGGCAGAATAAACTGAATTAATTATAGAAAAAAAAGGTGCAGGTAATGAAAAGAAAAGCATGAAAACAAAAGGCCGTCACTTTGCTGGTTAAACTTACCTGTCTTTTGTATACCAAAACAATGGAAAAGACTGTTCATCTTACAGGCCAGAATCTACACACCGGAAGACTGCTACAGGCAATCTGTTGTTCAACTTTTGTACACACTGGGGGGACTGCTACAAGTAAACTGCTACTCAACTTGTGTACACACTGGGGGGACTGCTACAAGTAAACTGCTACTCAACTTGTGTACACACTGGGGGGACTGCTACAAGTAAACTGCTACTCAACTTTTGTACACACTGGGGTACTGCTACAAGTAAACTGCTACTCAACTTGTGCTAGTCAACAAGAACAGTGGACGCTGACCCGGCTACATCACCGTGTTATGAGGAAAGATCTTTCAGTTACAATGTCCAACTGTCCTTCAACATGGACATGAAAACACAAAACAACGTTCACATAAAGCTCCGGAGTCCAGCCTTTCAGACTTGACAGAATGAAATGTATGAGCACATGACGTACACCTGAGATCGGCTCTACGTGTCTGCAGTACTCACGAACAAACGTTTACTGATCCTAGCTGTCCGCACTTTCGTGAGCAAATTATTCCTACAAGCTGTTGCCTGTTACAGAAAGCTCACCTGACACAAACCTCAAATACACTTCCGGTTTGACACTTGTTATGGTGAGGTTTTGCCCAGGTGACACTAGGTAAATATCTGCCAGGTTTAAAATGAAAACTCACAGCCTATAATTTATTGGAGTAACAAAACACAAAGTAGTATGTAAGTATTCAAACACTGAGAGCTCTGTAGCGTGAATCATTATCGTTATCATAACAAAGAACAAATCTATGTCCATCAGTTGCCTCACACTGTTGACATCATTTTGTTTTTACTTTCTACCATCGACTGTAACTTTGGATCGATACACATTTTACAGATTCAGAAAATACGGCCTCTTTGTGTATATTATAAACATGGTTCTCAAACTGTAGTTCATGGACCACAAGTGTTCCTCGGAGCACTATAAAATGGCTTACGGCTAGGCGGATGTAGTGTATAAAGCAATACACGTTTATGGCATCACGATATAAGATAATGGTCCACAACTTGTATTTTAAGTGGATGGGCTCACCGTTATCTGTTTACTGATTTACTTTTAATGAGGGATTCACGGCCAAGGAAAAGTTCGGACCCACTGCCACAGACAACACACGCCAAGCGTCTCTTTGTGGAGCTGTGTTCCAGCAGCAGTGGCACACCAGGTCTCTCGCTCTCTCTCTCTCTCATACACTCACACAAGCAAAACGAGACTGTACCTGTGTCTCATTCTACCGAGCAAGGTGAGAAAATCTAAAGTGATCTCCTTCAAAGCAGTTCCCACTAAAGCAGACACAAAGCCGCACGCGGTGCTGCCAACTTCCATGGCAGTTCTGCAGATCATTTTCTGAAAATGAGGACCTCCGTGGTTTTTTGCTTTCACATCTTCTGCTGACAGACGATGAGCACCAGCTTCATCTCTGGGAATAAGCGGAAGTCACAGGGCAGCCAGGTCTGTCGAATGTGGGCGGTTGCTCGAGCACAGTGACCTTGTGATTTGCTAAACATAAAACAAAATAAACTGCCTCGTAGACAAATGCTACTGGCTGGCACATTGACTTGGTGCAAAATCCAACCGACGGTCATCATCGTGTACACTTTCACTGCCCTCTGAACATCGTTTGTGCCATTCAAAAATGTATGCACGAGACAAGTACTCATCACTGTAAGCCTCTGTCAAGCATGCACGAGACAAGCACTCAACACTGTAAGCTTCTGTCATGAGACAAGTACTCATCACTGTAAGCTTCTGTCAAGCATGCACGAGACAAGCACTCAACACTGTAAGCCTATGTCAAGCATGCACGAGACAACCACTTATCACTGTAAGCTTCTGTCATGAGACAAGTACTCATCACTGTAAGCTTCTGTCATGAGACAAGTACTCATCACTGTAAGCTTCTGTCATGAGACAAGTACTCATCACTGTAAGCTTCTGTCATGAGACAAGTACTCATCACTGTAAGCTTCTGTCATGAAACAAGTACTCATCACTGTAAGCTTCTGTCATGAAACAAGTACTCATCACTGTAAAACTCTGTCATGAGACGAGCAGTCATCAGAAGATAGTTCGCCTACAAATGATGAAAATATGTATAGCTAAAGACGATAGTTTGCCTACAATGATGAAAGTATAAACAACTGAAGACGATAGTTTGCCTACAATGATGAAAGTATATACAACTGAAGACGATAGTTTGCCTACAAATAATGAAAATATTAAAAAATAACGACGATAGTTAGCCTACAAATTATGAAAATATTTATAGCTGAAGACGACAGTCTGCCTACAAATAATGAAAGTATGTACAATTGAAGACGATAGTTTGCCTACAAATGATGAAAATATGTATAGCTGAAGACGACAGTTTGCTTGCAAATGAAGAAAGCATGTATAGCTGAAAACAATAGCGTACCTACAAATGATGAAAATATTTAAAGCTGAAGACGATATTTTAGGTACACATGATGAAAATGTTTATAGCTAAAGACGATAGTTTGCACACAAATGATGAAAGTATGTACAGCTAAAGATGAAACTGAAAATGAAGCAAATGGAAATACAGGAAGAGAGTAGGGAGACTGGCCGGATGCCGGAACAGCGAAGCGGTTAGGGTACTAGTCTTTCATGCCAAGTGCAGCAGATATATAAGTGTGTCCAGACAATTGCTGGGACAGACAAAACGCTGCCATGGTTCTGGCTAGCACTGGCTGACCACCTCTGTGGCAATCATCATCAGTCAGATCATCACGACAAGGCTCGGACCTGTCTAGTCTAGGTCTTGTCTCCTTCCTAACACCGCACAACCTTCCGCTGTTGAGAGGGGACAGACGTCACGACAAGGCTCGGACCTGTCTAGTCTAGGTCTTGTCTCCTTCCTAACACCGCACAACCTTCCGCTGTTGAGAGGGGACAGACGTCACGACAAGGCTCGGACCTGTCTAGTCTAGGTCTTGTCACCTTCCTAACACCGCACAACCTTCCGGTGTTGAGAGGGGACAGACGTCACGACAAGGCTCGGACCTGTCTAGTCTAGGTCTTGTCTCCTTCCTAACACCGCACAACCTTCCGGTGTTGAGTGGGGACAGACGTCACGACAAGGCTCGGACCTGTCTAGTCTAGGTCTTGTCTCCTTCCTAACACCGCACAACCTTCCGCTGTTGAGAGGGGACAGACGTCACGACAAGGCTCGGCGATGTGCTTTCACACACGGGAAAGGTTTTCTCTTATCTCCTCCATCCGCCTCCATCCTAGGCGACCCCTCCCTCGGTTTCCTACCATTCTCAGCACAAACGTTTTTTATGCTCTACTCGTCGTATACCGCGGCCAAAGATTATGCCATGTTTCTGTATGTGCTGGAATACTGACGTTACTCCAAGTCTTGCCCCCGATGCTGCCACTTCTGTACACAGCACCGAGCACAAAGGCAGACGCTGGCACTTCTGTACACAGCACCGAGCACAAAGGCAGACGCTGGAACTTCTGTACACAGTACCGAGCACAAAGGCAGACGCTGGAACTTCTGTACACAGCACCGAGCACAAAGGCAGACGCTGGAACTTCTGTACACAGCACCGAGGACGAAGGCAGACCCTGGAAGTTCTGTACACAGCACCGAGCACAAAGGCAGACCCTGGAACTTCTGTACACAGCACCGAGCACAAAGGCAGACCCTGGAACTCCTGTACACAGCACCGAGCACACAGGCAGACCCTGGAACTTCTGTACACAGCACCGAGCACAAAGGCAGACGCTGGAACTTCTGTACACAGCACCGAGCACGAAGGCAGATGCTCGTACACAGCAAAGAAATAAATCCACAATCTTTGAAAGACACGAGAAAGGAGAAAAGCAGGCTAGAAGGAGAAAGAGTGACGTTGTTGGACGAGCCAGGGAAAGAGTGATGCTGGGAAGCAGCAACTATGCATGAAAGTAGCATGTAAAGCAAACACAGACTGGCTGTCAGATCAAGTCCTCTATAGGCAGGGACGCGCCTCTCTAGTTTTCTAGCATTTTTCTCTATGCTTCTCCTAAAACAAACTCATCAGTCTGGTCTTCCTGCCTAAGATAGGGGATGTGGTTAAGTGGGGCATGTCAATCCATAACTGCTTCCCCCAAACACACAAAAAAAAACAAAACTTGTAACAAAAATTGAGTGCTGGCTTGCGGTAAGGATCCTGTTAAGCAGTCCAGACTGTCATTCTGGCACTGTTTTAGTACAATCGTATAAAAGTGCAAGCACTCCAGTTCCCTGCTTACCAAACTTAAGTTTAGAACTGCAGTTCTCTCCCCTGCCTACGTTATAATTGTTCCCCCCGACAAATGGGCAAGTTGTGAAGTGAGTTACTTCCCCGTGTGCTAGCAATTAATCTGTTCTTGGCTTGATATAATCTCGAACTTTCCTTTAGATGATTCTTCTCCAGCATTCTTTTTGATGGTGCGACGGGCCCCGCGCTAAACCCTTTGATGTGATTGACGAAGGTAATAGTGGAGCTATCCTAGCGTCTTAAGTTCTCAAGGCAAGAAAACAAGATGGGACGTATGCTAGAATATATGACGTGCGCGGACAGCTCCGAGGATCAGAGAATGAAGACCCAGTTAAACTTTCAACCTACTCAAGTAGTATATAAGAGGACACAAATAATTCAGTAACAAGTGGATCAGAGCAAGTGTTCGGCAGCTGATAATGTCCTGGGTATGAAGTGTATGAAGCCACGGTAATAGGTATGTGGTGCTCAGTAACAGCTATATAAATCGCCCAATAAGAGGTACATACAAAGCTCATTAGCAGTTACATAAGGCTATAAAGTGTTAGTTAAGAACAAGCTGACTAGAGGCTATAGAGTGTTAGTTAAGATCAAGCTGACTAGAGGCTATAAAGTGTTAGTTAAGATCAAGCTGACTAGAGGCTATAAAAGTGTTAGTTAAGATCAAGCTGACTAGAGGCTATAAAATGTTAGTTAAGAACAAGCTGACTAGAGGCTATAAAGTGTTAGTTAAGAACAAGCAGACTAGAGGCTATAAAATGTTAGTTAAGATCAAGCAGACTAGAGGCTATAAAGTGTTAGTTAAGAACAAGCTGACTAGAGGCTATAAAGTGTTAGTTAAGAACAAGCTGACTAGAGGCTATAAAGTGTTAGTGAAGAAAGATAACATAAACTTCATGTAGTAGCAGGCTGTACGCACCTCATGTAGTTCTAGTTTTCTATAGAAACAACTGTTACAACCACCACACTCCATTCTGACATCAATAATAATAAGAAGACCCTTAGTTACAACACTTTCACTTGAATATAACAAGAAACAAAGACAAACGTGTGAGCTTATCTAAATAACTACTACTACTACTACTACTACTACTACTACTACTACTACTACTACAACTATTACGGCAATTACTAATACACTGCCACAGCGACAGCAACTACTACTACTACTACTACTACTACTACAATTATTAGTACTACTACTACTACTAGTACTACAACAACTATTACAGCAACTACTAATACTACTCCTACAATTACGACAGCAACACCAACTACAATTACTATTACTACTACTACTACTATTACTACTACTACTACTACTACTACGGCAATTACTCCTACAATTACTACAGCAACAACAACAACAACTACTACTACTACTACTAATTATCTATCTGTCTGTCTATCTGTCTGTCTATCTATCTATCTATCTATAGTCCCGACTCCTACTACCGCGGCACATAAAGCTTTAGAATTATCTGGCTCGTGTTTTCAAATAAAAAAAAAACTTGCTATATTAAAGTTTAAAGTCACTCCAGACATGGTGGTAATATCCCACAATCACTTCAGACATGGTGGTAATATCCCACAATCACTTCAGACATGGTGGTAATATCCCACAATCACTTCAGACATGGTGGTAATATCCCACAATCACTTCAGACATGGTGGTAATATCCCACAATCACTTCAGACATGATGGTAATATCCCACAATCACTTCAGACATGATGGTAATATCCCACAATCACTTCAGACATGGTGGTAATATCCCACAATCACTTCAGATATTAATATTTCACAATCACTTCAGACATGGTTGTAATATCCCACAATAACTTCAGACATTAATATCCCACAATCACTTAAGACATTAATATCCCACAATCACCTCAGACATTAATATCCCACAATCACTTCGGACATTAATATCCCACAATCACTTCGTACATTAATATCCCACAATCACTTCAGACATTAATATCCCATAATCACTTCGGACATTAATATCCCACAATCACTTCAGACACTAATATCCCACAATCACTTCAGACATTAATATCCCACAATCACTGTTTCTTGTACTTATTTACAACGCTGATGCTATCACTCACACCTTTACTCAGTTTTATCATATAATATATTTGTCTCGCTTGCGTCATTAGTTAGTCTTATCTGAGCCATTAGTCTTATTTGTCTCATTAGTTAGTCTTATCTGAGTCATTAGTCTTATTTGTCTCATTAGTTAGTCTTATCTGAGTCATTAGTCTTATTTGCGTCATTAATTAGTCTTATTTGAGTCATTAGTCTTATTTGCGTCATTAGTTAGTCGAGTCATTAGTCTTATTTGCCTCATTCATCATCATCATCAGGTGCCGTGCTGACTGGCGTTGGCTATTATGCTTCTCCAGAGTACCCGATCCTTCATGCAGGCCATCAGTTCAGTTGGTGATCTCCTCTCACACCATCCCGTCAGACTGTCCAGTATCATTTCTCTTGGTCTTCCTCTTGATCTTCTTCCTTCTATTTTTCCAGTTGTTATAATATTTTCAATGCCCCCTCTTCTCATTGCATGTCCTATGAAAGTACATTGTCTCTCTCTTATCTTTCTGACAAGGTTTTTTGTCTCTCCAGCTCTTCTCATACATTCTTCATTAGTTATTTTTGCTGTCCAGGAGATTCGCAACATTCTTCTAATAAACCACATTTCTGCTGCTTCCAATGATTTTTGTGCAGACCTGCCTATTGTCCATGATTCACTTCCATATAACAAGATAGGTTCAATATAGCATTTTAGGACTCGTTTTCTAACATTCATTGATAAAGATGTGTTAGCTAATACGTTTCTCATTCTCTGAAATGCAGTCTTTGCTTGGCCTATTCTGTTCCTAATTTCTGTTTTGCATTTCCCATCTGAAGTTATTACTGCTCCAAGGTATTTGAATTTCTGCACCTGCTTTAGAATAGTTCCGTTTAATTTTATACTGCATGTTGGTGGATTCTGTTTCTTAGATATAACCATAGTCTCTGTCTTTTTGATGTTCAAAGTAAGGCCTTTCTGTTCACTTTCTTTGGCGACTTTATCCAAGAGATTCTGCAGGTCTTGTTGGTTCTCAGCTATCAGTACTGTGTCGTCAGCATACCGAAAGTTGTTAATATTGTATCCTCCAATTTTTATGCCTGGTTCTGTGATGATTGTTCTTAGAATTTGCCTCATTAGTTAGTCTTATTTGAGGCATTAGTCTTATTTCCGTCATTAGTCTTACTTGCATCATTAGTTAGTCTTACTTGCATCATCAGTTAGTCTCATTCGTATCATTATTTAGTCTCACTTGCATTATTAGTTAGTCTTACTTGCGTCAGTAGTTATTCTTACTTGTGTCATTAGTTAGTCTTACTTGAGTCAGTAGTTATTCTTACTTGTGTCATTAGTTAGTCTTACTTGCGTCAGTAGTTATTCTTACTTGTGTCATTAGTTAGTCTTACTTGCGTCAGTAGTTATTCTTACTTGTGTCATTAGTTGGTCTCACTTGCGTCATTAGTTAGTCTTACTTGCGTCATTAGTTAGTATTACTTGTATCATTAGTTAGTCTCACTTGCGTCAACCGCTTATCCCATTTGCGTCATTAGTTAGTCTTACTTGTGTCATTAATTAGTCTTACTTGTGTCATTAGTCTCACTTGCGTCATTAGTTGGTCTCACATGCATCATTAGTTAGTCTTACTTGCATCATTAGTTAGTCTTACTTGCATCATTAGTTAGTCTTACTTGCATCATTAGTTAGTCTCACTTGCGTCATTAGTTAGTCTCACTTGCGTCATTAGTTAGTCTTACTTGCATCATTAGTTAGTCTCACTTGCGTCATTAGTTAGTCTTACTTGCATCATTAGTTAGTCTCACTTGCGTCATTAGTTAAGTCTTACTTGCATCATTAGTTAGTCTCACTCGCGTCATTAGTTAGTCTTACTTGCATTATTAATTAGTCTTAACGACATCATTTGTTAATTTTACCGATATCTTTAATTAGTCTTGCTGACAGCATCTGTTAGTGACAGCTTACTTTCCCTTATATCATCTATTAGTCTTTCTCTCACAGATACATGGTCTTTCTCTCATTGATAAATCTGTTGGTCTTTCTCTGACTGATACATTTCTTGGTCTTTCTCTCACTGATACGTATTTTGGTCTTTCTCTGATTGATACATTTGTTGGTCTTTCTCTGATTGATACATTTGTTGGTCTTCCTCTGACTGATACATTTGTTGGTCTTTCTCTTTTTGATACATTTGCTGGCCTTTCTCTACTAAAACACAGAAGAGGGAATATTCTACGGCAAACTTCTGTCTCTACTAAAACACAGAAGAGGAAATATTCTACGGCAAACTTCTGTCTCTACTAAAACACAGAAGAGGGAATATTCTACGGCAAACTTCTGTCTCTACTAAAACACACAAACTTGGAGAATGAGAGCTCCACTCTATAAAACAATTCATCAATGTTTATTAGTTAGCGACCTAGAACATCATACAGAGCGGACGGATGTGAGTTATGAACACACAACATCCTGGCAATAAATCGAATGCTAGTCCCATCAATTTTGGAAGCTGTAACGAACAACTCTCGGCTCTAAATAAACTCGTGCGCGCCACGACAAAGCTCATTCCCATCCTCCCAACAAAAAATTTCTCCACTCCCTCCAATTATCCTAGCTAGCCTATGTTCTGGCCATGTCACTACCCCGCATCCTGCATGGAATCTGCAGCGCAGGTTGTCAATTTCATCATCATCATCATGAGGCGCGTTTCTCTGCCGGCCCAAAAAAAAAAGAATAGTCATTAGCATGTCATGAACAGACTGAAACAAAATGGTGGCAAGTACACAAAAGATTGTTTTATTTGAGAGTGGCGGGACGAAGAATGGGATATTGTTGCTGGAATGGGGGGTTCTGATGGCTGCAAGCATTCGTGTACGGGCGGCGAGTTGCGCTAATCAATGGACAAACGTGACTAATCCAACATCGCTGTGGGAATATCATGTTCCAAGTGGCTTAACGCACGCTAAGTCCAGGCGCGGTCTAACTAACAGGCGGGACTAGCGTACAAGGAACAAAACTCAGCACCACAAAATAATAGCACCAATATGGCATTATGCAAGTAAAACTAATAAGCGTTAACCATAATCTGTGTGAAGAAAAATAGACATACAAGAGGCAGTATGTAAGAAAAATAGACAAACAAAAGAAGGTATGTAAGCAAAATAGACATAAAGCAGACAGCATGCCTGAAAATTACTCTTAGTACATTAAAATAAGCAACACAAAACAAGGACAACTTTTTAAAAAATAATTACATGGACATACAAATATGACAAAAATGGCTTAAACTGGAAAGCTGGAAGAGAATAGAACACAGGGACATAACCATTAAGATATGCCGGGAGTGAAGAGTAAACACAGACAGGCTGATAGAGAGAAGACTAAACACAGACATTCTGGAAGAGCAATATAAGCAGGCAGATTGTCTGTCAGACAGGCTGATAGAGAGAAGACTAAACACAGACATTCTGGAAGAGCAATATAAGCAGGCTGACAGAGAAGAGTAAACAGGAAAACAGTGAGTTAAACAGGCCATTCAAACAGATTGAAAGAGAAAACAGATTAACAATCAGTCATTCAGACAGACTGAAAGAGAAAACAGACTAACAGCCAGTCATTCAGGCAGACTGAACGAGAAAACAGACTAACAGCCAGTCATTCAGACAGACTGAAAAAGAAAACAGATTAACAGTCAGTCATTCAGATAGACTGAAAGAGAAAACAGACTATCAGCCAGTCATTCAGACTGAAAGAGAAAACAGACTAACAGCCAGTCATTCAGACAGACTGAAAGAGAAAACAGACTAACAGCCAGTCATTCAGACAGACTGAAAGAGAAAACAGACTAACAGCCAGTCATTCAGACAGACTGAAAGAGAAAACAGACTAACAGCCAGTCATTCAGACAGACTGAAAGAGAAAACAGGCTAACAGCCAGTCATTCAGACAGACTGAAAGAGAAAACAGACTGACAGCCAGCCATTCAGACAGACTGAAAGAGAAAACAGGCTAACAGCCAGTCATTCAGACAGACTGAAAGAGAAAACAGACTGACAGCCAGCCATTCAGACAGACTGGAAGAAAAGAGCCCATGTCTTCCTACCCCCCCCCCCCCCCAACAGCCAGCCATTCAGACAGACTGGAAGAAAAGAGCCCATGTCTTCCTACCCCCCCCCCAATGTGTGAGTGAGTTCTATGACCACAGTGAAGATTACTAATGTCATCAATAAAGTCTGCATCATCAACACATTTCTAAAACGATGTGATCCTGCTTACTCTAGCCCTACTCTTGTCCCAGTTTACTCTAGCCCTACTCTTGTCCCAGTTTACTCTAGCCCTACTCTTGACCCAGCTTAATCTAGCTCTACTCTTGGCCCAGCTTACACCAGTCCTACTCTTGACCCAGCTCACACTACCTGTGCTCTTGACCCAGCGAACACTAGCCCCACTCTTAACTTAGGTTACTCTAGCCTTGCTCTTGACCCAGCTTACACTATCCTTACTCTTGATTCAGCTTATACTCTTGACCCAACCTACACTAATTCTACTCTTGACCCAGCGTACACTAATCCTACTCCTAACCCAGCTTACACTAGCCCTACTCTTGACCCAGCTTACACTAGCCCTACTCTTGACCCAGCTTACACTAGCCCTACTCTTGACCCAGCTTACACTAGCCCTACTCTTAACCCAGCTTACACTAGCCCTACTCTTGACCCAGCTTACACTAGCCCTACTCTTGACCCAGCGTACACTAATCCTACTCCTAACCCAGCTTACACTAGCCCTACTCTTAACCCAGCTTACACTAGTCCTACTCTTGACCCAGCTTACACTAGCCCTACTCTTGACCCAGCTTACACTAATCCTACTCTTGACCCAGCGTACACTAATCCTACTCTTGACCCAGCGTACACTAATCCTACTCTTGACCCAGCGTACACTAATCCTACTCTTAACCCAGCTTACACTAGCCCTACTCTTGACCCAGCTTACACTAGCCCTACTCTTGACCCAGCTTACACTAGCCCTACTCTTAACCCAGCTTACACTAGCCCTACTCTTAACCCAGCTTACACTAGCCCTACTCTTAACCCAGCTTACACTAGCCCTACTCTTAACCCAGCTTACACTAGCCCTACTCTTGACCCAGCTTACACTAGCCCTACTCTTGACCCAGCTTACACTAGCCTTACTCTTGACCCAGCTTACACTAGGCCTACTCTTGACCCAGCTTACACTAGCCCTACTCTTGACCCAGAATACACTAGCCCTACTCTTAACCCAGCTTACACTAGCCCTACTCTTGACCCAGCGTACACTAATCCTACTCTTGACCCAGCGTACACTAATCCTACTCTTGACCCAGCGTACACTAATCCTACTCCTGATCTAGCTTACATTAGCTCCACTCTTGACCCACCTTATACTAGCTCTACTCTTGACACAGCTTACATTATCTTTACTCTTGGCTCAGCTTACACTAGCTCTACTCTTGACTCAGCTTACACTAGCTCTACTCTTGACTCAGCTTACACTAGCTCTACTCTTGCCACAGCTTACGCTAGCTCTACTCTTGACTCACGTGAACTAGCCCTAATCTTACCCAGCTTATCTTAGATTAGATAAGCAACACAAGCTGAGAACTGGGACTAGAGATCAATATCAGAGAGACCAAAGTAATGGTGCCAGGAAAGACAAAGGTCACAGACAGATATAACCATAAACAAAGAGAAACTGGACCAGACGACCATCTACATCTAAGGCATATATTAGGCGACTATGAGAGACGCGAGACAGAGATAAAGAAAAGTCTAGGAATGGCAAAGCATGTATTGGCCGACTATGAGAGACGCGAGACAGAGATAAAGAAAAGTCTAGGAATGGCAAACCATGTATTAGTCGACTATGAGAGACGCGAGACAGAGATAAAGAAAAGTCTAGAAATGGCAAACCATGTATCAGTCGACTATGAGAGACGCGAGACAGAGATAAAGAAAAGTCTAGAAATGGCAAACCATGTATCAGTCGACTATGAGAGACGCGAGACAGAGATAAAGCGTATATTCAACATCACGAAGACCGTGCTGTTATCCAGGACTTTGTTCATAAAAACAAAATATAAAATGATATACACATTCTGTACTAAATTACACCCCCCCCCCCCCAAACAGAACCCTGGACTCTAAGCAAAAAGTTGAAGAGAACAATAAATGTAGCTCTACAACAAAACAAAAACAAACAAAAAAAACCCCCGGTCATTTATCACTGAAAATGAAAATAAGAAATGCACAAATATTTGAACAACTCTGGAGAGGACTGTGAGCTCTACCATGTCGACAGGGAGCAGGATCTGATGTGAACAACAATCTCGAACGAAGAAGAAGAAGAAGAAGAAGAAGAACTGCAAGTGCAACGTGAGCTCCTCAAGGAAATAAGGATTAGGAAAACAAAATACTTACCAAAAGACATAACAATTTACTGAAGACCATACCAGAAAGAAACGAGGAAGGAAAACGAGGCAGAGAAAGACAGATGTAGATAGGAAGACAACATCAGAGAGTGCATAGGATACAGCCTGGCTGAGTGCATCATCATGGCGAGGGAGCCGGTAATCTGGAGATTCATTACAGCCATCATTAGTACCCAAGACAGCATGCGATGATGATATCAGTCCTACATTTGACCCTGCCTACACCAGGCCAGCACTTGACTCTGCCTACACCAGGCCAGCACTTGACCCTGCCTACACCAGGCCAGCACTTGACTCTGCCTACACCAGGCCAGCACTTGACCCTGCCTACACCAGGCCAGCACTTGACTCTGCCTACACCAGGCCAGCACTTGACCCTGCCTACACCAGGCCAGCCCTTGACCCTGCTTACACCAGGCCAACTCTTCATCCTGCTTACACCAGGCCAACTCTTCACCCTGCTTACACCAGGCCACCTCTTCACCCTGCTTACACCAGGTCAACTCTTCACCCTGCTTACACCAGGCAACCTCTTCAACCTGCTTACACAAATCCAACTCTTCATCCTGCTTACACCAGGCCAGCTTTTCACCTTGCTTAAACCAGGCTAGCTCATGGTCCTGCTTACATCAGGTCAACTCTTCACCCTGCTTAAACCAGGTCAACTCTTCAGCTTGCTTACACCAGGTTAGCTCATGACCCTGCTTACACCAGGTCAACTCTTCACCCAGCTTACACCAAGCCACCTCTTCACCCTACTCACACCAGGTCAACTCTTCACCCTGCTTACACCAGGTCAACACTTCATCCTTCTTACACAAGGCTAGTTCATGTCCCTCCTTACACCAAGCCATGTCTTCACCCTGCTTACATCAGGGCAGCTCATGACCCTGCTTACATCAGGGCAGCTCATGACCCTGTTTACATCAGGGCAGCTCATGACCCTGCTTACATCAGGGCAGCTCATGACCCTGCTTACACCAGGTCAACTCTTCACCCTGCTTATATCAGGGCAGCTCATGACCTTCCTTACATCAGGGCAGCTCATGACCCTGCTAACACCAGGTCAACTCTTCACCCTGCTTACATCAGGGCAGATCATGACCCTGCTTACATCAGGGCAGCTCTTCTCCCTGCTTACACCAGGTCAACTCTTCACCCTGCTTACACCAGGCTAGCTCATGACCCTGCTTACACCAGGCCAACTCTTCACCCTGCTTACACCAGGTCAACTCTTCACCCTGCTTACACCAGGCTAGCTTTTCACCCTGCTTACACCAGGCCAACTCTTCATCCTACTTACACCAGGCAAACTCTTCACCCTGCTTACATCAGGCCAACTCTTCACCCTGCTTACACCAGGCCAACTCTTCACCCTGCTTACACCAGTCCAGCTCTTAACCCTGCTTACACCAGGCCAACTCTTTATCCTGCTTACACCAGGCCAACTCTTCACCCTGCTTACACCAGGCCAACTCTTCACCCTGCTTACACCAGGCCAGCTCTTCACCCTGCTTAGATTAGATAAGCAACACAAGCTGAGAACTGGGACTAGAGATCAATATCAGAGAGACCAAAGTAATGGTGCCAGGAAAGACAAAGGTCACAGACAGATATAACCATAAACAAAGAGAAACTGGACCAGACGACCATCTACATCTAAGGCATATATTAGGCGACTATGAGAGACGCGAGACAGAGATAAAGAAAAGTCTAGGAATGGCAAAGCATGTATTGGCCGACTATGAGAGACGCGAGACAGAGATAAAGAAAAGTCTAGGAATGGCAAACCATGTATTAGTCGACTATGAGAGACGCGAGACAGAGATAAAGAAAAGTCTAGAAATGGCAAACCATGTATCAGTCGACTATGAGAGACGCGAGACAGAGATAAAGAAAAGTCTAGAAATGGCAAACCATGTATCAGTCGACTATGAGAGACGCGAGACAGAGATAAAGCGTATATTCAACATCACGAAGACCGTGCTGTTATCCAGGACTTTGTTCATAAAAACAAAATATAAAATGATATACATATTCTGTATTAAATTACACACCCCCCCCCCCCCAAACAGAACCCTGGACTCTAAGCAAAAAGTTGAAGAGAACAATAAATGTAGCTCTACAACAAAACAAAAACAAACAAAAAAAACCCCCGGTCATTTATCACTGAAAATGAAAATAAGAAATGCACAAATATTTGAACAACTCTGGAGAGGACTGTGAGCTCTACCATGTCGACAGGGAGCAGGATCTGATGTGAACAACAATCTCGAACGAAGAAGAAGAAGAAGAAGAAGAAGAACTGCAAGTGCAACGTGAGCTCCTCAAGGAAATAAGGATTAGGAAAACAAAATACTTACCAAAAGACATAACAATTTACTGAAGACCATACCAGAAAGAAACGAGGAAGGAAAACGAGGCAGAGAAAGACAGATGTAGATAGGAAGACAACATCAGAGAGTGCATAGGATACAGCCTGGCTGAGTGCATCATCATGGCGAGGGAGCCGGTAATCTGGAGATTCATTACAGCCATCATTAGTACCCAAGACAGCATGCGATGATGATATCAGTCCTACATTTGACCCTGCCTACACCAGGCCAGCACTTGACTCTGCCTACACCAGGCCAGCACTTGACCCTGCCTACACCAGGCCAGCACTTGACTCTGCATACACCAGGCCAACTCTTCACCCTGCTTACACCAGGCAAACTCTTCACCCTGCATATACCAGGCCAGCAGTTGACCCTGCTTACACCAGGCCAACACTTCATCCTGCTTACACCAGGCCAACTCTTCACCCTGCTTACACCAGGCCAACTCTTCACCCTGCTTACACCAGGCCAGCTCTTCACCCTGCTTACACCAGGCAAGCTCTTCAACCTGCTTACACCAGGCCAACTCTTGACCCTGCTTACACCAGGCAAACTCTTCACCCTGCTTACACCAGGCAAACTCTTCACCCTGCTTACACCAGGTCAACTCTTCACCCTGATTACACCAGGTCAAGTCTTCACCCTGCTTACACCAGGCCAACTCTTCACCCTGCTTACACCAGGTCAACTCTTCACCCTGCTTACACCAAGCAAACTCTTCACCCTGCTTACACCAGGCCACCTCTTCACTTTGCTTACACCAGGCCAACTCTTCACCCTGCTTACACCAGGCCAACTCTTCACCCTGCTTACAACAGGCCAACTCTTTATCCTGCTTACACCAGGCCAACTCTTTATCCTGCTTACACCAGGCCAACTCTTTATCCTGCTTACACCAGGCCAACTCTTTATCCTACATACACCAGGCCACCTCTTTATCCTACTTACACCAGGCCACCTCTTTATCCTACTTACACCAGGCCAACTCTTTATCCTACTTACACCAGGCCAACTCTTTATCCTACTTACACCAGGCCAACTCTTTATCCTACTTACACCAGGCCAACTCTTTATCCTACTTACACCAGGCCACCTCTTTATCCTACTTACACTAGGCCACCTCTTTATCCTACTTACACCAGGCCACCTCTTCACCCTACTTACACCAGGCCACCTCTTTATCCTACTTACACCAGGCCAACTGTTCACCCTACTTACAGCAGGCCAACTCTTTATCCTACTTACACCAGGCCAACTCGTTATCCTACTTACACCAGGCCAACTCGTTATCCTACTTACACCAGGCCACCTCTTTATCCTACTTACACCAGGCCAACTCTTCACCCTACCTACATCAGGCCAACTCTTTATCCTAATTACACCAGGCCAACTCTTTATCCTACTTACACCAGGCCACCTCTTTATCCTACTTACACCAGGCCAACTCTTCACCTACTTACACCAGGCCAACTCTTCACCCTACTTACATCAGGCCACCTCTTTATCCTACTTACACCAGGCCAACTCTTTATCCTACTTACACCAGGCCAACTCTTCATCCTACTTACACCAGGCCAACTCTTTATCCTACTTACACCAGGCCAACTCTTTATCCTACTTACACCAGGCCAACTCTTTATCCTACTTACACCAAGCCAACTCTTTATCCTACTTACACCAGGCCACCTCTTCACCCTAATTACACCAGGCCAACTCTTCACCCTAATTACACCAGGACAACTCTTCACCCTACTTACACCAGGCCACCTCTTGATCCTACTCACACCAGGCCACCTCTTGATCCTACTCACACCAGGCCACCTCTTTATCCTACTTACACCAGGCCAACTCTTTATCCTACTTACACCAGGCCAACTCTTTATCCTACTTACACCAGGCCAACTCTTCACCCTGCTTACACCAGGCCAACTCTTCACCCTGCTTACACCAGGCCAACTCTTCACCCTGCTTACACCAGGCCAACTCTTCATCCTGCTTACACCAGGCCACCTCTTTATCCTACTTACACCAGGCCAACTCTTTATCCTACTTACACCAAGCCAACTCTTCACCCTGCTTACACCAGGCCACCTCTTTATCCTCCTTACACCAGGCCAACTCTTCACCATGCTTATACCAGGCCAACTCTTTATCCTACTTACACCAGGCCAACTCTTTATGCTACTTACACCAGGCCAACTCTTTATCCTACTTACACCAGGCCAACTCTTTATCCTACTTACACCAGGCCAACTCTTTATCCTACTTACACCAGGCCAACCCTTTATCCTACTTACACCAGGCCAACCCTTCATCCTACTTACACTAGGCCAACTCTTTATCCTACTTACACCAGGCCAACTCTTTATCCTACTTACACCAGGCCACCTCTTCACCCTACTTACACCAGGTCAACTCTTTATCCTACTTACACCAGGCCAACTCTTTATCCTGCTTACACCAGGCCACCTCTTCACCCTGCTTACACCAGGCCAACTCTTTATCCTACTTACACCAGGCCAACTCTTTATCCTGCTTACACCAGGCCAACTCTTTATCCTGCTTACACCAGGCCAACTCTTTATCCTGCTTACACCAGGCCAACTCTTTATCCTACTTACACCAGGCCAACTCTTTATCCTACTTACACCAGGCCAACTCTTTATCCTACTTACACCAGGCCAACCCTTTATCCTACTTACACCAGGCCAACTCTTTATCCTACTTACACCAGGCCAACTCTTTATCCTACTTACACCAGGCCATACAACATATACCTAACTTCAGATACAACGTTAAATAAATGGAGATTTGGTCTGCAACAACAGAGCATAATTGGTGGACATAACAGGAACAGGAAATGGTGGCTGCGGAAGAAAGGAAGCAACAAGGAAACATTAAACCACCTCCTACTCCCTATCCTGCTCCCTCCCCGCGTCAAAAGCAAGAAGAGAAATGTTTTAATAATACTGATCAAGCGGTCAGAGCTGACAGCAAGCACACCTTCACATCAACATTTGAGCTTGACCGCTTTTTCTCTGACTTGGACAAACAAAACAACATTCTTGGGGCTGGAGAGGTCGGCACGGAGACAGCCACGGCTTCCGGCAACTTTATGAAGGTAAACATCGGCAAGAAAGTGAAGGAAGTTTCTATTTGAAAGTAGCGCCCGACCTAGACGGTAATCACATTGTTGGTGCCACCGAAATCTTTGCCGTCTCACTCCCGACAACTTCTCATTTTTCTTATCGCACGCGCAGAACACGGGGAGATAATCTTACAGATCGGTGGCGCATATTGAAGAGCTGGCGAGGGTTAGTCACCACAGCTCAAGTTGTGATGTCTGGGGGAAGCTGAGCTCTCCATTCACCTGAATCACAATCATAAGATAGAAGACTTTTTATCTCTTACATCTTCTTACACCTTGCATCCTTTCCGTGCCGTTAAACGTCACATAGGGGTCGCAAGGTAGTTCGCCAAGATTTCCTGTTTTTGGCGAGCTTTTCAACCTCATCAAGGGATTTTATGCTCACTGATCTGGCCTCTCTTAACATTGTGCTCTTTAGAGTTTCACGTGGTCGACCTCTTTTTCTTCGGCCTGTTGTGTTCCACTTGATAGCTTGTTTTGGTATTCTCTGATCGTTTCTTCCCATCACGTGGCCAACATATGCCCATCTCCTTTTTCTGATCACCCATGAGACTGGTTGTTCGCTCATCTGTCTTATCTCTGTGTTGTTCTTGAATTCGTTCCACTTTATAATAAGTATTTTCCTTAGACATTTGTTTTCAAAAGAGTCTAATTTCTTGTCTATTTCTTTAGTTGTTTTCCAGCTTTCGCATGCATAAATCAGGGTGGATATTATATTTGAATTGAATAATCTGAGCTCGGCTTTTGTGCTTAAACTTTTTAATGCCATATGCTCTCAAGATTCTTGAAGGTCAATGCTGTTTTTGCAGTTCTAACTTCCTTTCTGGCTTCACCATCCTGGTCTATGTGGCTCCTGAGATATGCAAACTGGTGTACTTCTTCAACAGCTGTTCCTTCTACGTATATTTTTCCTTCTTGCTTAATGAGATGTTTCATTATTTTTGTTTCTTCCTTGTTAATTTCAAGTCCTATTTTACCAGCCAGTGAAGACAGGCTATGTGTTTTTTTTCCTTGCATGGAATTCACATTGTCACTGATAAGAGTTATGTCATCAGCAAAATCAAGATCTTCTAGCTGAGTCCCATGTACCCAATCAATGCCTGTTTTACCCGTGCAGCATTTTTTCATTATAAAGTCTATGGCAATTCCAAAAAGCAAGGGAGATAATATACATCCTTGTTTCACGCCTGTTTCAGTCTGGAACCATTCGCTGACTCCTTCTTCTGTGTCTTGACTGCACAAACACATCCGTTGTAGAGGTCCTTAATGATGCTGACAGTTTTAGATGATGTTTCACACAGTCTTAATATTTATTACCCTCACAGAAACTGAACGTTCGGAAAGTCTGCCAGAAATTTTTTTATTTTTTAAAATTCGTCCTCTCAAAAGCAGAATTCTGTTATCAGAACATTTTAAAAATTGTTATTATCCCTGCTGCCTAGTTTCTGCTAACAAACAAGACCCTTCAATAATGTCTTCCGCAAACAAACAAGGCTCTTCTCACAGGACAAAAAACATGACTTTCAAAGAATTGATTTCCGTGAACAAATAAAACTTCACACAACGCGTGGGAAAAAAAATTACTTTCAAATGCTGCTTGATTTCTATCAGGAGAATGTTGGGGTTTTTTTTTACCAACAGATAAGATTCTTGGCTGTTGATTAACTTCTAATTTTATACAATAAGACTCCACCATGTACCAGGCCAACTCTTTATCCTACTTACACCAGGCCAACTCTTTATCCTACTTACACCAGGCCAACTCTTTATCCTACTTACACCAGGCCAACTCTTTATCCTACTTACACCAGGCCAACTCTTTATCCTACTTACACCAGGCCAACTCTTTATCCTACTTACACCAGGCCATACAACATATACCTAACTTCAGATACAACGTTAAATAAATGGAGATTTGGTCTGCAACAACAGAGCATAATTGGTGGACATAACAGGAACAGGAAATGGTGGCTGCGGAAGAAAGGAAGCAACAAGGAAACATTAAACCACCTCCTACTCCCTATCCTGCTCCCTCCCCGCGTCAAGAGCAAGAAGAGAAATGTTTTAATAATACTGATCAAGCGGTCAGAGCTGACAGCAAGTACACCTTCACATCAACATTTGAGCTTGACCGCTTTTCTCTGACTTGGACAAACAAAACAACATTCTTGGGGCTGGAGAGGTCGGCACGGAGACAGCCACGGCTTCCGGCAACTTTATGAAGGTAAACATCGGCAAGAAAGTGAAGGAAGTTTCTATTTGAAAGTAGCGCCCGACCTAGACGGTAATCACATTGTTGGTGCCACCGAAATCTTTGCCGTCTCACTCCCGACAACTTCTCATTTTTCTTATCGCACGCGCAGAACACGGGGAGATAAATCTTACAGATCGGTGGCGCATATTGAAGAGCTGGCGAGGGTTAGTCACCACAGCTCAAGTTGTGATGTCTGGGGGAAGCTGAGCTCTCCATTCACCTGAATCACAATCATAAGATAGAAGACTTTTTATCTCTTACATCTTCTTACACCTTGCATCCTTTCCGTGCCGTTAAACGTCACATAGGGGTCGCAAGGTAGTTCGCCAAGATTTCCTGTTTTTGGCGAGCTTTTCAACCTCATCAAGGGATTTTATGCTCACTGATCTGGCCTCTCTTAACATTGTGCTCTTTAGAGTTTCACGTGGTCGACCTCTTTTTCTTCGGCCTGTTGTGTTCCACTTGATAGCTTGTTTTGGTATTCTCTGATCGTTTCTTCCCATCACGTGGCCAACATATGCCCATCTCCTTTTTCTGATCACCCATGAGACTGGTTGTTCGCTCATCTGTCTTATCTCTGTGTTGTTCTTGAATTCGTTCCACTTTATAATAAGTATTTTCCTTAGACATTTGTTTTCAAAAGAGTCTAATTTCTTGTCTATTTCTTTAGTTGTTTTCCAGCTTTCGCATGCATAAATCAGGGTGGATATTATATTTGAATTGAATAATCTGAGCTCGGCTTTTGTGCTTAAACTTTTTAATGCCATATGCTCTCAAGATTCTTGAAGGTCAATGCTGTTTTTGCAGTTCTAACTTCCTTTCTGGCTTCACCATCCTGGTCTATGTGGCTCCTGAGATATGCAAACTGGTGTACTTCTTCAACAGCTGTTCCTTCTACGTATATTTTTCCTTCTTGCTTAATGAGATGTTTCATTATTTTTGTTTCTTCCTTGTTAATTTCAAGTCCTATTTTACCAGCCAGTGAAGACAGGCTATGTGTTTTTTTTCCTTGCATGGAATTCACATTGTCACTGATAAGAGTTATGTCATCAGCAAAATCAAGATCTTCTAGCTGAGTCCCATGTACCCAATCAATGCCTGTTTTACCCGTGCAGCATTTTTTCATTATAAAGTCTATGGCAATTCCAAAAAGCAAGGGAGATAATATACATCCTTGTTTCACGCCTGTTTCAGTCTGGAACCATTCGCTGACTCCTTCTTCTGTGTCTTGACTGCACAAACACATCCGTTGTAGAGGTCCTTAATGATGCTGACAGTTTTAGATGATGTTTCACACAGTCTTAATATTTATTACCCTCACAGAAACTGAACGTTCGGAAAGTCTGCCAGAAATTTTTTTATTTTTTTAAAATTCGTCCTCTCAAAAGCAGAATTCTGTTATCAGAACATTTTAAAAATTGTTATTATCCCTGCTGCCTAGTTTCTGCTAACAAACAAGACCCTTCAATAATGTCTTCCGCAAACAAACAAGGCTCTTCTCACAGGACAAAAAACATGACTTTCAAAGAATTGATTTCCGTGAACAAATAAAACTTCACACAACGCGTGGGAAAAAAAATTACTTTCAAATGCTGCTTGATTTCTATCAGGAGAATGTTGGGGTTTTTTTTACCAACAGATAAGATTCTTGGCTGTTGATTAACTTCTAATTTTATACAATAAGACTCCACCATGTACCAGGACCTCTCCCCTCCCCCCAGTAATAAGGATTACTGTACGACTACTAGACAAGTGTAACGTGATTTTTATCAAATAAACTTCTTCTCCTGTGTTTAGTTTTATCCAAGGTTACCACCTAGACAAGGAAACGGGTTGCCTCCATGAATCCTACAGTCAGCAGGAGTTGTTGTGTGCCCCCAGGGTTATCTTGGACAAACAAAACAACATTCTTGGGGCTGGAGAGGTCGGCACGGAGACAGCCACGGCTTCCGGCAACTTTATGAAGGTAAACATCGGCAAGAAAGTGAAGGAAGTTTCTATTTGAAAGTAGCGCCCGACCTAGACAGTAATCACATTGTTGGTGCCACCGAAATCTTTGCCGTCTCACTCCCGACAACTTCTCATTTTTCTTATCGCACGCGCAGAACACGGGGAGATAAATCCTACAGATCGGTGGCGCATATTGAAGAGCTGGCGAGGGTTAGTCACCACAGCTCAAGTTGTGATGTCTGGGGGAAGCTGAGCTCTCCATTCACCTGAATCACAATCATAAGATAGAAGACTTTTTATCTCTTACATCTTCTTACATCTTGCATCCTTTCCGTGCCGTTAAACGTCACATAGGGGTCGCAAGGTAGTTCGCCAAGATTTCCTGTTTTTGGCGAGCTTTTCAACCTCATCAAGGGATTTTATGCTCACTGATCTGGCCTCTCTTAACATTGTGCTCTTTAGAGTTTCACGTGGTCGACCTCTTTTTCTTCGGCCTGTTGTGTTCCACTTGATAGCTTGTTTTGGTATTCTCTGATCGTTTCTTCCCATCACGTGGCCAACATATGTCCATCTCCTTTTTCTGATCACCCATGAGACTGGTTGTTCGCTCATCTGTCTTATCTCTGTGTTGTTCTTGAATTCGTTCCACTTTATAATAAGTATTTTCCTTAGACATTTGTTTTCAAAAGAGTCTAATTTCTTGTCTATTTCTTTAGTTGTTTTCCAGCTTTCGCATGCATAAATCAGGGTGGATATTATATTTGAATTGAATAATCTGAGCTTGGCTTTTGTGCTTAAACTTTTTAATGCCATATGCTCTCAAGATTCTTGAAGGTCAATGCTGTTTTTGCAGTTCTAACTTCCTTTCTGGCTTCACCATCCTGGTCTATGCAGCTCCTGAGATATGCAAACTGGTGTACTTCTTCAACAGCTGTTCCTTCTACGTATATTTTTCCTTCTTGCTTAATGAGAAGTTTCATTATTTTTGTTTCTTCCTTGTTAATTTCAAGTCCTATTTTACCAGCCAGTGAAGACAGGCTATGTGTTTTTTTTCCTTGCATCGAATTCACATTGTCACTGATAAGAGTTATGTCATCAGCAAAATCAAGATCTCCTAGTTGAGTCCCATGTACCTAATCAATGCCTGTTTTACCCGTGCAGCATTTTTTCATTATAAAGTCTATGGCAATTCCAAAAAGCAAGGGAGATAATATACATCCTTGTTTCACGCCTGTTTCAGTCTGGAACCATTCGCTGACTCCTTCTTCTGTGTCTTGACTGCACAAACACATCCGCTGTAGACGTCCTTAATGATGCTGACAGTTTTAGATGATGTTTCACACAGTCTTAATATTTATTACCCTCACAGAAACTGAACGTTCGGAAAGTCTGCCAGAAATTTTTTTATTTTTTTAAAATTCGTCCTCTCAAAAGCAGAATTCTGTTATCAGAACATTTTAAAAATTGTTATTATCCCTGCTGCCTAGTTTCTGCTAACAAACAAGACCCTTCAATAATGTTTTCCGCAAACAAACAAGGCTCTTCTCACAGGACAAAAAAAACATGACTTTCAAATAATTGATTTCCGTGAACAAATAAAACTTCACACAACAGCTTGATCTACACGTGGAAAAAAAAATTACTTTCAAATGCTGCTTGATTTCTATCAGGAGAATGTTGGGGTTTTTTACCAACAGATAAGATTCCTGGCTGTTGATTAACTTCTAATTTTATACAATAAGACTCCACCATGTACCAGGACCTCTCCCCTCCCCCCAGTAATAAAGATTACTGTACGACTACTAGACAAGTGTAACGTGATTTTTATCAAATAAACTTCTTCTCCTGTGTTTAGTTTTATCCAAGGTTACCACCTAGACAAGGAAACGGGTTGCCTCCATGAATCCTACAGTCAGCAGGAGTTGTTGTGTGCCCCCAGGGTTATCCATCGGTGCTCTTTCTCTCTGGGCTAAGTTTTGGCACTTAAATGTCTCGCGAAAGTACAGGCTTGAAAGACGCGCCGGAGTTTGGGGACCGTTCTGGCATGTACAGAGTCTGGGGACTGTTCTGGCATGTACAGAGTTTGGGGACTGTTCTGGCATGTACAGAGTTTGGGGACTGTTCTGGCATGTACAGAGTCTGGGGACTGTTCTGGCATGTACAGAGTCTAGTGACCGTTCTGGCATGTACAGAGTCTAGTGACCGTTCTGCCAGAGTCTGAGGACCGTTCTGGCATGTACAGAGTCTAGTGACCGTTCTGGCAGAGTCTGAGGACCGTTCTGGGATGTACAGAGTCTGGGGACCGTTCTGGCAAGTTTCTGTGGTCATTCTGTTTACATTTGTCTGTGATTGTAACAGCGTCTACACATGTTTTGTCAGCACTAGACCTGTGATACAGCTGAACGGTCTATGAGAAAGCTGTCCCGACATTCCAAGCTGAAGTGTGAATATAAACAAAAAAATCTCTCACCTTAACTTTTGTTGTGATCAGGCCTGAGTGGGTTCTCTGGAGAGAGAGAGAGGAAGGGAGCGAGAGAGAGAGAGGGAGAGGGAGAGAGAGAGAGGGAGACTGATTGATTGATTGATTGATCTTTATTTCAAAAGGGTTAAGAACTGGGCACGCAGGCCCGTCTGACATTCTGCCCTTTATCTTACATCTTTCACTCTGTTCCAGACATTCTACAAACATTCTACAAAGGGTTCATATAACAAACATAACTAACATTGAAGCTGAGAGACATAAAATAAAATATAACATTTACGTTTCGCTCTTAAACATTCACTCAGTACAGAATTAACTACATACATTATAAATGACTATCTACTAAACAAAATTTTCGGGACTATTCAGAAAACAATTAATTGTATTCGGTGTCTGTAAGAGCAGCTTAAGATAACTTTTAAGTTTTATAATTCATGGAGGCATGTAGTCGACATCAAATAGATATTGGGAAAGCTTGTAGTTGTAGGAAGGAGTATAATTTATATTTTTTATATAGGATGGGAGGGTATTCCAAAGATAAGCAGCAGAATAACTAAAGCTTTTCTTGTAAAGATCAAGTCTAGGTTTTGGAAGACATATGTTGTTCAAGCGTTGGCTGCACTTTGGGCTAAATTTAAACAGGTTCCATAGATAAGGCGGGGCATGCCGTGAAAGAATTTGATGTACTAACTTGGCTTTGTTGAAGAGGAACCTGTTCTTAAGAGGTAGTATTTTGATACGTTTGTGATGATTAGTTGTTTGTGCTTGATCTTTGTCACTAATAAGCTTTACTGCTCGCTTTTGGAGTGAGCAAAGCCTCTTTGTATTTGACACTGAGCAACCATCCCAAACTGTTGAGCAATAGTCTAAATGTGTTTGTATATGAGATATGTAGTATGTCTTCCTAGTGTCTTGATCTATGAAGTGCTTAATTTTAGCTAATTGGTATAATTTTTGTGCGATGAGAGTTCCAGGTCAGATGTTGGTCAATGGAGAGGGAGGATCAGAGAGGTAGGGAGAGAGGCAGGGAGAGCAGGGAGAGACAGGGAAGGAGGGAGGGGAAGGAGAAAGAGAGGGAAGGAGGGAGGGGAAGTAGAGAGAGAGGAAGGGAGCGAGAGAGAGGGCGAAGAGAGAGGAAAGGAGCGAGAGAGAGAGAGAGGGAGGATCAGAGAGGTAGGGAGAGAGGCAGGGAGGGATAGAGAGGGAGGGAGAACAGGGATAGAGAGGGAAGGAGGGAGGGGAAGGAGAGAGAGGGAGGGAAAGAGAGGGGTAGGTAGGGAGGGGGAAGGAGAGAGAGAGGGAGGGAGGGAGATACAGAGCAGAAGGGACAGGAAGGGAGAGAGAGCTTCCTTGTTATTTTACACCGACTTACAGGCTTAAGCGCAGGGGCTGGGTAGTTGCTGGGCTGTCCGGCATGAAGGGACTACAGACTACAGGTTACTGTTTCATGTCACACGCACTTATTGCTACAACTTGCCTGTTATCTTCTACCAAAGACTGCGACTTATCAGTTTGTGTATTCTCTGTGTAAATCAGCCATAAAGTAATAGCAGAGATTCACAGCTAGAGACTTTATGCATGTTCTGTGTAATACAGCCATATAGTAATATCAGAGATTCACAGCTAGAGAGTTTCTGCATTGTTCTGTGTAATACAGCCATATAGTAATATCAGAGATTCACAGCTAGAGAGTTTCTGCATTGTTCTGTGTAATACAGCCATATAGTAATATCAGAGATTCACAGCTAGAGAGTTTCTGCACTGTTCTGTGTAATACAGCCATATAGTAATATCAGAGATTCACAGCCAGAGAGTTTCTGCACTGTTCTGTGTAATACAGCCATATAGTAATATCAGAGATTCACAGCTAGAGAGTTTCTGGACTGTTCTGTGTAATACAGCCATATAGTAATACCAGAGATTGACAGCCAGAGAGAGATCTGAGATGGACAGTTAGAGTTCCAACCTGTGCTGTGCTTCACCGTAAACTTACACTCGAATAATGAAAGAAATAAATGGCAGTTATATCTCGGAGATGAAGATAATAATAAAGTAAAAGAACAAGTGAAAAGAGTCAAGTTGGGAGACATTCTCGGGCTGAACATAATAATAATAAAAGAAAGGAACAAGTGAGAAGAGTCAAGTACGGAGATATGATCAGGCTGAAGATAATAATAATAAAAGAAAGGAACAAGTGAGAAGAGTCAAGTATGGAGACATTATCAGGCTGAAGATAATAATAATAAAAGAAAGGAACAAGTGAGAAGAGTCAAGTTCGGAGACATTATCATGCTGAAGATAATAATAATAAAAGAAAGGAACAAGTGAGAAGAGTCAAGTATGGAGACATTATCAGGCTGAAGATAATAATAATAATAAAAGAAAGAAACAAGTGAAAAGAGTCAAGATCGGAGACATGATCAGGCTGAAGATAATAATAATAATAAAAGAAAGGAACAAGTGAGAAGAGTCAAGTACGGAGACATTATCAGGCTGAAGATAATAATAATAAAAGAAAGGAACAAGTGAGAAGAGTCAAGTATGGAGGCATTATCAGGCTGAAGATAATAATAATAATAAAAGAAAGAAACAAGTGAGAAGAGTCAAGTATGGAGGCATTATCAGGCTGAAGATAATAATAATAATAATAATAAAAGAAAGAAACAAGTGAGAAGAGTCAAGTTCGGAGATATGATCAGGCTGAAGATAATAATAATAATAAAAGAAAGAAACAAGTGAGAAGAGTCAAGTTCGGAGATATGATCAGGCTGAAGATAATAATAATAAAAGAAAGAAACAAGTGAGAAGAGTCAAGTTGGGAGATATGATGAGGCTGGATCACAGCGGGCCCCCATAAACCCTGCTTAGTAACGTGAAACCTGGGCTTGCTCTCATGTAAAACATACGACTGGCGGGCTAGACTAGCCAGCTTGTGTAATGCCGAGGATGGCCAAGACAAGAATGAGAGCCAAGGTGGCACGAGGACTAGAGAAACACACAGGATAAAAGTAACGGAACAAACGCAGCACACGATCACGTTTATCAAGTATGTAATAGAATATCTCCATCTCCCAAGCGTTTCTTCAACAGTCTATGAAGTTATGACTTCTCTCAGACCCCCCCGTCTCTCAACCGTCCTGCTTGACCGCCTTCTATCCTCATATCTTACTACATCTAACGTTGAAACAAGTAGAGCTGAGGAAACTACCCTCTAATACACTCAGTCTCAGCAGGGAGGCACCCGGCTCCCCAGGGAAGGGATTTCAAGTCTTCTGGGAGGAATGTACAATGTAAAGAATCTGTAATGTTGGGAATCCTTTCTGAATGATGACTTAATATATAAGGGAGGATTCGGGCGGCAAACTGGGTTAAAAAAAAGAGGATTTGGACATGGGACGCTGATGAATTTTTGATTGCTTGGATGCAGGTGACACTGAGTAATGTGTACTTAAGTTTACCCACCCCCCCCTCCTTTTTGCAGTTAGCTCTATTCTTCTGTATGTTCTTATATCTCCTTGCAGTTAGCTCTGTTCTTCTGTATGTTCTTATATCTCCTTGCAGTTAGCTCTGTTCTTCTGTATGTTCTTATATCTCCTTGCAGTTAGCTCTGTTCTTCTGTATGTTCTTCTATCTCCTTGCAGTTAGCTCTGTTCTTCTGTATGTTCTTCTATCTCCTTGCAGTTAGCTCTGTTCTTCTGTATGTTCTTATATCTCCTATCTCTGTTCTTCTGTATGTTCTTATATCTCCTTGCACTAATCTCTGTTCTTCTGTATGTTCTTATATCTCCTTGCAGTTAGCTCTGTTCTTCTGTATGTTCTTCTATCTCCTTGCAGTTAGCTCTGTTCTTCTGTATGTTCTTATATCTCCTATCTCTGTTCTTCTGTATGTTCTTATATCTCCTTGCACTAATCTCTGTTCTTCTGTATGTTCTTATATCTCCTTGCAGTTATCTCTGTTCTTCTGTATGTTCTTATATCTCCTTGCAGTTATCTCTGTTCTTCTGTATGTTCTTATATCTCCTTGCAGTTAGCTCTGTTCTTCTGTATGTTCTTCTATCTCCTTGCAGTTAGCTCTGTTCTTCTGTATGTTCTTATATCTCCTATCTCTGTTCTTCTGTATGTTCTTATATCTCCTTGCACTAATCTCTGTTCTTCTGTATGTTCTTATATCTCCTTGCAGTTATCTCTGTTCTTCTGTATGTTCTTATATCTCCTTGCAGTTATCTCTGTTCTTCTGTATGTTCTTATATCTCCTTGCAGTTAGCTCTGTTCTTCTGTATGTTCACATTTCAAGCGCCTCACATTTTCTTGTCTATTTTTTGCTTATTTCTATGGCCATGTTTCTATGCCAATGCATTAGTGTATAGTGGTGATGGTTCTCAGTATCAGTAGCTGTGCTATGTTTGCAAGTAAGAATTCTTTGTCATTCTACAGAAAGTACATTTGGTCATGATGATGAAGTGACAGAAGACAATACTGCGTGTGTAGCAGATCATGAGCTGCTAGACACGACTGATCTTCCTTCCGTGAGAACTTCTGTGTTACCTGGGCCAGAAGTGTTAGAAGTAACACAGGTATGACCTCGCATCTTGAAATCTACAGGTGAAAGAACAAAAATATACGTTTTCCTTCTATGCCTGCCACGAACGAGGCTGTAGATATAAATATATACTTAACATGGGCGTGGTTGAGTGTGGAAGAACTACTAGATACAGAAATGACCGTATTAACTGCAAGCACACATCGGTGGTACAGCGGACTGCGGTACTAGATACAGAAATGACCGTATTAACTGCAAGCACACATCAGTGGTACAGCGGACTGCGGTACTAGATACAGAAATGACCGTATTAACTGCAAGCACACATCAGTGGTACAGCGGACTGCGGTACTAGATACAGAAATGACCGTATTAACTGCAAGCACACATCGGTGGTACAGCGGACTGCGGTACTAGATACAGAAATGACCGTATTAACTGCAAGCACACATCAGTGGTACAGCGGACTGCGGTACTAGATACAGAAATGACCGTATTAACTGCAAGCACACATCAGTGGTACAGCGGACTGCGGTACTAGATACAGAAATGACCGTATTAACTGCAAGCACACATCAGTGGTACAGCGGACTGCGGTACTAGATACAGAAATGACCGTATTAACTGCAAGCACACATCACTGGTACAGCGGACTGCGGTACTAGATACAGAAATGACCGTACTAACTGCAAGCACACATCACTGGTACAGCGGACTGCGGTACTAGATACAGAAATGACCGTATTAACTGCAAGCACACATCAGTGGTATAGCGGACTGCGGTACTAGATACAGAAATGACCGTACTAACTGCAAGCACACATCAGTGGTACAGCGGACTGCGGTACTAGATACAGAAATGACCGTATTAACTGCAAGCACACATCACTGGTACAGCGGACTGCGGTACTAGATACAGAAATGACCGTACTAACTGCAAGCACACATCACTGGTACAGCGGACTGCGGTACTAGATACAGAAATGACCGTATTAACTGCAAGCACACATCACTGGTACAGCGGACTGCGTGAGAACCAACAGATATTATCATCGGCTGTCAACACCCAGCATTCTGACAAGAAAGGAAGCATGTAGATATCATGTTTACCTGTCAAAACTTAGTCACTCATTTGCATGTCCCTTGCGGAACTTTGCCTCCCTAACAGCTCTCCTGTAGCCCTCACGGTTATAAACAAGGTGGCCTGCAGCTGATGCATCCATTTCCAGATTATCAACGATGTCTTGCAGCCATCCTCGCCTTGGTCTTCCTCTCTTTCTTTTTCCCATTATGTACCCTTCCAAGACGGTCTTCTTTAAATTCTCATGAAGTTTAATACGTTCAAAATATTTATCTTTTCTCTGTTTAATCCTCTTTATTACCCAACCTTCTTCAATATTAAGTTCTTGTAGTAGGGATATATTTGTTCTTTTTTATGTCCATGATATTTGAAGAATACTTCTGTTGCATTTGCATTCAAAGGCATATATGTGTTTCTCAGCTGTTTTGTTAAGTGTCCAGGTCTCACAGGCATATGTTGCGATGGGAAAGATGCATGCCCTTAAAAATGTTATTTTTGTAGTTCTGTCTGTTCCTCTCCACAGATTCTTTAGTTGTTTTACTTCATGAAGAGCGACAGATGTCTTCCTTTTAATTTCCCTCATTGTATCTCCATTGTTAGTTAGTCAACTCACTGGGTACAGTCTGCAAAAGAGGTGACGGTGACTGAAAGGATAAGGGAAGAAAATTATTTTCACTAGATTAGATGACGTCATCAGATGAGTGTCTCAGAACCCGAGAACACGAGCACTGGCAACGTGTACTTGTTCTCTCCGGTTTAGTCCTGACACCAAAGTCTGTGAAACAAAACCACAGCAATTATAAGCGGAACAATTACAACAACAAGAATTACAACAACAAGAATTACAACAGCAAGAATTACAACAACAAGAATTACAACAACAATAATTACAACAGCAAGAATTACAACAACAATAATTACAACAACAAGAATTACAACAGCAAGAATTACAACAACAAGAATTACAACAGCAAGAATTACAACAACAAGAATTACAACAGCAAGAATTACAACAACAAGAATTACAACAGCAAGAATTACAACAGCAAGAATTAAAACAGCAAGAATTACAACAGCAAGAATTACTCGCTGGACCGAGCCTAAGAAATTAAACTTTTTTTAAAAAAACTTCATCTTCCACTTAAAAAAAAAAAATGAGGCGTCTGGACTTAAGAGATACCCAGCAAGGAGACAGTTGGCAGCTACAGCAGGTAATAAGAACTTCGCTATTTTTAACAGGAACTTGCAAGTCTGAAATGCCACCACAGATAACCATCAAAATATCAACAACAACAAAATTGGACGACGGGTTTTTTTTTCTAAGAGGACGATAATGGGAAAGATGAGAGACGGTGAAGTCTGAGTGTGACAGAGACAGACAGACAGACAGACAGACAGACAGGCAGGCAGGCAGGCAGGCAGGCAGGCAGACAGATAGATAGAGACTGACTGATCTTTATTTCAAAAGGGAGAGAACAAGTATAAGATTGATCTTTCTGCACTGAATCCAGCTTTCCTGGCTGATCCCCTAGGTCAAATTGTTGTCAGATTATTTCTCAGTCATTTTGGTGGTGTTTTTTTTTTCCTTCTCCTTGTCAGGTTTTGGTCACGTGTCTTATCAGACACACTTGGCCCACATTCTACCTGTGCTGTTTTCTAGAGAAGTGTGACAGACTCTGATGTTTTCAAGTCACGGAGTGTCTGTGTGACAGAATCTGATGTTTTCAAGTCACGGAGTGTCTGTGTGACAGAATCTGATGTTTTCAAGTCACGGAGTGTCTGTGTGACAGAATCTGATGTTTTCAAGTCACGGAGTGTCTGTGTGACAGACTCTGATGTTTTCAAGTCACGGAGTGTCTGTGTGACAGACTCTGATGTTTTCAAGTCACGGAGTGTCTGTGTGACAGACTCTGAAGCTTTCAAGTCAGGGAGTGTCTGTGCCTTGTACATCGTATAAAGCTACAGATACAGCACTCTAACTTTCCCTTAATTGGAACTCTTCTCCAGCTATTACATGAAATGGTTGCTTCAACAGGCCGCTTCACACAGATCGTTATGGAATCTGTCAGGGACTGATAATGGGTCAGTCGCAGATCGTTATGGAATCTGTCAGGGACTGATAATGGGTCAGTCGCAGATCGTTATGGAATCTGTCAGGGACTGATAATGGGTCAGTCGCAGATCGTTATGGAATCTGCCAGGGATTGATAATGGGTCAGTCGCAGATCGTTATGGAATCTGCCAGGGACTGATAATGGGTCAGTCGCAGATCGTTATTGTAAATAAATAAACATTGGTTTTTCTTTAAGTGTCGCGATACAGAACGATGCCACCAACTCCGGCACTACATGACTATGATATCTATCACATACTAATTACACTGACAGTTACTACAAGTCTATGATATCTATCACCTACTAATTACACTGACAGTTATTACATGACTATGATATCTATCACCTACTAATTACACTGACAGTTATTACATGACTATGATGTCTATCACCTACTATTACACTGACAGTTGCTACATGACTATCATATCTATCACCTATTAATTACACTAGCAGTTACTACAAGACTATGGTATCTATCACTACTAATTACACTGACAGTTACTACATGACTATGTATCTATCACCTAATAATTACACTAGCATTACTACATGACTATATCTATCACCTATTAATTACACTAGCAGCAACTACATGACTATATCTATCACCTATTAATTACACTAGCAGTACTACATGACTATGTATCTATCACCTACTTATTACACTGACAGTTATTACATGACTATGAATCTATCACCTACTATTACACTAGCAGCAACTACATGACTATGATGTCTATCACCTACTTATTACACTGACAGTTACTACAGTCTATGATATCTATCGACTACTAATTACACTGATAGTTACTACATGACTATATCTATCACCTAATAATTACACTGACAGTTATTACATGACTATGATTTCTATCACCTACTATTACACTGACAGTTATTACATGACTATGATTTCTATCACCTACTTATTACACTGACAGTTACTACAGTCTATGATATCTATCACCTATTAATTACACTAGCATTACTACATGACTATGATGTCTATCACCTACTATTACACTGACAGCTACTACAAGACTATGGTATCTATCGACTACTAATTACACTAACAGCTACTACAAGACTATGGTATCTATCACTACTAATTACACTGACAGTTATTACATGACTATGATGTCTATCACCTACTAATTACACTAGCAGTTACTACATGACTATGTATCTATCACCTACTTATTACACTGACAGCTACTACAAGTCTATGATATCTATCACCTACTAATTACAACAGCAAGAATTACAACAGCAAGAATTACAACAGCAAGAATTACAACAGCAAGAATTACAACAGCAAGAATTACAACAACAAGAATTACAACAACAAGAATTACAACAGCAAGAATTACAACAACAAGAATTACAACAACAAGAATTACAACAGCAAGAATTACAACAACAAGAATTACAACAGCAAGAATTACAACAGCAAGAATTACAACAACAAGAATTACAACAACAAGAATTACAACAGCAAGAATTACAACAGCAAGAATTACAACAGCAAGAATTACAACAGCAAGAATTACTCGCTGGACCGAGCCTAAGAAATTAAACTTTTTAAAAAAAACTTCATCTTCCACTTAAAAAAAAAAAAGAGGCGTCTGGACTTAAGAGATACCCAGCAAGTGACAGGAGACAGTTGGCAGCTACAGCAGGTAATAAGAACATCGCTATTTTTAACAGGAACTTGCAAGTCTGAAATGCCACCACAGATAACCATCAAAATATCAACAACAACAAAATTGGACGACGGTTTTTTTTCCTAAGAGGACGATAATGGGAAAGATGAGAGACGGTGAAGTCTGAGTGTGACAGATGACAGACAGACAGACAGACAGACAGGCAGGCAGGCAGGCAGGCAGGCAGGCAGGCAGACAGATAGATAGAGACTGACTGATCTTTATTTCAAAAGGGAGAGAACAAGTATAAGATTGATCTTTCTGCACTGAATCAGCTTTTGGCTGATCCCCTAGGTCAAATTGTTGTCAGATTATTTCTCAGTCATTTTGGTGGTGTTTTTTTTTTCCTTTTCCTTGTCAGGTTTTGGTCACGTGTCTTATCAGACACACTTGGCCCACATTCTACCTGTGCTGTTTTCTAGAGAAGTGTGACAGACTCTGATGTTTTCAAGTCACGGAGTGTCTGTGTGACAGAATCTGATGTTTTCAAGTCACGGAGTGTCTGTGTGACAGAATCTGATGTTTTCAAGTCACGGAGTGTCTGTGTGACAGAATCTGATGTTTTCAAGTCACGGAGTGTCTGTGTGACAGACTCTGATGTTTTCAAGTCACGGAGTGTCTGTGTGACAGACTCTGATGCTTTCAAGTCAGGGAGTGTCTGTGCCTTGTACATCGTATAAAGCAACAGATACAGCACTCTAACTTTCCCTTAATTGGAACTCTTCTCCAGCTATTACATGAAATGGTTGCTTCAACAGGCCGCTTCACACAGATCGTTATGGAATCTGTCAGGGACTGATAATGGGTCAGTCGCAGATCGTTATGGAATCTGTCAGGGACTGATAATGGGTCAGTCGCAGATCGTTATGGAATCTGTCAGGGACTGATAATGGGTCAGTCGCAGATCGTTATGGAATCTGCCAGGGATTGATAATGGGTCAGTCGCAGATCGTTATGGAATCTGCCAGGGACTGATAATGGGTCAGTCGCAGATCGTTATGGAATCTGCCAGGGATTGATAATGGGTCAGTCGCAGATCGTTACTGTAAATAAATAAACATTGGTTTTTCTTTAAGTGTCGCGATACAGAACGATGCCACCAACTCCGGCACTACATGACTATGATATCTATCACCTACTAATTACACTGACAGTTACTACATGACTATCATATCTATCACCTACTAATTACACTGACAGCTACTACATGACTATCATATCTATCACCTACTAATTACACTGACAGCTACTACATGACTATGATACCTATCACCTACTAATTACACTGACAGTTATTACATGACTATGATATCTATCACCTACTAATTACACTGACAGTTATTACATGACTATGATATCTATCACCTACTAATTACACTGACAGCTACTACATGACTATGATATCTATCACCTACTAATTACACTGACAGTTACTACATGACTATCATATCTATCACCTACTAATTACACTGACAGTTATTACATGACTATGATATCTATCACATACTAATTACACTGACAGTTACTACAAGTCTATGATATCTATCACCTACTAATTACACTGACAGTTACTACATGACTATCATATCTATCACCTACTAATTACACTGACAGTTATTACATGACTATGATATCTATCACCTACTAATTACACTGACAGTTATTACATGACTATGATATCTATCACATACTAATTACACTGACAGTTACTACAAGTCTATGATATCTATCACCTACTAATTACACTGACAGTTATTACATGACTATGATATCTATCACCTACTAATTACACTGACAGCTACTACATGACTATGATATCTATCACCTACTAATTACACTGACAGCTACTACATGACTATGATATCTATCACCTACTAATTACACTGACAGCTACTACAAGTCTATGATATCTATCACCTACTAATTACACTGACAGTTACTACATGACTATGATATCTATCACCTACTAATTACACTAACAGTTACTACATGACTATGATATCTATCACCTACTAATTACACTAACAGTTACTACATGACTATGATATCTATCACCTACTAATTACACTGACAGTTACTACATGACTATCATATCTGTCACCTACTAATTACACTGACAGTTACTACATGACTATGATATCTATCACCTACTAATTACACTGAGAAACTGTAAGCTGTAGATATAACAATTTCTATGAGATGGTTCACTGAAGTTACAAAATGTTATTCTGAAATCTCATCTAAGGTTATAAGGTTGATAAAGGCTGTTGTACGACACACTGATAGCCGCCTTGGTACAGGTAAAGATAAAATTCCCGTTTCCATGCCGTTAAGGCATATTGGGGAATACGGTGTTGGGCCCGTATTTTCCATGACCTCCGGCACATGAAAGTCTGATGTGATCAGTATCACGCCTGGCCGCTTTACTTTCCCAGATTTCTCTGGCACCCATTTTGAGAGGCTTGGTACAGGGACTAAAGAAGAAAGCACGATTCCGTGAGAGTGAAAAACTTGCAAACCCCTGCTTCGACGTCCTGCCACAGACTCCATGACACTGTAAGCGTCCAGGAGTCCGTGATGACCTCTAGCTCGTATCAGAAACACACACCGATGTTCCCAGGCCTAGGTCGCCCATGATTCATCGCATCTCATTCCCCTGCGTGATGTTCTCCCAGCCATCTTGATCCACCACGTGTCTCCCTGGGAGACGAGTAATTAGCAGCGACAATTTTCCCGCCTCCCTCGGCAGCTTTCACACAGGGGCCGCCACTTGGTGCTGCCTCGCTCAGGATGGGAAAGAGCCATCTAGAAAATCTGGCAGCTTTGTCAAGGGAAAAAAAAAGTGACAACTTTATAGCAGGCTGTGGAGATTAGCCCGTGGAGAATTGAAGGAAAGGAAGAGACGGGGTGTTGAATGATAGAATCAATGACAATCTTCATTATCGTGACCTGATGAGAGACACGGCGCTCGGATACCGCCCTTTATACCTCTAGCTTGCGTATGCATCATTCACACACCAGGCACAGAAAGCCCGAACCTGACTACACCAGGATAAGAAATAGGGGTGGGCGAGGGGGCTGCGGCTGGAAACCAGCATAGCAATACTAGGATTTGGGAAGTGGTATCCAGGGCTGCACCTCATGATTCTCCTCGGTGCTATCTAGTACGTGCACTCTGCTGAGATCCTCAAAACAAAAAAAAAAAAGGGAGAAGGAAGAAAACGGACCGCTTATAAGTTTGTCCGATGTGCACTGACGATAGCCCTTCAACATTTTTTAAATGTATGCAGTGGATAAACAAAAATACACGAGGGGGTACAAAAATAAAGAAAGCTGAAGCAACGTCACAACACAAATAATTGACCAAGGTGTAGTACTCATACAACATACAATGAAGCAATACAAAATAAAAACCTGTCAAGTACTCTTTACACGATATACTGAAACAAAGAAGAAAATCAACCAAGTACTCATTACAAGATATACTGAAACAAAGAGGAAAATCAACCAAGTACTCATTACAAGATATACTGAAACAAACACGAAAATCAACCAAGTATCTCATTACAAGATATAGTCCAACATACAAAATAAACCTAGTACTCACCACAAGATATAGTGCAACATACAAAATAAACCTAGTACTCATTACAAGATATAGTGCAACATACAAAATAAACCTAGTACTCATTACAAGATATAGTGCAACATACAAAATAAACCTAGTACTCACCACAAGATATAGTGCAACAAACAAATTAAACCTAGTACTCATTACAAGATATAGTGCAACAAACAAATTAAACCTAGTACTCACCACAAGATATAGTGCAACAAACAAAATAAACCTAGTACTCACCACAAGATATAGTGCAACAAACAAAATAAACCTAGTACTCACCACAAGATATAGTCCAACATACAAAATAAACCTAGTACTCACCACAAGATATAGTGCAACAAACAAAATAAACCTAGTACTCACCACAAGATATAGTCCAACATACAAAATAAACCTAGTACTCACCACAAGATATAGTCCAACATACAAAATAAACCTAGTACTCACCACAAGATATAGTGCAACAAACAAAATAAACCTAGTACTCACCACAAGATATAGTGCAACATACAAAATAAACCTAGTACTCACTACAAGATATAGTGCAACACACAAAATAAACCTAGTACTCACTACAAGATATAGTGCAACATACAAAATAAACCTAGTACTCATTACAAGATATAGTGCAACATACAAAATAAACCTAGTACTCATTACAAGATATAGTGCAACATACTAATTACACTAACAGCTACTACATGACTATGGTATCTATCGACTACTAATTACACTGAGAAACTGTAAGCTGTAGATATAACAATTTCTATGAGATGGTTCACTGAAGTTACAAAATGTTATTCTGAAATCTCATCTAAGGTTATAAGGTTGATAAAGGCTGTTGTACGACACACTGATAGCCGCCTTGGTACAGGTAAAGATAAAATTCCCGTTTCCATGCCATTAAGGCATATTGGGGAATACGGTGTTGGGCCCGTATCTTCCATGACCTCCGGCACATGAAAGTGTGATGTAGTCAGTATCTGGCCTGGCTGCTTTACTTTCCCAGATTTCTCTGGTACCTATTTTGAGAGGCTTGGTACAGGGACTAAAGAAGAAAGCAGATTCCGTGAGACTGAAAAACTTGCAAACCTCTGCTTCGACGTCCTGCCACAGACTCCATGACATTGTAAGATTCCAGGAGTCCGTGATGACCTCTAGCTCATGACAGAAACACACACCGATATTCCCAGGCCTAGATCGCCCATGATTCATCGCATCTCATTCCCCTGCGTGATGTTCTCCCAGCCATCTTGATCCACCACGTGTCTCCCTGGGAGACGAGTAATTAGCAGCGACAATTTTCCCGCCTCCCTCGGCAGCTTTCACACAGGGGCCGCCATTTGGTGCTGCCTCGCTCAGGATGGGAAAGAGCCATCTAGAAAATCTGGTAGCTTTGTCAAGGGAAAAAAAAGTGACAACTTTATAGCAGGCTGTGGAGATTAGCCCGTGGAGAATTGAAGGAAAGGAAGAGACGGGCTGTTGAATGATAGAATCAATGACAATCTTCATTATCGTGACCTGATGAGAGACACGGCGCTCGGATACCGCCCTTTATACTTCTAGCTTGCGTATGCATCATTCACACACCAGGCACAGAAAGCCCGAACCTGACTACACCAGGATAAGAAATGGGGGGGGGGGGGGGGAAGCTGCGGCTGGAGACCAGCATAGCAATACTAGGATTTGGGAAGTGGTATCCAGGGCTGCACCTCATGATTCTCCTCGGTGCTATCTAGTACGTGCACTCTGCTGAGATCCTAAAAAAAAAGAAAACAGGAAGAAAGCGGACCGCTTATAAGTTTGTCCGATGTGCACTGACGATAGCCCTTCAACAACTAAATATATTTTTTTAAATGTATGCAGTGGATAAACAAAAATACACGAGGGGGTACAAAAATAAAGAAAGCTGAAGCAACGTCACAATACAAATAACTGACCAAAGTGTAGTACTCATACAACATACAACGAAGCAAGACAAAATAAAAACCAGTCAAGTACTCTTTACACGATATACTGAAACAAAGAAGAAAATCAACCAAGTACTCATTACAAGATATACTGAAACAAAGAGGAAAATCAACCAAGTACTCATTACAAGATATACTGAAACAAACACGAAAATCAACCAAGTATCTCATTACAAGATATAGTCCAACATACAAAATAAACCTAGTACTCACCACAAGATATAGTGCAACAAACAAAATAAACCTAGTACTCATTACAAGATATAGTGCAACAAACAAATTAAACCTAGTACTCACTACAAGATATAGTGCAACACACAAAATAAACCTAGTACTCATTACAAGATATAGTGCAACAAACAAAATAAACCTAGTACTCACCACAAGATATAGTGCAACATACAAAATAAACCTAGTACTCACTACAAGATATAGTGCAACATACAAAATAAACCTAGTACTCACCACAAGATATAGTGCAACATACAAAATAAACCTAGTACTCACCACAAGATATAGTGCAACAAACAAAATAAACCTAGTACTCATTACAAGATATAGTGCAACAAACAAATTAAACCTAGTACTCACTACAAGATATAGTGCAACACACAAAATAAACCTAGTACTCATTACAAGATATAGTGCAAACAAAATAAACCTAGTACTCACCACAAGATATAGTGCAACAAACAAAATAAACCTAGTACCCACCACAAGATACAGTGAAAGAGAAAACAAAAAAGCCAAAGACTCACACAACCGAAACATATGGGAAAGACCACAGGCCAAAACATAACATCATCCAAAAACTAGCCGGCCTGGAATGTGTCGATCATGATTTCGCTAACTACTTCTACTGACACCAGAATGCCAAAGTGGCTCACAGTAATGGCAAATCACACCTGGTTTTGGCTGTTATTTCCTCCTTAAATGACACCGTATTTCTCAGCAGAGTAGCTCTCTGTGGGCCTCGATGCCCCCCCCCACCCCCACGTTCTGGTGGACTACAGGAACAAATCTCTCACGACCCTGTACAAGTACCCTTGTGGCTGAAGGCTGCTCTGTCTCACGGCTTCCGTCTCTTCGTCTACACCCGGGATTCTTGGGCTTTTTTATCATTATATACCGTCCTGCCACAGACTCCATGACATTGTAAGATTCCAGGAGTCCGTGATGACCTCTAGCTCATGACAGAAACACACACCGATATTCCCAGGCCTAGATCGCCCATGATTCATCGCATCTCATTCCCCTGCGTGATGTTCTCCCAGCCATCTTGATCCACCACGTGTCTCCCTGGGAGACGAGTAATTAGCAGCGACAATTTTCCCGCCTCCCTCGGCAGCTTTCACACAGGGGCCGCCATTTGGTGCTGCCTCGCTCAGGATGGGAAAGAGCCATCTAGAAAATCTGGTAGCTTTGTCAAGGGAAAAAAAAGTGACAACTTTATAGCAGGCTGTGGAGATTAGCCCGTGGAGAATTGAAGGAAAGGAAGAGACGGGCTGTTGAATGATAGAATCAATGACAATCTTCATTATCGTGACCTGATGAGAGACACGGCGCTCGGATACCGCCCTTTATACTTCTAGCTTGCGTATGCATCATTCACACACCAGGCACAGAAAGCCCGAACCTGACTACACCAGGATAAGAAATGGGGGGGGGGGGGGGGGAAGCTGCGGCTGGAGACCAGCATAGCAATACTAGGATTTGGGAAGTGGTATCCAGGGCTGCACCTCATGATTCTCCTCGGTGCTATCTAGTACGTGCACTCTGCTGAGATCCTAAAAAAAAAGAAAACAGGAAGAAAGCGGACCGCTTATAAGTTTGTCCGATGTGCACTGACGATAGCCCTTCAACAACTAAATATATTTTTTTAAATGTATGCAGTGGATAAACAAAAATACACGAGGGGGTACAAAAATAAAGAAAGCTGAAGCAACGTCACAATACAAATAACTGACCAAAGTGTAGTACTCATACAACATACAACGAAGCAAGACAAAATAAAAACCAGTCAAGTACTCTTTACACGATATACTGAAACAAAGAAGAAAATCAACCAAGTATCTCATTACAAGATATAGTCCAACATACAAAATAAACCTAGTACTCACCACAAGATATAGTGCAACATACAAAATAACCTAGTACTCATTACAAGATATAGTGCAACAACAAATTAAACCTAGTACTCACCACAAGATATAGTGCAACACACAAAATAAACCTAGTACTCATTACAAGATATAGTGCAACAAACAAATTAAACCTAGTACTCACCACAAGATATAGTGCAACATACAAAATAAACCTAGTACTCACCACAAGATATAGTGCAACATACAAAATAAACCTAGTACTCACCACAAGATATAGTGCAACATACAAAATAACCTAGTACTCACCACAAGATATAGTGCAACATACAAAATAAACCTAGTACTCATTACAAGATATAGTGCAACAAACAAATTAAACCTAGTACTCACCACAAGATATAGTGCAACACACAAAATAAACCTAGTACTAATTACAAGATATAGTGCAAACAAAATAAACCTAGTACTCACCACAAAATATATTGCAAGAACCAAAATAAACCTAGTACCCACCATAAGATACAGTGAAAGAGAAAACAAAAAAGCCAAAGACTCACACAACCGATAAGGCGAGATATGCTTCGCAGCAAACATATGGGAAAGACCACAGGCCAAAACATAACATCATCCAAAAACTAGCCGGCCTGGAATGTGTCGATCATGATTTTGCTAACTACTTCTACTGACACCAGAATGCCAAAGTGGCTCACAGTAACGGCAAATCACACCTGGTTTTGGCTGTTATTTCCTCCTTAAATGACACCGTATTTCTCAGCAGAGTAGCTCTCTGTGGGCCTCGATGCCCCCCCCCCCACCCCCACGTTCTGGTGGACTACAGGAACAAATCTCTCACGACCCTGTACAAGTACCCTTGTGGCTGAAGGCTGCTCTGTCTCACGGCTTCCGTCTCTTCGTCTACACCCGGGATTCTTGGGCTTTTTTATCATTATATACCGTCCATGAATTTCCCAATATGTCCTTATACCCTCTCATCATCATCATGTGCCGTGCCGACTGGCGTTGGCTATTATGCTTCTCCAGAGTACCCGATCCCTCATGCAGGCCACCTGCTCAGTTGGTGATCTCCTCTCACACCATCCCGACAGACTGTCCAGTATCATTTCTCTTTGTCTTCCTCTTGATCTTCTTCCTTCTGTTTTTCCTGTTGTTATAATATTTTCACTGCCCCTCTTCTCATTGCATGTCCTATGAAAGTACACTGTCTCTCTCTTTTCTTTTTGACAAGGTTTTTTGTCTCTCCAGCTCTTCTCATACATTGTAAGATTCCAGGAGTCCGTGATGACCTCTAGCTCATGACAGAAACACACACCGATATTCCCAGGCCTAGATCGCCCATGATTCATCGCATCTCATTCCCCTGCGTGATGTTCTCCCAGCCATCTTGATCCACCACGTGTCTCCCTGGGAGACGAGTAATTAGCAGCGACAATTTTCCCGCCTCCCTCGGCAGCTTTCACACAGGGGCCGCCATTTGGTGCTGCCTCGCTCAGGATGGGAAAGAGCCATCTAGAAAATCTGGTAGCTTTGTCAAGGGAAAAAAAAGTGACAACTTTATAGCAGGCTGTGGAGATTAGCCCGTGGAGAATTGAAGGAAAGGAAGAGACGGGCTGTTGAATGATAGAATCAATGACAATCTTCATTATCGTGACCTGATGAGAGACACGGCGCTCGGATACCGCCCTTTATACTTCTAGCTTGCGTATGCATCATTCACACACCAGGCACAGAAAGCCCGAACCTGACTACACCAGGATAAGAAATGGGGGGGGGGGGGGGGGAAGCTGCGGCTGGAGACCAGCATAGCAATACTAGGATTTGGGAAGTGGTATCCAGGGCTGCACCTCATGATTCTCCTCGGTGCTATCTAGTACGTGCACTCTGCTGAGATCCTAAAAAAAAAAGAAAACAGGAAGAAAGCGGACCGCTTATAAGTTTGTCCGATGTGCACTGACGATAGCCCTTCAACAACTAAATATATTTTTTTAAATGTATGCAGTGGATAAACAAAAATACACGAGGGGGTACAAAAATAAAGAAAGCTGAAGCAACGTCACAATACAAATAACTGACCAAAGTGTAGTACTCATACAACATACAACGAAGCAAGACAAAATAAAAACCAGTCAAGTACTCTTTACACGATATACTGAAACAAAGAAGAAAATCAACCAAGTATCTCATTACAAGATATAGTCCAACATACAAAATAAACCTAGTACTCACCACAAGATATAGTGCAACATACAAAATAAACCTAGTACTCATTACAAGATATAGTGCAACAAACAAATTAAACCTAGTACTCACCACAAGATATAGTGCAACACACAAAATAAACCTAGTACTCATTACAAGATATAGTGCAACAAACAAATTAAACCTAGTACTCACCACAAGATATAGTGCAACATACAAAATAAACCTAGTACTCACCACAAGATATAGTGCAACATACAAAATAAACCTAGTACTCACCACAAGATATAGTGCAACATACAAAATAAACCTAGTACTCACCACAAGATATAGTGCAACATACAAAATAAACCTAGTACTCATTACAAGATATAGTGCAACAAACAAATTAAACCTAGTACTCACCACAAGATATAGTGCAACACACAAAATAAACCTAGTACTAATTACAAGATATAGTGCAAACAAAATAAACCTAGTACTCACCACAAAATATATTGCAAGAACCAAAATAAACCTAGTACCCACCATAAGATACAGTGAAAGAGAAAACAAAAAAGCCAAAGACTCACACAACCGATAAGGCGAGATATGCTTCGCAGCAAACATATGGGAAAGACCACAGGCCAAAACATAACATCATCCAAAAACTAGCCGGCCTGGAATGTGTCGATCATGATTTCGCTAACTACTTCTACTGACACCAGAATGCCAAAGTGGCTCACAGTAATGGCAAATCACACCTGGTTTTGGCTGTTATTTCCTCCTTAAATGACACCGTATTTCTCAGCAGAGTAGCTCTCTGTGGGCCTCGATGACCCCCCCCCCACCCCCACGTTCTGGTGGACTACAGGAACAAATCTCTCACGACCCTGTACAAGTACCCTTGTGGCTGAAGGCTGCTCTGTCTCACGGCTTCCGTCTCTTCGTCTACACCCGGGGTTCTTGGGCTTTTTTATCATTATATACCGTCCATGAATTTCCCAATATGTCCTTATACCCTCTCATCATCATCATGTGCCGTGCCGACTGGCGTTGGCTATTATGCTTCTCCAGAGTACCCGATCCCTCATGTAGGCCACCTGCTCAGTTGGTGATCTCCTCTTACACCATCCCGACAGACTGTCCAGTATCATTTCTCTTTGTCTTCCTCTTGATCTTCTTCCTTCTGTTTTTCCTGTTGTTATAATATTTTCAATGCCCCCTCTTCTCATTGCATGTCCTATGAAAGTACACTGTCTCTCTCTTTTCTTTTTGACAAGGTTTTTTTGTCTCTCCAGCTCTTCTCATACATTCTTCATTAGTTATTTTTGCTGTCCAGGGGATTATACCCTCTACAATTTACCAAATATAGGCAACCAAATATGCTCTGTAATGCCCCCTATAGGTTGCAAAATATGTTCACATACCCGCTATAGGTTGCCAAATATGTTCACATACCCGCTATAGGTTGCCAAATATGTTCACATACCCGCTATAGGTTGCCAAATATGTTCACATACCCGCTATAGGTTGCCAAATATGTTCACACACCCGCTATAGGTTGCCAAATATGTTCACACACCCGCTATATGTTGCCAAATATGTTCACATACCCGCTATATGTTGCCAAATATGTTCACATACCCGCTATAGGTTGCCAAATATGTTCACATACCCGCTATAGGTTGCCAAATATGTTCTCACACCCGCTATATGTTGCCAAATGTTCCCATACCCCCTTCGCAAGACTATAGAAATCATCATCATCATCGCCAGTCCTGTTACGTACCAATATTAATGTCACTAGTCTGTTTTCAGTTCAAACATGACAGCTAGGAGCATGATAGCTAGAAGCATGATAGCTAGGAGCATGATAGCTAGGAACATGATAGCTAGAAGCATGATAGCTAGGAACATGATAGCTAGGAACATGATAGCTAGGAGCATGATAGCTAGGAACATGATAGCTAGGAACATGATAGCTAGGAGCATGATAGCTAGGGGCATGATAGCTAGGGGCATGATATGATAGCTAGGGGCATGATAGCTAGGGGCTTGATAGCTAGGAACATGATAGCTAGGAACATGATAGCTAATAACATGATAGCTAGGAGCATGACAGCTAGGAACATGATAGCTAGCAGTATGACAGCTAGGAGCATGATAGCTAGGAGTATGATAGCTAAGAACATGATAGCTAGGAGCATGATAGCTAGGAACATGATAGCTAGGAACATGATAGCTAGGAGCATGATAGCTAGGAAGATGATAGCTAGGAGCATGATAGCTAGGAAGATGATAGCTAGGAAGATGATAGCTAGGAGCATGACAGCTAGGAGCATGATAGCTAGGAATATGATAGCTAGGAGCAAGATAGCTAGGAGCATGATAGCTAGGAGCATGATAGCTAGGAAGATGATAGCTAGGAACAGAAGAAATGAAAGGAAATTCTGGTCTGTTCTTTTTAATATTGTTGTTTATAAAGTGAGCACCTTACCTCCATCATAAGATTTCTCAGTTTAAGTTTCCCTTGTGTAGTGCAGGACTAAATAAAATATATAAGTCATTTTCTATTATTTATATGGTTTATTATTTAGGGCACTGCTGATTTGGTGTTTGAATGTTCTTACATGTTTCTTAATCCTGGCCTGTGATGTGTTCTTCACTCTATCCTACTTCCCATCCATTCCTACACATCAAAACATTACAGTAAAGAAAGAAAAACACAAATAACGATTCTTCATCAAAAGATCGTCAATTTATAATAAAAACGACAAGATCAACCTTATTTCTTTCAACATTTTTGTTTAGTTACTTCATAAAAATGCAGAACAATGGAATAGCTGAAATCAATTAACATTTTGTAAATATTATGGGGTTAATATGACTAAAATAAAATCGTCCCATGTATAATCCCAAACTAGTATCCTTAATGACTAACTGTCTGACTGTAACAAAAACGGAACTACTGGCAAGAAATATGTAACAAAATGTATGTTACAAATGTATGTGCACATATAAGTGGGTATTCCACAATATCAAAATCTTACATAGAACATGTACATTATTTTTTTTTTAAAACTACGCCTATTCATACATCATTCATCTATCCACCAGACCTGGCTGGGTGGAGGTGGATAGGACAGGTCGGCAGCACAACTTCCATGCATCCAAGCATCCAAGTCACAGAATAGAAATCGAAATCAAGCATTATAAACACACAAACATCGACGAAATACACACTCATTCGTGCTTAAACTAAAACATAATCCCCCACCCCCCACAAAAAAAAAAAATCTGCCGGCACCTTCCTACGTGCTCAACCTACAATCTTCCCGATCGACTTAATTCCATATCCATATTTTTTCTTTTTTATACCAGGTCAGCCGCTTGTCCGCCCGATGTTGCGCAACCATCGGCCGGACTTGTGTTGATCTTGCCTTGTTTTGACATTTAAAAAAAAAAAAAAACTTGCGGTCCTACATATATTACACTAGAGTCAAGGTGGTGGCTAAATACAGATTCTGGCTAGAAGAACCTCCACATTATTCGTAATGTGTGACCTGATTTTTACATCTAAAGCTTCTCGTTGTTTTTTTTTCTTCTAACTTCTGCTCTCACAGCTGCACTGACTGATGACAGACAGGTACGCAGTGTGGGCCACGCTCACAGTACAGAGTTTGTGGCCGCTGTCTTATTCTGGCCCCCTGGTAGAGAATGAATGAAGAGAGATTTTCCTGGACTACAGGGAGCGCACTCAGAAGACAGAGCTATACCCTGGCACCAGAGAAAATCGATCAGGCTCCAGGACTTAGATTAAAGCTCTCCATCTTGTACTCGCCCACTTTTGGCAGTAAGAAAGTCAAACACAGCACTAGCTATACCCCCCCCCCCCCCACTTAAATTTTCTCTCTTAACTCGGCCCCGACCACAAAACAACACACAGATCAACAGTCATAATTAACTTCTAAACTATCTCGGCAAAAACTCCAACAGCACTCCAAAAATGTGTAATAAATACACCTCCCTCCCCTTTGTGTGTGTGTGTGTGTGTGTTTGTAACCGGGAAATGACGTCAGACCTATATTTAGCTTAGAATGTTCTCTAAAACTTGTACCGCAGAAAATAGATCATAGAGAACCTATAGTGGCTGGTTTAGGTAGGATAAATAACAAAAACAACAAATAATAATAATATAATTATAGGAGAATCTCCTAAGAGTAAGGGCTTCCTATTATGTTGTGATGTAGATGATAAGAGCTTGCTATTAGTTTGTGAAGAGGATGATAAGAGCTTGCTATTATGTTGTGAGGTGGATGATAAGAGCTTGCTATTAGGTTGTGATATGAATGATAAGAGCTTGCTATTATGTTGTGAGGTGGATGATAAGAGCTTGCTATTAGGTTGTGAGGTGGATGATAAGAGCTTGCTATTATGTTGTGATGTGAATGATAAGAGCTTGCTATTATGTTGTGATGTGGATGATAAGAGATTGCTATTAGGTTGTGATGTGAATGATAAGAGCTTGCTATTATGTTGTGATGTGAATGATAAGAGCTTGCTATTATGTTGTGATGTGAATGATAAGAGCTTGCTATTATGTTGTGATGTGAATGATAAGAGCTTGCTATTATGTTGTGATGTGAATGATAAGAGCTTGCTATTAGATTGTGATGTGGATGATAAGAGCTTGCTATTAGGTTGTGATGTGGGTGATAAGAGCTTGCTATTAGTTTGTCATGTGGATGATATGAGCTTGCTGTGAAGCAATAAGACAGCAGAAGAACCATGCCCGGAAAATGTTCAAGAAGGCACACGAATCAGAAAAGGAAGGACTAAGACAGGTTTGGCAGCATCTAAAATCCCAGCACAATGCCCTTTGCAGAGCTGAAAGACTGTAAAAGGAAGAGGGAGGCCAGACATGAAAGAGAGAAGTTCTACAGAGATCCCTTCGGATTTGCCAAGCAGTTATTTGAACAGCCAAAATCAGGTAAGCTGAAAGCAGGTAAGGAGGTGTTCGAGGAACATCTGAGCAAGACATACTCTGATAAAAATCAGCATACACCTCTCGAGCAAAAGAAAGGTCTAGTGTGGCCTTGTGCACCAGGCAGCAAATTCAAATGCAGCCCACCAACCTTACAAGAAGTAGAGAGCGTTGTAAGAAAAGCTAAAGGCAAGTCAGCACCAGGCCCAAATGGCGTCCCTTACATACTATACAAAAGATGCCCTGAAGTACTAAAGAAGCTCCATAAACTCCTACGATTAGCATGGACCAAGGGACTCATAAGTAAAGAATGGAAAAAGGCTAACGGAGTATACATCCCAAAGGAGCAGAATTCCACTGAAATCAACCAGTTCAGACCGATCTCACTTCTGAATGTGGAAGGAAAGATATTCTTCTCTGTGATGGCAAGGAGGCTAACAACATACCTCCTAGACAATGGTTACGTTGATACGTCCGTGCAGAAGGGAGGAATTCCAGGTTTCCCAGGATGTCTCGAGCATGCTTCAATGATTTGGAAAGCTATTCAACAGGCAAGATCTGGAGAGCAAGATCTACAGGTAATATGGCTTGACCTAGCCAATGCGTAAGGCTCAGTACCACACCAGATGATATGGCTAGCACTAGACATGTATCATTTGCCAAAAGAAATCACGAAGATGCTGAAGGTGTACTTCAAAGGGTTCTTCATGAGGTTTAGAACATCAGGATATATTACAAGATGGATCGAGCTCCAGGTAGGAACCGCAATGGGCTGTACAATACCTCCCACACTGTTAGTACTAGCCATGCAAGTAATCCTGAGAGCAGCAGAAGGCCCAAGGTTCAGAAATGGATGTCATATGCCATCACTAAAAGCATTCATGGATGACACAACAGTAATAACAACCAGTGAAGCACAGGCACGAAAGATGTTAGAGAGTTTGGACAGCCTTATCATATGGTGCCGCATGAGCTTCAAGCCAAAGAAGTCAAGAAGCTATGTCGTACACATTGGCAAATCAAATAATCCCAACTGTAGGGGAAAAGCCAGTGAAGAGCCTTGGCAGAGTACATGATGCTTCCATGAAAGACTCAAACGTGGTGAAACAGGTCATAGAAATGGCACCGAATGGACTGAACATTATAGACAAAAGCAACCTACTGGGGAAGTTCAAAATATGGTGCCTCCAGTTCATGCTGATTCCAAAACTGATGGGCCACTACTCATTTACGAAGTAAGTACCAGCACAGTAGAGGCAGTCGAAAGAAAGATAAATAAATCCATAAGAAAGTGGCTGGGCGTACCACCAGGATTAACTGATATAGCACTGTACTGCAAGAAGAGCAAACTGCAGCTACTATTCAAATCTGTGGTCGAAGAATGCAGGGTAAGAAAGACAAGGCTTGCAATGATGCTACAAGAATCTACAGATCCAGTGGTACGAGAAGTGCAGCCAACACTTAAAACTGGACGAAAATGGAGAGTAAGTGAGGAAGTGACCGCAGCCAGGGAAACGCAGGAGCTGAAAGAAGTAATAGGATACACCCCAGAGCAGCAGAAGGCCCAAGGTTCAGAAATGGATGTCATATGCCATCACTAAAAGCATTCATGGATGACACAACAGTAATAACAACCAGTGAAGCACAGGCACGAAAGATGTTAGAGAGTTTGGACAGCCTTATCATATGGTGCCGCATGAGCTTCAAGCCAAAGAAGTCAAGAAGCTATGTCGTACACATTGGCAAATCAAATAATCCCAACTGTAGGGGAAAAGCCAGTGAAGAGCCTTGGCAGAGTACATGATGCTTCCATGAAAGACTCAAACGTGGTGAAACAGGTCATAGAAATGGCACCGAATGGACTGAACATTATAGACAAAAGCAACCTACTGGGGAAGTTCAAAATATGGTGCCTCCAGTTCATGCTGATTCCAAAACTGATGTGGCCACTACTCATTTACGAAGTAAGTACCAGCACAGTAGAGGCAGTCGAAAGAAAGATAAATAAATCCATAAGAAAGTGGCTGGGCGTACCACCAGGATTAACTGATATAGCACTGTACTGCAAGAAGAGCAAACTGCAGCTACTATTCAAATCTGTGGTCGAAGAATGCAGGGTAAGAAAGACAAGGCTTGCAATGATGCTACAAGAATCTACAGATCCAGTGGTACGAGAAGTGCAGCCAACACTTAAAACTGGACGAAAATGGAGAGTAAGTGAGGAAGTGACCGCAGCCAGGGAAACGCAGGAGCTGAAAGAAGTAATAGGATACACCCCAGACCAACAGAAGGGGATTTGGTCATGATGAAATCAAATCGCTCTTCAGAAAGTAAAACAAATAAAGAATCTGTGGAGAGGAGCAGACAGAACCACAAAAATAAGATTTTTAAGGGCATGCATCTTTCCCATAGCAACATATGCCTGTGAGACCTGGACACTTAACAAAACAGCTGAGAAACACATAAATGCCTTTGAATGTAAATGCTACAGAAGAGTTCTCCAAATATCGTGGACACAAAAAAAGAACAAATATATCTATACTACAAGAGCTTAATATTGAAGAAGGCTGGCTAGTGAAGAGGATTAAAGAGAGAAAACTGAAATATTTTGGACACATTAAACGTCATGATAATTTAGAGAAGACCGTATTGGAAGGATACATAATGGGAAAAAGAAAAAGAGGAAGACCAAGACGAAGATGGCTGCAAGACATCGTTGACGATCTGGAAATGGATGCAACAGCAGCAGGCCATCTTGCTCACAACCGAGAGGCCTACAGGAGTGCTGTTTGGGAGGCAAAGTTCCGCAAGGGACATGCAAATGAATGAATGAAATCAAATAGTGGTCAAAGGTCTCCTGTAAAGAAAGAAGGGATATGATCATCAGCGAAGTAAGGAATTCAGAGGATGACAAGCGGGTCCAGAAGGCAGTCCAACAGGCACAGCAAGGTCAGTGGACAACATGGGAGGAAGTCCTGCAGAGATCACTAACATGGGAGGAAGTCCTGCAGAGATCACTAACATGGGAGGAAGTCCTGCAGAGATCACTAACATGGGAGGAAGTCCTGCAGAGATCACTAACATGGGAGGAAGTCCTGCAGAGATCACTAACATGGAATGACATCTGGAAAATGGCACCCTTGAGACTCAGCTTCATCATCAGAGCTACTTATGACCTTCTGCCTACAGGCTCCAACCTATACAAATGGGGTGTATCAGAAGACACAAAGTGCCCTCTCTGCAACGAAAGGCAAACATTGGAACATGTGCTGTCAGCATGCAGAGTATCATTAGGTCAAGGACGCTACACCTGGCGGCACAACAGAGTGCTGCAGGAACTAGTAACCATTGTAGACAGGGCAAAAGATAAAGCAAATAACAGCAAAAGAGTTGAGGTCCCACCTAAGTACTTCAAGGCGCTGGTACGACATTGAATATTGAAATCAGGGACATTCCCTTACCATCACTGCTAGATGGTACAAATGGCTGGGATGTGGTAGCGGACCTACTAGGAAGAAGAGAATACCCGACTGCCATTAAGAACACAGGGATATGACCGGACATTGTAGTGTACTCCATAGAAAAACAGGAACTAATAATGATTGAGCTTACGGTTCCGTACGAAACAAGTGGAGGCTGTGGAGTATGCGAAACAAACATTGAGAACATAAACGTCGTTTGCCACAACCAATACCAGTCCTACGTGGCTAAATCGCTAAAGACGCACTTCAATGTTGTGATGTGGATGATAAGAGCTTGCTATTATGTTGTGATGTGGATGATAAGAGCTTGCTATTAGGTTGTGATGTGAATGATAAGAGCTTGCTATTATGTTGTGATGTGGATGATAAGAGCTTGCTATTATGCTGTGATGTGGATGATAAGAGCTTGCTATTATGCTGTGATGTGGATGATAAGAGCTTGCTATTATGCTGTGATGTGGATGATAAGAGCTTGCTATTATGCTGTGATGTGGATGATAAGAGCTTGCTATTATGTTGTGATGTGGATGATAAGAGCTTGCTATTATGCTGTGATGTGGATGATAAAAGCTTGCTATTATGCTGTGATGTGGATGATAAGAGCTTGCTATTATGCTGTGATGTGGATGATAAGAGCTTGCTATTATGTTGTGATGTGGATGATAAGAGCTTGCTATTATGCTGTGATGTGGATGATAAGAGCTTGCTATTATGTTGTGATGTGGATGATAAGAGCTTGCTATTATGCTGTGATGTGGATGATAAGAGCTTGCTATTATGCTGTGATGTGGATGATAAGAGCTTGCTATTATGCTGTGATGTGGATGATAAGAGCTTGCTATTATGCTGTGATGTGGATGATAAGAGCTTGCTATTATGCTGTGATGTGGATGATACACAAATCTAAACTGAGCTGAAAACTTCACGGAAGAGCACAGTATATCAACAACATATACACGGCAAAGATGGTGGACAGACGTCTGCCGTACCCTGAAAAGATGGCGGACATGTCAGATGACTGCCGTACCCTGACAAAGATGGCGGATATGTCAGATGACTGCCGTACCCTGACAAAGATGGCGGACATGTCAGATGACTGCCGTACCACGACAAAGTGGCAGACATCAAGGAGACGCGACAGAGAGAAGTGTTCCTTTCGTTTTATTCCACAACAATCTCAAGCCACAACGCCGGTATGGAAGTCTGAGCGAAGTTTATGCACAGATCTAAGACTGTTAAAACTGATGGCTTTTAGCCAGCGGTTCTAAAAACTTGTCCTCGCTGCCGCACTCTTGACTCCCAAGCCACATTTATAGTGTTCTTGTTTTCGCTCAACTGGTTCTGTTCCTCCGGTCGCTTCCTTTCTCTCTCACCGCTGCCGTCCCGGGCCAATGACTTCTGACCGGCTATTTCGAGAACCGCTGCTTTCAACAATTTTCAAACCGGTTTTAAGCGTTTCAGATAGACGCTCAAACGGCGAGGAACAAAGAGTGGATTAATCAAAGGCTCACCACAAATCCTCCTTCAAAGAAAAATCTCTGGGAAACTATTTATAAGGAAAGCCAGCATTTCACGCAAGATGGGTATTTAGCCCGCGCCAATGTCTATTAAAACAGTTTTAAAATGCGCGCTTACACATACAAGGAAAAAAAAAAAATCAATATTTGAGACAGTAAAACATGGAGCTGAAGATCAAACTAGTTTTATTAAGGGACACTCAAAGCGAGCATGAAATCAGTTCGAGCAGAATCTTACGTTTCCATGTCACATAACCGCCGTCACGTGTCTGTTATTTGCTGTCAGATTTTCGTGCGTGAAATACTTCTGCTGCTGCAACATGGCCGTACCGTGAGCACAAGTAAAGTGAGCCAAGATTTCCTGCCTTCTTCTACGTGTGAATATAAAACGAGTAAATAGTGTCTGCGTAAGACAATGTACACGCTGTTTATCTTACCTCGAAGAGGCGTTGATTCTATCCTTTCTTCCAGACAAATCGACAGCTCCTGTAACAGGAAAGAGAAGAGTTCTAAAAAGTGCATATCTAACAAAATATATTCACAACAGCGACAAGGAGGGCCAGCCCTCGCTGTAACCCTCCTCTTATATTTAGTGACAGGTGTTTATTTTACTGTACTGTACTTGACAGTCAACCGCTCACCTCCATGGGCTGTGTTAGAGGAACAGAACACCAAACAGCTAACTCCAGACACTGCCCTTCCTACCTTCCTAAGCGCTGTCAGCCTCGCACACACGAGTGACGTCATCGTTTTCTGGCCTGTCTGTTGTGGTTTCATCTTCAGCTGTAGGCTAGGAGAAATCTTTCACCTGGGAATCTCTCACAAACACTTCACCCGGAGAATCTGTCTTTTTCGCAGGCAGAAGTTGGGTACATTAAGTGTGGAAACAAAATAGGTCAAGGTGGGAGTGTGCCCAGGTGCAGATAGAGAAACAAGACAGATGAGAGAAAGGCTGGGGAGATGGAAAAAAAAAGGGGGGGGGAGGAGGAGAAGAAAGAGAAACAGAAGAAGAGAAAGAAATCGATGAAAGAAAAATAAATTGGAACAGTGACAGTAACATAAATGTGGAAAGAGATTGGATGATTGATCTTTATTTCAAACGGGTTAAGAATTGGGCACGCAGGCCCGTCTGACACTCTGCATCTTTCACTCTATTCCAGACATTCTACAAATATGATGCTCATATAACAAACATAACTAACACTGAAGCTGAGAGACATAAAATAAAATATAACATTTAAGTTTAGCTCTTATCCATTCACTCAGTACAGAAGTAACTACATAAATGACTACATAAATGACTATCTACTAAACACAAATTTCGAGATTATTCAGAATAAACAGTTAACTGTATTCGGTGTCTGTAAGAGCAGTCTAAAATAACTTTTAACTTTTATGATTCATAGAGGCATGTAGTCGACATCAAATAGATATTGGGAAAGTTTGTAGTTGTTGGGAGGAGTCTTAATTTATAATTTTTATACAGGATGGGAAGGTATTCCTAAGATGAGCAGCAGAATAACTAAAGCTTTTCTAGTAAATATCAAGTCCAGGTTTTGGAAGACATGTTGTTCAAGCGTTGACTGCACTCTGGGCTAAATTTAAACAGGTTCCATAGATAAGGCGGGGCATGCCGTGAAAGAATTTGATGTACTAACTTGGCTTTGTTGAAGAGGAACCTGTTCTTAAGAGGCAGTATTTTGATACGTTTGTACTGGTTAGTTGTTTGTGCTTGATCTTTGTTACTAAAAAGCTTTACTGCTCGCTTTTGGAGTGAGCAAAGCCTCTTTGTATTTGACACTGAGCAACCATCCCAAACTGTTGAGCAATAGTCTAAATGTGTTTGTATATCTGATATGTAGTATGTCTTCATTGTGTCTTGATCGATGAAGTGCTTAATTTTGGCTAACTGATATTCTTTTTGTGCGATGAGTTTTGTTAGACCTTGCACATGAGAGTTCCAGGTCAGATGTTGGTCAATAATAAGACCTAGTGTTTTGTGCTCGCTAACGTTTTCTATCTGTGAAGTTTCCGTGCTGAGCCGAAGTGTTGTTTTTGTTGCGTTTGTTTCTGTCTCGTTGTTATGAGCATTGATTTTGTTTTATCTGTATTTATAATCATGCCACAGCTTTTGCTTCATCTAATTAGATTGTTAAAGTCGACCTGAAGAGCTGAATCTAGATTAATACAATCGTAGTCGCTGGTGTAGACTGTGAAATCATCGGCAAAAAGGTCACAAGAAGAGTGTTTAAGATGAAGAGCAACGAGCCTAGAATAGAACCTTGCGGAACACCTGTGTCAACTATAGCAGAATTTGATAGAGAATTGTTGAAGAATACTACCTGTTGTCTGAGAGAGAGAGAGAGGGAGGGAGAGAGAGAGAGAGGGAGGGAGAGGAGAAGAAGAAGATGAAGAAGGAGAAGAAGAAGAAGATATCGATGAAAGAAAAAAATTGGAACAGTGACAGCAAGAGAGAGAGAGAGAGAAGACAAAGATATCGATGAAAGAAAAAAATTGGAACAAGTGACAGCAACAGAAGTATGGAGAGAAAGAGAGACAGACAGACAGACAGAAGAAGAGAATGATATCGATGAAAGGAAAAAAATAGAACAGTGACAGCAACAGAAATATGGAGAGAGAGAGAGAAGAAGAAGAAGAAAAGAAGAAGAGAAAGATATCGATGAATGAAAAAAATAGAACAGTGACAGCAACAAAAAGTATGGAGAGAGAGAGAGAGAGAAAGGGAGAGAGAAAGATAGAGAAACAAAAAAGAAAAAGATATCGATGAAAGAAAAAAACTGGAACAGCGACATCAACAGAAATATGGAGAGAGAGACAGACAGACAGAGAGAAAGAGAAAGAGAGAGAAAGAGAACAGATAGAGAAAGAGGGGGAGAGAGAGAATAAAGAAAGAGAGAAGAAAGAGAGAGAGAGAAGAAAGAGAGAGAGATCAGCCAATGTCCGTGGCCCGTCTTCTAAAGCATATGCTACGGATAAAAACTTTCTAGTCATTTCTGTCTTTGGCATTTCTGCCTGTGGCCATGTTCTACAACTCAATCCCTGCGAGTCTCTCTTGTTTTAGACCCTTCACTGAATCTCATCATGAAACATAAAGCCTAAAACTTATCTTAGACTGCTCTTACATACACAGAGTACAGTTAATTGTTTACTCTGAACAGCACCGAAACTGTGTTTGGTAGATAGTCATTTATATGTGTATGTAGTTACTTTCTGTACTCAGTGCATGGATAAAAGCGAAATGTAAATGTTATATTTTATGTTAAGTCTCCCTGTTAATTATGTTTGCTACATGAGCAACATTTTTGTAGAATTCTGGAACAGAGTGAACGTTGTATGATAAAGGGCAGGATGTCAGACGGGCCTGCGTGCCCAGTTCTTAACCCTTAGGAAATAAAGATCAATCAATCACCTACATATATTCTTCGCTGTTCCTTGTTCTCACATCCCCTGAGGGTTCCAAGACAAAGCCTGTTAGTCTCTACTCGCAGAGAACGAACATACTTTATTTTCAAGGGGTTAAGAATTGCTTACGCAGGCCCGTCCGACATTATGCCCTTCATCAGACAGCTTTCACTCAGTCACAGTCATTCAGCGTTTGTTAATGAGCATAATAATCATGAAGACACAATTAAATGATTACATAAATAAATAATAAACTTATCTCTTGTCCATACACTCCACACTCTGATTTATACAACAGCATGAAATAAACTTGCATTCTTACATTCTTTCAAAACTAACATTTATAGAAAAGCTGCTAAAAATTACAACACAATAATATAATTACAACGACATAATGTTGGGGGGGGGGGGGGAATAAGAAGACAGAGAGAATAGATAGGTAAAGATAAAACAGGAAGAGATAAAGACAGAATAGGGAGAGAATGCAGAGAGATAACGAGAAAATAAGGAGAGGAGAATAAAGAGAAAATGGGGAGAGAGGACAGAGATGGAAAGATAAAACATGGAGATAAAGAACAGAGATGAAAGAGAAAATGAAGTGCGAGAAAAAAGGAAATATTCGCATGGGAAGAGAGAGAGAGAGGAGATACCTAACAAAATACAGTATATTCACAACAGCGAAAATAAGGACCAATATTGGTGTCCCACTGTAACCTTTCCCGTTTTATTTAGTGTTGTGTGCTCATGTTACCGTACTGTATGATATATACAGAGAGGAAGAGAGAGACAGACAATAGAATATCGAAACACTTCTCAACAACAACATCATCAACAACATAAACAACAACAACAACATAAACAACAACAAAGATAGCTAAACCAAAAAAAAAACCATTGATGGTTTAGGTAAAAATAAAATAAAATAAAATAAAAGCGACGACTACAACTGAGCACTAAGAGCAAGACAACATAGCAAGACACTTAATAAACTCCAGTGTTCTGGCCTCAGATAGGTCCCGGCTTATTTTCTCAACCATCCACAAAAATGAAAGCCAACCACTTCTTTCAGAGAACTCTTCGACCACACAGCCACACGTGCGTCACCTAAATTCTCTATATATAAAAAAGCTGAGTAGAGCAATGCTTCTCAACTTGGGCGGGGGGGGGGGGATATCATACCCCAAATCACCGCTTCACAGATTTTGATGCTGTTCCCAACCCCCACCCAGGAGTTTTCTCTCCTCTTCCCCATCCCTTTTTCTCCTCTTTCCCATCTTTTTTCTCCTCTCCCCCCAGGAGTTTTCTCTCCTCTTCCCCATCCCTTTTTCTCCTCTTTCCCCCCCAGGAGTTTTCTCTCCTCTTCCCCATCCATTTTTCTCCCCTTCCCCCCCCCCCAGGCGTTTTCTCTCCCTTCCACATCCCTTTTTCTCCCCTTCCCCCCAGCGTTTTCTCCTCTTCCCCATCCCTTTTTCTCCCCTTCCCCCCAGGCGTTTTCTCTCCTCTTCCCCATCCTTTTTCTCCCCCCAGGCGTTTTCTCCTCTTCCCCATCCCCTTTTCTCCCCTCCCTCCCCCCACCCCCCGTATAATAGTCAACCAAGTTCTGAAAAAAGTTTAATATAAATATATTCTAATTACCCCCACCCACAAATATTCAAATTGCCCCCACCCCACGTTGGGAAACACTGGAGAAGTGAAAGAGAGATAGAGAGAGAGAGAATGAATGAATGAATGATCTTTATTTTTAAAGGGTAAAGAATATGGGCACGCAGGCCCGTCTTACAATCTGCCCTTCATCACTCCATCTTTCATTCTTCCCACACACTCGATTTATTACAAGTATACACATTACAGTAGGAGAAAAAAAAACATATCAAAAGAGTGTAAGATTAAACTACTACATTCAAAGTAAAAGAGAGGAAGTAATTAACCTAATAAAATAGCTCTCACACACATATACTCGCACACACACAGACATATTACATAAACAAAAATACATTATCAGTACAGATTTTCTAACATGTTTTTAACAAATGTTAAAAGAGAGAGAGAGAGGAGTGAATTTAAAAAAAAACCCTCAGGTTATTGAGTAAAAGACATGGTTAAGTAGAAAAGTAATTCAAATATGATGTGTGTGTGTGGGTGTGTGGGTGGAATCATATGCAGGCAGGTTATCTGTACTGTAAGGTAAACTAATTAGTCAGCTTATCAAAGATCTTACGAAGATATTCTCTCTTTCCCCCCTCTCTCTCTCTCTCTCTCTCTCTCTTTCTTTCTCTCTCTATCGTAAAATGTACATGTTATTTTAGACTCTTATTACAGACTCTGAATTCATTTGATTTTTTTTTCTTAACAGTACCGAATAGTAGTTTTGTAGACATTTACTAGTAGTTTTTTTTTTTTTTTACATGGCCATGTATGAAGAGAAAGACCTTACTCTTAACATCACAAAGACAGAGACTATGGTTGTATCTAAGAAACAGAATCCACCAGCATGCAGTATTAAATTAAACGGAACTAATCTAAAGCAGGTGCAGAAATTTAAATGAAATTGGAGCAGTAATAACTTCAGATGGGAAATGCAGAACAGAAATTAGGAACAGAATAGGCCAAGCAAAAACTACATTTCAGAGAATGAGAAACATATTAACCAACACATCCTTATCAATGAATGTTAGAAAACGAGTCCTAAAATACTATATTGAACCTATCTTGTTATATGGAAGTGGATCATGGACAATAGGCAAGTCTGCACAAAAATCATTGGAAGCAACAGAAATGTGGTTTATTAGAAGAATGTTGCGAATCCCCTGGACAGCAAAAATAACTAATGAAGAATGTATGAGAAGAGCTGGAGAGACAAAAAACCTTGTCAAAAAGATAAGAGAGAGGCAGTGTACTTTCATAGGACATGCAATGAGAAGAGGGGGCATTGAAAATATTATAACAGGAAAAATAGAAGGAAGAAGATCAAGAGGAATACCAAGAGAAATGATACTGGACAGTCTGATGGGGTGGTGTGAGAGGAGATCGTCAACTGAGCTGATGGCCTGCATGAAGGATCGTGTAATCTGGAGAAGCATAATAGCCAACGCCAGTCGGCACGGCACATGATGATGATGATGATGATGGTTTAGCTACTTCCTTTCTGAGGGAGTGGTTAAGATGGAAACGTAAATGTTTTTTATTTAATTTTTTTTTTTAAGTTTTGTTATTTCAGTGCTAATTATGTGTGTTATATGTGTAGCATATCTGTAGTACCTGACTTAGAATGTCTGGAACACAGAGAAAGTTGTGTGATAATGAACAGACTATCAGACGGGCCTGCAAGTCCAACATTAAACAAACAAACAAACAAACAAACAAACACACAGCTTCACATACTCATCCTGTGTTAAGAACCCCCGAGATGTTCTCTGACACCGCCGCTCTGTCCTGACTGTGTGTGCCAGAGAAAAGCCCGGATGTGAAACAAGCTACGAGACACAGACGAGACTTTAGAACAAACACGAGAATAAGGAGCTGACGTTGGACTGCGGGTCACGTGGGACAAACTTTCTTGCACGACTGCCTCATTATAATAATCATATTACACTTTCAACTCCAAGCGCAATTTCCGTGACAAGAGTTAAAAATTGTTCAGTACTTTCACAGGGTGTGTCTTCACAAGCTCCACCTAGCAGAACGGCCTCCAGAACAGAACCCGCGAACCCACTTTCAAGGAGGCATCAACAGCTCAAACCTGGCCTCCCACAGAGACAAGGAAAATGTGGATGAAAAACTTCGGGGACACAAGAAGAACAGCTGCTGTAGGTGGGGGTGATCTAACACCTTTGTCTAGACTGCTAAGTTCGTGGAACTGAATGAAGAAGAGAAAGAAAGAAACAAACAAAGATGAGGAGTAGGAGGAGATACACTATTATGTAGAGGCCTGATAAGAAACAACAGATAAAATTAACGGCCATACAATGCATTAAAACCACACACACACACACCTACATTTAGGTATATTTTCTTGTGTACTTTATTGACATGTCTATCTATCTATCTGTCTGTCGCTTCGTGTCTACTCTTGTATACTTTATTGACATGTCTATCTATCTATCTGTCTGTTGCTCCGTGTCTACTCTTGTATACTTTATTGACATGTCTGTCTATCTATCTACTTACCTGTCTGTCGCTCCGTGTCTACTCTTGTATACTTTATTGACATGTCTATCTATCTATCTGTCTGTTGCTCCGTGTCTACTCTTGTATACTTTATTGACATGTCTATCTATCTATATGTCTGTTGCTCCGTGTCTACTCTTGTATACTTTATTGACATGTCTATCTATCTATCTGTCTGTCGCTCCGTGTCTACTCTTGTATACTTTATTGACATGTCATACTATCTATCTGTCTGTCGCTCCGTGTCTACTCTTGTATACTTTATTGACATGTCTATCTATCTATCTACTTACCTGTCTGTCGCTCCGTGTCTACTCTTGTATACTTTATTGACATGTCTCTCTATCTATCTACTTACCTGTCTGTCGCTCCGTGTCTACTCTTGTATACTTTATTGGCATGTAATGCAGAACAGAAATTAGGAACAGAATAGGCCAAGCAAAAACTACATTTCAGAGAATGAGAAACATATTAACCAACATCCTTATCAATGAATGTTAGAAAACGAGTCCTAAAATACTATATTGAACCTATCTTGTTATATGGAAGTGGATCATGGACAATAGGCAAGTCTGCACAAAAATCATTGGAAGCAACAGAAATGTGGTTTATTAGAAGAATGTTGCGAATCCCCTGGACAGCAAAAATAACTAATGAAGAATGTATGAGAAGAGCTGGAGAGACAAAAAACCTTGTCAAAAAGATAAGAGAGAGGCAGTGTACTTTCATAGGACATGCAATGAGAAGAGGGGGCATTGAAAATATTATAACAGGAAAAATAGAAGGAAGAAGATCAAGAGGAATACCAGAGAAATGATACTGGACAGTCTGATGGGGTGGTGTGAGAGGAGATCGTCAACTGAGCTGATGGCCTGCATGAAGGATCGTGTAATCTGGAGAAGCATAATAGCCAACGCCAGTCGGCACGGCACATGATGATGATGATGGTTTAGCTACTTCCTTTCTGAGGGAGTGGTTAAGATGGAAACGTAAATGTTTTTTATTTAATTTTTTTTTTAAGGTTTTGTTATTTCAGTGCTAATTATGTGTGTTATATGTGTAGCATATCTGTAGTACCTGACTTAGAATGTCTGGAACACAGAGAAAGTTGTGTGATAATGAACAGACTATCAGACGGGCCTGCAAGTCCAACATTAAACAAACAAACAAACCAAACAAACACACAGCTTCACATACTCATCCTGTGTTAAGAACCCCCGAGATGTTCTCTGACACCGCCGCTCTGTCCTGACTGTGTGTGCCAGAGAAAAGCCCGGATGTGAAACAAGCTACGAGACACAGACGAGACTTTAGAACAAACACGAGAATAAGGAGCTGACGTTGGACTGCGGGTCACGTGGGACAAACTTTCTTGCACGACTGCCTCATTATAATAATCATATTACACTTTCAACTCCAAGCGCAATTTCCGTGACAAGAGTTAAAAATTGTTCAGTACTTTCACAGGGTGTGTCTTCACAAGCTCCACCTAGCAGAACGGCCTCCAGAACAGAACCCGCGAACCCACTTTCAAGGAGGCATCAACAGCTCAAACCTGGCCTCCCACAGAGACAAGGAAAATGTGGATGAAAAACTTCGGGGACACAAGAAGAACAGCTGCTGTAGGTGGGGGTGATCTAACACCTTTGTCTAGACTGCTAAGTTCGTGGAACTGAATGAAGAAGAGAAAGAAAGAAACAAACAAAGATGAGGAGTAGGAGGAGATACACTATTATGTAGAGGCCTGATAAGAAACAACAGATAAAATTAACGGCCATACAATGCATTAAAACCACACACACACACACCTACATTTAGGTATATTTTCTTGTGTACTTTATTGACATGTCTATCTATCTATCTGTCTGTCGCTTCGTGTCTACTCTTGTATACTTTATTGACATGTCTATCTATCTATCTGTCTGTTGCTCCGTGTCTACTCTTGTATACTTTATTGACATGTCTCTCTATCTATCTACTTACCTGTCTGTCGCTCCGTGTCTACTCTTGTATACTTTATTGACATGTCTATCTATCTATCTGTCTGTTGCTCCGTGTCTACTCTTGTATACTTTATTGACATGTCTATCTATCTATATGTCTGTTGCTCCGTGTCTACTCTTGTATACTTTATTGACATGTCTATCTATCTATATGTCTGTTGCTCCGTGTCTACTCTTGTATACTTTATTGACATGTCTATCTATCTATCTGTCTGTCGCTCCGTGTCTACTCTTGTATACTTTATTGACATGTCTATCTATCTATCTGTCTGTCACTCCGCGCCTACTCTTCTATACTTTATTGACATGTCTATCTATCTATCTACTTACCTGTCTGTCACTCCACATCTACTCTTCTATACTTTATTGACATGTCTATCTATCTATCCACTTACCTGTCTGTCACTCCACGCCTACTCTTCTATACTTTATTGACATGTCTATCTATCTATCTACTTACCTGTCTGTCACTCCACGCCTACTCTTCTATACTTTATTGACATGTCTATCTATCTATCTACTTACCTGTCTGTCACTCCACGCCTACTCTTCTATACTTTATTGACATGTCTATCTATCTATCCACTTACCTGTCTGTCACTCCACGCCTACTCTTCTATACTTTATTGACATGTCTATCTATCTATCTACTTACCTGTCTGTCACTCCGCGCCTACTCTTCTATACTTTATTGACATGTCTATCTATCCACTTACCTGTCTGTCACTCCACGCCTACTCTTCTATACTTTATTGACATGTCTATCTATCCACTTACCTATCTGTCGCTCCGTGTCTACTCTTCTATACTTTATTGACATGTCTGTCTATCTATCTACTTACCTATCTGTCGCTCCGTGTCTACTCTTCTATACTTTATTGACATGTCTGTCTATCTATCTACTTACCTGTCTGTCACTCCACACCTACTCTTCTATACTTTATTGACATGTCTGTCTATCTATCTACTTACCTGTCTGTCACTCCACACCTACTCTTCTATACTTTATTGACATGTCTATCTATCTATCTACTTACCTGTCTGTCACTCCAGCCCTACTCTTCTATACTTTATTGACATGTCTATCTATCTATCTACTTACCTGTCTGTCACTCCAGCCCTACTCTTCTATACTTTATTGACATGTCTGTCTATCTATCTACTTACCTGTCTGTCACTCCAGCCCTACTCTTCTATACTTTATTGACATGTCTGTCTATCTATCTACTTACCTGTCTGTCACTCCAGCCCTACTCTTCTATACTTTATTGACATGTCTGTCTATCTATCTACTTACCTGTCTGTCACTCCGCGCCTACTTATCTTTCCACGTTGAGTTTTGAGCACCTGCACCATACCTGAGATAGAAAGAACAGCTCACCTGCCACCTCCACATTACACTGCCAGGACAGGAATGCCTGGGATCAACACGCCGGCTCTCGCACCCCCCTCTCCCCCCCCCCCCCCCCAACTTGGCCTGAAAATTCCTAAATATTCTTCTGGTAGTATTTCTGTACCTGCTGCTACAGTCCTGTGTTTAGTTTTCCTGGCGGTTATCTTGTTTGTCTCCTCATCTCCTCACTTGTTTCTCCTGGTACAATCAGTGCAGGCAGGAGAGTGCTCGCTGCCGGAGTACGATAGTTACAGGCAGGCAAACGGTTACACGGACGAATTTAACAACAAAAACCTCATGGAGGAAGAAAGCTGGTGGAAGGGCAGGTTGTCAAAAATAACGATAAACTGAAAGACAATAAGATGAAGAGAGGCAGGCAGATAATCAGGGCAGACGAAGTCAATACAAACAAGAGGGCAGACAGTCAGGGCAGACGAAGTCAAATACAAACAAGTTGGCAGACAGTCAGGGCAGACGAAGTCAAATACAAACAAGAGGGCAGATAGTCAGGGCAGACGAAGTCAAATACAAACAAGAGGGCAGATAGTCAGGGCAGACGAAGTCAAATACAAACAAGTTGGCAGACAGTCAGGGCAGACGAAGTCAAATACAAACAAGAGGGCAGATAGTCAGGGCAGACGAAGTCAAATACAAACAAGAGGGCAGATAGTCAGGGCAGACGAAGTCAAATACAAACAAGAGGGCAGATAGTCAGGGCAGACGAAGTCAAATACAAACAAGAGGGCAGACAGTCAGGGCAGACGAAGTCAAATACAAACAAGTTGGCAGACAGTCAGGGCAGACGAAGTCAAATACAAACAAGTTGGCAGACAGTCAGGGCAGACGAAGTCAAATACAAACAAGATGGCAGACAGCCAGGGTAGACGAAGTCAAATACAAACAAGAGGGCAGATAGTCAGGGCAGACGAAGTCAAATACAAACAAGAGGGCAGATAGTCAGGGCAGACGAAGTCAAATACAAACAAGAGGGCAGATAGTCAGGGCAGACGAAGTCAAATACAAACAAGAGGGCAGATAGTCAGGGCAGACGAAGTCAAATACAAATAAGAGAGCCGATAGTCAGGGTAGACGAAGTCAAATACAGCCAGGAGGGCAGGTAGTCAGGGCATACGAAGTCAAATACAGACAGGAGGGCAAGCAGTCAGGGTAGACGAAGTCAAATACAGCCAGGAGGGCAAGCAGTCAGGGTAGACGAAGTCAAATACAGCCAGGAGGGCAGGTAGTCAGGGCATACGAAGTCAAATACAGACAGGAGAGCAGATACCACAAGAGTAATAGAAAATAGAAGGCAGAAGTAGGATTGTTCAGGATGAGGTACAATAGATAAATGACAATATCGGAGGAACTGTGCCAGAAGAAGTATAAGCTATGAATAAAGTTCAGATATAAAGCAGAAATGTAGTGATAAACGCCGACAGGGGAGTCAATGTAGCCCTACTACAGCACACAGGCACACGGCTACACCGCATTAATGTCCACATTTTCCTTCACCTGTTCACATATAACAGGCTAATATGGTCAACATGGTAGCCGGCCAACTTTTCTTCCGCAGCTCCAAGAGGAGAGCCACTTACCAAAGACGCTGTCCATTTTGGTAATCAGCGACCCATGGCTGATATGCTAGCGTTAGGGTCGGCGAACCATAGCTAACATGACAGCATCAGGGTTGGTGAACCATAGCTGACGAAGACCCTGTCCATCTCTGCGTTGGTACTTTCAGTAACAAGTCTAGCCTGGCTAACGGGGCAAGGATCGCCAGAGTTCCCATGGTGGTGGAGTCTGCTAAAGAAGTACTGCACAATCCCCTACACTTTAGCTGCACAGAGCCGCCATAACCCGCTCCTACGTCGACACGATGCTGCGCCTCAACATCTCCACAGCGTCGGCAGCAAAGAACACCAGCTCGCAGTTACAGGGATACTGAAGACAAGACAACTTGTGTGACATGAACGCCAGACACTGCCACGACAGCGAGCTCACTTATCACTGTGCCACTCAGGTGCACAAAATCTGGAAAAGCAAAGACAGAACTAACTACTGTATGTACAGAAACAGGATAAAATGATAAACTTGACATGGAAGACACAAAGATATACAGTCATAGTGAACTTTACACTGGTATACAGACATAAAGATACACAGAAACAGTGAACTTTACACTGGTATGCAGACATAAAGATACACAGAGACAGTGAACTTTACACTGATATACAGACATAAAGATACACAGAGACAGTGAACTTTACACTGATATACAGACATAAAGATACACAGAAACAGTGAACTTTACACTGATATACAGACATAAAGATACACAGAAACAGTGAACTTTACACTGATATACAGACATAAAGATACACAGAAACAGTGAACTTTACACTGATATACAGACATAAAGATACACAGAAACAGTGAACTTTACACTGATATACAAACACAAAGATACACAGACACAGTGAACTTTATGCCGACACACAAATACGAAGATACACAGACATAGTGAACGTTATGCCGACATACAGACACAAAGATACACAGACACAGTGAACTTTAATCCGATATATAGACACAAAGATATACAGACATAGTGAACTTTACGCTGACATAAACATACACAGACATAGTGAACTTTACGCCGACGTACACAGAGTGAACTCTGCATACCCACAGAACAAGCTCCAAACTAACACAGACACCGACTGCATATATCAAAGTAATTTTCTTTCGCCCATCGTCATCATCATCATCATGATGCCGGGCGGCGCGGGCGGTCATACTCCTCCACGAATCTCGGACCCTGGTATTTCTGAGTAACTGTTGATTTCTCTCCATGCCACAATGTCAGGTCTTGTCACATCTGTTTCTTCGGCCGTCCTATGCCTCTCCTGTCTTATGATGTTTTCCAGTGTCTCTCTTCTTATCACATGCCCCGAAAATCATGACTGCCCTGTCCTTATCTCTGTTCTTGTACTACGCTTTTCGTTAGCTTGTCTCAAACTCTGCTCTCACTAGTTACCTTGGATACTCAACATTCTTCTCAGGAACCACAACTCTGTTGCCTCCCTCCGTTGATTTACTCAGTTATCCGTCCTTTCTTTCGGGCAGTTATCTTTTTAACAAATCTGAAGGAACTGACAAAAGACAACATCAGGGAGAACAACATGTGAAACTGAAGGGAACTTTCAACGATGTCCATAGCGGACATAGCAGGAAGGCATTGCAGTGGTACGTGACAGAGAGGGGCATTCCTAGCTGCTCGAATCAGACACTTTATGAAAGGAATACTTCCATGTGAAGAGGAAGAAGAAGAAGAAGATGATGATGATGATGATGATGATGACTGTATTACAGCAGTGATTCTCACACTTTTCCTAGACCAGGACCCCTGAAGGCAATGATAACTGACTACGGCCCACTGCTACACTTTCCTATCAGGCCCACTGCTATACTTTCCTGCCAAGCCCACTGCTACACTCTTCTATCAGGCCCACTGCTACATTCTCCTATCCGGCCCACTGCTACACTCTCCTATCAGGCCCACTGCTACACTTTCCTGCCAGGCCTAATGGTACACTTTCCTGCCAGTCCCACTGCTACACTCTCCTGCCAGACTCACTGCTACACTCTCCTATCAGGTCCACTGCTACACTCTCCTGCCAGGCCCACTGCTACATTCTCCTATCAGCCCCACTGCTACATTCTCCTATCAGGTCCACTGCTACACTCTCCTGCCAGGCCCACTGCTATATTCTCCTATCAGCCCCACTGCTACACTCTCCTATCAGGTCCACTGCTACACTCTCCTGTGAGCCCCACTGCTACACTCTCCTATCAGCCCCACTGCTACACTCTCCTATCAGGTCCACTGCTACACTCTCCTATTAGGTCCACTGCTACACTCTCCCGCCAGGCCCACTGCTACACTCTCCTATCAGCCCCACTGCTACACTCTCCTGTCAGGCCTATTACTACACTCTCCTGCCAGGCCCACTGCTACACTCTCCTGCCAGGCCCACTGCTACACTCTCCTATCAGCCCCACTGCTACACTCTCCTGCCAGGCCCACTGCTACACTCTCCTGTCAGGCCCATTACTACACTCTTCTATCAGGCCCACTGCTACACTCTCCTGCCAGGCCCACTGCTACACTCTCCTGCCAGGCCCACTGCTACACTCTCCTGCCAGGCCCACTGCTACACTCTCCTGCCAGGCCCACTGCTACACTCTCCTGGTACATGATATTACATGATATTATATACATAACAAGCCTATATGGAATAACGAAATGTACCTGTTGTTGACTAAATAGCCAAGATACTTAATGTATCCGGCAATGTAACATACAAAGTAAACTGGTACAGTACAGTACACTACATAGATAAGTCATTAACACTGGCGCTTAGTATGGCTATCAAGACATACGTATTATGGGTTTATATGTACTGTACTATTCTTTCTTTATACACTTGGCAACTTATTATGGGTTTTATATGTACTGTACTATTCTTTCTTTATACACTTGGCAACTTATTATGGGTTTTATATGTACTGTACTATTCTTTCTTTATACACTTGGCAACTTATTATGGGTTTATATGTACTGTACTATTCTTTCTTTATACACTTGGCAACGTATTATGGGTTTTATATGTACTATAATAGAGAATACTGAAACGACTGATGAACAATGGAATATGCTAAAAGACTCTATTCAGCAAACATCTATCGAAATCCTACCTCCAAATAAAAGACAAGCTAAACAGGGGTGGATGACAGAAGAAATTTTGCAACTAATGGATCGGAGAAGAAGTCTTAAGGAAGATAAAGATGAATATGACAAAATAAATAAAGAAATAAGACACAAATGCAATAAAGCTAAGGAGGAGTGGCTAAATAAGAAATGTAGTGAAATAGAGACACACCATCCTGGAAACGCAAGAGATATGTACAAACAAATAAAGGAGTTAACAAACAAAAGGACATACCACAAGACTGGTTGCCTGAAGTCAAAGGAGGGGCATACAATAATGGACAGAGATGAAATAATGGCAAGATGGAGCGAATACATTAGAGAACTCTGTGAGGACAATAGAGGCGAAATAGATATACGAAATAATAATGAAGGACCTCTCATATTAAAAGCAGAAGTGGAAGAACCTATCAAACACATGAAGAACAACCCAGCACCAGGACCAGATAAAATCACCAAGGAAGAATTGGAAGCATTAAGAGAGCTTAGCATAGAAATAATTACCAGATTGTTGACTGACATCTATAACAGTAACTATGTCCCATCAGACCTTTTGCAATCAATTTTAAGGTGCAGTTGAATGTGAAGACCATCGAACCATTAGTCTTATGAGCCATGTTACAAAAATCCTACTTTTTATTGTTATGGGAAGAGGCGAGAGAAAAATAAAACTAGAAATCGCTGAAGAACAGTGCGGCTTCGTCGAAGGAAAAGGTACAAGTAACGCCATATATATAATAATAACACTGATGGAAAGATCAACAGAAGTAAAGATGGACCTATACTTATGCTTCATAGACTACTGTAAAGAATTGATAAAGTGAGACACACAGAAATTATACGAATGCTGGAAGACATCAACATAGATGGGAAATATCTGAAACTTATCAAAAACATATACTGGCAGCAATCAGCAGCAGTGAAGGTTGAGAACCAAATAGGAGCATTCCAAGACAAAAAATTAGGAGTGAGACAAGGATGTGTTCTATCTCCTGACCTCTTCTCCTTGTACAGCAAAAAAAAACATAATGAGAAATATAGAGAACATGCCAGAAATATCACTTGGTGGGTACAACCTCAACAACTTAAGATATGCAGATGACACAGTTCTGATTGCTAAAAGTGGAGGGGAGCTACAGGCTCTTCTGGACGTTGTGGTTCGTGAAATTAAAAGTAAAGGTCTCAGCTGAATAAAAAGAAGACTGAAGTGATGGTCATCTTAAAGAAAAGAATACCACTAAAATGTAGCATTACCATCGATGGCACAGAGCTGAAACAAGTTGACAGATTCAATTACTTAGGAGCGATTATAACAGCTGATGGAAAATGTCACAATAAAATAAAAAGCACATGTGCTCAGACCAAGTCAGCATTCCAGAAAATGAGAAACATCTTGTGTAACAGATCTGTATCAATGGAAACAAGATTCCGAGTACTTAAATGTTACATCGTGCAAATTCTGTTTTATGAATGTGAAGCATGGTCTATGAATAAGAGAGTACAGCGAGAAATGGAGGCCATGGAAATGGGGTTCATAAAAAGGATGTTGAAGGTAGCACGGACAGCTAAGAAAACCAACGAAGAAGTCTTAAGAGAGGCTGGAGTTAAAAGGCAAATTACAGCAAAGATCAGAGTCAGACAAGCGAGATTTGTCGGACATTTTCTGAGAAGAGGAAAATTGGATCACATTGTGGCAACTGGAAAAATTGAGAGAAGAAGAGACAGAGGAAGACGGAGAGAGAAGTTACTGGATGGGGTGTCAGTGTGGCTAGGAAGAAAGTCACCGGTGGATCTCATAATCAAGTCTAAAGACAGGGAATTGTGGAGAGAAATGATCGCCTACGTCACGCGGCACGGCACTTGAATTGAATTTAGCGTACCATTCTTTCTTTCTACACTTGGCAACGTATTATGGGTTTTATATGCACTGTACCATTCTTTCTTTCTACACTTGGCAACGTATTATGGGTTTTATATGCACTGTACCATTCTTTCTTTCTACACTTGGCAACGTATTATGGGTTTTATATGCACTGTACCATTCTTTCTTTCTACACTTGGCAACGTATTATGGGTTTTATATGCACTGTACCATTCTTTCTTTCTACACTTGGCAGAACAATGGCTTGTTTACACGGGACATGAGACGCGCGTGTTGTGTGCAGGAAGCCACTGTGTTTGTCACGTTCGGTTACATCCGCCAAGTCCCGTTGTTTTCCGATGGGAATTTCTGTTATAACATAATAGGACGCACAGGAAGTTGACAGTTGTCCGAACTAACGTTATACGGTGCATAACTGCGGTTACAAGAAATGTGCGTCAGAGAGAGAGAGAGACAGAGAGAGTTAGAGAGAGAGGTTGGGATAGAAGGAACACATAATTTTCTAAAGAAGAAGAACTGAATATACGTAAATAAACGTACGTAGAAGGAACAGCTGTTCGACCAATTTGCACACCTCGGCGGCTACATAGACCAGGATGGTGACACCAGAAAGGAAGTTAGAATTAGAATTGCAAAAGCAGCACTGACCTTCAAGAATGTTGAGAACGTATGGCGTATCAAAAGTTATAAGCACAAAAACCAAGCTAAGATTATTCACTTCAAATGTAATATCCACCCTCATTTATGCATGTGAAAGCTGGAAAACAACGAAAGAAAAAGACAACAAATTAGACTGTTTTGAAAACAAATGCCTAAGGAAAATACTCGGCATCAAGTGGAACGAATTCAAGAACAACACAGAGATAATACAGATGAGCAAACAACAACCAGTCTCATGGGTGATCAGGAAAAGAAGATGGGCATATGCCGGTCACGTGATGAGAAGAAACAGTCAGAGAATACCAAAACAAGCTATCAAGTAGAACACAACAGGACGAAGAAAAAGAGGTCGACCACGAGAAACTCTAAAGAGGACATTGCTTAGAGAGGCCAGTTCAGTGGGCATAACATCTGCTGATGAGGTTGAAAAGCTCACCGAAAACAGGAAAACTTGATAAACTACCATGCCAGCCCTAGATGGCATTCAACGGCAAGGGGAAGATGTCAGAAGTGAGGACGCAGGCCCGTCTGACACTCTCCCCCTTTTTTCACTGCAAGCCAAGCACTGGCCATCAGCTGAGTATAGAACATAAGCAAGTAAAACATGCAGTAAAGTTGTCTGACATTCTGACACGCTAACTACAGCCAAGCTGATCACCAAAGCAAGTAGCAGGATCCCAGCTAGCTTCTGAGTATGTGCTTCTAGCAAAAATAAGTACAGCTATCATGAAAGTAGACCACATGTAGGGGACATGTAATCAAGGTCAAGCAGCTGTTAACAATGCTAACGTTTCTGTAAAGTCATTCTGCCCTTCATTATACACCTTTCACTCCACTTTCAAACAGTCATTCTGCCCTTCATTATACACCTTTCACTCCACTTTCAAACAGTCATTCTGCCCTTCATTATACACCTTTCACTCCACTTTCAACAGTCATTCTGCCCTTCATTATACACCTTTCACTCCACTTTCAAACAGTCATTCTGCCCTTCATTATACACCTTTCACTCCACTTTCAAACAGTCATTCTGCCCTTCATTATACACCTTTCACTCCACTTTCAAACAGTCATTCTGCCCTTCATTATACACCTTTCACTCCACTTTCAAACAGTCAGTCTACTACATGCGGCACTAAATACATAAAATGCATCAAGGAAATTACGTAAAATGACGAAACTTTATATTCAACCTCTGACTCCACACTTTTAATACTATATAAAATATACTAAATACATCCAACCTCTGACTCCACACTTTTAATACTATATAAAATATAATAAATACATCCAACCTCTGACTCCACACTTTTAATACTATATAAAATATACTAAATACATTCAACCTCTGACTCCACACTTTTAATACTATATAAAATATACTAAATACATTCAACCTCTGACTCCACACTTTTAATACTAAAAAAAAACATACTAAATACGTGAGATGCTATTCACACGTATACGGTGATACTGGTATATGAACTTAAAATAATCCGTACATTTTAACAGAGCTACTAAAACCACTTGTTAACATATTGATCCAGTGTCAGGAGTTTAAAGGGCCGAAACACTTGTCTGAGGGGGGGGGGAGGGGGGTACTTCCTCTGATGATCTGAAGGAGTTGTGTTGTTGTTCCGCTCTCTACGGTAGAGAGTTTCCTGCATATTTTAAGTGTTACACAAAGTTTATGGCTGTAAGGAAAGTACAAGTCTTACAATCGACTTAAGAGATACTGAAAAAGCTTGAGATGAAAAGAATGAATTGTACTTAAGAGTTTTTAAGATGTGATGGAAGGGAGTGAGCAGCAGGCCAAGCAAGGCTTCTCTTATACAGATCATCCCTAGGTTCTGGGAGAAGACAACTGTTTAGACGCTGACGATGTTTTGGGTTAAATTTTAAACAGTGACCACAAATTAGGCAGAGAATTCCGCCACAGAACTTTATGAACCAATTTGACTTTGCTGATAATAAGTCTACTTGTGAGAGGCAGAATTCTGAGTTGTTTGTGTTGATCTGCAGTCTGTGGTGAATGCATGTTCTTAATAAAGCGTACCGCTGGTTTCCGGACTGAGTAAAACCTTTTAGTACTGATCACAGGTCAGCCATCGCAGATGATGGAACAACTGTCTAAGTGTGTTTGTATTTGTGAGGAAGATAATGTCTTCCCTTTGTCTCGCTTAATAAAATGCTTAATCCTGGCTGTCTGGTAAACATTTCGTACTATCAGTTTGTAAAACTCTGTACATGTTAAGTTCCAATTTAGCGTTTGTCAACACAAAGACCTAAAGTTTTATGTTCGATAACATTTTCTTACTGTGAAGTTCCGGCACATAATTCTAGTGTTGTTTCTGGTTAAACCAGCAACTTGTGTCTTCTTGTAATGAGCACAGATTTTATTTTGTTCATACGTATTTATTAGCATATCAATGTTACTGCTCCATTTAATTTGTTTGATTATTTATTTCTGTTTGTGCCACTGATCCACGTCGTAAACTGGACACAAGTGGGCAGGAACGTCACATGAAGACTGCTTGAGACCAAGTGATCGATTACTGATATAAATAGCAAAGAGAAGAGGACCAAAAACAGGACCTTGTGGAACACTCCAAAGAGAAGATATCCAAGAACAGAACCTTGTGAAACGCTCCAAAAGGAAGAGGACCAAGAACAGAATCTTGTGGAACTCTCCAAAGAGAAGATAACCAAGAACAGAACCGTGTGGAACTCTCCAAAGAGAAGACAACCAAGAACAGAACCTTGTGGAACTCTCCAAAGAAAGAGAACCAAGAACAGAACCTTGTGGAACTCTCCTAAGAGAAGAGAACCAAGAACAAAACCTTGTGGAACTCTCCAAAGAGAACCAAGAACAGAAACTTGTGGAACATCTCAAAGACAAGAATACCAAGAACAAAACCTTGAGGAATATTCCAACGAGAAGAGAACCAAGAACGCCTACTGAAATGCCAGTGTTAGCAATACAAGAATCCAACAGCTTGTCGTCTGATCACTTTATACTATAAGACTCAGAAATACAACTACAGCTCGCTACAGTAAATCTGAAACGTAAGACAGGAATTTATCACATCAAAGTATGGTCTAACAATCAGGAAAGTAAGAGAGAGATCGGTCACATCAAAGTATGGTCAGTTTAACCATAAATAAGATAAAACGAAATGACCTTATTACTTCTTGGACATAGTGGAACACGATCAAAGTGTGCCTATAACTAACAATCTAATATTTGCCATTTTCCATCAACAAAATCAGGTTAATATCGATCTGTGAATGGCAGAACGAAGTCTAGTCAATGTTTACTTGACATGAATAAATAACTTTCGCGTTAGGGGAAGTAACTTGCGATTAAATGAAGGGTGATGGCGTTCGCTTTGTTAATCCTGCTTGTATGAGAAACTAATCATTTAATGGAGCTCAATAAAAACAAGAGAATATTATATGAATGTTACGCTGGAGACAGTCAATATCTGGCCATAAACTAACAGAAATCTCCGGATATATGACTTGAATGTATTAACAAATGGCGCTGTATTTCATTTCTTGTATCGGCACACACGGACTCAACTCAAGACACACAATGAATTCGATCTTTCCATCTCCCTCCCTTTTCATCCCCATGTCTCCCTGATGCCTTCGTCAAAGGTCAAACTTCTACTGGGAAAGGTCAGAAACAAGGGAGATGATACGAGACGATGATAAGGCCTGAGCGAAATAACCTGTGGTTAAGCGCCCCTGTGACGGGCAAGAACTGATGAGATCTTGATAAGGAACGTACTATACTAAGTCTGCCTGGCTCAGGCCCCTAATTACTATGGATCGGGCCCATGATTACTAAGTCTGGTTGACTCAGCCTCCTAATTACTAAGTTTACTTGGCTCGGGCCCCTAAGTACTAAGACTGACAGCCTCGGGCCCCTAAGCTTGCCTGGCTTGGCCCCCCTAATTACTGGGCCTGAGTGTATGGGCCTGAGTGTAGCAGTATGCCAGTAGCTGAGAGAAAAGTAACAAGGGAATACTCACAATAGAATGCTCGGTCAGTAACAACGGTATTAGCACGGTGGAAGATTTTTTTGTACATACATTTAGGCCACAAAGAAAGAAAGAAAGAAAGAAAGAAAGAGGAAAGGAAACAGAGAAAGAGAGAGAGAGAAAATGAATGAATGAATAATCTTTATTTTTCAAGGTAAGATTGGGCACGCAGGTCTGTCTTACATTCTGCCCTTCATCACTCCATCTTTCATTCTTCCCACACACTTGATTTAGTACAAAAATACAAATTAAATTAGGAAAAACATATCAAAAGAGTGTAAGATTTAACTACTACATTCAAAGTAAAGAGAAGAAGTAATTAACCTAATAAAATAGCACTCACGCAAACATACACGCAGACATATACATAAATAAAACTACATTGTAAATACAGATCTTCTAACATATGTTTTTTTTTAACAAACATTAAAATAATTTCTAACAATATCTAACAAGTTGCTTTTCTAACTATGTCATTGAAGTACTTGATGGTTTACGAGCCATGTGTTGAGAGAGTGCGGTTATTTTATGGAGGCATATAATTACAACCAAGTAAATAATGAAACAGGTTTGAGTTAAAGGATGAAGTATTACCAATGGTTTTTAAATTGTAGGGGAGGGTGTTCCAGAGCTGTACTGCAGAGTATGCAAGGCTTTTCTTGTACAGATCAATCCTGGGTTTAGGAAGACCGTTTTTTAAACGCTGGCTATGTTTAGTGTTATACGTAAACTGACCACAGGTAAGGCGGAGCATTAACTTTGTTAAAAATGATTCTATTTTTGAGGGGTAGAATTTTGAGTTGTTTGTGCTGATCTACAGTCTGTACTGGGTATTTGTCACAAATAAGATTTAATGCTCGCTTGTGAAGTGAGTGGAGCCTTTTTGTGTTTGAGACTGAGCATCCATCCCAGATTGTGGAACAGTAATCTAAGTGTGTTTGTATGTGTGATATGTAGTATATTTTTTTGTGTCTTTGTCGATAAAGTGTTTAATTTTGGCTAGTTGGTAAACTTTCTGTGCAATCAAATTTGTTAGGTTATGTACGTGAGAATTCCAAGTTAAATGCTGATCAATGATGAGTCCTAGGGTTTTATGCTCATGAACATTTTCTATTGCCTTAGTCCCAGCACAAAGCTGTAGTGAAGTTTTTGTTGCATTCTGCAGTTTATGTCTTGTAGTGATGAGCATGGATTTTGTTTTGTTGGTGTTTATCAACATACCATTTTTATTACTCTATTTAATCAAACTGTTTATATCATTTTGGAGCGTTGTCTGCAGTTTATTGAGAGAGAAAGAGAGAGGGGAAGAGGGAGAAAGAGAGAAGGAATGGGAGAAAGGGAAAGAGAGAGGGGAAGAGGGAGAATGAATGAATGAATGAATGAATGAATAATCTTTATTTTTAAAGGGTAAAGAATTGAGCACGCAGGCCCGTCTTACATTCTGCCCTTCATCACTCCATCTGTCATTCTTCCCACACACTTGATTTAGTACAAATATACAAATTAAATTAGGAAAAAATATATCAAAAGAGTGTAACATTTAACTATTACATTCAAAGTAAAAGAGAAGAAGTAATTAACTTAATAAAATAGCACTCACGCACACATACACACACAGACATATAAAGTAAAGTAAAGTAAAGGTAACCCTGTCATGCCTTAGAGGCACATAGGGATATGGTGTTAGTGCCCATATTTTCCTTGACCTGTCAGCACACTAGAGGGTGATATGGTCAGTATCACGCCTGGCTGCCTTTTCCTTCCCCAACTCTCGAAGAAGTCGGGTACCCATTTCTACAGCTGGGTGACTGGGGTGCCGCCAGCCGGATTCGAACCCCCGACCTTCGCCATGAGAGACCAGTGCACTAACCACTTTGTATATACATAAACAAAAATACATTGTAAATACAGATCTTCTAACATATGTTTTTTAACAAACATTAAAATAATTTCTAACAATATCTAACAAGTTACTTTTCGAACTATGTCATTTTAGTACTTGATGGTTGGCGATTCAGGGTTGAGAGAGTGCTGGTTATTTTATGGAGGCATATAATTACAACCAAGTAAATAATGAAACAGGTTTGAGTTAAAGGATGAAGTATTACCAATGGATTTTAAAAGAGAGAAAGAGACAGAGGAAGAGGGAGAAAGAGAGAGGAGAAGAGGGAGAAAGTGAGAGGGGAAGAGAGAGAAGGAAAGAGAGAAAGGGAAAGAGAGAGACGGGGAGAGTGGGAAAGAGAGAAAAAAAGAGAGAGTTAGATTTAGTGCAGTCTACAACAAGTACCAGCTCTCTGCAAATGACGGACTTTCTCTTGTCGAGACTTAGACCAGCCATTACAAAACTGGAAGGTGAAGACTTAAATGATGTAAGAACTTGGGTGAATAGTGAAGACTTAAATGATGTAAGGATTTAGGTGAACAGTGAAGACTTAAATAGTGTAAGGATTTAGGTGAACAGTGAAGACTTAAATGATGTAAGGATTTAGGTGAACAGTGAAGACTTAAATGATGTAAGGATTTAGGTGAATAGTGAAGACTTAAATGATGTAAGGATTTAGGTGAACAGTGAAGACTTAAATGATGTAAGGATTTAGGTGAATAGTGAAGACTTAAAGCAAGGACCGGCAACCCATGGCACGCTCTCTTCCCCCAACATTAGTGCACTGTCCTTGTGACATAAGTTTTAGGTAAAACCCTTCCAAGTCTGATTATATATTTTTTAGTATTTACTCACTCATAAACATTCCCCCCCCCAGGTGAGAAAAGGTCTCCGCCCCTGACTTATAAGCGATGTCAGAACATAACCTGACGGAGAAGACTTCAAGGATGCTCTGGGGACAAACAAAACGTTACTAGACCCGCTGAGAAATAAGACCGCTGTACGAGATCATGCACTGGAAGTGTTTCCCCAAAGCTAACTGTCACATCCAGGAACGTAGTGAGCCTTTGTGTCCGATGTCTTGAAGCTGTCTAGCCCAGATATTGTGTAGCTCATTGATTTAATTTCGTCTGACCTTCTGGTCTGCGCTCCTCCAAGCCGCTGACGGGGAAATCGATGGTAGGAGAACCTGATAGCTTTCTCGATAATCAACATAAACACTCGACCGTTATGACCTGCCCGTATACTCATGTTCACCCCCTCGAGAAATCTACTTCGCTGACGGATCACTTCCGGGACAGCACTGCGCATGTCCGCTCATACTGATGAGTAAACATTGGACAGAACGTCGAGTCAACATTGGACAGAAAGTCACCTCAAAGACTGGCGCACATTTCATGTGAAATGAAGAATTTCTGCCAACAAAACACTGGACATAAGAGTAGATCTGATTTGATGTAAAGAATTTCGCTCAACAAAAGTAAGATACCTAACATCCCTGCTGACATTTCTTAGCTTCCATGTTTTTATTCTAAGAAGCCAGTGAGGAAAGTAGCAGGTGTTAGAAAACGTAAAGAAGGAGAGGGGAGACCGGTCTGATATCTAGATCCGCTGACGCTTCATGTCAGCGCGGTTTGCAAATCTGGACACGGGTCTGGCTGGAGTAGGCTGCTGTGACAACTGTTGTTCTTATATATGATCTGTACGGAGAGCATATCTGCCAGAAGTGTCGCTGCCTATCACAGTGTCCGTGTTATCACGTTCCCTGATAACTTCTTTATCATTAGTCTTCCATCGTTCTGCATTGAAACAACTCCGCAAGTTCTGATCACTGGGTGATGTTTCCTGGTTCTGAGTGTCCTGTACGGAGGCTGTTTCTGTAGCTGTCTCATGCATGACCGCAACTGAAGAAGGACTTTACCTGACCTCTTTCTCTGCTATTCTATCACTTACACAGATTTACAGGAACATTTGCATAGTCCACCACCCACCTACACACACGTGAGGTCAGAGAAAGACTACACCTGAATAAAAGGCGGAATATGTGTTACAAACTGGCAGAGTCTGACATGTGGATGGGACTATACAATCTGAAAGTATACGCTAACTCCATCTGCGCGTGTTCTCCGCAGTGCTCACTACGGAAGGCATCAGCGCTTCTGCTGGCAGATAGAGCTCCTCTGTAGCTTAGTATCTTTGAATGACCGGTCATGTCCTGAGCGTTTAACAAGAAATCTCCGTAGTTGCGGATTTCCGACGACGCACAAAAGATGTGTGGTATGTACACCAGGTTGTCAGAACGTTAAATTCCTATTTGTGTGCATGCATGTGAGAGAGAGAGAGAGTGACAGAGAGAGAGAGAGAAAGTGACTCGCAGAGAGAGACACAGACAGACAAAGACAGAGAGACAAAGTGACTGACAGAGAGAGACAAACATATAGACAAAGAGAGAGAGAGAGACACACACACACACACACAGAGAGAGAGAGAGAGAGAGAGAGAAATTTCGACAAAAGCTGACTGTGTCTCGAGGATGTTGTTGTGAAAGAATACAGGACGTGATTTATAAGAAGTGGCTGATATAGAAAGTGGCTTACAGACTTAATGAATGGCTGATACACAATATAAAGTGGTCGATACACTATATAAAGTGGCTGATAAACTATACTGGTCAAAAAAGAGAAACGCAACGCTACTGTAGTCGTAATGGACACCAAATTACAAACTTGTATCAAAATTTTATTTTACGGAATTAATGTTTCAGTATTCATGTGAGGAAACTTTAAGACTTTGATATTGAAATGACGTTCGTTAAATTTAGTTTGGACTTTTATTCTTTGTCACAGAGACCTCCGTTTCAGTAAGGTGTATGGCCTCCTCTGGCCTGTATCAGTGAACGACATCTCCTTGACATAGATCAGATTAGCCGTTAGATCTGTTGTTGTGGGATGGCTGCCCACTCTTCCCACAGTGCAAGAGACAACTGTCGGAGATTTGTTGGCACCACGTCTCGCTGGCGGACTTGTCTGTTGAGTTCATCCCTTATGTGTTCTACTTGGTTCATGTATGATGACATGGATGGTCACGGAATGGTCTGGATGTTGTTGTCAGCGAGGAACTGGGTGGTGAGTTGTGCCACATGAGGTCGAGCGTTATCCTGCTGAAAAATCGACCCTGGTGCAGCAAGAAGTGGAAGGACGTGAGGACGAAGAATTTCAGGGACGTACCCGTGTATCCCCGTCGGGTGAGAGCTAGTTGCCTATCTAGACTGGATTGGTCCAGTGTCTCCGACTTCAGTATTTTGTGGTCGTGGCCGCTACCCTTCCTAATGTGACCAGGACGGAGCTTTTGTCCAAGAGGACGAATCCTCGCCACTATTAAGTTTCACGTCTGGGCTGAGCCGGTTTAGGCGTATTATCCCAGTATTGGCGTGTTTAGGACGTGAACGACCTCTAGAGCGGAGGTATCGTGACTTGAGTAGCCATCACGATTCACCCCTGATTTAAGCCAGTTTAGGCATATTTCACCAGTATGGGTGTATATCGGACATGGCCGGCCTCTAGAGCAGAGGTGCCGTGGTATGAGCAGCTCTCGCCGTGAGACCACTGGACATACCGGCTAAGCTTCACTTTAACCTTTCCATCACCTTTTCACATCAGCGCCGCACGGCAACCCTAATTTCTTTTTCGCATTTTCTTCATTGGCCGGGAGGAGTTTCACTCCACGCGCGGCATCCGAAGAATCTCGCCAGCAGTGTCTTAACCTCTGGGTTAAACCGGCTGAGCATTTCGCCCGATATGTGTGCACATAGGACGTGGCCGACCTCCAGATAAAAGATGCCGTGATTTGACTACTGTTTACTTCGCTTAATCTTTTCTTTCACCTTTTCCACATTGGTGCCGCGCGGCAACCCCATTCGCACCTTTCTTCCCTGACCGGGAGGAGCCCCACTCCACGCACGGCAGCTGAAGAATCTCGCCAGCAGCGATAGATGAGCTACCAAACATGACTCTCATCTACCCGAAGCGTCTGGTTTTTTCAAGCGCCAGATATTCGCCTTCGCCTCTTCTCCTGTCAGTTTGAAACAGTTCTGCCACGAAAGGCCAGGAGATGGACCTGACTGTCAGAGGTTATTTGAAACGCAAGCCATTGGAGTGGAGAGCGTATCCCCCACCCTACCTCCGGCAATAACATTCCTTAGAACCGAAATAAGCATTGAGAACATAAATAATTTCGTTTGTCACAACCAATACCAGTCCTCCGTAGCTAAATCGCCAAAGACGCACTTCAAAGTGCAGTGCCAACTGCAAGATCATGGGTTCAATCCCGGGACAAAAAAAAATTAAATGATCCAGAGGGGCCCACCCTTCTTAGAGTGTCAGGAGTTTAATAGGGCCGAAACACTTGTCTCAAGATCTGAAGGAGTTGTGTTGTTGTTCCTCTCTCTACAGCAGAGAGTTTTCTGCATACACTATAGAAAGTGACCTGTACACGCTATACTATAAGATGTGACATGAGAATTCAACCAACAAATGAACTAATCTCTTATCTTATTAAACTTTTAAACGATCACGTATCTGTTCATAAACTAATCGGTGACTAGTAAGCAAACAAAGCCACAGAATTTGGATGAAAATGACTAAAAGGGTTTCCATACAGATTAAGAACCAGCAAATTACTGACTGACACGCGCAGCTTAGTTAACCCAAGTAATGGAACACACAAAGAAAACCAAGACTACCTGGTCTGGAAATATAAGAATGCACCACTACTGGTTTAAAAAACAAAATAATGCACGAGAGACAAAGATAACGAAAGAAAGGACTATACGGCAGAAAATCAGTGGAAGGCTGCGAGAATCTTAAATCAGTGCAGCAGCGCTATTTTCTAGCCAGTTTTCGCGCAGAAAATCATAATTGATAAAACAGTCTGCACAAGAGAAGTGAGAGAAGAGCAGGGGCTTTCGTGAGCACGCAAGCCTTTTTATGATGTCTGCCTTGACTTTGTGGGGGGGGGGGGGGGGGGGGGGGGTGAAGGTGTATGAGTATTCCAGCCAAGATGTTTTTTTTAAAATATGATCACGCGTCACCGAACACACCACAAATTATCATATCACTGAAAAAAAGGACGCTAAAATAAGTTAAGAAAATTGGCGGGCGGAGGGGGGGGGGGGTCATTAAATTCACTTTTTAAAAAAATTCCCAAACTGCTGGTCAGAGTTTCCCTAGCTGACAAACACTGACATATTGGTCTCTGTGCAGAAAACTTTCTCCCACAAGCTTTTGTCACTGTTTTCAAGAACTCTTGGCCAGGGTCTCAGTAAGTTCCTGTTTGAGAAACACTGGTGCACTGCTCCCCGTGCACTAAACTTTCACTGAGTGAACTTTCTAAATAAGCGTGACGTCGCGACTGAGTTTCTCTTGTCTTCCTCACACGACACATCAATTCTAAATACACATTTCCTGTCACATCCGCTTCAATTCTCCTGCTATACACCACTTTACGTTCTGCTAAACGTCACATAAGGCTAGCATGGTAGTTCGCCAGGATTTCCTGTCTTCAAGGGATGTTATCCCCACTTAAATGTCCTCTCTTAACAATGTCCTCTTTAGAGTTTAACGTGGTCGACCTCTTTTTCTTCGGCCTGTTGTGTTCCACTTGATAGCTTCTTTGGGGATCCTCTGATTGTTTCTTCTCATCACATGACCGACATATGTCCATCTTCTTTTTCTGACCACCCATGAGACAGGTTGTTGTTTGCTCATCTGTCTTATCTCTGCGCTGTTCTTGACTTCGTTCCACTTTATATCGAGTATTTTCCTTAGCCATTTGTTTTCGAAAGAGCCTATTTGTTTAGTTGTTTTCCAGCCTTCTCATGCATAAATGAGGGTGGATATTACATTTGAATTGAATAATCTTAGCTTTGTTTTTGTACTTATAACTTCTGAATGCCAAATGTTCTCAAGATTCTTGAAGGTCAATGCTGCTTTTACAATTCTAATTCTAACTCCCTTTCTGGTGTCACCATCCTGGTCTATGTAGCTGCCGAGATTTGCAAAATGGTTTACCTCTTCAGCAGCTGTTCCTTTTATGTATATATGTCCTTCGTGGTTTATGAAAAGTTTCATTATTTTTGTTTTATCCTTGCTAATTTCAAGTCCCATTTTGTTAGCCGAGGAAGACAGGGTATCTGTTTTTACTTGCAATGATTTCACATTGTCACTGATAAGAGTTACTATATGTCACTGCTGCCCTTAATCTGCCACATACATGGGCACATTCTATCTCCCAGCTGGGGACACAAACGCTCGTGCAAAATTCTCTAAGAAATCAATTTCTATCAAATATAAGTTCCTTCACAATCAAAATACGTCTAATGCACGCAAATTCTCTCACCAGCTACACTTCTATATACGTCAAATTCCTCCTCCAACATCTATGTCTCTCTCATGACAAACAAAAAAAAATTAAAATGCTCTCCTTCACTTTTCTGACAATTACCCCAAATTGTCAGCTCCCTTATAAATGCGTTTTCTCAGACACGAATTCGTTCCCTGGCTCACAGAATGCAAAATTCGCCCACAAATGCAAATTCCCAATCAAACGCAAATTTACTCACTGATGAAAATTCTAAAACGTAAATCTATCTATCTATCTATCTATCTATCTATCTATCTATCTATCTATCTATCTATCTATCTATCTATCTATCTATCTATCTATCTATCTATCTATCTATCTATCTATCTATCTATCTATCTATCTATCTATCTATCTATCTATCTATCTATCTATCTATCTATCTATCTATCTATCTATCTATCTATCTATCTATCTATCTATCTATCTATCTATCTATCTATCTATCTATCTATCTATCTATATATCTATCTATCTATCTATCTATATATCTATCTATCTATCTATCTATCTATCTATCTATCTATCTATCTATCTATCTATCTATCTATCTATCTATCTATCTATCTATCTATCTATCTATCTATCTATCTATCTATCTATCTATCTATCTATCTATCTATCTATCTATCTATCTATCTATCTATCTATCTATCTATCTATCTATCTATCTATCTATCTATCTATCTATCTATCTATCTATCTATCTATCTATCTATCTATCTATCTATCTATCTATCTATGTTTATGTGCTTAATCCCCCCTGTTTTTTCACATTTTCTCTCCATGAAAACCACTCATTTATACACAGAATAATAGAATGAATACGAGAGAGAGAGAGAGAGAGGGAGAGAGAAAGAGAGAGATAGAGAGAGAGAGAGAGGGAGAGAGAAAGAGAGAGATAGAGAGTGAAAGAGAGAGAAAAAACTAGAATATACTCACCGAAAGAGCCTCATCCATATTATAATTAGCCAAATTAAATCCAGTTTTCTTCTTCCAGATTTTGTCCTCGAGGGTCTTGTTCAGATCAGCGCTGACAAGGAAACAGCCTGCTCGTGAATGAAATAAAGTAATATTTAACAGTCAGTTTGTCAAACAACCTATTACTATCACCAAACAAAGTAATACTCGTTGCTATAAACAAAGTAATATCTATAATGATCAACAATCAGCAAAGTAACATCTCCTTCTACCAACACACCTACAAATACTACTATCAAAAACGTAATATGTCACTATCAACAAAGTAACATTTATTATTATCAGTAAAGTAACATCTGTTACTATCAATAAACAATGTTAAACGTTTTGATATCAATAACGTAATATGTTACTATCAACAAAGTAACACCCGCTACTACCAACAAACAAAGTAACGCCTGCTACTACCAACAAACAAAGTAACGCCTGCTACTACCAACAAACAAAGTAACGCCTGCTACTACCAACACACAAAGTAACGCCTGCTACTACCAACAAACAAAGTAACGCCTGCTACTGCCAACACACAAAGTAACGCCTGCTACTGCCAACACACAAAGTAACGCCTGCTACTACCAACAAACAAAGTAACGCCTGCTACTACCAACAAACAAAGTAACGCCTGCTACTACCAACAAACAAAGTAACGCCTGCTACTGCCAACACACAAAGTAACGCCTGCTACTACCAACACACAAAGTAACGCCTGCTACTACCAACAAACAAAGTAACGCCTGCTACTACCAACAAACAAAGTAACGCCTGCTACTACCAACAAACAATGTAATGCCTGCTACTACCAACAAACAAAATAACGCCTGCTACTACCAACAAACAAAGTAACGCCTGCTACTACCAACAAACAAAGTAAAGCCTGCTACTACCAACAAACAAAATAACGCCTGCTACTACCAACAAACAAAGTAACGCCTGCTACTACCAACAAACAAAATAACGCCTGCTACTACCAACAAACAAAGTAACACCCGCTACTACCAACAAACAAAGTAACGCCTGTTACTACCAACAAACAACGCCTGCTACTACCAACAAACAAAGTAACGCCTGCTACTACCAACAAACAAAGTAACGCCTGCTACTACCAACAAACAAAGTAAAGCCTGCTACTACCAACAAACAAAGTAACACCCGCTACTACCAACAAACAAAGTAACGCCTGCTACTACCAACAAACAAAGTAACGCCTGCTACTACCAACAAACAAAGTAACGCCTGCTACTACCAACAAACAACGCCTGCTACTACCAACAAACAAAGTAACGCCCGCTACTACCAACAAACAAAGTAACGCCTGCTACTACCAACAAACAAAGTAACGCCTGCTACTACCAACAAACAAAGTAACGCCTGCTACTACCAACAAACAAAGTAACGCCTGCTACTACCAACAAACAAAGTAACGCCTGCTACTACCAACAAACAAAGTAACGCCTGCTACTACCAACAAACAAAGTAACGCCTGCTACTACCAACAAACAAAGTAACGCCTGCTACTACCAACAAACAAAGTAACGCCTGCTACTACCAACAAACAAAGTAACGCCTGCTACTACCAACAAACAAAGTAACGCCTGCTACTACCAACAAACAAAGTAACGCCTGCTACTACCAACAAACAACAAAGTAACGCCCGCTACTACCAACAACAAGTAACGCCCGCTACTACCAACAAACAAAGTAACGCCTGCTACTACTAACAAACAAAGTAACGCCTGCTACTACCAACAAACAAAGTAACGCCTGCTACTACCAACAAACAAAGTAACGCCTGCTACTACCAACAAACAAGTAACGCCTGCTACTACCAACAAACAACGCCTGCTACTACCAACAAACAAAGTAACGCCTGCTACTACCAACAAACAAGTAACGCCTGCTACTACCAACAAACAACGCCTGCTACTACCAACAAACAAAGTAACGCCCGCTACTACCAACAAACAAAGTAACGCTTGCTACTACCAACAAACAAAGTAACGCCTGCTACTACCAACAAACAAAGTAACGCCTGCTACTACCAACAAACAAAGTAACGCCTGCTACTACCAACAAACAAAGCAACTCCTGCTACTACCAACAAACAAAGTAACGCCTGCTACTACCAACAAACAAAGTAACGCCTGCTACTACCAACAAACAAAGTACCGCCTGCTACTACCAACAAACAACGCCTGCTACTACCAACAAACAAAGTAACGCCTGCTACTACCAACAAACAAAGCAAACTTGACGATTAAACTGGAAATAAGCACACGTAGAAACAGAAGTAGCAGCACTAACACGACCACCATGAAGCTGTCTCGGGGTTTAAAAAACGAATCTCATGGCCAGAGCTTGATAGGAATCTCGAGACACCAGCCAAGATCTGCGGCTAGGAGCAGGGGGCGCTGAACATAAATACCGCCAAACAAGAATCGGGAAGATTCAAAGAGGTGGTCAAAATGCACAGGGAAATGTTCAAAGACTGGATTCTGTTAGAGTGGCTATATGTGCCTGGGACACGTGAACATATTTGTTCTTAGGACACGTGAAAATATCTGTGCCTGGGACATGTGAAAATATCTGTGCCTGGGACACGTGAAAATATCTGTGCCTGGGACATGTGAAAATATCTGTGCCTGGGACACGTGAAAATATATGTGCCTTTGACATGTGAAAATATCTGTGCCTTGGACATGTGAAAATATCTGTGCCTTGGACACGTGAAAATATCTGTGCCTTGGACACGTTGAAAATATCTGTGCCTGGGACATGTGAAAATATCTGTGCCTGGGACATGTGAAAATATCTGTGCCTGGGACATGTGAAAATATCTGTGCCTGGGACATGTGAAAATATCTGTGCCTGGGACATGTGAAAATATCTGTGCCTTGGACACGTGAAAATATATGTGCCTGGGACATGTGAAAATATCTGTGCCTGGGACATGTGAAAATATCTGTGCCTGGGACATGTGAAAATATCTGTACCTGGGACATGTCAAAACCTGTATGCCTGGGACACGTGAAAACATTTATGTGAAAACAGACAGCACAACAGGGATATACATAATGGTAATAAAGACTGCACTAGTCCACATTTAGTTTACTGTCAGGTTCTGGAGGTGGACGACAAACGTGGACAAGCAGAGTAACAGGAGCTTATTTCCTGGGGCGGAAGGGGGGGGGGGAAGAGGGGGGTGTGAAGAAATGCCCGCAACTGAAAGTTTAAAAAAAAAAAAATAGAAAAAAACATAATAAAGATATCACAAACAGAAGAAAGTAACGCTCTTATGAGAAGTTAAGATAAATGGCACAATACTAAAATCAAGTTAAGTATAAACTAAGAGAAAAAAAAAAAAAGGTAACAGTTTTATTACTTGACTAGTACACAGATGTGACGTTTCGGGTAACACGCTAATTATTGTGTGTTACTAAAATCATGTATGACTTTACGAACGAACATTCAGGCCGTAAGGAAGGTCAAGACTAAGGCAGAGATAAGAGAAATGAACACGCAGCAGATAGTCTGGGCAGAGATGAAGAAAAGAAGGTGAGCATATGTGGGGCACGTGATGAAAAGAAGCAGTCAGGGAATAAGAAAGCCATCAAATAGGAAACATCTGGACAAAAAAAAAAAAGAAACAAAGACCGGCCTGGAGAGACCCTAAAGAGAACACTGACAAGACAGACTAAGGTGGTAGGCATCAAATCTCTTGATGAGGCTGAGAAGATGGCACAGACAGGAGGCCCATTAGTGTGAGCCTTAAGTGACGTGCGACGGCAAGGAAAGGATGTAAGATAAAGTAAAGTAAGGATATAAGATGTAAGATAAGGTACAGTAAAGGTAGGATGTAAGATAAGATAAGGTAAAGGTAAGATGTAAGTTCAGGTAAAGTAAAAGTAGGATGTAAGATAAGGTAGAGGTAGGATGTAAGATATGGTAAAGTAAAGGTAAGATGTAAGATCAGATAAAGATAAGATGTAAGATAAGGTAAAGTAAAGGTAGGGTGTAAGATAAGGCAAAGTAAAGGTATGATGCTGTGAAGACATCTAAGGGATATAGTGCTAGCGTCTAGATTCTCCTTGACCAGTTGCCACACTAGAGGATGATGTGGTCAGCATTACACCTGGCCGCCTTCCCTTCCACAGCTCTAGAAGAAGCCAGGCACCCACTTCTATAAATAGGTGACTGTCCCTCTCTGACCTACTTTAGCCAGGCAAGCTCCAGTGACACAGTCTTGTTTTAAGTAACACAAAGGTTACCATGACAAGAATAGGCAGTCCTGACAGACTGTCTCATGCCCCAGGACACCAGGGAAAAGCGTATACATCAGACTTGATTCACCAAGGCTGCTGGCTGAGTTGACAGCAATACATTTAATCACTACTAACTAAAAAGGAGGACATCTCTCGCTCTTCAGAAAGTAAAACAACTACAGAATCTGTGGAGAGGAGCAGACAGAACCACAAAAATAAGATTTTTAAGGGCATGCATCTTTCCCATCGCAACATATGCCTGTGAGACCTGGACACTTAGCAAAACAGCTGAGAAACACATAAATGCCTTTGAATGTAAATGCTACAGAGGGGTTCTTCAAATATCATGGACACAAAAAAGAACAAATACAGTCGAACCCGTTTAATGTCACATCGTCGGGACCATCAAAAATGTGATGACAATAAGCGGAGTTGACATAAACAGGAGTCCATTAAAAAGGATTTAACTGGGCCAGTGTGTGTGCGTGTGTGTGTGTGTGTGTCCGTCCCACATTTGCTACACCAAAAACATAACAAACAGCCAAAGCTATCATCATCAGACATAATATGTACTAATCACAAAATATATTAGTCACAAAATATATTAAACACAAAATACAGTAAATCTTAGTCTTACAATATAGAAAACACTATAATTAAGCAGCATGTGACTTGTCTGCAGTAGTACTAAAAAATTGCGTGATTTTGCGTTGTGTAGTGATAATTGGTCTATTAATTTTTAAAACGTCATTTAAACACGATGGAGCACTAAAAACGTCGCGCCTCACGTCAGGCATTCTGTAAATGATCGAGCGGATAGTCTCGAAAGCGCTTACAGACTGACCGTAAGAAACAGTTTTGGTGGGCGTCTGGTCCGTGGACTCACTGACGTCATCAGCACTATCCTCGGCGTCGCTGTCTACCTTGCTTTTACTGCAACTAGCGGCGATCTCTTCCACTGAATACATTTCCGTTGACAGCAAGCCGTCATCAGCTGAAACGAACTGATCAAACTTGACACTTCCATCAGAAATTGCAGCCCACTCTTCATCTGTGATCAAGTCCAGGAGAACGTCACAAATATCGCCGCATGTGTATTGATCACTGGCTCTGGCAAGAAGTAAACTACGATTTACAAAAGCAGTTCACAATCGTTGACTGACTGACGCTATTCCGTGCCGTATCATAGAATTAATCGCTATCTTGATGTCGATCTCGGCGTCACGCTTTTGTTCCACTGCATACAGCATATGACGCACTATTCGCTTTCTGTACTGTTGCTTGCAGGCGTAAATAATACCTTGGTCGCAAGGCTGCAGCACGCTGGCTGTGTTAGGTGGCAGGAAAACAAGATTTGTAGCCATCAGATTGGTGACGTCAGTGTGTGCCGGACAGCTGTCAACGAACAAAACTTTTCCGTTCATTCGGTTCATTTTGTTATCGAAAGAGATGATCCAGTCCTCAAATAGTTCACCTGTCATCCAAGCACGCTGGTTAGCCTTAGACGGACAGGCTCTTTACGTATAACACCGCCCACGACTTGACAAAGAAGCCAATGACCAAAAAAAGCCAGATTTTAATTACGAAAGGGCCGCCGTGGTAAGCCTTTCATTCACACCACGTTTCAAAAGGTTGATGCGGCAATTACTCGGTGATCAAACGGCCGGCCCCTTCTTTGATGAATCGCGGAAGCTGATAACGCTGTGTGAGATGTTTGTTGCTTGTACTCACTTGTCCAGTCTGTGATACAAAGGGAGGTCTTTAGCTCCTCCGAGAGCAAAAATACCGTGACATTAACCTATTTGTGGCAATAAGCGGGGTGATATTAACGGGAGTTAAGCCCATTGATTACCTATGGAAGTTGGCCGGGGATACAAATGTATGTGATAATATTCAGGTGGTGACATAAAGCGTTGTGATATTAGGTGGGTTCGACTGTATCCATAATATAAGAACTTAATATTGAAGAAGGATGGCTAGTAAAGAGGATTAAGCAGAGAAAACTTAAATATTTTGGACACGTTAAACATCATGATAATTTAGAGAAGACTGCCTTGAAGGGTACATAATGGGAAAAAGAAAGAGAGGAAGACCAATAGGCGAAGATGGCTGTAAAAATCGTTTATGACCTGCAAACGGATGCATCAGCAGCAGGGCATCTTGTTTACAACCAAGCGGCTTACAGGAGAGCTGCTAGGGACGGACAGCTCCGCAAGGAACATGAAAATGACTGACTGACTGACATTTAATGGATGGCACATGATGATGATGATGATGATGATATGGGATGAAGACATCAACTTGTACATCAAAATGATCGGGACATCATGAGCACAAATTCCTGTGGGTCAGTTTCACAGTTACAAGGAGAGCCACCAAACCACCCAGAACCTCAAGAGCACGAAGACATGCTCCAAATTCTTTCACCCCGATCACAAGAAATCACCAAAAGAAATGATCACAAGAAATCACCACAAGAAATGATCACAAGAAATCACCACAAGAAATGATCGCAAGAAGTCACCACAAGAAATGATCACAAGAAATCACCACAAGAAATGATCACAAGAAATCACCACAAGAAATGATCACAAGAAACCACCACAAGAAATTACCACAAGAAATGATCACAAGAAATCACCACAAGACATGATCACAAGAAATCACCACAAGAAATGATCACAAGAAATCACCACAAGAAATGATCACAAGAAATCACCACAAGAAATTACCACAAGAAATCATTACAAGAAATCACCACAAGAAATGATCACAAGAAATCACCACAAGAAATTACCACAAGAAATCACCACAAGAAATGATCACAAGAAATCACCACAAGAAATGATCACAAGAAATCACCAAAAGAAATGATCACAAGAAATCACCACAAGAAATGATCATAAGAAATCACCACAAGAAATGATCACAAGAAGTCACCACAAGAAATGATCACAAGAAATCACCACAAGAAATCACCACAAGAAATGATCACAAGAAATCACCACAAGAAATGATCACAAGAAATCACCAAAAGAAATGATCACAAGAAATCACCACAAGAAATGACTAAAATAAATTACCACAAGAAGTAATCACAAGAAATCACCACAAGAAATTATCACAAGAAATCACCACAAGAAACGACCAAAAGAAATTACCACAAGAAATGATCACAAGAAATCACCACAAGAAATGACTAAAAGTATTGGCTACAATCTCTCTGACCGATACCTATTTTTATAAGGCATCAAATTATTTCTGTAATGCGCAAGAGAGACAGAAGTCCATTATTTTAAAAGTCAATACAAGAATAAGAATAATAGCAACAATAATGATAATAACAAACGAAAGAAAATGTATGAAGATTGTGGAAAGAGGCAGAATAGATGTTTATAGGAAGAATTAACAACACAAACTAATTTTTCTTTTCAAGCGAAATCAAGCGACCATGCCATCACAGACAACAGAATAATGGCAGGAAGATTAAAGCGAGTGTTGATAGCAAAACGGCATTAAACATATCTTCAGAAACTCTTATGCAAAGGCAATTTAGCATGTGTTTTATCACAACAAAACAACGACAAAAATGACATTATAATGGCTCGTGTTCAGTTGTAAGCCTAAGATGAGAGCTGGACTGCTGGCAAAACAAGATTGAAGAAGATGATGATTATTTTCAATGTCGTTATGATGATGACGATGATATTATCAAGGGAAAAAATCTATAGCACCCGATAGTGATTATTAATAATTCAAAACACTCTGGCAATTATGGTCTGTCACAAATATATCAGGCAAGAAAACGTTATGGTTCCACGAACATCTCTCTCTCTCTCTCTCTCTCTCTCTCTCTCTCTCTCTCTCTCTCTCTCTCTCTCTCTCAGGTGACAGTGGCTCGTGAGTTACCTTTGATTTTCCAGGAATTAAAAAAAAAACAAGAAACCTGTAACTGGAGTGTACAAAACTGGATGGCAAATACTTTCTTCGTCTTGACCCTGGCGCTAACTTTTATATAACAATAACAGCAATGTCACAGTGTCAAGGTTTGGGGGTCAGTGTAGAATATTCTGCTGTGAAGAGAACATACAACATTAACTTCGTTTAACTTATTTTTACATTAACCACTTGCTTCTCTCAGAGAAACAGAGAGAGAGAGAGAGTTTAAAAACCTAAAAAAACAAACCCACAAGGAATGCGCGAGGCGGGGACCAATTTTCCAGAATAAAAACTGCCAAATAAACAAGCAATCAGGAAGTTGTTATCTTTCCAGAGAAACACATTCCTGGTCTCGTTTGTTTAATGCGTTCCAATGTGCAGAGAAACAACAAGTAACGCGTACACGGGATATATTAGGTGCTGGGGGTATGGGGGTTGCTAGCCGGCAGGCAGGTGAGTGGGTGAGTGAGTGGGTGGGTGGGTGAGTGGGTGAGTGAGTGAGTGGGTGGGTGAGTGAGTGAGTGAGTGGGTGAGTGAGTGGGTGGGTGAGTGAGTGAGTGGGTGAGTGAGTGGGTGAGTGGGTGAGTGAGTGAGTGGGTGGGTGAGTGAGTGAGTGGGTGGGTGAGTGAGTGAGTGAGTGGGTGAGTGAGTGGGTGAGTGCGTGGGTGGGTGAGTGGGCAGGTGAGTGGGTGGGTGAGTGAGTGAGTGGGTGAATGGGTGGGTAAGTGAGTGGGTGGGTGAGTGGGTGGATGAGTGAGTGAGTGGGTGAGTGAACGAGTGAGTGAGTGAGTGAGTGGTGAGTGAGTGAGTGAGTGAGGTTTAATAAATAAAACATAAAAGACATACGGCTATGGTGCCCCTCTGACAGCGACTGCTGTACAATAAATAGATACTAACAAAGATTAGCCAAGACAACATCCGATGTAAAGTTTGAACAATGAATCTTAAGAATTCTTTCGACTGATAATGTCACGAAATCAGGTTTATCTAGGAGAAAAGAAAAAAAATGCCTGGTGCAAATGTATATCAAACAATCTACATTCACCTCCGTGTTGGCCACGAACAGTGATCTGGTTGCACTGCGTCACAGTTAGGCTGGGATAATTTCGCACTTAGTCCCAACACATCTGCCTTCGGCCTGGTTTATTTTTGGCTCTGCCTTCCCATTCTGAATCTCATTCATTCGGTCAGAGGAGTGTGGCACCACTGATGGTCAGCTGCAGTTCGTTAACCTTCATACAAGGTATGGCTGCTGCCCGCTAGCACATTCAGCCATAGTGCTGCTCTCCCTCTCTCCCCTTTTCTCACACCCCCACCTCTCCCGCCTCCAACATGAAAGACAGAGACAGTCGTTTACCGTTTAACAGCACGGCACATGGTGATGATGATGACAGAAACTTACAAGAGAACACCACGTTCAAAGTTTGTGAACATAAAACTGATGGGTACGGCATCTGTTGACTGCAAGAATTTTATACTGCGACGCATGGTACACTTGGTGGCCGAGTGATTAGCGCGTTATCCCCTAGTGGTTAGGCACTCACTCTGTCTACTGGAGTACCGGGGTTCAACTATCAAGTCTTTCTCTTACTAATTTTCTTCATCTCTTACCTAATCCAAACTGTTTTATCTACATTTTTTTTTCAATGCAAATCGTATCTCCGTTTTATTCTCACAGTTCGTATTATTATTATTGTTGTTTAGAACAAAAAATTGATATAAAACTGAACTTAGCGATAAGAGAAATGACGACTGAGGTAAAACAGGCTCTGGGTAATGAACCAGATAGAGGTATATAGTTTTTAAGAAAAGGATAGAAAGAGTGAGGAAATGAATTATGTACCCCGTCTTTCTTACATGGAGAATTTTTTCATCTATTTTTCGTGCTGTTTTTGTATGTGATCCTTGAAAAAGTGTCTTTTGCTGAAATATTGGACTGCTGTATGTTCTTCATTTATACGTGCTCATCTTACTTTCTGCCATTCCTTGTTTCTGCCCACTTTCTTCATTCTTTCTATCTTTCTTTTTTTTTGTGTGTGTAAAACTGAACCAAACCCCTCTATCTATTCAAAGCTGAACCTAAAGTGACTGAACAATCGTCGCTGCTGATTACAATCTGTATGTGAAACCACAGAGAAGATGTATGTTCACAACAATACAAACAATATGATTTAAAGTAAAGCGACGGTAAAGGAAACTAAAGGCTTGCCATATGTGGCCACTTTTCTATCTCTCTCCAAGACTTGGCCGAGCAAGAATGTACTGGGACTAAGCAATTCACGTCAATATTATCGGTGAAGATGTCTAAAATAACTTCGTTACAACTTATCTTGTGCCTGAAACTGAACTCTGACCGCATTTCTGTTCAGCTGAGCAAGAAGACGCTGGCGGTTCAATCATTTTGTGGAAGGAAGACGGACAAGAAAAGACGAGAAACGACACTTAGTTCTAGCCTTCATCGCGAACACATGCTCAACCATACTGACCGTGTTTACTTTGAAATTTCCCCATCCTCGAGGTAAAATTTCACACCATGATGTATTGTCTTTTACTCCTAGAACATAATCCACTGGAACTGGACGATCGGGGAGAGGTAAAGACGAAGTTTAAGCTGTGAGAAATGATGAAGAAATGCGTTCCATCTTCTTGCTCCCCTCCATTCAGAGAAGAGGAGTTCACTCTGGCCAAGTCGTCTGCCACACTCGGCAGACTTAGCTCACTTCTCTCCCTTCGTTGGTGGGGGCGGAGCTGAACTTTAACCTCGACTTCCTGGGGGAGGGGGGGGGGGGGGTTGTCCCCTCCAAACCGGTCCTGGGTCCTACAATCCAAGTGATTGACGTGTCTTGTTTCCAAGAATATACATTATTATTTACACTTCGAGACATTTACTATAATTGTATCAACTGTTCTTATAAGAAAATGCTAAAATAAATGAGAAAAGTCAATTTTGTCTTTCATAGTTTACTATTTCTACTTACTTACTGTTATTTGAGAAGCACGAGATGACGTTTTTCAGTTCAAAAAGTGTATAAAACAGCAATATTCCTACAAAATATAACATTCAAAGGAGTTGGAGAATAGTTTAAGTCAATTATATAAATAGGATCATTGACAACCCATAGCAATCAGGTTTCCGTAGTGTAGTGGTTATCACATCCGCCTAACACGCGGAAGGTCCTGGGTTCAAGCCCCAGCGGAAACAAGTTTTTTTTATTTTTTTATTTTTTAAATAATTGCTACCCGTGCAGCACATATTTTTTATTCTTTGGATGTAAAGTAATACATCTATCTATCTATCTCTCTCTCTCTCTCTCTCTCTGAGCCTTAAGTCCCCAGGGCACATGTGGCTTCCGCAATGGTTTTCCACAGATGCCTGTCCTTTGCCTTTTTTTCTGCTCTTGCCCAGGCATTTGATTGTGTACAACACCAGAAACTTTGGGAAATAATGGAAAAAATGGGATTGCCAACACATTTGATACAATTAACATCACTGCTGTGTCTAGACCAGCAAGGAGCAGTAAGAATAAATGGTGAAACAACAAGTTGGTTTGACATAAAACAAGGGGTCCGTCAGGGGTGCATATTGTCACCCTACTTATTTAACTTGTATACTGAAAATATAATGAGGAATGTTAGAGAAGATGTAGACAAAGAATATTACGATGCCATAACAGTTGGAGGTTATGAAATACCAGAGATTAGATATGCTGATGACACAGTATTGCTGTCCACAACACAAAAAGGAATGGAAAAACTAATTATGTCAGTCCGCAAGAACAGCGAAGAGCAGAACCTCTATCTTAATGCAAAGAAAACTAAATTGATGACAACTGGCAAAACAAACAAGGCAACTGAAATAGTATCAATGAGGAAAAACTGGAAGAAGTGGAGAGTTTTGAATATGTTGGATCACTACTAACTAATAATGGAGATACAATGAGGGAAATTAAAAGGAGGACATCTATCGCTCTTCAGAAAGTAAAACAAATAAAGAATCTGTGGAGAGGAGCAGACAGAACCACAAAAATAAGATTTTTAAGGGCATGCATCTTTCCCATCGCAACATATGCCTGTGAGACCTGGACACTTAACAAAACAGCTGAGAAACACATAAATGCCTTGGAATGTAAATGCTACAGAAGAGTTCTCCAAATATCGTGGACACAAAAAAGAACAAACATATCTATACTACAAGAGCTTAATATTGAAGAAGGCTGGCTAGTGAAGAGGATTAAACATGAGAAGACTTAAATATTTTGGACACATTAAACGTCATGATAATTTAGAGAAGACCGTATTGGAAGGATACATAATGGGAAAAAGAAAAAAAGGAAGACCAAGACGAAGATGGCTGCAAGACATCGTTGACGATCTGGAAATGGATGCAACAGCAGCAGGCCATCTTGCTCACAACCGAGAGGCCTACAGGAGAGCTGTTTGGGAGGCAAAGTTCCGCAAGGGACATGCAAATGAATGATGAATGAATGAATGCCCAGGTGAGCCCTTTATTGGTCAACATCTTCTCTGTTGTTCTTCTCCATGTCTCTTTTGGTCTACCCTTACTTCTGTTCCCCTGTGGTGTCCATCTTAGTGCTATTTTTGGTAGTGAGTTGTCAGTCATTCGGAGCACGTGTCCCAACCATCGCCAGTGTCTTTCCTCAATAATTGTTGTCAGTGGCTTCATCTGCATTTCTGCCAACAAGATGTTATTTCTTATGTGTTTGGCCAAAATATTTTTCTAATTCTTCGTAAACATTTAGTCTGGAAAGAATTCAACTTGTTTTCTATGGTTTCGGTGATGTTCCAGCATTCACTTCCATAGAGTAGTACACTTAGAACATTACTCTTAAATATCCTGATTTCCATATAGTCTGCAGCATTGCAAAAGCCTGGTTTGCTCTAGTAAGTCTGCTGTTGATGTCCTCTGTGCTGTCTCCATTTTCTACTACTCTGCTGCCAAGGTATACAAATTCGTTGACCTCCTCCACTAACTTGTTATCTACTCTGAGTACGTTTCTATTGTTCACATTTTGCTTCATTAACTTTGTCTTTCCTACGTTGATCTTTAGTCCTATGTTGTTTGCATTCTGAGTTAGCTTGTTTATTGTATCTTGCATATCTTTGTGGCTGCTTGATAGTAGACAGATGTCGTCCGCAAAGTCAAGGTCCTCCAGCACTGTGTCAAGGGTCCATTGTAATCCTCTGCGTTTGTCTGATGTTGCCTCGTACATGTCCTTGCTGAGATATTCATGTTCCGCTGTAGCTCTTTCTCTGACAAACATATTAGTAAAGAGAATAAATAAGAAACTCTGTATCTCAGCACAAACTATGTATCTGAGCACAAAGTCGGTATCTGAGCACAAAGTCGGTATCTGAGCACAAAGTATGAATCTCACCACAAAGTATGAATCTCAGCACAAAGTATGAATCTCAGCACAAAGTATGAATCTCACCACAAAGTATGAATCTCAGCACAAAGTATGAACCTTAGCACAAAGTATGAACCTCAGCACAAAGTATGAACCTTAGCACAAAGTATGAACCTCAGCACAAAGTATGAATCTCAGCACAAAGTATGAATCTCAGCACAAAGTATGAATCTCAGCACAAAGTATGAACCTTAGCACAAAGTATGAATCTCAGCACAAAGTATGAATCTCAGCACAAAGTATGAATCTCAGCACACACTCTGTATCTAAGCACAAACTCTGTATCTAAGTACAGACTCTGTATCTAAGCACAAACTCTGTATCTAAGCACAGACTCTGTATCTAAGCACAAACTCTGTATCTAAGTACAGACTCTGTATCTAGAGTCTCTAAGCACAAACTCTGTATCTAAGCATAGACTCTGTATCTAAATATAAACTCTGTATCTAAGCACAGACTCTGTATCTAAATATAAACTCTGTATCTAAGCACAGACTCTGTATCTAAGCACAGACTCTGTATCTAAGCACAGACTCTGTATCTAAGCACAGACTCTGTATCTAAATATAAACTCTGTATCTAAGCACAGACTCTGTATCTAAATATAAACTCTGTATCTAAGCACAAACTCTGTATCTAGACATAAACTCTGTACCTAAGCACAGACTCTGTATCTAAATATAAACTCTGTATCTAAGCACAGACTCTGAATCTAAACATAAACTCTGTACCTAAGCACAGACTCTGTATCTAAATAAACTCTGTATCTAAACACAAACTCTGTATTTGAGCACAAACTGAAAATATGCATACCTGCTATACCTTGCCATCCTATATGTCCTGCTCCACGTAATAAAAGCATGGCTGTGCTAAGGCATTGCACATCATTTGATACCAAAGGTATATTTATATGTGAGTTTTTCATGTGTTGTAACATATTTGTCCCATGTTCTATATGTGGTTCTCGACAAGGATATTTCACGAAATATTAGATGGTTGCGTGTTCTCAAACGAGATTTTTTTTTCCTTTTTGTTTTAAGTTAAACGTTAAATTTAAATTTTAACCCCAAATTTTAATCAGTAGACCAGGTTGGTAACTTTGCTTACAAATTTGTCAGTCAGGTCTACTTGTTGTACTTCTCAGTTTTCTTCAAAGTAGCAACACTTCTACTAAGATAATTAAGACATTCTGGGTATTACCGGGTATGCAGCAGTCAAAGATGAGAATACGGGGCAATATGAGACACATGATTTAAAATATGGGACATTTAGCCTTCCAAGCGGAAGTAACACGATCTCCGGGACAAATCCGTAAAATATGGGACTGTCCTGCGTAATACTGGACGCTTGGTCATTTTTGTAAATAACAGATAAACGAAACTGAAATTTGAAGCTGTGGATAGCGACAGCACCGCACGGGCAGATGTAAATAAATTACGAAAAAGACACGTAACAAAGAAAACAAATTTAAACCATTGAAAACGTCTCCCTGCATAGATAGATAGATAGATAGATAGATAGATAGATAGATAGATAGATAGGTAGCGAGCAAGGGACGTAACAAATATATACATTTTGAAATACAGCTTATCTCCCTTCGTTCTCTGTTTATTGCCTGACTTACACATGTCTTTATGTAGTGCGTGATACATGATGATTACGCCATTATCTATTTTACATACTGGCAGTTAAAATATTTACATACAGCATACAACATTTGTGAAAGTTCTCTCAAGAAGCACTGTGGAGAGTCATTTTGTAAATATATGTTGAGTACTTGAAGAAAGCCTAAAGCACAGGAAAGCGAGATCAACCTAGACTGCTTGGTTGGTTGGTTGGTTGGGTAGGTAGGTAGGTAGGTAGGTGGTTTCTTGGGTGGGTGGGTGGTTGCTTGATCGATCGATTAGTAGTTGTTTGGATGGTTTTTTAGTTGGCTGGTCGTTATTGACTTATTCGTTAGTCGCAGGTTGGCTGGTTTGCTGGTTAACCAGCTGGTTAGTTGCTTGCTGTTAACAATGTTTGGTTCATTAATTGCCAGGTTAGTGGCTTGATTACCAGCCTGGTTGTGGAATGAGTGGTTGTTTGATGACGATCTCTAACTGAAACCTGGAGTTATTTGCAAACATTAATGTAGTGAAGATCTTGACATGAGGAATTATGGTCAAATGACATATGGGTTATAAGACATTTACCGCCAGGAAAGAATCCACAGGGGCAATCTGTTTTCCAGCAATGTAAACAGACAGACAGACGAACGGACGGACGGACAGACAGATAGACAGACAGATAGACAGAGATAGACAGACATAGACAGACAGACGGAAACATATAGATAGACACAGATAGACAAACAGATAGACAGACAGACAGATAGATAGATAGATAGATAGATAGATAGATAGATAGATAGATAGATAGATAGATAGATAGATAGATAGATAGATAGATAGATAGATTGGGATTAACATATCAGGGCGTAACTGCTAAATCTGAAGTTATTTTCGCACGGTTAAAATGAATGAAAACACGACGTAAGTACAAGCTACTGTAAAACTTCCTGTAAACTGCTACACGATAAATGGGCTATCAAGAACCGTAATCCTGTCTGATGAAGGGCAACAACTGAATGAGGAAACGTTTGTAAACGTCGCAGTGACGGAAATTCTAGGAAAAATAGCCGCGTTCTCAGTCCAAACATTATCACTTGGTCATTTCTTAAGAGGGTGGCTGAGTGACGAAGTGGTTAGTGCACTGGTCTCTCATGGCGAAGGTCGGGGGTTCGAATCCGGCCGTCGGCACTCCAGTCACCCAGCTGTAGAAATGGGTACCCGACTTCTTCTGGAGTTGGGGGAAGTAAAAGGCAGCCAGGCGTGATACTGACCATATCACCCTCTAGTGTGCTGACAGGTCAAGGAAAATACGGGCACTAACACCATATCCCTATGTGCCTCTAAGGCATGACAGGATTACCGTTACTTTTTATTTCTTAAGAGGCAGTATAATTGGCTGAGTGGTTAGGCGCCCGGCCTACTAATCCAGTGACACTGGGTTCAAGTCCCAGCAATGGGGATTTTTTTTCTGGTGCTACCACACCAAGAAAAGGACCCTGGGGTCCATCAAGCCTTAAAAAATGGGTCCAGAGAAATCTGGGAAGGTAAATACGGCCAGGCATGATACTGACCATATCACACATGTCAAAGGTCGTGGAAATACGGGCCCAACACCGTATTCCTCAGTATGCTTTGACGGCGTGGAAGCGAGGATTTTATCTTTTACCTTTACATTTCTTGAGAGTTTATAGTATTCACCGCGTGTTTTTGCATGGGGTGTTGTTCTGCCCATTTGTGACAGAAGTTATCGTCAAGGAAGCGGTTTGTCACAGAAATGGTTTGTCGTACAAGTGATTTATCCTAGAGTTACGTGGCACTGTACGTGCAGCCAGAGAATGGGAGGTAATGTTCCAGTAACTTTCCTACCTTGCACGAAAATGTCAGCCGTGACGTATGTTTGTGTTTCTGACATACATTTGTGGTCCAGACATATATTTGTGTTCGTGACATATATTTGTGTTCGTGACATATATTTGTTATCCAGACATATTTTTGGTCCAAACATATATTTGTATCCAGACACATATTTGTGTTCCAGACGTATATGTGTGTTCGTGATATATATTTGTGATCCAGACATATATCTGTGGTCCAGACACATATTTGTGTTGCAGACATTTATTTGTGTTACTGACATATATTTGTGATCCAGACATATATCTGTGGTCCAGACACATATTTGTGTTGCAGACATTTATTTGTGTTACTGACATATTTGTGTTCCAAATATATATTTGTGGTCCAGGCATATATTTGTGTCACAGTAATGACTATACATGTGTGTACCAGACTGACAGGGTGAAGATAACCGCAGCATACAAGGTATATGCAAGTGTCTGATAAATATATAAAGTAGTTTAAATTTGTATATATAATATACATACTGAGGAAAAGAGAGATAAAAAACAATAATAAATCATATAAATTTGCTTGTAAAACATACCTGCTGAGGAAAAGATAAATTTAAAAAAACAACAATAAGTCACATAAATTTCAAACAACCAAGAATACAGAAGAAAAAAAATGGAAATCATTTTTGGAATTTTAAAAAAAGTTGAAACTTCTTCGAGGGCTCCACTTATTTTTTTTTCATGCCAACTTTGGTTAATATTGCATTATTTTTTATCTTCAGAAACCCAGTCCAGTTTCTGTCTTATCTTCTCTCTCGTTTATCATCCGTCTCTAGCAACTTCTGCGAGATGTTGTCTCTGCACAACTCAGCGTGCAGGCCTACAGTCGGTCACTGACGTGTCCCTTGTGGAACTTTGTCTCCCTAACAGCTCTCCTGTAGGCCTCTCGGTTGTGAGCAAGATGGCCTGCTGCTGATGTATCCATTTGCAGATCGTCAACGATGTCTTGCAGCCATCTTCGCCTTGGCCTTCCTCTCTTTCTTTTTCCCATTATGTATCCTTCCAAGACAGTCTTCTCTAAATTATCATGACGTTCAATGTGTCCAAAATATTTAAGTCTTCTCTGTTTAATCCTCTTTACTAACCAACCTTCTTCAATATTAAGTTCTTGTAGTATGGATATATTTGTTCTTTTTTGAATCCATGATATATGAAGAACTCTTCGGTAGCATTTACATTCAAAGGCATTTATGTGTTTCTCAGCTGTTTTGTTAAGTGTCCAGGTCTCACAGGCATATGTTGTGATGGGAAAAATGCATGCCATTAAAAATCTTATTTTTGTAGGATTTTTTTTTGTAGTCTTACAGTAGCTGTTTTAAAATAAACAACATTTGGTCGAAATAAAGTAATTAAGTGTCACGTTTAAATGAAAGTCGGTGTGATCCATTTCAAGCTACTGACCTTAAGTAGTTGATACGATTTTCTGAAAATATCAACCTCGTGAGTGCAGGCGAGGGCAACTTTACTCCGCTGAAAATAATTAATCTATCATGACTGATCGCCATCTTTACCACACAAGTAGAGTGGCCATTTCCGGCAACAAGATTCTCAGCTGACAATAATCACATCCGCTACGACCGCTATGACGTTTGTCCAGGTTTTGTGTATTTAATCACTGTGGCCAGGTCACGTGTGTGTGTGTGTGTGTGTGTGGGTGTGTGTGGGTGGGTGTGTGTGTGTCCTGGTACAAATCAAACATGTCTGATTCTTGGTGGCTGTAACACAGTGTGTTAGCAGGAAGTAGGGGTGGTCTGTAGGCAAACTGAATTAGATAGTTAGATAGATAGACAAACAGACAGACAAACAGACAGATAGATAGATAGATAGATAGATAGATAGATAGATAGATAGATAGATAGATAGATAGATAGATAGATAGATAGATAGATAGATACCTTCCTACCTACCTACATATATATCTACTTACCTACCTACCTACCTACATACATACATACGTACATACATACATACATAGTTTGTGTCTGCAATTATTTTTGCTTTCATCTTTTCATTTTATTACTAAAGGATGTTCCTATAATTGTGAAGGTTAAATTCTACAGGTCACATCGTCTTCACCTTACAGTTGTGAAGGTTAAATTCTACAGACCACATCACCTTCACCTTACAGTTGTGAAGGTTAAATTCTACAGGTCACATCACCTTCACCTTATAGTTGTGAAGGTTAAATTCCACAGGCCACATCACCTTCACCTTACAGTTGTGAAGGTTAAATTCTACAGGCCACACCATCGTCACCTTACAGTTGTAAAGGTTAAATTCTACAGGCCACACCATCGTCACCTTATAGTTGTGAAGGTTAAATTCTACAGGCCACACCATCGTCACCTTACAGTTGTGAAGGTTAAATTCTACAGGCCACATCACCTTCACCTTACAGTTGTGAAGGTTAAATTCTACATGTCACATCACCTTCACCATACAGCTGTGAAGGTTAAATTCTACATGTCACACTATCTCCGTCTATGAATAATAAATTCTACAGGTCACACCATGTTCACCTTACAACTGTGAAAGTTAAATTCTACAGGTCACACCATGTTCATTGCACAGTTGTGAAAGTTAAATTCTACAGGTCACACCATGTTCACTGCACAGTTGTGAAAGTTAAATTCTACAGGTCACACCATGTTCACCTTACAACTGTGAAAGTTAAATTCTACAGGTCACACCATGTTCACCGTACAGTTGTGAAAGTTAAATTCTACAGGTCACACCATGTTCACCGTACAGTTGTGAAAGTTAAATTCTACAGGTCACACCATGTTCACCGTACAGTTGTGAAAGTTAAATTCTACAGGTCACACCATGTTCACCGTACAGTTGTGAAAGTTAAATTCTACAGGTCACACCATGTTCACCCTACGTTTGTGAAAGTTAAATTCTGCAGGTCACACTATGTTCAACTTACAGTTGTGAAGGTTAAATTCTGCAGGTCACACCATGTTCACCTTACATTTGTGAAGTTTAAATTCTGCAGGTCACACGATGTTCATCAAAAACACAGGCGTGGAGCAGGATGAGGAGTGCCTTATAGTATCTTGTCCAAATTTCAGATATCGATTAGAAAAGCAGACTCTAACATATGTTGCCCTTGCGATACTGGCAGACTGAAGTGGCACAAGAGCCTCTTAATAAGAGCACTAAGGAAATGTTGAACAGGGTTCTGGTCTCCTCCGATTTGCTCACGCGACAAGTGGGCCGTCAGTCAATCAATCTCATTCATGTTTGTCAAACTCGTTTTGTTTTTATTTTTGTTTTTTCTGGTCTCATTTTCTCTTAGCTCATTTGCGGTAGAGCACTGGCTATTCGAGCCAAGTGAAATAGGTTTGTCCGTTCAGCTTTGCGGACTCTAGCTGCAGGATGAGGCACACATAAATTATTTTATACCCAAGAATGGTGGTTCTGAGAACAGTCTGTGCCGTTTTGTGTCCTGACACATTATCTGTGGGACATCGGTGATCCAGAACCAGGCTGCAGTCACAAGAATTTTGTGGAGTCCAAACGATGGTCACGGGGCGGTCAATGGTCGAGGCGGTTAATGGTCTAGGCGGTCAGTGGTCGCGGTCAGTGGTCGAAGCGGTCAATGGTCGAGGCGGTCAATGGTCGAGGCGATCAATGGTCGAGGCGGTCAATGGTGGAGGAGTTGATGAGTCGGCCTGGTACTTTCAGTGGCTGACTGCGTATTAAGTCAAGCGGACTTGAACCTACAAACCTGGAAGTGCAGGGAAGAACTGGGGAGGAAGGAGGTGGGCGTCCAGGAAGGAAACACCTATATAGAATGTTATATCAGGAAATGATCGCTACAGGTAGGCGCGAGAGGGGGAGGGGTGAGGGCCTTACTAAGTTAGTCTAAGGGCCCTGCGGAAACAGAAGGCCTAGTGTCGCAAGTAAATCTAGATGGAGTCTCAATAAGAGTTGATAGATGAGACGGTGAAAAAAAAAATAGCGTTTATGAAGGAGTGAAAGTGAGAGTGGAGGTTGGACAGTAAAACGTACCGAGTCTTCGGAAATATGGGGGGGGAGGGGGAGGGGGAGGGGGGAGGGTCGTACAGACTCGATAGCCCCGCCTCAGAACACAAACCACGTTTGTCTGAGCAGTTCTTCATTAGGACAGACTCGTCTTTCAAAGCCATCATGAAACACAAGTAGTGTACTCTTGCCCGGGTTCGTCTACAAATTAACATTGTAGTTTTTCTTTTCTTTCTTTCTTGCCGTATAAGAAAATCATCAGCTCTGCTATCACAAGAGGGGGCCCACCACCCCCGCACTGGCCGTGGTAGTGCGGGATAAACTGAATAAACTCTCCCCACGAATCCTCCCCCCCCCCCTATAGCAGGATGTGCGTAGGGGGACCAGATGAGCACTTGAGGTCCAAGAGGCTGCCGTAACTTCGAGGGAGACCAACTCGGGCTGCCCCAGAATCCGGAATCTCAGATATATACAAGTAGAGCCCGGACAAGGAGGAACTGGCTCGTACAGCTCGCTCTGTTGTTCGATGACTTCTCCAGCCAAGTTTAGTCCAGTTTGCTGGTTGTTTCAGTGGAAAGTGCTGCTCGTGTTGTCCGTTTGTGTGAGTTCTTTCATAATTTTACAAGTTTTTTTTTCCCCCACGAGTTCTAGAACAAGTAGGAAATATAACTGTAACAGATACGAGACAGAGCTGTAACAGATTAGAGATAAAACTGTAACAGATAGTAACCCACTTTGTCTGATGAGCTTTGAAATAGGACTTATTTAAGTCGTGCCGTTAAACTCAAGAGGCACAATTTTAACATCTTAAGATTAAAACTTGGATCATTTTCATCTGCTCTCTCACGTGCAAATTATATCAAATCTCTTCATAGTCAACTAATATATTCCGTTTCCGAACTTCCTCGTTCTATATTTAAGACCGCATCTATTGTTCTGGAACTTCCTTGTTCTATATTTAAGACCGCATCTATTGTTCTGGAATTTCCTAACTTCATTCAGTGGAATCTAGCTATTAAGAAAGAATATGAAGTCAACTAATACTTCGACCTGTTGTCCACGTGAGCACACTAGAACATCGACTAAATCTCTGAGATCATGGACACACGCGCTGGTCAACGTCTTCCTGCACCTCAGTTTAATGAATTTCAAAAATGGTGGAGCCAGTGAAGAATCTATGAGCCAAGATCTGCAGGCGCTGGCTGCAGCATTTCCTGGTTGCTATAGCAACGTCGACCAGTACTACAAGCACGTCCGGAAAGGCCTGCCCCCAGAGAAGCGCCACTTCCTGCTGAAGATGGAGATCTACAAGGTAGCCAGCCCCATGTTCAACGACTCTCTCACATTCTACTTCCAGGACTTCACGAAGTCCACCTCCGAGCCCTTCAGATCCGGCTTCTACAGCTTCTCTGCTGACAAAAAGATGAACGTGATTCGCATGAAGACCCTCAGACTTCAGAACGAGGCTTACATCCCGGGGGCCTTCCACAAGTCTGCTAACTTCTCCCTGGGCACCGACCTGGCCAGGGAGGCTGTGAAGAGGAACGGACACGCAGGGGAGAGACTGAGGACGTACAGCGCCTGCGACATGTTCTGGAAGAGGTTGGGAGACAGCACTTTTGTAGGAATCACTGGGCCGTTGTGTCTCGGCTCACTGGGCACAGATCAGGTAAAGTTATCTGTTTGCCTCGTCTTGTACTGGCTGTTTTATTCCACTCATATGGTACTGGCTGTTTTATTCCACTCACATGGTACTGGCTGTTTTATTCCACTCATATGGTACTTTCTGTTTTATTCCACTCACATGGTACTGGCTGTTTTATTCCACTCACATGGTACTGGCTGTTTTATTCCACTCACATGGTACTTTCTGTTTTATTCCACTCATATGGTACTGGCTGTTTTATTCCACTCATATGGTACTGGCTGTTTTATTCCACTCGCATGGTACTGGTTGTTCTGTTTCACTCACCTAGTACTGTTTGTCCATCTCGTATTGGTATCTCCTCTTGCACTGGTTATATCACCTCGCATCGTATTGCTTATTTCATCTCGTATTGATTAGTTAATCTTTTACTGATATCTCATCTCGTACTGATTATTTCACTTTGTATGGATATCTCAACTCATATTGATTGTCTCATACGGTACTGATAGTTTTATCTAGTACTAGCAATCTTATCCTGTAGTGGTGTTTTTTTTTCTAGTACTGGTAGTCTTATTCTGTATTTGGTTATCTAACAGTCTTATCCTGTACTATTTGTTTTATCTAGTACTGATAGTCTTATCCTGTATTTGGTTGTTTTATCTAGTACTGGTAGTCTTATCCTGTATTTGGTTGTTTTATCTAGTACTGGTAGTCTTATCCTGTATTTGGTTGTTTTATCTAGTACTGGTAGTCTTATTCTGTACTGGTTGTTTTATCTAATACTGGTAGTCTTATCCTGTATTTGGTTGTTTTATCTAGTACTGGTAGTCTTATCCTGTATTTGGTTGTTTTATCTAGTACTGGTAGTCTTATTCTGTATTTGGTTGTTTTATCTAGTACTGGTAGTCTTATCCTGTATTTGGTTGTTTTATCTAGTACTGGTAGTCTTATCCTGTATTTGGTTGTTTTATCTAATACTGGTAGTCTTATCCTGTACTGGTTGTTTTATCTAATACTGGTAGTCTTATCCTGTAGTGGTTATTTTATCTAGGACTGGTAGTCTTATTCTGTATTTGGTTGTTTTATCTAGTACTGGTAGTCTTATCCTATATTTGATTGTTTTATCTAGCAGTCTTATCCTGTATTTGGTTGTTTTATCTAGTACTGGTAGTCTTATCCTGTATTTAGTTTTTTTTTATTTAATACTGGTGTGTCTCAAATTGCACTGCTTCTCTAAGCTCATGTGGTTCTATCATTCTATTTGACACCCTTTGTCTTATCTTCCACTGGTTGTCTTATCTTCCAATGATTGTCTTATCTTATACTGGTTGTCTTATCTTGTACTCTTTGCCTTATCTTACACTGGTTGTCTTATCCTGTACTGCTTGTCTTATCCTGTACTGGTTGCCTTATCTTGCACTGTTTGTCCTATCTTCCACTGATTGCCTTATCCTGCACTGGTTGTCTCATGTGGTATTGGTGAAGATCAACGATTATGTAGTACGCTAAATGTATTTAGTATCAACTGAAATAACATTACATAACAACAGAATCTGGTCACATGAAGCTTCGAGCAAGGAAAATGTAAGGAAATCTTCCCACTACTGAGACATACAGGCCATATAGCGCTAATGTCTGTATTTTCCTTTACTTGCTGGCACAGCAATGTTGTGCTCAGTATAACGATTGATTGCCTCACCTTCCCTAGCTCCTAGAAGAACCAGGTACCCATTTTTGCAACCGGTTTCACTGGGATAAGAGAGACGAGTGCACTAGCAGCTTCACTGCTCCTGCTGTCAGTGAAAGTGCTGTCATATTTTTCTCTGACTTCCTGCTGTCAGTGAAAGTGCTTTCACATTTTTCTCTGACTTCCTGCTGTTAGTGAAAGTTCTGTCATGTTTTTCTCTGACTTAACTCCCTTGTCAGTGAGAGTGCTGTCATGTTTTTCTCTGACTTAACTCCCTTGTCAGTGAGAGTGCTGTCATGTTTTTCTCTGACTTAACTCCTTTATCAGTGAGAGTGGCGTCATGTTTTTCTCTGACTTAACTCCCTTCTCAATGAAAGTGCTGTCGTGTTTTCTCTGACTTAACACCCTTATCAGTGAGAGTGCTGTCGTGTTTTCTCTGACTTAACTCCCTAGTCAGTGATCGCCTTTGCTTATATGAAGGTTTGCAAGTTCTGATTTTCTAACCAAATATTGGTTGTTTGAATCAGCGATACTTTGCTGGGATTTACCATATTAATGACGGCCTGGTTAACTTAGTGGTTAGGCGCTGACTTTATTAATCCGTTGGTACCGAGTTCAAGTCCCAGAAGTAGCATTTTTTTTTTCTGCTACACACCAAAAACCCTCGAGGTCACCCTGCCTCTAAAAATGGGTACCAGAGAAATCTGGGAAGGTAAATGCGGCCAAGTATGAGACTGAGCACATCAGACTTTCACGTGCCGGAGGTCATGGAAGATACGGGCCTAACATCGTATCCCCAGTATGCCTTAACGGCGTGGACACGGGGATTTTACCTTTAATTTAATAATACATCAAATGTTGAATGTTGAATCTAGCACTGGTTTGCTAGCGTCCACATCATCAACCTGCTCGATATGCGTATGTTGATTATTTTGATTGGCGTCCAACTGCTACCATCTAATCATCAACGTCGATTTCAGGTTCGCATAGGAGTTTCGATGACCTTGACCAAGGACAAACTTCTGCTGACGGAGAGCTGGTACAAACTGAGCGACGGAACAAGCATCACGGAGGTCAAGGTACCTTACATCCTGCAGAAAGTGAGCCTACCTGGGCCAGGTGACACCACCAACCACAGCAAACAACCCTTCATTTATCAAGAAAGAATGTCCAACGACGTCGATCAGTTAGAAGCAGCGGACGATTCTTTCACATCGATAAGAAGTCAGTACAAAGGTGAAGGTCTTGTCAACGGTAAAAAAATAACGAAGAGGATTCACCAGGAAAAAAGAACTTCCCAGCAACGGATTTTACGTAACTTCCGCCAGGTTGCCGCGGCCTTGAACTCTGGTCATAACGTTTACTTCCGGGTGGAGCTTTCAGCTTGTTCCATTCCAGATCAGGTGAAGGTCGAAAGGTTATCTTTTGGCGGTATGATCAAGAACTTTGTCTACGTCAGACAAGATGGCTTCAGGAATGAGAGAAAAGACTACATTTATTTTGTGTCACATAAAGTTGTCATGGGAAGTCAAGGTACGTCCACGTTCATGTATCTGTCAGGTCAAAGTTCACGTGAGTTCGTAGGGAGTTAATGTATGTGTGTATGTCAACATTTATGTCCTTGCAAATCAACATTTATGTCCTTGCAAATCAACATTTATGTTCGTATGAAGACATTATTTCTGTGCGTATAAAGTCAACATTTGTGTACCTACGTATGAAGTCAATGTTTGTGTATGCACGTACGAAGTCAACATTTATGTTTGCAAGTATAAAGTCAACATTTATGTTTGTAAGTATAAAGTCAACATTTATGTTTGCAAGTATAGAGTCAACATTTATGTTTGTAAGTATAAAGTCAACATTTATGTATGCAAGTATAAAGTCAACATTTATGTATGTGCGTACGAAGTCAACATTTATATACGTAACAAAACCAATATGTAAGGCATGTGGAAACCGTGTCTACTTTCTAATGGACGGAAAAATACATTTTCAAATGACAAGGAGCGAAAATGCTAATGTCATATGTTGGTCTTCCTCCGGTCTGCAGGTGTTAGCAGTAGACAAGCTGTTGTATTACCTCAGCCTGTTTGAGGAGAGAAAGGATTATCAAGTTCCCACAAACATGAGGAGCTGTGATGAACCGGCTTCATACCCGCTCCGTAAGCTCAAAACGGTGACTGCAGCTCACTGCCTATACGACACGACATCTGGGCTAGCTACAAGATTTTGAGCTTGGCATCATTTGTTGTAACTTCTGGCAGCGGTTACAGGAGCACCAACAACAGTAGCAGCTTCATGCGCAAAGATGTAAAAAAAAAAAAACCGACACTTTAGATTAACCATTGGTAATCTTTTGCATTATTCATGAAAACAGCAAATATGGACGCACTTTCGTGGATAACTTTTACCTACGCTGACATTTCAATACTCCTAACAGATGTCACCACCCTTCTTCTTCTTCTTCTGCTGCTGCTGCTGCTGTTGCTGTTGTTGTTGTCTATGTCTGCAGCTTTGCCTTGTGGGTCAAGCTGGTTGCTGGATGAGCGTTTCTGCAGTTCTGTGTAGAGATATAGTGCCTAGCCTTTTGATGAGGCCTGAGTGTGTCAGCAGATGCGTCTCTGTATCTCTCGGCTGCGACAATTTCAGAGGATGTGCCAAACTGTCTGAGGTTCCCGGGAACACGAAGAAAGAGGAGAACTTCCAGCCTTAAACTTTGTATACATGGCACACAGCATCCGTCTGAATCTTTCAACTACAGACAAGAGTAAGAAAACATTATCATTATATGGAAGACATGCTTTCGTAAAATGTCTCAAAATGTGTACATTTGAACAAAATCTGTTTATAAATCTTCCCATGACTACATGCTGGTTGTCACGTCCTTAGGTCCTGAGTTCATCAGCCGACAGCTGACCTTGCTCCGTGAAGGTCGAGTCAAGGTTGAGGTTACCAAAAGTTTCTCTGAACCGTCAAAGGTCAAGCAGACCTACGTGTTTGAGTGCAAACTCTTCAGCGATCAGACAGGGTGAGTACTAGTTTCTGTCATAGTGGAAACTTCTATATGCGAGTTTATACACGCATAACGTGTATGTTGTTCTAATGTTCTATAGTACATCAGTAGCACGTATAGCATGTATGTTCTTCTAATGTTCTATAGTACATCAGTAGCACACGTAACATATATGTTCTTCTAATGTTCTATATTACATCAGTAGCACACGTAACATTTATGTACTTCTAATGTTCTATAGTACATCAGTAGCACACGTAACATGTATGTCCTTCTAATGTTCTATAGTACATCAGTAGCACACGTAACATGTATGTACTTCTAATGTTCTATAGTACATCAGTAGCACACGTAACATGTATGTCCTTCTAATGTTCTATAGTACACCAGTAGCACGCATAATGTGTATGCCCGTCTAATGTTCTACAGTACATCAGTTCCACGCATAACGTAACTCAGTACATCAGTGACGTATACCAACATATAAAATCATGCCATAATCCTGCTGAAAATCTGCAGTCAGGGCTGGAAAACAAATGCCGACCATGACCTTTGCCTATCTGTCCGTGGTAAGTAGCAGGCCTAACCTGGCTGACAAGGCAGGATTCACCAGAGTCCCCATGGTGGTGGAGTCTGCTAAAGAAGCGTTGCCCACGCTGTCTTTTATTTAGTTTCACTCGCTCCCAATCAAGTCCGATGTTATACTTCACCATCTTCTCTGCATCGGCTGCTCGAAGTTGTTGTGTGCTAGAAGAAGTCATAGTTCTGTCTCACTACACCAACGTCACACACACACACACACACACACACACACACACACACAGAGACAGACAGACAGACAGACAGACAGACAGAGAGAGAGAGACTGATTCCAAATAATTCTGGGTGTTTCTGTGGCCTTTACAAAATAAATAAAGAACACTTTACGGAAAAATGAAAGTTTAACTCAGAAAGTTTTAGCTGGCAACTCTGTACTCGCCGCGAGGAAGTCTGGGGCATAAAATGACGTCATAGTTGAACATGGAGACAGGCGACAACAAGTCAGTGTGGCTCGTTTTGCAGGACCTAGCTATCTGTTAGACAGAATTTCAGGAGGGGAAAGAAACAACAAAGAAGCTACATAAGAACACAATTATCATCAGCTGTGATGGCAAGAATTAACAAAGATGTGATGCCAAGAATTAACACAGAACTGCAATAAAATGATATAGGTTTATATCTAGAGCAGTGGTTCTCCGCCTGGGGCGCGGGTGTCTCCCCTGGGAACAATGGTAACTTTTAATAACTGCCACCGTAAAATAATGTATAAAAACTGAACATTTTTTTTTTCCTGGACGATGATTTAATAAATATGGCAGAATTCCAGAAAGGGGGGTGGGGGGTGGCGTTGCAGTCTGGGTTAAACATGAAGGACTGAGAGCTCGGAAGTTAATAACCGCTGATTCAGGGGGTCTCATGAGGTCAGCTATCACTCACTCCGAGGCTCAACTTTGGGTCCAATCACAGAACCGCCGGCTTACGTTAGTGCATTGATTCTGTTTCAACAGATACGGAGGGGTCAAACTAGCCCTTGACCCCACAAGTCACGTGAGGAGAGTCACCAGCTTTAGCAGGCTGTCATCATCTGTGAACAAGGGTCGTGACCTTCGCATTGTGGCCGACCTTGCTAGGTGTCAGGGGTCAAGGAGAAAGCCAGCTATCATGATGGGGAGTCACATTGCCAGTAAGTATGAAAGACTGAAATCGTCTCTTGGATGTTTGTCAGTTATGGATATGGATGTGGATTCTCTCTTGACGCCTTCTCTTGTTATCTTCTCTTACATTGTTTAGATATTTGTTGTGATCAAATGATGGTCCATTTCCTACAAATTTTACAGCAGCTACTCAGGTTTGATAAGTTCATTACTTGGAAGGATTGGGGGGGGGGGGCTTGTAAAGGAGTCTACTGCTGCTGCTGCTGCTGCTACTGCTGCTGCTGCTGCTGCTGCTGCTGCTGTATGACCAGTCCCAGTCTAACCCACCGCCTCGAAGATGGCTCGGGACAGCAGGGGAAGTAAACCCTGGCAGAAAAACCCAGGCAGAGTGGTACCATAAAGCAAGTTCTGGGCGAGTTTCCTCCAATCCACTACGTGATATTTATCCACCACATGATATTTATCCACCATGTGACCATGTGATATTTACCCATCATGTGATATTTTCTACACCCTGTCAGATCTTCACAAGTGTGGACCTTGTCCATCCTCTGGAAAAGACTGACAGAGTTGACAGGGCCAGAGCGAAACATGAGTAGGGTATTTTCTCCTAACAAAGTGTCCAGGTCAAGCAGAAAACTGACTCCATGGACATGTACAGCTAATATCTACTCGACTGACAACCATCTTCAGAAAACTGACTCCATGGACATATACAGCTAATATCTACTCGACTGACAACCATCTTCAGAAAACTGACTCCATGGACATGTACAGCTAATATCTACTCGACTGACAGCCATCTTCAGAAAACTGATTCCATGGAAATGTACAGCTAATATCTACTCGACTGACAACCATCTTCAGTGACGAATACTGAAGTGGTGGAGCACAAGGTTGTTCTGTCTGACTCGGAAAAATACAAAGTACTTTACATGTGAGAGAAAGAGAAAAAATAGTAAGAAGACCGAGACTTGAACCCAGGACTTCGGTAGGACAAGCAACCGCCTAGATTACGAGTAGGCGATGCATTAGTTCCAGAGATTCATAACTTTCGCGACTGACCATTCAACATTGTCTTCAGTCGCTTTAATACATTTAGTCACTTTAATGTACAATATTCAGTCACTTTAATATACAGTATTCAGTAATTTGAATATACAGTATTCAGTCACTGTAATATGCTCAAGCTTTCTTGTTTCTTGCATTGTATCCGAGATGTACAGAGTTTCACTATATCAACTTTTACTTTTACAAAAACTGATATTGTAGTAAAACATCAAAATCCTACAACATACATCTTTTTATCACAGAGTCAAAGTTAACATACATCTTTCTGTTAGAAGCACAAAAGATTAACATACATCTTTCTGTTAGAAGCACAAAAGATTAACATACATCTTTCTGTTAGAAGCACAAAAGATTAACATACATCTTTCTGTTAGAAGCACAAAAGATTAACATACATCTTTCTGTTAGAAGCACAAAAGATTAACATACATCTTTCTGTTAGAAGCACAAAAGATTAACATACATCTTTCTGTTACAGACGTCAAAGATTAACATACATCCTTCTGTTAGAGGCGCCAAAGATTGACATGTACCTTTCCGTTAGAGGCGCCAAAGATTGACATGTACCTTTCTGTTCGAGACTTCAGTGACTGACCATTATGTCTCTGTTCTACAGATTATGACTTCGTTAACGGAGGAAAAACCGTTGAGATATTCCTTCCTTTCGTGCAAATGCTGACCACAGGACAAGCTGACGTCAACAGATCCACGCAAGGATTCATGGGACAGATCCTCAAAAACGGTGACGTCATACTGACGCTTATCAGCAGCAGCCAATCAAAGAACAGTTTGGACAACGTCTTCCATTTAAGTCCCGCCTACCACTGCAAATTGTCCAATCGAAATGCTGTTACGACAAATGACGAAAATGAGCACAGTGTCAAAGTATTTTATACTAAATAGTACTTTAGTTTTATTTAGTCATTCTCAAACATAATCACATTTTTCATTTTAAGAATAGTTGTGTCTATTCAGTATCATTTTCAACATTGGTTACAGTAGTGTTTCTCAAAGTGAGCGATACCGCCACCTTTTCTCCCGCTGGGCAGTGATAGGATCCAGAGGGGGGAGGGTGTGAAGAAAATGAGAACCAGTGGAGGCACCAGAATAGATTACAGCTTGTGTGTGTGTGTGCGTGTATGTGCGTGTGTGTGTGTGTGTGTGCGTGTGTGTGTGTGCTAGGGATATAGTCTGAGAGACAAGATGGCGCTAGCTGGAAAAAGTTTGGAAACTGCTGAGTGAGATGAAGTGATTTAGTCAAATTGAGTTTAGAATTATTAGAATTTATTGGAAATCAAAGGTCAGCTGTTTTTTGTTTTTTTTTTTAGTCATGGAGAAGAATTTTTCCTGAAATAATCCTTGATATTTTTGTTCAAGAGCTGGAGAACCTCTTAGACATGGAAGGAAACTGTCAGAAAAAATCACTTGTGTAAGATATTGATAGGACATTTATAGGACATTTTTCTTAAGTTTGTGTCCTTTCACTTGTTTAAGTTTTCATTTTCTGGATGAGAGTGCATGTATCGGCCTAGAGGTGCTCTCTGAAGTCAAATGTCAGTTATCCGTTTTTTTTTTCTTCTCAAGATATGCCTTGAGAAGACAGAAGTTAGAGAACTTGGATATGACATGAGATAACAGAAGTTAGAGAACTTGGATATGACATGAGATAACAGAAGTTAGAGAACTTGGATATGACATGAGATAACAGAAGTTAGAGAACTTGGATATGACATGAGATAACAGAAGTTAGAGAACTTGGATATGACATGAGATAACAGAAGTTAGAGAACTTGGATATGTCATGAGAAGACAGAAGTTAGAGAACTTGGATATGTCATGAGAAGACAGAAGTTAGAGAACTTGGATATGTCATGAGAAGACAGAAGTTAGAGAACTTGGATATGACATGAGATAATAGAAGTTAGAGAACTTGGACATGTCATGAGAAGACAGAAGTTAGAGAACTTGGACATGTCATGAGAAGACAGAAGTTAGAGAACTTGGATATGACATGAGATAATAGAAGTTAGGGAACTTGGACATGTCATGAGAAGACAGAAGTTAGAGAACTTGGACATGTCATGAGAAGACAGAAGTTAGAGAACTTGGATATGACATGAGATAACAGAAGTTAGAGAACTTGGACATGTCATGAGAAGACAGAAGTTAGAGAACTTGGACATGTCATGAGAAGACAGAAGTTAGAGAACTTGGATATGACATGAGATAACAGAAGTTAGAAAACTTGGACATGTCATGAGAAGACAGAAGTTAGAGAACTTGGACATGTCATGAGAAGACAGAAGTTAGAGAACTTGGATATGACATGAGATAATAGAAGTTAGAAAACTTGGACATGTCATGAGAAGACAGAAGTTAGAGAACTTGGACATGTGATGAGAAGACAGAAGTTAGAAAACTTGGACATGTGATGAGAAGACAGAAGTTAGAGAACTTGGACATGTGATGAGAAGACAGAAGTTAGAGAACTTGGACATGTCATGAGAAGACAGAAGTTAGAGAACTTGGACATGAGAACTTGGACATGTCATGAGAAGGCCGAAGTTAGAGAACTTGGCAATTGCTGGAAAACTGAACAGAAAAAGAGAGAGAGAGAGAGAGATAAAGAGAGACAGAGAGATAAAGAGAGATAGAAAAGGAAAGAGAGAGATAAAGAGAGAGAGAGAAAGACAGAGAAATAGAGAGAGAGAAAGTGAGAGAGAGAGATATAGAGAGAAAGAGAGAGAGAATGAGGGAGAGAGAAAAGGTGAGAGAAAGTGAGAGAGAAGGAAAGAGGGAGAAAAAGAGAGAGAGAAGGAAAGAGAAAGAGAGAGAGAGAGAGAGAAAGATAGAAAAGAGAGAAGAAGAGAGAGAAAGAGAGAAAGAGAGAGAGAGAAATTGAGAAAGAGAGAGAGAGAAAGAGAGAAAAGAGACAGAGCAGGGAACAAAGGATAAAATTAATCAGGAGTGATTTTAAAAAATAAAAACGCAAAACAAGGAAGCTTGATCACCAAGGTCCACCTGCATGACTGATATCTGATGATAACAATGTAGATAAATATATCTGTTTATATGGAGTGAACGTGACATCATTGGTTACGTTGTTACGTCAGAATAGATTTGTACTTCTAGTGTACATGAAAGTTACAAGCCATGTAAAAGTAAGAAAGAAAAAAATATATATGTGTGTGTGTATGTGTGTGAGTGTGTGTGTACATGGAACTCGTATATTTGTTACGTGTAACTAGTATGTGCGTACATATACTAGTCTATCTGTACACGTAACTAGTATGCATGTACATGTAACTCATATATGTGTACATGTAATCAGTATGTGTACATGTAATCAGTATATGTGTACATGTAATCAATATATGTGTACAAGTAATTAGTATATGTGCACATGGAACTAGTATATGTGTACACGCATCTAGTATGTGCATATATGTAACTCGTATATGTATATATGTAACTAACATGTGTGTACATACAATTTGTATATGTGTACATGTAACTAACTTGTGAACATGTAACTGATGTATACATCATTACTGAGGAAACTGCGAGCAATTTTGCCAAAGCCGAGGCGGTGTTGAGGCACAATACTGTGTCGGATCGGGAGTAGGTTACGGTGGCAGATTTTTTTTGTCAGTCCCTGAAGTTAACTAAAAAGCAGGTGATGTGCAACATTTCTTAAGCAGACTCCACCACCCAGGGGACTACGGCGATCCCTGCTCTGTTAGCCAGGCTAGGCCTGTAACTGAGGGTAGAAACAGAGAGGTGGGACAGGGTCTTGATCAGCTATGGTTTCTCAGATCTGATGCTAGCATGCCTGCAGTGAGTCGCTGTCTACTGAATAGGGCAAGGACCCCCCCCCCCCCAAATACTGATGTACATTATACACATAACAAATACTTGTGTTGAATGTGTTTCTGTACTGAACAACTTGTGATGTTTTTGGCTGCAGGAAGACTTGCAATATGAAAAAAAGCAGTTTGTAGATTCACAGATTCATAGATTCATGCTAGAAGCGGAGTTTCCGAATCCTAATTCATTCACTCAGTTTTCCGAGTCATTGCGGCTCATTGCTGCAGACAAGACTTGTCTCCATTCCTCTCTGTTCTTAGTCTTCTTCTGCCAGTTGTCTCCCTTCCTCTCTGTTCTTAGTCTTCTTCTGCCAGTTGTCTCCCTTCCTCTCTGTTCTTAGTCTTCTCCTGCCAGTTGTCTCCCTTCCTCTCTGTTCTTAGTCTTCTTCTGCCAGTTGTCTCCCTTCCTCTCTGTTCTTAGTCTTCTCCTGCCAGTTATTTCCATTCCTCTCTGCTCCTAGTCTTCTCCTTCCAGTTGTCCACTCCGAGAGCTCGTAGCTCTTCTTTCAGATTGTCACGTCAGCGATGTCTTGGTCTGCCTTTTTGGTCTGTCTCCGTTTATCACTTCTGTATAAGCCTTTTTTTGTCTGTCTTTTCTAGTCCTTCCTCTCTGAGAGTCCGAGCCATCTCAGTCTGTTGTTTGCCATAATGGTAGCTATAAATAATGGAGACTAGAACAGTGTGTGTATTTCTTTGTTATTTATAGTTTTCCATTCTTGTGATATAGAATCTCTAGCGGGTACAGAAATTCTCCTCGAGATTCTGCTTTTAAAGATCTGCAGCTGTGCTTCATCTTGTTTTGTAGTGCTCCATGTTTCTGATCCATGCAAAACAGCTGGTCTAATCTGTGTCTTGTATAGTCTTGTGCTGACTCCTAAACTCTGATGAGTTAAAGACTTTGCTCATGGAGCTAGGTAGTCAGAAAAAAGTTGGATTGTCAAAGGTTTCAAAAGTAGTTTTTATATAAAATAATCACGTAACTTGTATAAAATAATCACACAGTTTGTATAAAATAATTACACAACTTATATAAAATAATAACTCAAAGTCCAAAGTGTTGGAACTACATCCGAATAAATCAAGTATAGATCATTTTCATTGTGCCCTTTTGTGCAAAATAGTTTCGCGACAGAAAGTTCTATGTGGCCTATGTAGACAAGCGCGATCTAGTGACCGTCCAGTAAGTACGTGACATACTTTTGTCCGAGTTAAAAGAGGTGCTGGAAGATGAGTTCACGGAAAATCGGTGGTGCGCGTGAAAATGATTTAGTCTTTTAATGGGTGTGTCTGGTGTAGCCTGCATTTCTACATAAGATAAATACCATAACTGCAGGTGTGATGTTAGAAACATGAGTTTTCTTATATTGTGATGTTTGTTGTTGTGTATATACTATGATATTTAATGTGATGTCTGTTGTTGCATATATACTGTGATAGACAATATGATTTTTCTTGCCGAATATAACGTAATCGATTATGTGCCGTTTCTTATATTAACATTTATGCCCAACTGACCGACATTTATGCCCAGCTGATGGACATTTATGCGCAACTGACCTTCAAGATGATATTTTCTTCAATTGCCCCGTTTCTTGTATAATTTTATAACAATCAAGGGCAGACAACAGGGCTTTCTTCCAGAATCTGATAATCTGTCACTGACTTCCATTCCTTCATGTGTCAGCTATTTTCATGATAGAACAAATAATTCTACGCCGCCATGTTCAATCTCCCCACCAAAATAGCTATGAATGCGTGTGTGTATGAAGGCGTATGAGTGTGTTGTGCAAACAAATTTTCGGTTCTTTCGCTTCATCAACATAACTTCAGTTATCTCCCTTCACTGCAATCAAACTTCGTGAAAATAAATTCGGTTATCTGCCTTCATTCTATTCACAACATCATCATAATCATGTGCCACGCCCGGAGACGATGGCCACACAGTTTCCAATCTTTCATGGTTATTCATCAATTCTGTTGTCGTGCTTCTCCCATGCCATTTCGTCAAGCGATCTAAGATCTTCTCTCTTGGTTTACCTCTCCCTTTCCTGTCCCTCCAGTTCTCCCTGTTGTCATGATATTTCTATCTCTCCTATTCTCATTATATGGCCAACAAACCTAGACTGTCTCCCTCGTAACGTGTTTACTAAAGTTCGCTTCTCGTTGGCTTTCTTTAGGCCTGGGCAACGTAACGCAGTGGCTATATCTGTAACTGTTTTATAACGGCGTTTATATCTATTTATATAATATATATATATATATGAATATTTTGACCCGGTGTATGTATTTACTTTCTAAATTAATTAAACTTATATTGAAATATGCACAGATTGTGTCCATACTGGTTTTGTTGTTGTTGTTGTTGTTGTTGTTGTTATTTAATCTCTCTGACATAAACTGTATTTCTGACATACATATTCTAACAGGCGGTAAAACAAACCAGAGGATCATGGGAAAACAAACCAGAGGATCATGGGAAAACAAACCAGAGGATCATGGGAAAACAAACCAGAGGATCATGGGAAAACAAACCAGAGGATCATGGGAAAACATTTCAAAACACGAAAACTGGTTAAAAGATAAGAAAAAAAGACAATAAAATTTCTTGGACATGACATGAGAAGACAGAAGTTAGAGAACTTGGACATGTTATGAGAAGACAGAAGTTAGAGAACTTGGACATGTTATGAGAAGACAGAAGTTAGAAAACTTGGACATGTTATGAGAATTAAGAAGTTAGAGAACTTGGACATGTTATGAGAAGACAGAAGTTAGAGAACTTGGACATGACATGAGAAGACAGAAGTTAGAGAACTTGGACATGTTATGAGAAGACAGAAGTTAGAGAACTTGGACATGACATGAGAAGACAGAAGTTAGAGAACTTGGACATGTTATGAGAAGACAGAAGTTAGAGAACTTGGACATGTCATGAGAAGACAGAAGTTAGAGAACGTGGACATGTTATGAGAAGACAGAAGTTAGAGAACGTGGACATGACATGAGAAGACAAAAGTTAGAGAACTTGGACATGTCATGAGAATTAAGAAGTTAGAGAACTTGGACATGTTATGAGAAGACAGAAGTTAGAAAACTTGGACATGTTATGAGAATTAAGAAGTTAGAGAACTTGGACATGTTATGAGAAGACAGAAGTTAGAGAACTTGGACATGTTATGAGAAGACAGAAGTTAGAGAACTTGGACATGTTATGAGAAGACAGAAGTTAGAGAACTTGGACATGCTATGAGAAGACAGAAGTTAGAGAACTTGGACATGTCATGATAAGACAGAAGTTAGAGAACTTGGACATGTCATGAGAATTAAGAAGTTAGAGAACTTGGACATGTTATGAGAAGACAGAAGTTAGAGAACTTGGACATGTTATGAGAAGACAGAAGTTAGAGAACTTGGACATGTTATGAGAAGACAGAAGTTAGAATTAGTAACTACTGGGAAATTTAACAGAAGAAGAAGAAGACAGAGAGGAAGAAGAAAGAGAAGAAGAAGAAGAAGAAGAAAGAGAAGAAGAAGAAGAAAGAGAAGAAGAAGAAGAAGAAGAAGAAGAAAGAGAAGAAAGAGAAGAAGAAGACAAAGAGGAAGACCAAGAGAGAAATATCTCAGTGGACGGACCAAGCGGTAAGAGAAAAAAAAATCTGAGTTAATCGGAAACACCAAGGACCGTGCAAGATGGAGAAGCGTGATTGTCAACGCTATCCGGCAAGTCACATAATAATAATAATAATGTAAGTTTCACGGATAAGAATGTATAAACCATAATTTCACCATTGAAATGACATTATACACTCTACATTAGATGTTATCTATGTAAGATGTTACAGTACTTGAAGATGTGTACAGAAATGAAGATTCTCAAATGACTGCATGATTTGTTCTATGTTTGTTCTATGCCCATATATCTGAGATCTACAGCGTCTCGCTATGTAGGGCGTGACTTTTAAGTACATGCACAATACAAACCAAGCCGTAACAACAAGCACGCTAACTGCGGACCGGCCCACACTGGGATGCCAGCGCTTGTGCCCGAACTTACCTGGCCGGTGGGAAAGTTGTACCTGCGAGCGCGGTGTGGGACTGGTCTGTGGGGACACAACAGCTGTGACCTGTGACGCCAGCCCTGGCAAAGCGACGTGTCCCGCAGTCAACGAATCTGACACACAGCACTGGAGAGCTTTGGCGCTATTCAGTATTCTGTGTTGTGCTGGTTCATTTTACACGAACTTGGGGAAGATTACAAAACGGCTCTTTTCGAAATAAAATCCCCTTTTTGAAACAGAAAAATGCCATCTGCCATTATTTTGCTCAACACTTTATATCTTGCCTGGTGCGATCAGTATGTTACCAGCTTCACTCGGGTTGCTGCAATGCAGAAAGCGTTCTGTCTGGGTGGCACAAACCCACTGCTTGACTTTTCCCCGTCATTTCGACAGCAGATTCAGGCAAGCTCAGATCTAAAATATGGAAATAAAGCAGAATTTTCTAGAGACTACGGAAGATTTCAGGACAAAATTCCAACCATCAACTAGTATTCTAGTTTTTTTTTTCTACCGGAGATCACTCCCCTTTCCTCTGACTCTCCCAACCAACTCTCAAGAATTTGGTAGCTACACATAGTCTTGCATGTCTGACCAACTCTCAAGAATTTGGTAGCAAGTCTGACCAACTCTCAAGAATTTGGTAGCAAGTCTGACCAACTCTCAAGAATTTGGTAGCTACATATAGTCTTGCATGTCTGACCAACTCTCAAGAATTTGACAGCCACATATAGTCTTGCAAGCCTGACCGGACTTGGAGACTGCTAACAAGTTTTTTTTTAAAAAAAGAGTATTTGCCTCATATTTCTCACCACTAAGCTAAGCTATAACGTCACCAATTAGTCAACTGTTATAAGTACAAATGTACATAGAAATCTGAAATTATGTGTGCAAAATAATCAAGATTAATGGAGAGATTGATTTCTGGTAATCAAGTTTACACTAGACAAAGGAAAATATAACCCCCCCCCCACTCCCTTGTTGCTATCCCAGCATCCCCTCTTGGCATTCTCAAATAAATCATCAATCATTTTAGAATAACGCAAATTAACAGAATGATAAATAAAAGGGGAACGCAGCTTATATCATGGCCCCGTCATCGCACACGGCCACACGAATGTTATCTGCAACTTCCTGGTAGCTTGTTGAAAGCCACGACAGTTCGCGCACGGCTTATCTCTCTGGCTAGTTGCAGTTGTGGGTTATCGACTACCTCAGTTGGGACACGGCGTTTTGGCTAGACGTTTAGAACGTTAATGAAAGCCCTAACAGAAGCAACAGGCAGTTGTTCGTTAGATCCTTCAAGCCACGTCACCAGCAGACCTAACCCTTCGGTGTACCACAAGCTTTCCTTCTCAGCCCTGGATATTTGCCTGTTGTTTGCCTGGTCAGTTGCTTGCTTAGCCTAGACCTTTGTTATGTGTAATATAATCATTGTGCCCGCCTTATAGTTTTGTTATTGTTGGATAACTGCAGGGCAGGTATGTTGGTTTTTACTGGATGTTGTATTATAACTTTCATGAAACTTATCGTCACGAGAAAAAGTTGTATCTTGCAAGCAAAATATGATAGCAGGGACGCGAGATGGAAGGTGGATGTAGGATAAACTGAACCAAACTTTATAGGATACGTGAACAGAATTTGATAGTTACTTCAGACGTTCCGATTCATTTGTTCTTTTTTTATAGTCGTATTTTATCTGCGTGCTTTGTCTAGGTTTACGGCCCATCCTCATCTACCTCACGTGTGTGCATGCATTTCTTTGTCATCTTTACCTAGTTTGTCACGTTCTTGTAAGTCTCGTAAATTTGTTACGATGTCTGTCGCGTTGCTGTGTGAACATCGTAACAGATCTACAAACTTTGTAACAGAACTTCCAGATTTCTAACAGAATATAACGGAGTTTGTAAAGGAAATTCGTAAACTGCAACAGAATAACGGAGTCTGTAAAATAGCTTCAAGATTTGTAACAGAATAAGTTTGTAACAGAACTTAATCATCTGTGACTGAATAATGGAGTTTGTGATTGAACTTCAAGATTTGTAACAGAATAACAGACTTTGTAACAGAGCTGCAAAATCTGAAACCGAAAATAATGTGGTTTCGTAACAGAACTGTAAACTCTGCTAAATATGTAACATAAAAACGGGGTTTGTAACCTTTAACAAATTCCAGATTTGTAACAGAATAACGGGAACTGTAACAAAACTGCAAGGTGTGCATCACAACTCGGAAATCTGTAACTGAATTGTGAGTTACATAGCAAAACTTAAGTTTGTAATGAATGAATGGGAAGAATGAAAAGTAACAAAACAAACAATATTTCTGTCAAGAGAGCCTTCTTCGGAGCACAGCAGATAGCAGAGCTGTAAATATGAAGTTTTATTTTGAGTATTCATGAAGAATCTCTTAAAGGAAAGTGATTTTTGAAAAGTTTACTTAATGCCCCCCCCCCCATATTCTTTATAGAAGTTTATTCTTTTTGGTCGAAATATTGAATGTTCGCATTTTTTTTTCCTTCTGAAATTTTCTTACATTGTATAAAACTGTCCATCCGCCTTCATCTAGGTTGACTTCATTATTTTCTGTACTCGCAAAATTGTAAAGTATGGCTGGATAGTAATACCAAAACAAAGCAACAGCTGAGTGTCCATACGTGCCCGATGTAAACAATCAATTCCCAGGTATTGTCTGAACGTACACGAGGGGTGATTGATAAGTTCTCAGCATAAGGTACAAACACTTGAAACACACAGTTGATATTAGGTCAATTTATAGATCAAGTTAATGTAAGAATAAACACCAAGTTTCAAGAAATTAACTGCAACCAATTTAACAGGCTACTGAAGTGGTAAGGGGTGGCAGAAATTGAAAAAATGGATAAAATTTCTCATCGAGTAGTCATTCGCTACCTCTGCATTAAGTGCTTATCATCGAAGGAGATCCATGAGGATATGGTAGAGACACTAGGGGAGAGTGCCCCTTCTTATAGCACAGTGAAGAAATGGGCAGCTCAGTTCAAACATGGAAGGGAGAGTCTGGAAGATGATCCCCGTCCAGGAAGAACAAGAACGGTAATCACCGATGAAACCACCGGCAGAATCCAAGACATGATAATGGAGGATCGACGACTAACTGAGTGGTACATTGCTACTGAGTTGAGCATCTCCCAGGTACGTGTTCATGCCATTATTCACAATGATCTTGAAACGACAAAGGTCTCTTCTCAATGGGTCCCGAAACTTCTTGGAGCTGATCACAAACGACAGCGTCTCAACATGTCAAGAGACAATCTTGGCCATTTTTCTTTCTGCAGATCCTGAAAAGTTTCTTCAGTAATTTGTGACTATGGATGAGACTTGAGTTCATCGTTTTCAACCAGAAACCACAGAACAGTCAAAGCAGTGGAAACATCGTGGATCCCCACTTCCAAAGAAAGCAAGAGTGGTTCTGTCAGCAGGCAAAGTGGTGGCTTCCATCTTTTGGAATTCAGAAGGTGTACTGTTGGTAGACTATCTTCAAAAGGGCAGAAGGGTCACCGGGGCCTATTACGCTAATCTTGTGAAGCAACTGTGGGTCAAACTGAAGGAAAAGCGTTGAGGGAAATTGACGAGAGGAGTCGTCTTTCATCAAGACAATGCTCCAGTTCACAAATTGGCGGTGGCAATGGCTGCCATTTATGAATGCAGCTTCCAGCTTCTTAAACATCCTGTGAGAAAGTCCAACTCTAAACTAGTGCAACGAAAACCACAGTGTCACGCAGTCCCGCTTCTGAGACCCACCAAGAATACAGGCTCAAGCCCTACGATACTCTGAACCTCTTGTGGGGACCACACAGGAGACCAGGGGACTTAACGAGGACCACAGGCGTAAACTCAGTAGGATCACAGGGCGGTCTTGGTGGTAGAAGCAAACGAAGAAGAAGAAGATTTCCAAGTTTTGACCCCTTCGGACTATTACCTGTTTACCAAACTCAAAAAAGGAGCTCAGTGGTCGCAAATTTGCTTCAGATGAAGACGTTATTCATGCTGTAGACTACTTTCTACTGGCACAAGATGCTGACTTTTACAAAGAAGGTATCCGTATGCTCCAGGATCACTGGACTAAGTGCATAAACTTGCAAGGGGACTATGTTGAGAAATAACCCAAAGAAGTTGTCCACAAATAATCCGTTGTACCTTAGGCCGAGAACTTAATCAATCACCCCTGGTATCTGTTTAAGCTTCGCAGTTTGTTTAAGTTGATACTTTCAGGTTGTTTATTTCCTGGTTCTCAGAGGCCAGTAAACATGTATTTATAAAGGTCAAGTTCCGGAATGTCCTGCCCCGATATGGAAGTTCTTTTCTATGACCTTGTTTCAGATCAGTTGTGCGTGTCAAGTGCGTGTTTAATGCCAGTGTTTCCTTTATGTTTCTTCTCTTAAGCGAAAATGTGTTCTTTTTATCTTAAATTAATATCCTATTTAGCAGGTCAATCTGATCTTTGAAATGAGACTTTTATCTTTTTTGAATATTTAAAGTTTGTTTGTTTTTTTTTCAGTAGGTTTACAAATGTGTACCTGTGTGACAAAGTTAGTAAATGTGTACCTGTGTGACAAAGTTAACAAATGTGTACCTGTGTGACAAAGTTAGTAAATGTGTACCTGTGTGACAAAGTTAGTAAATGTGTACCTGTGTGACAAAGTTAGTAAATGTGTACCTGTGTGACAGAGTTAACAAATGTGTACCTGTGTGACAAAGTTAGTAAATGTGTACCTGTGTGACAAAGTTAGTAAATGTGTACTTGTGTGACAAAGTTAGTAAATGTGTACCTGTGTGACAAAGTTAGTAAATGTGTACCTGTGTGACAAAGTTAGTAAATGTGTACCTGTGTGACAAAGTTAACAAATGTGTACCTGTTGACAAAGTTAACAAATGTGTACCCGTGTGACAAAGTTAACAAATGTGTGCCCGTGTGACAACGTTAACAAATGTGTACCCGTGTGACACAGTTAACAAATGTGTACCTGTGTGACCAAGTTAACAAATGTGTACCTGTGTGACAAAGTTACAAACGCTCACTTAAGTTGTGTGTGCCGACTGAGCAGTGTTACAAATGTGCTGTAGAGTGTAATAAACATATTCCTGTTGGTGCCAGTAACAGACTTGCCACTGTAACTCTAAGTAACAGACGTACCACTGTAAATCTAAGTAACAGACTTACCACTGTAACTCTGAGTAACAGACGTGCCACTGTAACTCTAAGTAACAGACTTGCCAGTGTAGCTCTAAGTAACAGACGTGCCAGTGTAGCTCTGAGTAACAGACGTGCCACTGTAACTCTAAGTAACAGACTTACCAGTGTAGCTCTAAGTAACAGACTTACCAGTGTAGCTCTAAGTAACAGACTTACCAGTGTAGCTCTAAGTAACAGACTTACCAGTGTAGCTCTAAGTAACAGACTTACCAGTGTAGCTCTAAGTAACAGACGTGCCAGTGTAGCTCTAAGTAACAGACTTGATACTGTAATTCTAAGTAACAGACGTGCCAGTGTAGCTCTAAGTAACAGACGTGCCAGTTTAGCTCTAAGTAACAGACTTGATACTGTAATTCTAAGTAACAGACGTGCCAGTGTAGCTCTAAGTAACAGACGTGCCAGTGTAGCTCTAAGTAACAAACTTGATACTGTAATTCTAAGTAACAGACGTGCCAGTGTAGCTCTAAGTAACAGACTTGATACTGTAATTCTAAGTAACAGACGTGCCAGTGTAGCTCTAAGTAACAGACTTGATACTGTAATTCTAAGTAACAGACGTGCCAGTGTAGCTCTAAGTAACAGACTTGATACTGTAATTCTAAGTAACAGACTTGCCAGTGTAGCTCTTAGTAACAGACTTGATACTGTAATTCTAAGTAACAGACGTGCCAGTGTAACTCTTAGTAACAGACTTACCACTGTAACTCTAAGTAACAGACTTGCCACTGTAACTGTTAGTAACAGACTTGCTACTGTAACTGTTAGTAACAGACTTGCCACTGTAATTCTAAGTAACAGACTTGCCACTGTAACTGTTAGTAACAGACTTGCTACTGTAATTCTAAGTAACAGACGTACCACTGTAACTCTTAGTAACAGACTTACCAGTGTAGCTCTAAGTAACAGACTTACCAGTGTAGCTCTAAGTAACAGACGTACCACTGTAACTCTAAGTAACAATTGTGCCAGTGTAGCTGTAATTAATGTGTCATGCCTTTGTCGGCCAGTGTTACAAATGTAACACAGACTATGTGCTTACAGGTACGCGAATGATAGAAATATGAATGTAGGTCAAAGTAACATATGCGAGGCTTTATGTATATGTTACAATTATGTTAACGTCAAAGTAATAAATATCTGGGCACATGTAACAGAGATACGTTTCTGGTCTACATTAGATATCTTCATATTCTGTGCTAGCCATCAAAATGGCCTTGGTTTTGTTGTGATAGAGTTTGTAGCTGGACTGTGATATCTGCGCCTTTCGGTAGGGGTGGGGGGTGTGTCACTTTTACGTGGATGTCTCTTGTTCCATAAAACACTGACAAGCCCAAAGGTGTACATTGACGTGCGTCATTTTGCAGGTAAAATAATCCCATATTATCTTTCTTCGAGGTTTGTAAGCAAATCACAAACGAGTTCAATTCTTAATCTTATCACATATGAGTTTGATTATTAATTTTATCACATGCGATTTTGATTCTTAATCTTATCAGATTCTTAATCATATCGCGTACATGTTTGATTCTTAATCCTATCACATTACTTACGAATATTGTCACATGTGAGTTTGATTCCTGATATTATAACATCATAAGATCTCCCATATTTATTTTATAAGAATGAATATGTAACTGTTGTTCATCTAAAATAATATATAACTTTTGTCCATCTGAAATAATATATAACTGGTGTGCATCTAAAATAATATACAATTAATGAATAGCATATCACAGCAGCAATTGTTTTTACCTGTTTATGCAAAATGAACTCTGGAAAAAGGTCACAGGTGTATTTTTGTCTCTCATTTACCTGTTAGGTCACGCTATTTTTGTCTCTCATTTACCTGTTAGGTCAGGCTATTTTTGTCTCTTATTTAGCTGTTGGATCACGCTGTTTTTACCATTCATTTACCTGTTAGGTCATGATATTTTTTTTTTGTCATTCATTTACCTGTGATGACAATGTATCTTGTAACTCAGATACATGTGAGGTCAATGTATTTTGTTACTTAGTTACCTGTGATGTAAGTGTATTTTGTTACTTAGTTACCTGTGAGGTCAGTGTATTTTGTTACTTAGTTACCTGTGAGGTCAGTGTATTTTGTTACTTAGTTACCTGTGATGTCAGTGTATTTTGTTACTTAGTTACCTGTGACGTCAGTGTATTTTATTACTTAGTTACCTGTGAGGTCAGTGTATTTTGTTACTTAGTTACCTGTGATGTCAGTGGGTGTCTAAGTGGCGAAGTGGTTAGTGCACTGGTCTCTCATGGCGAAGGTCGGGGGTTCGAATCCGGCCGGCGGCACCCCAGTCACCCAGCTGTAGAAATGGGTACCCGACTTCTTCAGGAGTTGAGGAAAGAAAAGACAGCCAGGCGTGATACTGACCATATCACCCTCTAGTGTGCTGACAGGTCAAGGAAAATATGGGCACTAACACCATATCCCTATGTGCCTCTAAGGCATGACAGGGTTACCTTTACTTTTTACTTTTTTTTTGGTGAGGTCAGTGTATTTTGTTACTTAGTTACCAGTTACCTGTGATGTCAGTTTATTTTGTTACTTAGTTACCTGTGATGTCAGTATATTTTGTTACTTAGTTACCTGTGAGGTCAGTGTATTTTGTTACTTAGTTACTGTGAGGTCAGTGTATTTTGTTACTTAGTTACCTGTGAGGTCAGTTTATTTTGTTACTTAGTTACCTCTGAGGGCAGTGTATTTTGTTACACTAGTTACCTGTGAGGTCAGTTTATTTTGTTACTTAGTTACCTGTGAGGTCAGTGTATTTTGTTACTTAGTTACCTGTGAGGTCAGTATATTTTGTTACTTAGTTACCTGTGAGGTCAGTTTATTTTGTTACTTAGTTACCTGTGATGTCAGTTTATTTTGTTACTTAGTTACCTGTGAGGTCAGTTTATTTTGTTACTTAGTTACCTGTGATGTCAGTTTATTTTGTTACTTAGTTACCTGTGAGGTCAGTGTATTTTGTTACTTACTTACCTGTGAAGTCAATGAATTTTGTTACTCAGTTACCCATGAGGTCAGTGTATTTTGTTACTTAGTTACCTGTGAAGTCAATGAATTTTGTTACTCATTTACCCATGAGGTCAGTGTATTTTGTTACACTGGTTACCTGTGAGGTCAGTGTAGTTTGTTACTTAATTACCTGTGAGATCAGTGTATTTTATCACTCAGTTACCTGTGAGGTCAGTGTATTTTGTTACTTGGTTACGTGTGAAGTCAGTGTATTTTATTACATAATTACCTGTGAGGTCAGTGTAATTTGTTACTTAGTTACCTGTGAATTCAATGAATTTTGTTACTCATTTACCCATGAGGTCAGTGTATTTTGTTACACTAGTTACCTGTGAGGTCAGTGTATTTTGTTACTTAATTACCCGTGCGGTCAGTGTATTTTATCACTCAGTTACCTGTGAGGTCAGTGTATTTTATCACTAAGTTACCTGTGAGGTCAGTGTATTTTATCACTAAGTTACCTGTGAGGTCAGTGTATTTTATCACTAAGTTACCTGTGAGGTCAGTGTATTTTATCACTCAGTTACCTGTGAGGTCAGTGTATTTTATCACTAAGTTACCTGTGAGGTCAGTGTATTTTGTTACTTACTTACCTGTGAGGTCAGTGTAATTTATCACTCAGTTAACTGTGAGTTTAGTGTATTTTGTCACTTACTTACCTGTGAGTCAGTGTATTTTGTTACTTACTTACCTGTGAGGTCAGTGTATTTTATCATTCAGTTACCTGTGAGGTCAGTGTATTTTGTTACTTGTTTACCTGATACAGATCAGTAATGAAAAAGTCAAATCAAGTCACGCTTTGCTTAATTTTTGTGATGAATTGATATCACGTCAGGTATCTTTTTGCTTAACGGAAAGGTTCAGCACCTTGGGAAAGGTTCAGTGCCCTGGGAAAGATTCAGTGCCCTAGGAAAGTTTCAGTGCCCTGGGAAAGATTCAGTGCTCTAGGAAAGGTTCAGTGCTCTAGTAAAGGTTCAGTGCCCTAGGAAAGATTCAGTGCCCGGGGAAAGGTTCAGTGGCCTGAAAAAGGTTCAGTGCCCTGGGAAAGGTTCAGTGGCCTGAAAAAGGTTCAGTGCCCTGGGAAAGGTTCAGTGTGCTGAGAAAGATTCAGTGCCCTAGGAAAGATTTCAGTGCCCTGGGAAAAGTTCAGCTTGGAGGTTCGAAGTGGGCAGAAACCTCGTCCACAGAGTTTTTCGTGGCGGTACCTTAAGACGGGGCGGTACGTTAAGACGGGGCGGTACCTTAAGACGGGGGCGGTACGTTAAGACGGGGCGGTACCTTAAGACGGGGCGGTACGTTAAGACGGGGCGGTACCTTAAGACGGGGCGGTACGTTAAGACGGGGCGGTACCTTAAGACGGGGGCGGTATCCCGTTTTGTTGAGTGGTGGTCAAGCGCCTGACACCGCGCACAGCGATGATCGTTTCTTGGGCCTTTCCCCGAGAAGCCAAGGAATTTTAAGTACACGAACACTGAGTGACGAGCCTCCGAACAGACCGTGGGATACGAGTTTCCATGGAAACAGGTAGCAACCGTCTTCATGTAGCTGGGTTTTCTAGTGTAGCAATACTGGCTGTTTAGATCTGTCCTACTTATTGGCAGTTTCGGTTTTTCAATATTCCTTCCATCTGTCCTCGCCTCTCCCACTCAACAACTCACAAGACCTCTGGGAGTCATGACCCAGAGGGGCCGATTCCCCCCCCCCTACTTTTAGAGTGTCAGGAGCTTAATAGGGCCGAAACACTTGTCTGAGGGGGAGGGGTACTTCCTCTGATGATCCGAAGGAGTTGTGTTGTTGTTCCGCTTTCTGCAGTAGAGTTTGCTGCATACACTCCTCCACGCATCATGACATTCCATCACCTCTTCTCTCACTCCTCCACACAACATGGCCTGTCCATCTTGTCTTCTCTCACTCCTTCACATAACATGGCCTGTCTATCTCCTCTTCTCTCACTCTTCCATACAATCATGGCCTGTTCATCTCCTCTTCTCTCAGTCTTCCACACAACATGGCCTGTCCCTCTCCTCTTCTCTCACTCCTCCACACAATCATGGCCTGTCCATCTCCTCTTCTCTCACTCCTCCACACAATCATGGCCTGTCCATCTCCTCTTCTTTCACTCATCCACACATTCATGGCCTGTCCAGCAAAGTCTTTCTGTTGCAGAGTAAAGTGATTTAGCTCAGTGTTGTAAGTTTGGCTTTCCAAACATTGTAGACGGGAGCAGCTTAGACTTGAGGGAAAGAAAAGTGATAAGATAATTACTTGCGACTCGAACTACGGAAACCTACAGGGCTGGCAGCGGTCTAGTCACGAGAAACGGTGCACTATCCACTTGGCCATTTTACATCGCCAGATTTACAACTCCTGTTTTGCTGACGAGTTATTTTGTGAATTTCCTTTTTTTTTTTTTTATAAATGTAAATAAATTAGTGGCGAAATTTCACTAAGCATGCAATTTTTGTTGATCAGCTTTCTGTGGGCGATGCATGAACGTTCTGTGGGCGATGCATGAACTTTGTGTGGGCGGTGCATGAACTTTCTGTGGGCGGTGCATGTGTTAAGTGATGTATAAACAATCCTGCATTATCTCATCTACACTGACACAGCCCCCCCCCCCTCCTTTGTTATGTACGAAAGACTTTTTGTCCGTGAAAGACATGTATAATTCTCGTATTTTAAGTTACGAGTTTAACAGTTTCTTCTGCCACAAAAATTTACATCAGCGGGCCCAGTGTAACAGTTCAGGTGGTCCGTAGATCTCCGGATTAACAATGGAGGCCACTTCACCCTCGAGGTATAGCCCTTTCTTCTAGGGACCTTTTCTTATCACGAAACCCCTTTTATAACTGAAACAGTTAAAGGCCCTAAGTCTTATAATCCTGTATTGTGTCTTTTCTTTTTTTGTGTGGGCCAGGCGTGGGCAACTTTTCGGCGGGCCAAGCAAGACATTCTCCATCTTCGCCCGGGCCACACACTTTTAAAAATGTCAAAATTGCAAAATACACGTAATTAAATTTAATCATATCCGTGTATATGTATATATGTGTATGTATGTGTATGTATGTGTATATATGTGTATATATGTGTATATATATGTATATATGTGTATATATCTTATATATATCTTATATCCTTCCCGTGCCGTTAGACGTCACATAGGGCTCGCAAAGTAGTTCGCCAATTTTTCCTGTCTTCAGCGAGTCTTTCAACCTCATCAAAGGATTTTATGCCTGTTAACTTGGCCTCTCTTAATAATGTCCTCTTCAGAGTTTCACGCGGTCTGCCTCTTTTTCTTCGGCCTGTTGTGTTCCACTTGATAGCTTGTTTTGGGATTCTCTGATCATTTCTTCTCATCAAGTGACCAACATATGTCCATCTCCTTTTCCTGATCACCCATGAGACTGGTTGTTGTTCAGTCATCTGTCTTATCTCTGCATTGTTCTTGAATTCATTCCACTTGATGCCGAGTATTTTCCTTAGGCATTTGTTTTCAAAAGAGTCTAATTTCTTTTCTATTTCTTTAGTTGTTTTCCAGCTTTCACATGCATAAATGAGGGTGGATATTACATTTGAGTTGAATAGTCTTAACTTGGTTTTTGTGCTTATAACTTTTGAATTCCATATATTCTCAAGATTCTTGAAGATTGATGCTGCTTTTGCAATTCTGATCCTAACTTCCTTTCTAGTGTCACCATCCTGGTCTATGTAGCTGCCAAGGTATGCAAATTGATTGACTTCTTCAATATCTGTCCCTTCTATGTGTATTTTTCCATTTTGATTGATGGGAATTTTCATTATTTTTGTTTTGTCCTTGTTAATTTCAAGTCCTATTTTGCTAGCCAGTGAAGATAGGCTATCTGTTTTTCCTTGCATGGAATTCACATTATTACTGATAAGAGTTATGTCATCAGCAAAATCAAGATCTTCTAGTTGGGTCCCATGTACCCAGTCAATACCTGTGTTACCTGAGCAGCATTTTGTCATTATGAAGTCTATTGTAATCCCAAAAAGTAAAGGAGACAGTATACATCCTTGTTTCACGCCTGTTTCAATCTGGAACCATTCACTCATCCCTTCTTCTGTCTTGACTGCACAACCATATCCATTGTATAAGTCCTTAATGATGTTGACAATTTTAGATGGTATTCCATATAGACATAAAATTCTCCATAATGAATCTCTGTGTATGCTATCAAATGCCTTCTTAAAATCTATGAAATTCAGTATTAATGGTTTTTGCTTTTCAATATGTTCTTCAAGTATTATTCTGAGAGTAAAGATCTGGTCGAGACAGCTTCTCCCTTTTCGAAATCCTGCTTGTTCTTCTCTCATTGCAGTATCCACTATATCTTTGAGTCTATTCAAAATGACCTTGCAAAATACTTTTGACACAACTGATATTAAGGTTACTCCTCTCCAGTTGTTACAGTCACTAAGGTTGCCCTTTTTTGGTATTTTGACAATGATTCCCTTCTTCCAATTAGAAGGGACCTTTTCTTCTTTCCAAATCTTGTTAAACATTCTCTGTAGTTGTCTCATGTTGTCACTATTGATAGCTTTTAGCATCTCGGCTGTTATTTCATCTTCACCTGCAGCTTTGTTGTTAGCCATTAAATTCACTGCTGCTTCAATTTCATGCAATTTAATTTCATCTAGATTGACATTTAGTTGTGGGGCTGATAAGTCAGTTTCAAGGTTTAACAATTCTTTTGGGTGTGGTCGATTGAGTATTTCTTGGAAGTGTTCAGCCCATCTTTGCTTTTGGTCTTTATTTGATGTTAATAGTGTTCCAGTTTTGCTAAGGATTGGTCTTTCTTTAGATGTAATAGTACCTGTTAGCCTCTTTTGTATGTTATATAAAGTTTTGCTGTCTCCTGTTTTTGTTGCTTTTTCTGCCTCTTTCGCCATATTGTCTATGTATTCTCTTTTATCCCTTCTAGCTGAACTTTTTACTTTCTTGTCTATGTCTTTGTATTTTGCTTTTGACGAATCTCTTTCATGATCTGCTTTTGCATTCAACATGTTTAATTTGGCTGCTCGTCTTTCATGTATATACTTCCATGTTTTATCTGATATCCATGCTTTTCTAATTGGTTTTTCCAATCCAGCGCTTACTTTTGCTGCTGTGATTATGGCTGTGCTGTAAGAATTCCATAACTCATCTATACCTATCTCCTCAACTTCACTGGGTGTTTTGGAATGATTGGCAAGTTCCTGATTGAAATTAATGTTAGTATTTTCTTCTTGTAGGCTGTGGATGTTTATCTTTCTGTGTACTGATTTCTTGTGTTGACTTTTCAATTTTAGTTTTATTTTCCCTATGCACAGGTTGTGATCACTGTTGACATCTGCACCCCTATAAGCCCTTACATCCATGAGAGATGTTCTGTATTGCTTTCTAATACAAAAATGGTCTATCTGGTTTCTAGTTCTATCATCTGGAGATATCCATGTTGTTTTATGTATCTCTTTGTGTGGGAATATTGTGCCTCCAATGACCATGCCCTCTGTTAGACATATTTCAATTAATCTTTCTCCATTCTGATTAACCATGTCAATTCCTTCTTTCCCCATCACTTTTTCAACGTCGGTATTATCCTTCCCTACCTTAGCATTGAAGTCCCCCATAGCAATTAGGATGTCGTGTTTAGGGACTTTGTTGATGATTTGTTGTAGTTGGTGATAGAAGTCGTCTTTCACATCATCATCTGCATCATTCGTGGGTGCATAACACTGTATTATTGTCATTCTTCCATGTCGTAGGTTGTATCGTGCTCTTATTATACGACTATTCACTGGTTCCCATTCTACAAGGCTCTTTGCAGCTACATTTGACATAATAATGCCCACTCCGTCTCGGAATTTATTGTCATTTCTGCCTGAATGTATAATTAACTTACCGTTTTCCGCCGATCTTTTACCTGCTTCTGGCCATCGCATTTCGCTGATGCCAAGTATGTCTAGATGGTATCTCTCCATTTCTTTGATGACCTGGGTAGTTTTTGTTGGTGCTGCCATCGTTCTCACATTCCAGAATCCGATCTTTGTCACATGTTTGGGGCCGACGAATGAGCTCTTCGGAGTTGGCATCCCTGATGCTTGGTTGGTTTCTCTGCGAGTTTCCATAACGATATCTTTTTTTCCCATCTGGAGTTGCCTCTAGATAGGTCTCAGGATAAGGTTGTTAGCCTTATGCCCAACTCCCGGTACATGATATGTAACAGATCAAGCGGAATTCCGCTGATTTCTGCATGCCGGCGAGAGCGTTTTAAAAACGACCGCCATCTTGCACGTCACGTATATATATATGTATATATATGTATGTTTGTATGTATATGCATGTATATATATGTATGCATGTGTATATATTCATGTATGTGTATATATGCATGTATATATATATATGTGTGCGTATATATGCATGAATATGTATATATTTATGTATGTATGTGTATATATGCATGTATGTATATATATGTGTATGTCCATATATATATATATATATATATGAGTCCTTGCGAAATGGTTAGTGCACTGATCTCTCACGGCAAAGGTTGAGGGTTCGAATCCGGCCGGAGGCGCCCCAGTCACCCAGCTGTAGAAATGAATACCCGACTTCTTCTGGAGTTGGGGAAGGAAAGGCGGCCAGGCGTGATACTGACCATATCACCCTCTAGTGTGCTGACAGGTCAAGGAAAATATGGGCGCTAACACCATATCCCTATGTGCCTCTAAGGCATGACAGGATTACCTTTACCTTTTTTTTTTTTACTTAACGAGAGCGTAACTGAAGACGTTATCTGGCGGCGGAGGATGTCTTGTAACTGTATTCTGATCTTCTGAACAGAGCAGAGGAATAAATAAATGTCCATCGATGGACTTGATAGCATATTTTTACCAACCTTGCGATGGACTTTGACAGCATATTTTTACCAACCTTGTGATGGACTTGACAGCATATTTTTACCAACCTTGTGATGGACTTGATAGCATATTTTTACCAACCTTGTGAGGACTTGACAGCATATTTTTACCACCTTGTGATGGACTTGACAGCATATTTTTACCAACCTTGTGATGGACTTGATAGCAATTTTTACCAACCTTGTGATGGACTTGACAGCATATTTTTACCAACCTTGTGATGGACTTGATAGCATATTTTTACCACCTTGTGATGGACTTGACAGCATATTTTTACCAACCTTGTGATGGACTTGACAGCATATTTTTACCAACCTTGTGATGGACTTGACAGCATATTTTTACCAACCTTGTGATGGACTTGACAGCATATTTTTACCAACCTTGTGATGGACTTGACAGCATATTTTTACCAACCTTGTGATGGACTTGACAGCATATTTTTACCAACCTTGTGATGGACTTGACAGCATATTTTTACCAACCTTGTGATGGACTTGATAGCATATTTTTACCAACCTTGTATGGACTTGACAGCATATTTTTACCAACCTTGTGATGGACTTGATAGCATATTTTTACCAACCTTGTGATGGACTTGACAGCATATTTTTACCAACCTGTGATGGACTTGACAGCAATTTTTACCAACCTTGTGATGGACTTGACAGCATATTTTTACCAACCTTGCGATGGACTTGACAGCATATTTTTACCAACCTTGTGATGGACTTGACAGCATATTTTTACCAACCTTGTGATGGACTTGACAGCATATTTTTACCAACCTTGTGATGGACTTGATAGCATATTTTTACCAACCTTGTGATGGACTTGACAGCATATTTTTACCAACCTTGTGATGGACTTGATAGCATATTTTTACCAACCTTGTGATGGACTTGACAGCATATTTTTACCAACCTTGTGATGGACTTGACAGCATATTTTTACCAACCTTGTGATGGACTTGACAGCATATTTTTACCAACCTTGCGATGGACTTGACAGCATATTTTTACCAACCTTGTGATGGACTGGACAGCATATTTTTACCAACCTTGCGCCAGCAGCGGCAGACTAACAAAGAAACAGCGACATGAAATATCTACCTGAGATGCCTAAGAAAAGCAGCTGACGCCGCTAGGAAGGATAAGCCAAGAAATGACAACATAAGACAACTGGTAGCATCTAGGCCATGCATCAGTTCAGTTCAAGTGCCGTGCCGCGTGGCGTAGGCGATCATTTCTCTCCACAATTCCCTGTCTTTAGACTTGATTATGAGATCCGCCGGTGACTTTCTTCCTAGCCACACTGACAGCTCTTCCAGTAACCTCTCTCTCTCTCTCTCTCTCTCTCTCTCTCTGTATGTGTGTGTGTGTGTGTCTTCCTCTGTCTCTTCTTCCCTCAATTTTTCCAGTTACCACAGTGTGTTCCAGTTTTCCTCTTCTCAGAAAATTGACCTACAAATCTCGCTTGTCTGCCTGTGATCTGTGCTGTATTTTGCCTTTTAACTCCAGCCTCTCTTAAGACTTCTTCGTTGGTTTTCTTAATTGTCCGTGGTACTTTCAACATCCTTCTTATGAACCACATTTCTGTGGTCTTCATTTCTCGCTGTACTCTCTTATTCATGGACCATGCTTCACATCCATAAAACAAAATTGGCTCGATGTAACATTTAAATACTCGGAATCTTGTTTCCATTGATATGGGTCTGTTGCACAAGATGTTTCTCATTGTCTGGAATGCTGACTTGGCTTGAGCACGTCTGCTTTTTATTTCGTTGTGACATTTTCCATCAGCTGTTATAATTGTTCGTAAGTACTTGAATCTATCAACTTGTTTCAGTTCTGCGCCATCGATGGTAATGCTACATTTTGGTGGTATTCTTTTCTTTGAGATGACCATCACTTCAGTCTTCTTTTTGTTCAGGGTGAGACCTTTACTTTTACTTTCACGAACCACGATGTCCAGACGGGTCTGTAGCTCCCCTTCGCTTTTAGCAATCAGAACTGTGTCGTCTGCATATCTTAAGTTGTTAAGCTTGTACCCGCCAACTGATATTCCTGGCATCTTCTCTATATGTCTCATTATGTTTTCGCTGTATAAGGAGAAGAGGTCAGGAGATAAAACACATCCTTGTCTCACTCCCAGTTTTATGTCTTGGAATGCTCTTATTTGGTTCTCAGCCTTCATTGCTGCTGATTGCTGCCAGTATACGTTTTTGATAAGTTTCAGATCTTTCCCATCTATGTTGATGTGTTCCAGGATTCGTATAATTTCTGTGTGTCTCACTTTATTAAATGCTTTACAGTAGTCTATGAAGCATAAGTATAGGTCCATCTTTACTTCTGTTGATCTTTCCATCAGTGTTATTATTATATATATGGCGTTACTTGTACCTTTTCCTTCGACGAAGCCGCACTGTTCTTCAGCGATTTCTGGTTTTATTTTGCCCCTGACTCTTCTCATGACAACACGAAGCAGGATTGTGGTAACATGGCTCATAAGACTAATGGTTCGATGGTCTTCACATTCAACTACACCTTGTTTCTTTGGTAGGGCAATGAAAACTGATTGCAAAAGGTCTGATGGGACATAGTTACTGTTATAGATGTCAGTCAACAATCTGGTAATTATTTCTATGCTAAGCTCTCTTAATGCTTCCAATTCTTCCTTGGTGATTTTATCTGGTCCCGGTGCTTTGTTGTTCTTCATGTGTTTGATGACTTCTTCCACTTCTGCTTTTAATATGTGAGGCCCTTTATTATTATTTCGTATATCTATTTCACTTCTATTGTCCTCATAGAGTTCTCTAATGTATTCGCACCATCTTGCCATTATTTCATCTCTGTCTATTATTGTATGCCCCTCCTTTGACTTCAGGCAACCAGTCTTGTGGTATGCCCTTTTGTTTGTTAACTGCTTTATTTGTTTGTACATATCTCTTGTGTTTCCATGATGGTGTGTCTCTGTTTCATTACATTTCTTATTTAGCCACTCCTCCTTAGCTTTATTGCATTTGTGTCTTATTTCTTTATTTATTTTGTCATATTCATCTTTATCTTCCTTAAGACTTCTTCTCCGATCCATTAGTTGCAAAATTTCTTCTGTCATCCACCCCTGTTTAGCGTGTCTTTTATTTGGAGGTAGGATTTCGAAAGATGTTTGCTGAATAGAACCATTCATACGATACATAAAAATAAAGCAAAGAAGTAAATGGGTTGGCTACTTAATGACAATGACGCATACACAATGAAAGCTCTTTAGCCAAAGAACTACCGGACACAAATCCCGAGGATGACCCAGAAAAAAAAAAAAGAATGGGTAGATGGAGTTACAGAAGCACTGCCGAATAACGGCTGAACATCACTGAAGTCACTCATATGCCCCAAAGCCGCCAGCAGTTATATCCCCTCACCTCACGGTTCAAGAGGAAGGGTAAAGTAAAGTAAAGATCGACTTAAAGAAAGCTCATTGTATTTTTTTATTTTGTTTTACGGCTTAGGGAGTCAGAACTGTTTTATTATTAAGTTACCAGTCCAGGATACTGTAACTCTGCAGAACTATTTTATTATTAAGTTACCAGTCCAGGATACTGTAACTCTACAGAACTGTTTTATTATTAAGTTACCAGTCCAGGATACTGTAACTCTACAGAACTATTTTATTATTAAGTTACCAGTCCAGGATACTGTAACTCTACAGAACTATTTTATTATTAAGTTACCAGTCCAGGATACTGTAACTCTACAGAACTATTTTATTATTAAGTTACCAGTCCAGGATACTGTAACTCTACAGAACTGTTTTATTATTAAGTTACCAGTCCAGGATACTGTAACTCTACAGAACTGTTTTATTATTAAGTTACCAGTCCAGGATACTGTAACTCTACAGAACTATTTTATTATTAAGTTACCAGTCCAGGATACTGTAACTCTACAGAACTATTTTATTATTAAGTTACCAGTCCAGGATACTGTAACTCTACAGAACTATTTTATTATTAAGTTACCAGTCCAGGATACTGTAACTCTACAGAACTGTTTTATTATTAAGTTACCAGTCCAGGATACTGTAACTCTACAGAACTATTTTATTATTAAGTTATCAAGCCAGGATACTGTAACTCTACAGAACTATTTTATTATTAAGTTACCAGTCCAGGATACTGTAACTCTGCAGAACTGTTTTATTATTAAGTTACCAGTCCAGGATACTGTAACTCTGCAGAACTATCTTATTATTAAGTTACCAGTCCAGGATACTGTAACTCTGCAGAACTATTTTATTATTAAGTTATCAAGCCAGAGTATTATAATTCTACAGAACTATCTTATTATTAAGTTATCAAGCCAGGGTATTATAATTCTACAGAACTATTTTATTATTAAGTTATCAAGCCAGGGTATTATAATTCTACAGAACTATTTTATTATTAAGTTATCACGCCAGCATACTGTAACTCTGCAGAACTATTTTATTATTAAGTTATCAAGCCAGAGTATTGTAATTCTACAATATAAAATCAGTATTATCAATGTTTCCAGTAAATTACATGGTTTTATAAACATACCACACAGATTGAATGTGGACCACATCATCATCATCATGTGCCGTGCCGACTGGCGTTGGCTATTATGCTTCTCCAGAGTACGCGATCCTTCATGCAGGCCATCAGCTCAGTTGGTGATCTCCTCTCACACCATCCCGTCAGACTGTCCAGTATCATTTCTCTTGGTCTTCCTCTTGATCTTCTTTCTTCTATTTTTCCTGTTGTTATAATATTTTCAATGCCCCCTCTTCTCATTGCATGTCCTATGAAAGTACATTGTCTCTCTCTTATCTTTTTGACAAGGTTTTTTGTCTCTCCAGCTCTTCTCATACATTCTTCATTAGTTATTTTTGCTGTCCAGGGGATTCGCAACATTCTTCTAATAAACCACATTTCTGCTGCTTCCAATGATTTTTGTGCAGACTTGCCTATTGTCCATGATTCACTTCCATATAACAAGATAGGTTCAATATAGCATTTTAGGACTCGTTTTCTAACATTCATTGATAAAGATGTGTTAGCTAATATGTTTCTCATTCTCTGAAATGCAGTCTTTGCTTGGCCTATTCTGTTCCTAATTTCTGTTCTGCATTTCCCATCTGAAGTTATTACTGCTCCAAGGTATTTGAATTTCTGCACCTGCTTTAGAAGTTCCGTTTAATTTAATACTGCATGCTGGTGGATTCTGTTTCTTAGATATAACCATAGTCTCTGTCTTTTTGATGTTCAAAGTAAGGCCTTTCTGTTCACTTTCTTTGGCGACTCTATCCAAGAGATTTTGCAGGTCTTGTTGGTTCTCAGCTATCAGTACTGTGTCGTCAGCATACCGAAGGTTGTTAATATTGTATCCTCCAATTTTTATGCCTGGTTCTGTGATGATTGTTCTTAGAATATTCTCGCTATACAGAGAAAAAAGGTCTGGAGATAGTACACATCCTTGTCGCACCCCTTGTTTTATAGGTTGATATTTTCCAATTCTATTTTCAACTCGAACTGCTGCTTATTGCTGCCAGTATAGATGTTTTACAATCCTCAGGTCTTTGCCGTCTATATTGATGTCTTCAAGCATTTTAATAATTTCATTATGTTTCACCTTGTCAAATGCCTTGGTGTAATCAATGAAGCATAAGTAGAGATCTTTCTGTACTTCTAAAGCTCTTTCTGTTAGTGTTCGTAAAGCATAAATGGCATTGTGTGTTCCCTTTCCTTCAACAAATCCAAACTGTTCATCTGCTATTTCCATTTTTATCTTTTCCCTTGTTCTTCTCATAATTATTCTCAGAAGTAGCTTCGTTATGTGACATGAGAGGCTGATAGTCCGGTGGTCGTCACATTCCTTTGCACCTGGTTTCTTTGGTAGTGCTATAAACGTGGATTTAAGCAAGTCACTGGGCATATAACCACTGTTGTAAATGTCATTCAGTAACTTGGTTATTATTTTTATTCCTGTCTCCTCTAGTGCCTCTATTTCTTCTATTGTTATATTATCAGGCCCAGTCGCTTTTCCTTGTGGACCACACAAAATTTAATATAATAGGTTTAGTATTCCAGATTTAATATAGTAGGTTTTAGTATTCCAGATTTAATATAGGTTTTAGTATTCTAGATTTAATATAGGTTTTAGTATTCTAGATTTAATATAGTAGGTTTTAGTATTCTAGATCTAATATAGTAGGTTTTAGTATTCTAGATTTAATATAGTAGGTTTTAGTATTCCAGATTTAATATAGTTTTAGTATTCTAGATTTAATATAGGTTTTAGTATTCTAGATTTAATATAGTAGGTTTTAGTATTCCAGATTTAATATAGTAGGTTTTAGTATTCCAGATTTAATATAGGTTTTAGTATTCTAGATTTAATATAGCAGGTTTTAATATTCCAGATTTAATATAACAGATTTAGTATTCCAGATTTAATATAACAGGTTTTAGTATTCCAAATTTAATATAGGTTTTAGTATTCCAGATTTAATATAGTAGGTTTTAGTATTCCAGATTTAATATAGGTTTTAGTATTCTAGATTTAATATAGGTTTTAGTGTTCTAGATTTAATATAGTAGGTTTTAGTATTCCAGATTTAATATAGTAGGTTTTAGTATTCCAGATTTAATATAGGTTTTAGTATTCTAGATTTAATATAGCAGGTTTTAATATTCCAGATTTAATATAATAGATTTAGTATTCCAGATTTAATATAACAGGTTTTAGTATTCCAAATTTAATATAGGTTTTAGTATTCCAGATTTAATATAGTAGGTTTTAGTATTCCAGATTTAATATAGGTTTTAGTATTCTAGATTTAATATAGCAGGTTTTAATATTCCAGATTTAATATAACAGGTTTTAGTATTCCAGATTTAATATAACAGGTTTTAGTATTCCAAATTTAATATAGGTTTTAGTATTCTAGATTTAATATAGGTTTTAGTATTCTAGATTTAATATAGGTTTTAGTATTCTAGATTTAATATAGTAGGTTTTAGTATTCCAGATTTAATATAGTAGGTTTTAGTATTCAATATTTCATGTAGGAGATAAGTGCCGGGCACTCCCTTCACATGCTCCCTTGATCTCAGGTGCTGATCCCAGATAGTTCATACCTGGTTGATCTTCACAGCAGAGAACTGTAGTCCATGTGATATCTGTGAATAGAAAGTGTAATCCATGTGATATCTGTGAATATAAAGTGTAATCCATGTGATATTTGTGAATACAAAGTGTAATCCATGTGATATCTGTGAATACAAAGTGTAGTCCATGTGATATCTGTGAATAGAAAGTGTAATCCATGTGATATCTGTGAATAGAAAGTGCAATCCATGTGATATCTGTGATTACAAAGTGTAGTCCATGTGATATCTGTGAATAGAACGTGTAATCCATGTGATATCTGTGAACAGAACGTAATTGCCTTCCTGTTACTCTAGTTGATCGTTGTTTACTCCTGGAATTAGCACAGATCTAAAGTAGCAGTCTCTACAGAGAGATGATGTGACAATGTGAGAAAGTGAAAGTTGTTGAAGCAGCAACTTTTGTGACGGTTAAGAAAGACAGAAGAAGAAGATAACTGTTTACACATTTGTAGTCAAGGTATTTGCAGCCAGAATAACCTGGTTTTGGTGTCTTGTTTTCTCATAATCTTTTTCTGTCTGTTTTTTTTTTAACTTTGTTTTTTGACTTCTGTTTCTCCCTGTTTTTTTTTTTTAAATTCTGTTTTTTAACTTTGTTTTCGACTTCTGTTTCTCCCTTTTTTCTGTTTTTTTTTTTTTGTAACTTTGTTTTTCGACTTCTTTTTATTTTAGCTTTATCTTTCTCTTTACATTTTTAACTCTGTTTTTCGACTTTTGTTTTTCCACTTCAGTCTGTGGTTTTCTCCCTTTTTAGATTTTTTTTTTTTTTAAATCTCTATTTCTGACCATTTTATCTTCTTACTTCTGTTTTCTGTCCACTAGTGCTTATTTCTACATGTCATATTTCTTTCTGTTTCAGTTTTTTAGTTCATTTTCTTTTCTGTTGTAAACTTCCATTCCCTTTCCATCTTCATTTTCTTTCTTGTCTACTTTTGATTAATCTTGATTTTCATTATTTCTTTTTCTTGATTCTGGTTTTTCCCCCCTCTTTTCCATTATTTAAATTTTCATCGTATTCTTCATTTTCTATTTATGTTACTGTTTTTTTAATTTTGACATTAATTATATTCTTATATTTTATTTTTTTTTTTTTTTACTTTTTTTTCTTCAGGTTGTGCTGGTTTTATTTCAAGTTTTATCTTTTTTTTTTTTTTTTATCTTCGCTTCATTTCTGCCTGTTTCAATAGTGTTCAAACCTCTAATACTCATCACTTGAAAGAAAGAAAGAAAGAAAGAAAGAAAGAAAGAAAGAATCTTGGTAAATCCCTTATTTTGGTGTGATATATTCCATACGTTTGAAATAAAATTATTTGTTTCGTCTTTGGGGGGTGGGGCAAATTACTGTCTTCAGTTCTGTTTGATAATAAGAGTTGTTTATGTAATGATAATGAAATAATAAGAGTTAATGATAATGAAATAATAAGAGTTGTTTATGTAATGATAATGAAATAATAAGAGTTGTTTATGTAGTGATAATGAAATAATAAGAGTTGTTTATGTAATGATAATGAAATAATAAGAGTTGTTTATGTAGTGATAATGAAATAATAAGAGTTGTTTATGTAGTGATAATGAAATAATAAGAGTTGTTTATGTAATGATAATGAAATAATAAGAGTTGTTTATGTAGTGATAATGAAATAATAAGAATTGTTTATGTAGTGATAATAAAATAATAAGAGTTGTTTATGTAATGATAATGAAATAATAAGAGTTGTTTATGTGAGAGTATACATGTATTTTCTCTCACAAACCTCTCTTTTTGTTGATGTAATCAAATATTCAAATCAGTGATTTATAGAATCAAATATGCTAGAATCTACCAACTAATTCATACACAACAGATCCACACAGCAGCTAACAGCCACTTGCTTTCACATTCTCTGACACTCAACAGATCCACACAACAGCTAACAGCCACTTGCTTTCACATTCTCTGACACTCAACAGATCCACACAGCAGCTAACAGCCACTTGCTTTCACATTCTTTGACACTCAACAGATCCACACAACAGCTAAAGGCACCTGATCTCAAAGTGTCTTAGAAAAGAGCCATTATTGCAGCATACAATATAATGGAGGGCAATTGAAGAAAGAATGATGGAGAAAAACACAAAAATAACAGACAGGATAGAAAAATAGACAACACTAAAATAACAAGCAGGATAGAAAGAGAGGCAACACTAAAATAACAGACAGGATAGAAAGATAGACAACACTAAAACAACAGACAGGATAGAAAGATAGACAACACTATAATAACATGGGGATTGAAAGATAGACAATACTAAAATAACATGGGTATAGAAAGAAAGACTCACACATTCTTGGGGAGGTAGAAAAAGAATTAGATAACTGGAAAGATACAGCAGGAACAAAAAACACAACAAGAAAGATACAGCAGGGAAAAAAACATAACTGGAAAGATACACCAGGAAAAAACATAACTGGAAAGATACACCAGGAAAAAAACATAATTAGAAAGATATGGCAAGGAAAAAAACATAAGTGGAAAGATACACCAGGAAAAAACATAACCAGAAAAATACATCAGGAAAAAACATAACTGGAAAGATACTTCAGAGAAATATATATTTGGAAAGATCATTCATTCATTCATTTGCATGTCCCTTGCGGAACTTTGCCTCCCAAACAGCACTCCTGTAGGCCTCTCGGTTGTGAGCAAGATGGCCTGCTGCTGTTACATCCATTTCCAGATCGTCAACGATGTCTTGCAGCCATCTTCGTTTCGGTCTTCCTCTTTTTCTTTTTCCCATTATGTATCCTTCCAATATGGTCTTCTCTAAATTATCATGACGTTTAATGTGTCCAAAATATTTAAGTTTTCTCTCTTTAATCCTCTTCACTAGCCAGCCTTCTTCAATATTAAGCTCTTGTAGTATAGATATATTTGTTCTTTTTTGTGTCCACGATATTTGGAGAACTCTTCTGTAGCATTTACATTCAAAGGCATTTATGTGTTTCTCAGCTGTTTTGTTAAGTGTCCAGGTTTCACAGACATATGTTGCGATGGGAAAGATGCATGCCCTTAAAAATCTTATTTTAAGGGCATGCATTTGGAAAGATACAGTAGGAAAAAAAACATAACTGGAAAGATACAGTAGTGAAAAAAACATAACTGGAAAGATACAGTAGGGAAAAAAACATAACTGGAAAGATACATCAAAGAAAAAAACATAACTAGAAAGATACATCAGGAAAAAAAAACATAACTGGAAACGATGAAAGAAAAACAAAACATCCAGTACTTGTTATATGTAGAAATAAGAGAGTGATTTTGTGTGTGTAAGTCTTTATGTGTGGTGAGTGCGTGTGTGAGAGAGAACGAAATAGAGAAAGATATATATATATATATATAGAGAGAGAGAGAAATATATATATATATATATATATAGAGAGAGAGAGAAATATATATATATATATATATATATAGAGAGAGAGAGAGAGAGAGAGAGAGAGACAGATAGAGTAAAAAAAAAGAGAGAGAGATTAAAAAGAAGACATTTATCTAAGGTGACCATATTTTTTTCGCAAACCAAACGGGACCCCCCCCCCCCACCCCAAAGAAAATAAAATGTCCTCTCTAACCTTTACTGTCGGTATAGCTCAAACTCAAACTGCAGAAAGTCTTTAAAAAATGCTACGCTCGCTTCAGTAATTTTTACATCCATAACTTGTGTTTTGTTGTAAAGTTTTCATAAAACATTTTAAAAGCTCAGCATAAAGGAGTCGTAGCTTCACACCGACTGTAAATAGTAGTCAGCACAGCCGCAGTGCAGCAGATGATGTACTTGCTACTGGCTCCTCTGAAGTCGTGGCGCCATATTTCTGTGAGGAACGTCTTTTTCTCAGTAGATCTGGGCGCTACGTGGGCGTGTCGTGGAGCTGCGTATAACCATAAGCATCGCTTTCAATGTTTGAAGCTAAGTTGGCTTGTCCATATCGTGTTCATGTATGAGAAGATTATGCCAGTGTTAGTCCCAGACAGACAGAGAATAAGTTCAATATTTTTGTTGTTGTTGTTGCTGTTGTTGTTGTTGTTGTTGTTGTTGTTGTTGTTGCTGTTGTTCAACACACGCAACAGAGTTGGCTTGGAAATGGGAAAACACTTCCACCCATTGGATAGCAGTTTTTGCTTGTTTGGAGTCCCAGTCTGAAGTGTTTTCTGCTGAAGCAAATCTACAAACATTGTTGATTTCATCAAACAAGTGAAGATCATTTTCTGACGCAACTAATTAATGCCTACCACAGATTTCTATTAAGTTAAAAAATAGAATAATAAATAGTTCTGATAAACTAGGTCACGAACGGCCATTTCAAAGTTAATGGAGTTTTTATTTCATTTACATAATTTATTAAACTTATTTAGCAGGCTCAAAGCGGGACATTTGTGCGTCCCACCAAGATTATCGGCGATGGCGGGACACCAGTCTTAAAAGCGGGACGTATGGTCCTTACATTTATCTGTGGTCTGTGTATGAAAGTACAGCTGAAGTCACGAAGTCTCCAAGTCTGTGAGAACACAGCAGCAGGCTGTGCTGGCCCTGCTGGAAGTTCGTGAGACGAGCCAAGATGTTCTGAGCGAGAACTATCCCACTTAACAATAACGACATCAGCAGAGCCTTTGTCATCAACTTTTATTATCTATCTGCCCGCTTTGCTGAGACAAATGTAACCTTGACCTCTGAGAAGTCACGTGGTCTTTTCTTCCCATCGCCGTCAGTTTTTGTGGCTTCAGAATTAAGTTACATTCTAAAACCCTCCACAGACATTCTAAAACCCTCCACAGACATTCTAAAACCCTCCACATTCTAAAACCCTCCACAGACATTCTAAAACCCTCCACAGACATTCTAAAACCCTCCACAGGTCCAGTGTCCTTTTTTCGTCCTGTCTTTCATACGATGTCTGATTTCTTTCTGGAATATCCGCCTCCTTCTGTGAGTCTGCCATGTCCTCTTGTCTCTCTCTCTCTCTCTCTCTCTCTCTCTCTCTCTGTAGTCTAGTCCACTTCTGTGAGTCTGTCATGTCCTCTTGTCTCTCTCTCTCTCTCTCTGTAGTCTAGTCCACTTCTGTGAGTCTGTCATGTCCTCTTGTCTCTCTCTCTCTCTCTCTCTCTCTCTCTGTAGTCTAGTCCACTTCTGTGAGTCTGTCATGTCCTCTTGTCTCTCTCTCTCTCTCTCTCTCTGTGTAGTCTAGTCCACTTCTGTGAGTCTGTCATGTCCTCTTGTCTCTCTGTGTAGTCTAGTCCACTTCTGTGAGTCTGCCATGTCCTCTTGTCTCTCTCTCTCTCTCTCTCTCTCTCTCTCTGTAGTCTAGTCCACTTCTGTGAGTCTGTCATGTCCTCTTGTCTCTCTGTGTAGTCTAGTCCACTTCTGTGAGTCTGCCATGTCCTCTTGTCTCTCTCTGTAGTCTAGTCCACTTCTGTGAGTCTGTCATGTCCTCTTGTCTCTCTGTGTAGTCTAGTCCACTTCTGTGAGTCTGTCATGTCCTCTTGTCTCTCTGTGTAGTCTAGTCCACTTCTGTGAGTCTGCCATGTCCTCTTGTCTCTCTCTCTCTCTCTCTCTCTCTCTCTCTCTCTCTCTGTAGCCTAGTCCACTTCTGTGAGTCTGTCATGTCCTCTTGTCTCTCTGTGTAGTCTAGTCCACTTCTGTGAGTCTGCCATGTCCTCTTGTCTCTCTGTGTAGTCTAGTCCACTTCTTGTCTTGTACCATCAGTTCAGTTTCATGCCCAGTATCTCAGTCCATTTCCACAAGCATTTAATTTTAATTCAAAACTCTGATTTGTTCATGGACTTTAGTGTCCTGGTTTGTTCATGAAGTTTAGTTTTCCGGTTTGTTTATGAACTTTAGTGTTCTGTTTGTTCAGGAACTTCAGTGTTCTGGTTTGTTCAGGAACTTTAGTGTTCTGTTTGTTCAGGAACTTTAGTGTTCTGGTTTGTTTATAAACTTTAGTGTTCTTGTTTATTCAGGAACTTTAGTGTTCTGGTTTGTTTATAAACTTTAGTGTTCTGGTTTGTTTATAAACTTCAGCGTTCTGGTTTGTTTATAAACTTTAGTGTTCTTGTTTGTTTATAAACTTTAGTGTTCTGGTTTGTTTATGAACTTTAGTGTTTTGGTTTGTTTATGAACTTTAGTGTTCTTGTTTGTTTATAAACTTTAGTGTTCTGGTTTGTTTATAAACTTTAGTGTTCTGGTTTGTTCATGAACTTTAGTGTTCCTTGCTTTATTTTCTCAAGTTATTCCCAGAGCCTTTCATTCCAAGTACTAAGCTATGTTTAGAACACTAGTTAGTAACCTTGGGTCCACGGAAGACTTTTTTGGGGGTTCACGGACCACCAGATAGATTGGTTTGATTTTTAAAAAAATATTAGCGTCATCTTTGTTCTGTTTATTGCTTTATTTTTAACGAGAGATCCATGGCTGTTCCCAATTTGAAGGTTGGGTCCACGGATGTTCCCAGGCTGGAGGTGAGGTCCACGGCTGTACCCAGGCTGGAGGTGGGGTCCACGGCTGTTCCCAATTTGAAGGTGGGGTCCACGGATGTTCCCAGGCTGGAGGTGGGGTCCACAGCTGTTCTCAGGCTGGAGTTAGGGTCCACGGATGTACCCAGGCTGGAAGTGGGGTCCACAGCTGTACCCAGGCTGGAGGTGGGGTCCACGGCTGTTCCCTGGCTGGACGGGGTGCACACGGCTGTACCCATACTGGAGGTGGGGTCCACGGCTGTTCCCAGGCTGGAGGTGGGGTCCACGGATGTACCCAGGCTGAAGGTGGGGTCCACGGATGTACCCAGGCTGAAGGTGGGGTTCACGGCTGTTCCCAGGCTGGAGGTGGGGTTCACGGCTGTTCCCAGGCTGGACAGAGTGCAGTTAAAGAACAAAGACTGCTAATTTGTTCTGTACAACCGTCCAAATATTTTCCGAGAAGAAAAGAACGTTTTATTTGTAATCCTGAGCTGATCAGAGGCGTCGCGGACTGTCAGGTTTCAGTTTCATCCAACAACTCCAGCCCTCCGTTGCTTTCTTGTTGTCTTTGTGTCATGTGCTACATTTGACTGGATAGCTTATGTTTGGATTACTGTAGTTTTTATGTCGTAGTTTGGATTACTGTAGTTTTTATGTCGTAGTTTGGATTACTGTAGTTTTTATGTCGTAGTTTGGATTACTGTAGTTTTTATGTCGTAGTTTGGATTACTGTAGTTTTTATGTCGTAGTTTGGATTACTGTAGTTTTAATGTCGTAGTTTGGACTCTTATATCTTATATCCTTCCCGTGCCGTTAAAAGTCACATAGGGCTCGCAAGGTAGTTCACCAATTTTTCCTGTCTTCGGCGAGCCTTTCAACCTCATCAAGGGATTTTATGCCTGTTAATTTGGCCTCTCTTAACAATGTCCTCTTTAGAGTTTCCCGTGGTCAACCTCTTTTTCTTCGGCTTGTTGTGTTCCACTTGATAGCTTGTGTTAGGATTCTCTGATCGTTTCTTCTCATCACATGACCAACACATGTCCGTCTCCTTTTCCTGATCACCCACGAGACTGGTTGTTGTTTGCTCATCTGTCTTATCTCTGCATTGTTCTTGAATTCGTTTCACTTGATGCCGAGTATTTGTATCCTTAGACATTTGTTTTCAAAAGAGTCTGATTTCTTGTCTGTTTCTTTAGTTGTTTTCCAGCTTTCGCATGCATAAATGAGGGTGGATATTACATTTGAATCGAATAGTCTTAACTTGGTTTTTGTGCTTATAACTTCTGAATGCCATATGTTCTCAAGATTCTTGAAGATCGATGCTGCTTTTGCAATTCTAATTCTAACTTCTTTTCTGGTGTCACCGTCTTGGTCTATGTAGCTGCCAAGGTATGCAAATTGATTGACTTCTTCAATATCTGTCCCTTCTGTGTGTATTTTTCCATTTTGATTGAGAGGAATTTTCATTATTTTTGTTTTGTCCTTGTTAATTTCAAGTCCTATTTTGCTAGCCAGTGAAGACAGGCTATCTGTTTTTTCTTGCATGGAATTCACATTGTTACTGATAATAAGAGTTATGTCATCAGCAAAATCAAGATCTTCTAGTTGGGTCCCATGTACCCAGTCAATACCTGTGTTAACTGTGTAGCATTTTTTTATTATGAAGTCTATTGTAATTCCAAAAAGTAAAGGAGACAGTATACATCCTTGTTTCACATCTGTTTCAGTCTGGAACCATTCACTCGTCTCTTCTTCTGTTTTCACTGCACAAACATATCCATTGTAGAAGTCCTTAATGATGTTGATAATTTTAGATGGTATTCCATATAAACTTAAAATTCTCCATAATGAATCTCTGTGTATGCTATCAAATGCCTTTTTAAAGTCTATGAAGTTCAGTATTAATGGTTTCTGCTTTTCAATATGTTCTTCAAGTATTATTCTGAGAGTAAAGATCTGGTCGAGACAGCTTCTCCCTTTTCGAAATCCTGCTTGCTCTTCTCTCATTGCAGTATCCACTATATCTTTAAGTCTGTTCAAAATGACTTTGCAAAATACTTTTGACACAACTGATATTAAGGTTACTCCTCTCCAATTGTTACAGTCACTAAGGCTGCCTTTTTTTTTTTTTTTGGTATGTTAACAATCATTCCTTTTTTCCATTTAGAAGGGATCTTTTCTTCTTACCAAATCTTGTTAAACATTCTCTGTAGTTGTCTCATGTTGTCACTATTGATAGCTTTTAACATTTCGGCTGTTATTTCATCTTCACCTTCATCTTTGTTGTTAGCCATTAAATTCACCGCTGTTTCAGTTTCATGCAATGTAATTTCATCTAGATTGACATTTAGTTGTGGGGCTGGCAAGTCGGTTTCAAGGTTTAACAATTTTTTTGGGTGTGGTCGATTAAGTATTTCTTGGAAATGTTCAGCCCATCTTTGCTTTTGGTCTTTATTTGATGTTAATAAGGTTCCTGTTTTCCTAAGGATTGGTCTTTCTTTAGATATAATAGTACCAGTTAGCCTCTTCTGTATAAAGTCTTGCTGTCTCTCATTTTTGCTGCTTTTTCTGCCTCTTTCACCATATTGTCTATGTATTCTCTTTTATTCCCTCTAGCTGAACTTTTTACTTTCTTGTCTATTTCTTTGTAAGTTGCTTTCACCAGATCTTTTCCAAGATCTGTTTTTTGCATTCAACATGTCTGATTTGGCTGCTTGTCTTTCATATATGTACTTCCATGTGTTTTCTGATATCCATTCTTTTCTATTTGGTTTTTTCAGTCCAGCGCTTGCTTTTGCTGCTGTGCTGTAAGAACTCCATAATTCTTCTATACCTATCTCCTCTACTTCACTAAGTGTTGTAGAATGATTGGCAATTTCCTGATTGAAATTACTTGATTGAAATTGTTAGTATCTTCTTCTTGTAGGCTGTGGCTGTTTATCTTTCTGTGTATTGATTTCTTGTGTTTGCTTTTCAGTTTTAGTCTTATTTTCTCTATGCACAGGTTATGATCACTAACATCTGCACCGCTATCAGCCCTTACATCTATCAGAGATGTTGTCAGTTGCTTTCCAATACAAAAATGATCTATCTGGTTTCTAGTTCTACAGTGTGGAGATATCCACGTTGTTTTATGTATTTCTTTGTGTGGAAATGTTGTGGTTCCAATGACCTTGCCTTCTGTTAGACATATTTCAATTAATCTTTCTCCGTTCTGATTAACCATGCCAGTTCCTTCTTTCCCCATTCCTTTTTCAGCGTCGGTGTTATCTTTCCCTGCCTTAGCGTTGAAGTCCCCCATAGCAATTAGCATGTCGTGTTTATGGACTTTGTTGATGATTTGTTGTAATTGGTGATGGAAATCGTCTTTCACCTCATCATCTGCATCGTTCGTGGTTGCATAACACTGTATTATTGTCATTCTTCTCTGCCTTAGGTTGTATCGTGCTCTTATTATACGACTGTTCAATGGTTCCCATTCTACAAGGCTGTTTGCTGCTACATTTGACATAATAATATCTACCCCATCTCGATGTTTACCGTCGTTTCTGTCTGAATGTATTGCTAACTTACCGTTTTCCGCCGATCTTTTACCTGCTTCTGGCCATCGCATTTCGCTGATGCCCAGTACGTCTAGGTGGTATCTTTCCATTTCTTTGATGACCTGAATAGTTTTTGTTGGTGCTGCCATAGTTTGGATTACTGTAGTTTTTATGTCGTAGTTTGGATTACTGTAGTTTTTATGTCGTAGTTTGGATTACTGTAGTTTTTATGTCGTAGTTTGGATTACTGTAGTTTTTATGTCGTAGTTTGGGTTAAAAGGTTAAAGGTAATCCTGTCATGCCTTAGAGGCACATAGAGATATGGTGTTAGTGCCCATATTTTCCTTGACCTGTCAGCACACAAGAGGGTGATATGGTCAGTATCACGCCTGGCCGCCTTTCCAAATTACTGTAGTTTTTATGTCGTAGTTTTATGTCATAGTTTGGATGTTGTAGTTCTCATGTCATATTTTGGATGTCGTACTTTAAATGTCATAAGTTGGGTGTCGTACTTTAAATGTCATAAGTACTTTGGATGTCATTGACTGGATGTCACTTTTTGGGTGCTATAATTTGGGTTTCCTAGTTTGTGTTTCATAATTTGGATGTCGTAGTTTACACGTCATAGACTGGATGTCATAGTTTTGATGTCATAGTTTTGATGTCATAGTTTTGACGTGCCCTTTCATTGATATCTTGCCATGGACATTGGCAGAGTTTTTTTTCTTTTTTTACACAGGAAAATTGTAATAAGGAAAATTGTAAGAGTATCACATACAACTAATAAGGAAAATTGTAAAAGTATCACATACAACTAATAAGGAAAATTGTAAAAGTATCACATACAACTAATAAGGAAAATTGTAAAAGTATCACATACAACTAATAAGGAAAATTGTAAAAGTATCACATACAACTAATAAGGAAAATTGTAAAAGTATCACATACAACTAATAAGGAAAATTGTAAAAGTATCACATACAACTAATAAGGAAAATTGTAAAAGTATCACATACAACTAATAAGGAAAATTGTAAAAGTATCACATACAACTAATAAGGAAAATTGTAAGAGTATCACATACAACTAATAAGGAAAATCGTGAAAGTATCATTTACAACTGTAATAAACCTGGAAATAAGACATCACGTAACACATCAGGAAGAGATATCACTAAATGTTAAAAGAATATTAGAACATTTTTTTTCCCTTTAGCTATAACACACTATCACAGCCCACTCCCCACCCAGCTCAGCGCTTCATGGCCATTACAGTGTCTGCAGTAGGTAGACCTACAAGTCTAATCAACCATTCAGGTGAAACTTCTTGTGAAAATACACACACACCACACAAACAGCACACACACACACCACACAAACAGCACACACACACCACATCCCGGGTGAGAGATAAAGTGCGTCAGAACTGTCGGGAAGAGAACAAGGACGTACCGTGCTCTATTGTAGATGCTACATCTAAGGTAGGCAACGTAGCTACACAACAACACCAACAATAAATCATATCAGAGATCATGCACTGCTGGGCTACACCTGGGTCGAACAAACAGGATCTAGCAACACTTAAATGGTTCCGCTTGCCGTAACTAAAACAGAAATCAACAAGAACGCGAATGTGCAGGAGCGAAAACAAAAAGCATGAACAAATAAAGAATTTGACATTAAAGTACACCTTCATTTTACATATGCGTGATGGTCGAGTGGTTAGTGTCTTGTCCTGTTACACCAGGCGGTGAGACGTTCAAGTCATGATCTTTCTATCATTACTCCCGCGTCTAAAGTACTTTGTCGAGGTAAACCAAACAAGACAGGGCTCTGTCAATGCAGACTTTGACATTTGTCTATTTTGTGAGGTTCTCTGTGTTTGAAATAAGATGTGTCGCCCGTCTTGTCGTCATCTTCGTCCAAAAGATATTTGACATTTCCGGAGAGAAGCCGGAGTAGAGATGATGGTGTTGATTTATGTCAAGATTAAAGCAAGATTTTATGGTGGCCTCTAACTAGGTCATAAACCCACGAAAAAAAAACACAGGATTAAACCCTCCCCTTTTTTGCTGTTCAGGGGTGTAGAGATTAAGATTACAGTAGCCATAACTTTACTGTGGCTGATTAAGTTCTGTGGCTTGGGTTTGTCCACAGCCATTGTTGGTGTTTCCGCTGCAGTTTGAGTTTGTCCTCATACCTGTGATGTTCTTGTCCTACAAGCTATTTTTTGTCCCACAACTTGTGTTTATTCTATAACCAATCTTGATGCTTGTCCTACAAGCTGTGTTCAGCCTATGTTGATGATTGCCCCACAGGCTGTGTTTATTCTACAATCTTTGCTGGTGTTTGACCTGCAAGTCGTGTTTGTCCTACAACTTATGCATGTCCTACACCTTGTGATTGTGTTTATCCGACAGTGTTTGACAATGATTACCCTATAACTTGTGATCAGAGGAGGAAGGATAGAGATTTTGCCAGTTCTGATTCCCATGCATTGATAGCTCCCCCGCCCGTTAAGCAGATCTATGTTTGTTCCCAGACTGCAGAAGTGAGGTTTGACATGTAACACAGAACCGGCTTAACCCAGAGGTTACGACACTGCTGGCGAGATTCTTCGGATGCCGCGCGTGGAGTGAAGCTCCCCCTGGCCAATGAAGAAAATGCGAAAAAGCAGTTAGGGTTGCCGTGCGGCGCCGATGTGAAAAGGTGATGGAAAGGATAAAGTGAAGCTTAATTAGTATGTCCAGTAGTCTCGCGCAGAGAGCAACTCATACCACGGCACCTCTGCTCTAGAGGTCGGCCACGTCCGATATACACCCATACTGGTGAAATATGCCTAAACCGGCTTAAACCAGGGGTGAAACTTGGTGGCTACGCATGTCACGGTACCTCCGCTCTAGAGGCCGGTCACGTCCTAAACACGCCCATACTGGGATAATACGCCTAAACTGGCTTAACCCAGGGGTGAAACTTACTAGTGGCGAGGATTCGTCCTCCTGGACAAAAGCTCCGTCCTGGTCACAACTAGGAAGGGTAGCGACCACGACCACAAAATGCTGAAGTCGGAGACACTGGAACAGGGCAGTCTAGATAGCCAACCACCTCTCACCCGGCCTGGATGTATACGTATCCAAAACACGTCGTGGTTTTCCGGTGAGAAAGTCAAACTCTAGATTAAACTGATGCAACGAAAACCACGGTGTCACGCAATCCCGCTTCTGAGACCCACCGAGAATACAGGCTCAAGCCCTGCGATACTCTGAACCTCTTGTGGTCCTCTCGGTGATCTCATGTGGTCCTTTCGGGGACCACAGTGTGACCACGGGACCTATCGAGGACCACAAGAGTAAATTCAGTAGGATCACGGGGCGGTCTTGGTGGTAGAAGCGAAAGAAGAAGAAGACATGTAACATAGTGGTTATAGTTATGTTTGACACTAGAGCCATGTAACACAGTGGTTACATTTAGGTTTGATACAAAGGCCGTGTAACATAGTGATTGTTACAGTTTTGTTTGACACGAGAGCCGTGTAACATAGTGGTTACAGTTATGTTTGACACGAGGGCAGTGTAACATTGTGGTTACAGTTATGTTTGACATGAGGGCAGTGTAAGATAGTGGTTACAGTTATATTTGACATGAGGGCAGTGTAAGATAGTGGTTACAGTTATGTTTGACACGAGGGCAGTGTAAGATAGTGGTTACAGTTATGTTGACACGAGGGCAGTGTAACATAGTGGTTACAGTTATGTTTGACACGAGGGCAGTGTAAGATAGTGGTTACAGTTATATTTGACATGAGGGCAGTGTAAGATAGTGGTTACAGTTATGTTTGACACGAGGGCAGTGTAAGATAGTGGTTACAGTTATGTTTGACACGAGAGCCGTGTAAGATAGTGGTTACAGTTATGTTTGACATGAGGGCAGTGTAAGATAGTGGTTACAGTTATGTTTGACATGAGGGCAATGTAAGATAGTGGTTACAGTTATGTTTGACATGAGGGCAGTGTAAGATAGTGGTTACAGTTATGTTTGACACGAGAGCCGTGGTTATAAACCTGCTGACCACAGTGATCCTCAGACTGCTCTGTCGATTGTGTCACCATCTGTTGAATAAAACCAGCCAAGCTTTCCCGACATCACGATATAAGAGGACCCGCTAGGTAAAGAAAAGTTTTGGAACCGCTGAGTAACACAAATTACGTGTAAGAAAACCCACATGTCTACTTTCAGTAAATGATTTCTAGTTTGCTGCTGGCGTCATCTGTTCGCTGCACGCTCCATGTGGTTACGGTGTGGCTGTGCTGTGTGCACTGCTGCCTATTGTGTGTGTTTTTTAACCATGTCATTATTCAAGACAAGCCTACAGGTCGTAACACAGACCGATGACACAGATGGTAACACAGGCTGGTTAACATGGGCACACAAACACGATGCACTTTGTAACAGCAGCAGAACAAAAGCTTTTCAGCGATTGGTTGGGGCAGAAAGAAGGTTGCACTTACATGGTAAAGAGGTATATAAATGTAGCTTTGGTAAACTAAAAGCTACGTTCTCCTCTAAAAGCCCGTTTGTTTTTTTTTTTTAGAAGTTTTGTGTTAACACAGGGAGATGGTATGTCCATAGTGAATTGCATTCTCAAGCAAAGTTGGATGGACTTGACACACTTTTGCCGTCTAGATCCTGCCCGTAAACACGAGTACGTAGTAAAGTTTTGAGGGAATATTGACTTGTAAATGATGTCTGCCTGTAGGGTGAGGTGCACTGGAGACCACTGTACGGCGACTGTCAGCGTATGAAGGATTCACGTAGTTGTTCGCGTGAAAATCAGTTTAATGCAGGGAAATGGTTAAAGTGGAAATCAGTGAAAGATTTATAGAAGAGATTTTGTGAAGCGTTCTCCTGGCTTTTTTTTTTTTTTATGTCACGGTACCTCCGCTCTAGAGGCCGGTCACGTCCTAAACACGCCTATACTGGGATAATACGCCTAAACTGGCTCAACCCAGGGGTGAAACTCACTAGTGGCGAGGATTCGTCCTCCTGGACAAAAGCTCCGTCCTGGTCACAACTAGGAAGGGTAGCGACCACGACCACAAAATGCTGAAGTCGGAGACACTGGACCAGGGCAGTCTAGATAGCCAACCACCTCTCACCCGGCCAGGATGTATACGTATCCAAAACACGTCGTGGTTTTCCGGTGAGAAAGTCAAACTCTAGATTAAACTGATGCAACGAAAACCACGGTGTCACGCAATCCCGCTTCTGAGACCCACCGAGAATACAGGCTCAAGCCCTGCGATACTCTGAACCTCTTGTGGTCCTCTCGGTGATCTCATGTGGTCCTTTCGGGGACCACAGTGTGACCACGGGACCTATCGAGGACCACAAGAGTAAATTCAGTAGGATCACGGGGCGGTCTTGGTGGTAGAAGCGAAAGAAGAAGAAGACATGTAACATAGTGGTTATAGTTATCTTTGACACTAGAGCCATGTAACACAGTGGTTACATTTAGGTTTGATACAAAGGCCGTGTAACATAGTGATTGTTACAGTTTTGTTTGACACGAGAGCCGTGTAACATAGTGGTTACAGTTATGTTTGACACGAGGGCAGTGTAACATAGTGGTTACAGTTATGTTTGACATGAGGGCAGTGTAAGATAGTGGTTACAGTTATATTTGACATGAGGGCAGTGTAAGATAGTGGTTACAGTTATGTTTGACACGAGGGCAGTGTAAGATAGTGGTTACAGTTATGTTTGACACGAGGGCAGTGTAACATAGTGGTTACAGTTATGTTTGACACGAGGGCAGTGTAAGATAGTGGTTACAGTTATGTTTGACACGAGGGCAGTGTAACATAGTGGTTACAGCTATGTTTGACACGAGGGCAGTGTAAGATAGTGGTTACAGTTATGTTTGACACGAGAGCCGTGTAAGATAGTGGTTACAGTTATGTTTGACATGAGGGCAGTGTAAGATAGTGGTTACAGTTATGTTTGACATGAGGGCAATGTAAGATAGTGGTTACAGTTATGTTTGACATGAGGGCAGTGTAAGATAGTGGTTACAGTTATGTTTGACACGAGAGCCGTGGTTATAAACCTGCTGACCACAGTGATCCTCAGACTGCTCTGTCGATTGTGTCACCATCTGTTGAATAAAACCAGCCAAGCTTTCCCGACATCACGATATAAGAGGACCCGCTAGGTAAAGAAAAGTTTTGGAACCGCTGAGTAACACAAATTACGTGTAAGAAAACCCACATGTCTACTTTCAGTAAATGATTTCTAGTTTGCTGCTGGCGTCATCTGTTCGCTGCACGCTCCATGTGGTTACGGTGTGGCTGTGCTGTGTGCACTGCTGCCTATTGTGTGTGTTTTTTAACCATGTCATTATTCAAGACAAGCCTACAGGTCGTAACACAGACCGATGACACAGATGGTAACACAGGCTGGTTAACATGGGCACACAAACACGATGCACTTTGTAACAGCAGCAGAACAAAAGCTTTTCAGCGATTGGTTGGGGCAGAAAGAAGGTTGCACTTACATGGTAAAGAGGTATATAAATGTAGCTTTGGTAAACTAAAAGCTACATTCTCCTCTAAAAGCCCGTTTGTTTTTTGTTTTTTTTTTAGAAGTTTTGTGTTAACACAGGGAGATGGTATGTCCATAGTGAATTGCATTCTCAAGCAAAGTGGATGGACTTGACACACTTTTGCCGTCTAGATCCTGCCCGTAAACACGAGTACGTAGTAAAGTTTTGAGGGAATATTGACTTGTAAATGATGTCTGCCTGTAGGGTGAGGTGCACTGGAGACCACTGTACGGCGACTGTCAGCGTATGAAGGATTCACGTAGTTGTTCGCGTGAAAATCAGTTTAATGCAGGGAAATGGTTAAAGTGGAAATCAGTGAAAGATTTATAGAAGAGATTTTGTGAAGCGTTCTCCTGGCTTTTTTTTTTATGTTCACCTTGTTGAAAATGTCAGGATGGGTTAAGTTGTTCTCAGGTTGGGTTTAGGTCAATTTGTTTTAGTGGTAGATTGATGGTTTCAGTGTCAAGTTAGGTTCAACGTCAGGCTGGAGTTAGGTCCAGTCAGTGTAAGTATTTAGTCAAGTTTGGTGTTTTATTCAATTTCTTCTACTTGGCTGCTTGGTTGTGTCGTTGTTTGTTTGACTGACTGGTTGTTTCGTTGATTGGTTGGGTGGCTGGTTGGTTCGTTGATTGGTTGACTGACTGGTTGATTCGTTGATTGGTTGGGTGGCTGGTTGGTTCGTTGATTGGTTTGCTGGCTGGTTAGCTCGTTAGTTGCTTGGTTGGCTGTTTGGTTCCTTGATCGGTGGGCTGACTGGTTGGTTATTTGATTGGTGGGCTGACTGTTTGGTTATTTGATTGGTGGGCTGACTGTTTGGTTATTTGATTGGTGGGCTGACTGTTTGGTTATCTGATTGGTGGGCTGACTGTTTGGTTATTTGATTGGTGGGCTGACTGGTTGATTATTTGATTGGTGGGCTGACTGGTTGATTATTTGATTGGTGGGCTGACTGGTTGATTATTTGATTGGTGGGCTGACTGGTTGATTATTTGATTGGTGGGCTGACTGGTTGATTATTTGATTGGTGGGCTGACTGTTTGGTTTTTGATTGGTAGGCTGACTGGTTGATTATTTGATTGGTGGGCTGACTGTTTGGTTATTTGACTGGTGGGCTGACTGGTTGATTATTTGATTGGTGGGCTGACTGGTTGGTTATTTGATTGGTGGGCTGACTGGTTGATTATGAGGTTGGTTGGTCTGCTAGTTGGCTGACTGATTAGTTTGTTGGATTGCTGGCTCCAACCGTTTGACTGGCAGACTGGTTGGGCGGGTGACTTGCTAGCAGATTAGTTGCTGATTGATTGGTTAGGTTGAGTTGCTGGTGGGTTGGTTATCAGCAGAGCCGAGAATAGCTGAGAGTACCCTTAATTAATGTTGTTTTTATTCTTGAGAGTTTCCTCTGGCAGAAAAATTGAATCTTTTATCGTTGCTGTTATAACACTTGAATATTGATGTTGTAACACTTGAATATTGATGTTATAACACTTGAATATTGATGTTGTAACACTTGAATATTGATGTTATAACACTTGAATAATAACGTTATAAAACCGGAATATTGACGTTGCAACACTTGAATAGTGATGTTATAACACTTGAATTTTGATATTGTAACACTTTAATATTGATATTGTAACACTTTAATATTGATATTGTAACACTTGAATAGTGACGTTGTAACACCCGAGTATTGATGATATATTACAAGTGTAAATAGCACGTGAATACACATGTTATAACACATAAATGTTGATGTTGCAACAGTTATATATTTATGTTATAGCACCTGTATATTAATAGTGTAATAACACTTGTTATAACACATGAATATTACCAATATCATATTTTCACTTACTAGCGTCGTCTTTAGTTTTATCTTGTCTATCCACAGTGCGAACATATTCTACACTTGCAGTGGCTGGGAATTTATCTTAAAGATCTGAAGTGAAGTCAACTGGAATCTCTCAGTCAGTAAAACAGCTGAAGTGAATCTCTCAGTCAGCCAAACAGCTGAAGTGAATCTCTCTGTCAGTCAGACAGCTGAAGTGAATCTCTCTGTCAGTCAGACAGCTGAAGTGAATCTCTCGGTCAGTCAGACAGCTGAAGTGAATCTCTCGGTCAGTCAGACAGCTGAAGTGAATCTCTCGGTCAGTCAGACAGTCGAAGCGAAAACCGCCACAGGAGCTTGTCAGCCGGTGCAGCCATCTTGTCTTCTCCCTCAATGTTTTCTGCTGGCAAGCAGGCCAGAGCACCACCCGCACGGACTCCAGCCCCCGGGGTTTCTCCAGCACTAGAAGCCAGTTGAGTCTGAACAACTTTACCACAGGATATATTAGAAGTTTGCTTGATTTTAGCAAACAAATACATCCTTACACACGACCATTATCTAAATAACTTACAGGTCTTTGGTCAAGATTAGGTCATCAACGGCGGCGGCCATAGAAGGAGGGAAGAGACAGCTGGACTGTGGCGACTGATGGCTGCCCTGCCCCACCTTGTGCCTTTCTTTGTCACCACCGCTGGTAAAAATGGAGACGAACTGGGTTCGGACGAGGAGCAGATGGTCCAGATTGGTTGACTGACTGGTTGATTCATTGATTGGTTGACTGACTGGTTGATTCATTGATTGGTTGACTGACTTGTTGATTCATTGATTGGTTGACTGACTGGTTGGTTCGTTGATTGGTTGGCTGACTGGTTGGTTCGTTGATTGGTTGACTGACTGGTTGATTCGTTGATTGGTTTGCTGGCTGGTTAGCTCGTTAGTTGCTTTGTTGACTGTTTGGTTCGTTGGTTGTTTGGCTGGGTGTTTGGTTCCTTGATCGGTGGGCTGACTGGTTGGTTATTTGATTGGTGGGCTGACTGGTTGGTTATTTGACTGGTGGGCTGACTGGTTGGTTATTTGATTGGGCTGACTGGTTGGTTATTTGATTGGTGGGCTGACTGGTTGGTTATTTGATTGGTGGGCTGAGTGGTTGGTTATTTGATTGGTGGGCTGACTGGTTGGTTATTTGATTGGTGGGCTGACTGGTTGGTTATTTGATTGGTGAGCTGACTGGTTGATTACGAGGTTGATTGGTCTGCTAGTTGGTGGACTGATTAGTTAGTTGGATTGCTGGCTGACTGGTTGTCTGGCAGACTGGTTGGGTGGGTGGCTTTCTGGCAGATTAGTTGCTGATTGATTGGTTAGGTTGAGTTGCTGGTGGGTTGGTTATCAGCAGAAGCCGAGACTAGCTGAGAGTACCCTCGGTTAATGTTGTTTTTATTCTTGAGAGTTTCCTGTGGCAGAAAAATTGAATCTTTTATCCTTGCTGTTATAGCACTTGAATATTGATGTTGTAACACTTGAATATTGATGTTATAACACTTGAATATTGATGTTATAACACTTGAATATTAACGTTATAAAACCGGAATATTGACGTTTTTTGTAACACTTGAATAGTGATGTCATAACACTTGAATATTGATATTGTAACACTTTAATATTGATATTGTAACACTTGAATATTGACGTTGTAACACCCGAGTATTGATGGTATATTACAAGTGTAAATAGCACGTGAATACACATGTTATAACACATGAATGTTGATGTTGCAACAGTTATATATTTATGTTATAGCACCTGTATATTGATAGTGTAATAATACTTGTTATAACACATGAATATTACCAATATCATATTTTCACTTACTAGCGTCGTCTTTAGTTTTATCTTGTCTATCCACAGTGCGAACATATTCTACACTTGCAGTGGCTGGGAATTTATCTTAAAGATCTGAAGTGAAGTCAACTGGAATCTCTCAGTCAGTAAAACAGCTGAAGTGAATCTCTCAGTCAGCCAAACAGCTGAAGTGAATCTCTCAGTCAGTCAGACAGCTGAAGTGAATCTCTCGGTCAGTCAGACAGCTGAAGTGAATCTCTCGGTCAGTCAGACAGCTGAAGTGAATCTCTCGGTCAGTCAAACAGCTGAGGTGAATCTCTCGGTCAGTCAGACAGCTTAAGTGAATCTCTCGGTCAGTCAGACAGTCGAAGCGAAAACCGCCACAGGAGCTTGTCAGCCGGTGCAGCCATCTTGTCTTCTCCCTCAATGTTTTCTGCTGGCAAGCAGGCCAGAGCACCACCCGCACGGACTCCAGCCCCCGGGGTTTCTCCAACACTAGAAGCCAGTTGAGTCTGAACAACTTTACCACAGGATATATTAGAAGTTTGCTTGATTTTAGCAAACAAATACATCCTTACACACGACCATTATCTAAATAACTTAAGGTCTTTGGTCAAGATTAGGTCATCAACGGCGGCGGCCATAGAAGGAGGGAAGAGACAGCTGGACTGTGGCGACTGATGGCTGCCCTGCCCCACCTTGTGCCTTTCTTTGTCACCACCGCTGGTAAAAATGGAGACGAACTGGGTTCGGACGAGGAGCAGATGGTCCAGATTGTGTATTTGCTCTACGACCAGAATAACAACAGGGTAAGTGAGTAGGCTATTTATCCGGTCATGTGGTCACTGAGATTTATGTGTGTGTGTGAGAGAGAGAGAGAAAGAGAGAGAGGGGGAGAGATTCTGTACTTTATGATTTTTATAATCACTTCTTTAGACAGTCATCATCATGTTGCAGCTATCTGTTCTCAGTGCTCGTATTACTGAATGTCACATTCACAAATGTCACTTACGAATTACAACATCATAAAGTTCTGTTGTATTTTTTATCACTTTCATTATCTTCTTCGTCGTCATTTCTCCTAAGTGCTACTACACTGACCAGCTGTCACAGATTTATATCACTTATTACATTTGCGGAGGTGATAGTGAACGAATGAGACAAAATATTTTGATCTGGTAAAATTAGAGACCACCATACAACATCGGGCTCTATAGCCACTTAACCTGGAGGGCAAAATCTTGTGTGGGTCCCGTGTTACTGTGGTGGAGGTCCCGTGTTACTGTGGTGGAGGTCCCATGTTACTGTGGTGGAGGTCCCATGTTCCTGTGGTGGAGGTCCCGTGTTACTGTGGTGGAGGTCCCATGTTACTGTGGTGGAGGTCCCGTGTTACTGTGGTGGAGGTCCTGTGTTACTGTGGTGGAGGTCCCGTGTTACTGTGGTGGAGTTCCTGTGTTACTGTGGTGGAGGTCCCGTGTTACTGTGGTGGAGGTACTGTGTTACTGTGGTGGAGGTATTGTGTTACTATGGTGGAGGTCCTGTGTTACTCTGATAGGGTCTTTTGTAAGTCACCAACTGTGTTATTCTCTTGGGGTCTTTTGTTAGTCACCAACTGTGTTAGTCTCTTGGGGTCTTTTGTTAGTCACCAACTGTGTTATTCTGATAGAGTCTTTTGTTAGTCACCAACTGTGTTATTCTGATAGGGTCTTTTGTTAGTCACCAACTGTGTTATTCTGATAGGGTCTTTTGTTAATCAACAGCTGTATTACTGTGATGGGGTCTTTTGTAAGTCACCAACTGTATTACTGTGATGGGGTCTTTTGTTAGTCACCAACTGTGTTACTGTGATGGGGTCTTTTGTAAGTCACCAACTGTATTACTGTGATGGGGTCTTTTGTAAGTCACCAACTGTATTACTGTGATGGGGTCTTTTGTTAGTCACCAACTGTATTACTGTGATGGGGTCTTTTGTTAGTCACCAACTGTATTATTGTGATGGGGTCTTGCATAGTCACCGTGTTATTGTGATGGATTATTTTGTTATTCACCAACTGTGTTAGTGTGATGGGGTCTTTTGTTAGTAACCAACTTTGTTCCTGTGATGGGGTATTTTGTTAGTAACCAACTTTGTTCCTGTAATGAGGTATTTTGTTAGTAACCAACTTTGTTCCTGTAATGAGGTCTTTTGTTAGTAACCAGCTTTGTTCTTGTAATGAGGTCTTTTGTTAGTCACCAACTTTGTTCCTGTAATGAGGTCTTTTGTTAGTCACCAACTTTGTTTCTGTAATGAGGTCTTTTGTTAGTCACCAACTTTGTTCCTGTAATGAGGTCTCTTGTTAGTAACCAACTTTGTTCCTGTAATGAGGTCTTTTGTTAGTCACCAACTTTGTTCCTGTAATGAGGTCTTTTGTTAGTCACCAACTGTGTTAGTGTGACGGAGATTTGTGTGTTTAAGATTACTTCCCTTGACTAGGGTCATTAGCGACCCCTCTCTAAAATAGGACACCTTTGCTCTGAGGCTGCTACACCTCACAGCTGCCATGGCTGTGGCAGCTGTTACTTGGCTGCTTGCTCCCAGCTATCTTAGCTGTTACTTGAGTGTTCACAGCTAGGACTGCTATTTGACCGTCCACAGCTTTCGCGATTGTTACTTTACTGATAACAGCTGTCGCGACTGTTTCTTGACTAACCACAGCTCTCGTAGCTGTTTTTGACTAATCACAGCTCTCGTTGCTGTTTCTTGACTAATCGCATTTCTCGTTGCTGTTTCTTGGCTAATCACAGTTCTCGTAACTGTTTCTTGGTTAATCACAATAACTAGAGACAGTAGTATCGCATTTTAGTCTCATTTGCATGGAACAAGTCAGACAAATTGTGGACACTGACATCATATTCTCAAAATGTCACTGTGACATAGAACTGATTTCCTGATTCTGTTTTCCATCTTGCCATCAAAAGTGTACACGTGTACAATCAAACATCAACAGTTATTAGGAGGGGGGGGGGGGAATTGATTAATTTCCTCTTACATGACCCGGACGGTGAACCGTAAAAGTGAAAACAGAAACGTATGTCCGACATAAAATAGCTGAACTGACGACAGCGGACGTTCGTAAGGTCTTTGGTTGTCTCTTCGCAGACTAGGGAAGGACATTAAACCAGGGTTTCTCAGCTAGTGTTCCACGACACGTCATTAGGGGTTCCACCATAGATGAGGTGGCTAAGGTTTTCCTGAGAGGTAGCATGGAGTTCTGTGAGAGGTAGCCTGGAATTCTGTGAGAGGTAGCCTGGAATTCTGTGAGAGGTAGCATGGAGTTCTGTGAGAGGTAGCCTGGAATTCTGTGAGAGGTAGCCTGGAATTCTGTGAGAGGTAGCCTGGAGTTCTGTGAGAGGTAGCCTGGAGTTCTGTGAGAGGTAGCCTGGAATTCTGTGAAAGGTAGCTAGAAGTTCTGTGAGAAATATTTTGGGGTTCTGCGACAGTTCAATCCTACTTTATACGTCTTACGTCTTTCCAGTGCAGTTAAACGTCACATAGGGCTCGCATGGTAGTTCGCCAATTTTTCCTGTCTTCGGCGAGTCTTTCAACCTCATCAAAGGATTTTATGCCTGCTAATTTGGCCTCTCTTAACAATGTCCTCTTTAGAGTTTCACGCCGTCTGCCTCTTTTTCTTTGGCCTGTTGTGTTCCACTTGATAGCTTGTTTTGGGATTCTCTGACTGTTTCTTCTCATCACATGACCAACATATGTCCATCTTCTTTTCCTGATCACCCATGAGACTGGTTGTTGTTCAGTAATCTGTCTTATCTCTGCATTGTTCTTGAATTCGTTCCACTTGATGCCGAGTATTTTCCTTAGGCATTTGTTTTCAAAAGAGTCTAATTTCTTTTCTGTTTCTTTAATTGTTTTCCAGCTTTCGCATGCATAAATGAGGGTGGATATTACATTTGAATTGAATAGTCTTAACTTGGTTTTTGTGCTTATAACTTTTGAATGCCATATGTTCTTAAGATTCTTGAAGGTCAATGCTGCTTTTGCAATTCTAATTCTTTCTAGTGTCACCATCCCAGTCTATATAGCTGCCAAGATATGCAGATTGGTGTACATTTTCAAGAGCTGTTCCTTCTACGTATATTTTTCCATCTTGACTAATCGTAGTTCTCGTTGCTGTTTCTTGACTAATCATAGTTCTCGTTGCTGTTTCTTGACTAATCGTAGTTCTCGTTGCTGTTTCTTGGCTAATCACAGTTCTCGTAACTGTTTCTTGGTTAATCACAGTTCTCGTAACTGTTTCTTGGTTAATCACAATAACTAGACAGTAGTATCGCATTTTAGTCTCATTTGCATGGAACAAGTCAGACAAATTGTGGACACTGACATCATATTCTCAAAATGTCACTGTGACATAGAACTGATTTCCTGATTCTGTTTTCCATCTTGCCATCAAAAGTGTACACGTGTACAATCAAACATCAACAGTTATTAGGAGGGGGGAAAAATGATTAATTTCCTCTTACATGACCCGGACGGTGAACCGTAAAAGTGAAAACAGAAACGTATGTCCGACATAAAATAGCTGACCTGACGACAGCGGACGTTCGTAAGGTCTTTGGTTGTCTCTTCGCAGACTAGGGAAGGACATTAAACCAGGGTTTCTCAGCTAGTGTTCCAGGACACGTCATTAGGGGTTCCACCATAGATGAGGTGGCTAAGGTTTTCCTGAGAGGTAGCATGGAGTTCTGTGAGAGGTAGCCTGGAATTCTGTGAGAGGTAGCATGGAGTTCTGTGAGAGGTAGCCTGGAATTCTGTGAGAGGTAGCTAGAAGTTCTGTGAGAAATATTTAGGGGTTCTGCGACAGTTCAATCCTACTTTATACGTCTTACGTCTTTCCAGTGCAGTTAAACGTCACATAGGGCTCGCATGGTAGTTCGCCAATTTTTCCTGTCTTCGGTGAGTCTTTCAACCTCATCAAAGGATTTTATGCCTGCTAATTTGGCCTCTCTTAACAATGTCCTCTTTAGAGTTTCACGCCGTCTGCCTCTTTTTCTTTGGCCTGTTGTGTTCCACTTGATAGCTTGTTTTGGGATTCTCTGACTGTTTCTTCTCATCACATGACCAACATATGTCCATCTTCTTTTCCTGATCACCCATGAGACTGGTTGTTGTTCAGTAATCTGTCTTATCTCTGCATTGTTCTTGAATTCGTTTCACTTGATGCCGAGTATTTTCCTTAGGCATTTGTTTTCAAAAGAGTCTAATTTCTTTTCTGTTTCTTTAGTTGTTTTCCAGCTTTCGCATGCATAAATGAGGGTGGATATTACATTTGAATTGAATAGTCTTAACTTGGTTTTTGTGCTTATAACTTTTGAATGCCATATGTTCTTAAGATTCTTGAAGGTCAATGCTGCTTTTGCAATTCTAATTCTTTCTAGTGTCACCATCCCGGTCTATATAGCTGCCAAGATATGCAGATTGGTGTACATTTTCAAGAGCTGTTCCTTCTACGTATATTTTTCCATCTTGATTAATGGGAAGTTTCTTTTTTTTTTTCGTTGTTAATTTCAAGTCCTATTTTACTAGCCAATGAAGTCAAGGGAATCATGGAATTCATATTGTCACTGATAACAGTTATGTCATCTGCAAAATCAAGATCTTCTAGTTGAGTCCCGTGTCCCAATCAATGCGCGTTTTACCTGTGCAGCATTTTTTTCATTATGAAGTCTATGGCAATTCCAAAAAGTAAGGGAGATAATATACATCCTTGTTTCACGCTTGTTTCAATCTGGAACCCATTCGCTGATTCCTTCTTCTGTCTTGACTGAACAAACATATTCGTTGTAGAGATCAGTAGGGTTTTGAAAATAGGTCGTGATTTTAAAAAAAAATTACATATAAACAGAGTGACAGAGAAACGTCGTTTTTTGTTCAAAAGAGCATCGGAAATTGTCTTTAGGCAACAAATAACTTACTGATAGCAGCCATATTTCATCTACAACTTACTGATAGCAGCCATATTGTATCTACAACTTACTGATAGCAGCCATATTGTATCTACAACTTACTGATAGCAGCCATATTGTATCTACAACTTACTGATAGCAGCCATATTGTATCTACAACTTACTGATAGCAGCCATATTGTATCTACAACTTACTGATAGCAGCCATATTTAATCTACAACTTACTGACATCAGCCATATTGTATCTACATCTTACTGACATCAGCCATATTGTATCTACAACTTACTGACATCAGCCATATTGTATCTACAACTCACTGACATCAGCCATATTGTATCTACAACTCACTGCTCACATACTGACTTACTGAGAAGTGTAGGTTTAACAGAGTATTTGTGATGAGGTTTCTCAGGACCAGAAAATTATTCCTCCAGGGAAAAATGTTGAGAAACGCTGCTGCAAAAAGGGGGGTATGTGGGGGGGGGGGGTTAGAATTTCATTAGGACATTACGTACGTACGTGCGTGCGTGTCATGTTTATTATTCAGGTCATTGGATCGAGGCCCGACAGCGAGGGTTGGGGTGGGGGGGGGGGAGCACAACTCTGAGGCAGATTGTTGAAGGGCCCTTCGGCCCTATATTCCCGTCTTTTCTTATTAGAGACAAAATTCATGAACACACTTGTATTTAGATATAGGGCCCGATAATAGCTGACCACGTGGCCCGACCTGGCTGTCCATTGGCCCTGGTTTGATCAGCTTAGTTCAGGACACAAAGATGTTAGCAGAAGTGGAGTCGTATACAGTGCAGATGCCACAGTTTGTTCTTGCAGGAGGTTAGTTCCCTCCCCCTCCCCTCTTCTTTAATTATCATGACGTCTTCTTTACAGTTGTAAAACTTTTCGCCAGTCGCCATTTTGTTGCTGTTTGTTAAGGAAGTGTAGCGAATGTTCTGTTTGAAAATGTTCTATGAAATACGTTTTCTATGTTTCCCTCCCTCGCGCGGTTCTCGCCCAGCGGAGTTTGTGTTTGCTACCAGCTCCTGCAAGCTTCTACACGGCACATTCAGCTGCTGCTTTCACCTTTGACCCATGACCTTTACTTTCACGACTGTAACAGTGAGAACATAAGTTGTTTTTGGGGAAAGAATAGGGCTATAGAAAATTGTTAAACAAGTTTTGTTCAGGAATGTCGGGTTTGTGCCGATTCTGACTGGCACAGATGTAACAGGTCCAAGATGACGAGAGATGAACTGAAAATAAAGTTTTGGACCTCAGTTGTAAGAGTTCTGCGCTTCATTTTGTATGTGGTACAAGAGGTTCTTACTGAAAATTGTGAGCATCGCAGATAACTAGGGATTGTTCAAAGTACAGAAAAGTTATACAGCACAGTAAAGTGATAGAGCACATTAAAGTGATAGAGCACAGTACATAAAAGAGCACAATACAGTGATCCAGAACAATAGCGTAACCGATAACACTGAAGTAACAAAGAACAGTGAAGTAACAGAGAACAGTCAAGTAGCAAATAACAGTAAAGTAGCAGAGAACAGTCAAGTAGCACATAACAGTAAAGTAGCAGAGAACAGTCAAGTAGCAAATAACAGTAAAGTAGCAGAGAACAGTCAAGTACCAAATAACAGTAAAGTAACAGAGAACAGTCACGTACCAAATAACAGTAAAGTAACAGAGAACAAAAAAGTAACATGAACAGTAAAGTAACAGGGAACAGTAAAGTAACAGAACAAAAAAGTAAAGTAACAGAGAACAAAAAAGTAGCAAGAACAGTAAAGTAACGGAACAGTAAAGTAACAAAAAAAGTAACAGAGAATTTTTTAAAAAGTAACAAAGAACAGTAAGGTAACAGAACGAAAAGTAACGGAGAACAGTAAACTGGCAGAGAACAGTAAAGTGGCAGATAACACTAAAGTAACGAAGAACAGTAAAGTAATGGAGATCACTAAAGTAACAAAAAAAGTAACAGAGAATATAATAAAGTAACAGAATACAGTATGTATTATTAGCCTAGAAAAAAAATTAGGCAAAGTATTTTAAGACGTGAAAGAAAGAACATTGTAGACAAAGTAGAGGGGAAAAAATGTAATAAGAGAATGATTGGACTAGAACCCTGGACTCATATAAGTGAGGAGGGGGGAGCCACAAGAGCATAATATATTATTAGCTTGCAGCATGAGAGGAGAGCAGCCGTGAGGGACAGGCAGATAAAAATAGTCCCTATGTCCTGGGGACACCATGGAGGGAGACTGTGTTAGTGGCCATATTTTCCTTGACTTGCCCACATATTATCATATGGTGGAAGTAACAACTTACGCCCAGGTAAATAGTTCATGGCCATTCTGTGTAGGGAAGAAGGCACCCAGGTAAATAGTTCATGGCCAGTCTGTGTAGAGAAGAAGGCGCCCAGGTAAGTAGTTCATGGCCAGTCTGTGTAGGGAAGAAGGCACCCAGGTAAATAATTCATGGCCATTCTGTGTAGGGAAGAAGGCACCCAGGTAAATAATTCATGGCCAGTCTGTGTAGGGAAGAAGGCGCCCAGGTAAATAATTCATGGCCATTCTGTGTAGGGAAGAAGGCACCCAGGTAAATAATTCATGGCCAGTCTGTGTAGGGAAGAAGGCACCCAGGTAAATAATTCATGGCCAGTCTGTGTAGGGAAGAAGGCAGCCAGGTAAATAATTCATGGCCAGTCTGTGTAGGGAAGAAGGCGCCCAGGTAAATAATTCATGGCCAGTCGGTGTAGGGAAGAAGGCACCCAGGTAAATAATTCATGGCCAGTCTGTGTAGGGAAGAAGGCACCCAGGTAAATAATTCATGACCAGTCTGTGTAGGGAAGAAGGCGCCCAGGTAAATAGTTCATGGCCAATCTGTCCAGGGAAGGAGGCCACGTGATAGATCTAAGCCAAAGATATATCAAGATATTTTTAATTCATCAGTACTGGATTTTTTTTTCTATCAGTCACGAAGTCTGGGAAGAACTGGCGATGGACTTTCCATATGCAGAGAGATTATACGTAGAAGCACTGTGCTTTTTTTTTTGGGGGGGGGGTTACGGAGAGGTCAAACAATTTAAAAGATTCACATTTATTTGCCTGGTTATTTCTGTTCTGTTGTTCTTATGTTGCTGTAGAAGTGTGGGTCGTCACGATACCTTGCGCATGATATATCGTCCACGATACTTAGCGCACGATACCTGCTACTCGATAATGACCCTGTTTTTTTTTTTAAGATTGTTTTTGTTAGTGACCGCAATGAAACGGGACAGTTTTGTTTTTGTTAGTGACCGCAATGAAACGGGACAGTTTTGTTTTTGTTAGTGACCGCAATGAAACGGGACAGTTTTGTTTTTGTTAGTGACCGCAATGAAACTGGACAGTTTTGTTTTTGTTAGTGACCGCAATGAAACGGGACAGTTTTGTTTTTGTTAGTGACCGCAATGAAACGGGACAGTTTTGTTTTTGTTAGTGACCGCAATGAAACGGGACAGTTTTGTTTTTGTTAGTGACCGCAATGAAACCGGACAGTTTTGTTTTTGTTAGTGACCCCAATGAAACGGGACAGTTTTGTTTTTGTTAGTGACCCCAATGAAACGGGACAGTTTTGTTTTTGTTAGTGACCCCAATGAAACGGGACGGTAAACCCCGCAGAAAGAGCTAAAATTATATCCTGGAGCTAAATTTAACTCGTGGTGATAATTTTAGCTCAAGGAAGTTTCACCAGACGTGTTTGGCTGACATGTGGACGGTAGCGTGAAGATGTCACAGACTATCTGGTCTTGACATTTGTCATCCAGAGTTTGCGTGCGAGGAGCCACTCAAAATCTTGCAAAAGGGAGCGGGTCTGTCACCTGGAACCTGTCATTTTCATGTCAAATATTGGCACGTCTCCACTTATCAGGGAAAGGAGGTCGTTTTCTTTGTTTCTTTTTAACCTCTGGGGACAAATAATTGTAAAAAAAAAAGATTGGGAGCATGAAGAGGCTAGAAGAAGAAGAAGAAGAATTAGCTCTCGACATTTGCACCTTTAAACCGAGGGCTCTCACTCAGTGGGGGCTCCCTCCCTCCAGGTCATTCTGAGATTTTATTTTCCATCAGTCGTCTTGTCTTGTCTTAACTTGTCTTGTCTTATCTTCTCTTATCCTATTTTATCTTATCTTGTCATATTTTATCTTGTCTTGCCTTGTCCTATCTTGTCTTATCTTTATCTTATCTTGCCTTGTCTTTTCTTATCTTGTCTTATTTTATCTTATCTTGTCTTGTCTTTTCTTATCTTGTCTTATCTTCTCTTATCCTATTTTATCTTATCTTGTCTTGCCATGTCTTATCTTGTCTTGCTTTATCTTATCTTATCTTGCCTTGTCTTGTCTTGTCTTATCTTGTCGTATCATATCTTGTCTTATCTTGTCTTGCCTTGTCTTATCTTATCTTATCTTGTCTTGCCTCGTCTTGTCTTATCTTCTCTTCTCTTATCCTATTTTATCTTATCTTGTCTTGTCTTGTCTTATCTTGTCTTGCCTTATCTTATCCTGTCTTGTCTCCTTCCTCATATACCTTTCGGTGTTGAAGGAACAAATAGACATATTGATAGGGCTCGAAGATTCGCTTCATATAATGGGATATTTAATGCTTCTGTAATTTCCTCTCTCCATCTCCTGTGTGGGCGGCCTCTTCCTCTGTTACCTACACATCTTAGTGTGAATGTTGTCTGTGATATACTGTCTGGTGGTAACCGTGTAATATGGCCAAACCATTTGACTTGCTGTTTATAGATAGTGTAATACTGGTGTTACTCCAACCTTTGTCCTGATAATGTTACTTCTTATTTGGTCTCTACTTGTCACATTTAGTATTCTCTTTAAACATCTCATTTCTGTTGTGATGATTTTGTTCTTGGCTGTTAGTGTCCAATTGGAAAATTGTGTTGTACGGTGCCCTTTTTGTTTCAGTTGTGATGTATTTGTTTTTCAGTAAAGGAGTCATTTGTCCAATGATCTGATTTGCTTTATTGCATCTGTTCTCAGTCTCAGTTGTCATTTGTCCCTGAGGATGATATTAAGCTACCTAGGTATTTGAAATGTTTCACTTTTTTCAAGGGCTGGTAGTCTAGGATGATATTTGCTTGGATTTCATCTCTCGCTATGGTCATGACTTCTGTTTTCTCAGCACTGATCTTCATGTTGTGGCTTTTACATGCCTTTGCTAAATTATCCATGTTCTGCTGTAGGTCTTTTTCTGATGTGGCTATAAGTGCTTGATCGTCAGCAAAAAGGAGTTCGTTTATGGTCCTCCTAGTGGGTATGTGGTTCTAAGGACTGTAATAGCCGGAGGTGGGGTGGAGGATAAGCTCTCCACTCCAGTTAAATGTCTCCAAGGCGTGCGTCTCAAATAGCCTCTGACAGTTCAAGTCCAGCTCCTGGCCTTCTCGTGGCGGAACTGTTTAAACTGACAGGATAAGGGCCGAAAGGCGAGTATCTGGCGCCTGAAAACCAGACGTTTCGGGTAGATGAGTCGTTAGTCTTGGTTGGTAGCTCATCTAGGAGAACTTGTACGAACTACCTGTAACTGCGAGCTGCTGTTCTTTGCAGCCGATGCTGTAGAGGTGTTGTATCGGCGTGGGAGCGGGTTATGGCGGCTACTTTTTCAGTTCCGGAATACAGCTAAAAAGCAGAAGGTGTGCAATGCTTCTTTAGCAGACTCCACCACCATGGGGACTGTGGCGATCCCTGCCCCGTTAGCCAGGCTATGCCTGTTACTGGGGGTACCACGGAGAGGTGGGGCAGGGTCTTGGTCAGCAATGGGTCGCTGATTATCGTATCAGTTGTCTTCACCCCCCCCCCCCCCCCCAATCTAAGAGAAGGAAAACTGATTTCAACCCCCCCCCCCCCAATCTAGGAGAAGGAAAACTCTGACTTCAAACCCCTGCTGTCTTGTAGGGTAGGCTCTGGCCAGAGTCAAAGGTTAGTGGAGTAAACCATAAACAAACCTTGTAGGGTAGGCTCTGGCCATTAGTGGAGTAAACCATAAACAAACTTGTAGGGTAGGCTCTGGCCATTAGTGGAGTAAACCATAAACAAACCTTGTAGGGTAGGCTCTAGCCAGAGTCAAAGGCTAGTGGAGTACAAGCCGGTGGAAGGCAAGGGGAAACCAGCACTGTACATTCCCAAGAACAATCATGACAATCCACAATTCTTTGAATCACAACGACGTTAATGAGGGTTACAGTGGAACCACCTCGTCCGGTAGGGTCTGTCACGTGTGACAGGTGATACCAGATCGTCATCCAACTTCTGTATGCAAAGAAAACACAAGTAACACCACAGTAACTGCAGCATGAAACGGAACATTAACAGAGCTTGGAAAACTGGAAAATATCGAACAAGAAATGAAAAGAATGGAAATTAACATCCTTGGTTTATGTGAAATGAGATGGATTGGAGCAGGAAGCAGAGATCATAAAGACTTCAAAATAATATATTCCGGGGGAAACCAGTGTAGAAATGGAGGTGGCATAATATTGGATAAGAAGACAGCAAGAACCGTGAAAGGTTTCTGGTGCATATCAGACAGAGTGTTAATGGTTAAATTACAGGGCCACCCAATAGACACAAATCTCATCCAAGTATACGCACCAACTTCACAAAGCTCTGATGATGAGATTAAAGAATTTTACAAAAATCTGGACATGGCAATGAAACAATGCAAACCATGGGAAGTAAACTTTGTGCTGGGTGATTTAAACGCGAAAGTAGGGACTGAACAAGACAATGAAGCTACTGGCAAGTATGGGCTAGGTATCAGAAATACAAGAGGAGAAATGTTATTTGAGTGGGAAGAAAAAAATAAAATGATAATAGGAAATACTTGGTTTCAACCCTAGGCGACTATGAACATGGAAAAGCTCAAATAATAACATACGTAACCAGATAGATTACATTATGACCAACAGAAGATTCAGGAACTCACTAATATCCGTGAAAACAAGGCCAAGCGCAGACTGCAACAGTGACCACGTCCCAGTCGTAGGAAAAGTGAGAATCAGGTGTTGTGGGTTTATCAGCATTCTTTCTGCGGTTGGGCTGTTGGGCAGCTTTGTCGTTTTTCCATGAATTCAGTTTCTGCAGTTCACTCTAGTGCCACTACCGGGTGTCTCTGACCTGGGCGGGAAAGGTCAGGTACAGAACTTCCTGCTGCAGCCATTGGCTTGCTGCAGTGACAGGCATACATCATCGTTCTCAGTCTTCATAGGCCGACGAACTTCTGTATGTTTAACAACTTCACGCTCAGAAGACAAATGAGAGTACTCTGTTCCACGTTCCTACTTGTCTATAGAGGGGCAGCCATCTTGACACTGCTGCTGTGACGTCATGTAGCTGGTTGGCACTGTGCTGCCATCTTTAAGATGTTCTTTAGTTACCACGCAACCTACCAAGATGTTCCTTACATCATTAGTTACCACGCAACCTACCAAGATGTTCCTTACATCATTAGTTACCATGCAACCTACCAAGATGTTCCTTACATCATTAGTAACCACGCAACCTACCAAGATGTTCCTTACACCATTAGTAACCACGCAACCTACCAAGATGTTCCTTACACCATTAATAACCACGCAACCTACCAAGATGTTCCTTACACCATTAGTAACCACGCAACCTACACCATAGTATCTCGCTCATGCGGAACATTAAATATTTTTACCCGATATTTTTATGAATTCCAGAGCATCACAGGTAAGCATTCTCCCATTCAGAGTTCGTTTCCTTGGCGTAGGTTCTGTGAGCTGCTCATTTTACAACTAAATTAACGGGAGCGCGAAGAAACCGGCATACAACCCACTCCCTTGTAGCTAGAGAAGCTGATAATTATTGATAATGCTAGCCCCCAGTTTTAGTGAATGTCTTTCGATGTCTGTGTTAGGTTCTTATTCTTGTTCTGTCTGTCTGGTTCTCCGAATATGTGTTCTTTGTAGCCAAAGTAGTGATATTGTTGAAACACAGCCATCTTGTCGGATATGGGGAGTAGGCTTTTTTTTAAAAAAAAATTCAAATCCGGAGTTAAGCCAAGAAATGCATGGAAAGTAAAGGGGTCATTGCTGGTGTCTGTGGCCTGAGCTTATTAAAATTAAAAACTGGTTGGAGGCTGCAGATGTTTGCCAGCTTACGTGATCAAGACAGATGCATGCTGGGAATCTTTCTAGCGCGTCAGTGCGCATGCGTATAGAAAAAATATAACCGTAGATATGTGTTTGTGTGTGTGTGTGAGAGAGAGAGAGAGAGAGTATCACGTACAGAAAAGCAGCGGCCATGACAGTGCTCCGAGACAAGGGATACACGTGGAAGGAAGCAGAGAATACTTCCAAGAACAGGAATGACTGTATCCATGGCCTGTAATCCCAAGGGTGTGAAAGGCGATGATGTTGATGATGATGATGATGGTGATGATGATGATGATGATGATGATGATTATGATGGTGGTGGTGGTGGTGGTGGTGGTGATGATGATGATGATGATGATGATTTTTCACAAGCCCACACAACATTAAACAGCGCCTTACAACTGTCGGTGTTGAACTAAAAATGGATAAAAAAAAATCTTTCGTTTAAAACTAACAAGTGCTAACAGCTCCACGTTCCTCGGGTGGTGGACCTTAGCCAAAAGTATGTCTGAAGCAATTTTGAGATTTTAACACAAGCCACTGTCGCCCCCTCCTCATCCTGCTCCAGTATCTGGTTGCTGAGTACAGATACGAGATAAATTGACTACAAAATTCGATGGCTTAGAAAAGTTACCGAGTGTAATTTGTTGCTCGCTGGCCCGAACTTTCTAGATCGATATCTCTAAATGTTTGACAAGCTGCCAGTGTACGTATATTTCTTATTAAAGGCAGTAATGAGGGCACGTTGATGAATCTGACAGCTTTTATTTGTCAGTTTTTCCACGTTCGCTAATAATCCAGGACAAGAAGTATTTCGCCAAAATGGTTTCGTACGAGACATTTCCGACAGCGGAAGTTCAATAATCAGCAGGTGTCTCCATCTATTCCTTCACTGTATCTAATGATGGGATTTGTATCTAATGATGGGATTTGTATCTAATGATGGGATTCATGTGCTCCCAGATTTTCTTCCTTGCCTCTTATTCATACATTCTGTCTCACGTTTATCTCATTTACCTCCTCCCCCTCCCCACACTCAAACACACAAACACCCAAACACACGCACACATTGCATGCACACTCCCGTGTGTAGGGAACATCCCCCCCCCCCACCACCACAACCACTACCTTCCATACCACCCCTCCCCGCCAGTTTCATGCTCACACAAACACAGGTAAAACCATCAGTAACTTCAGTTTCCCACTTTCAAAGTAAACAAATTTTCAGTAAACAACTCAATAAGCAACTTCTCAGTAAACATCCCAATAACCAACTTCTCTATAAACAACAGGTCCGGACATTTTAATTGATGAAGAGTCGTGATTTATTTACTTTTACAGGATCAACTGATACATGTAAAACTAAAGATTTCCATAAGTAAAATTTCATTTATCAACTGTTACATATAAAACTAAAGATTTTCATATGTAAAATTTCATATATCAGCTGTTGCATGTAAAACTAAAGATTTTCATATATAAACTTTTATTTATCAGCTGTTTCATGTAAAACTAAAAATTTTCATATATAAACTTTTATTTATCAGCTGTTACATGTAAAACTAAAGATTTTCATATATAAACTTTTATTTGTCAGCTGTTACATGTAAAACTAAAAATTTTCATATGTAAAATTTCATTTGTCAGGTGTTACATGTAAAACCAAAGATTTTCATGTGTAAAATTTTCTTGATCTTTTACTGGTGAATGTTCTGGCTCCCTTTCTGTTGTCTGACGAAGGTACTAGCCAAAATATTACATGGCTGTAGTGTTGCTAGACAGCTGACGCCTGTAGATATTTTATCACATGTTTTCTTTTTCTAATCAGTGCAGAAACATTTTGTTAGTTTACTCTCTGCCATCTTCTCCACGCCATATTTCTTTACCGTTCCCTCCTCTTTCTTGGTGACCATCTGCTCAGAGCAGGGGGGGAGGGGAGGGGGTGAGGCATAGATTTTAAGTGCATGACTGCCACAGATGGCTGGCATAGAATGTTACACAACGGATTGAGAGGCTGAGCAAACATCTTGAGTAGATTTTGGTACAATTTGTCCTTATACAGAGAATAAGACGTCAGTAGAAAAACGTGTTGGAGTCTGTCAAGTTTTGAAGAGAGAAAGTCTGATGTGAGGGAAAGAGAAAGTCTGATGTGTGGGGGGAGGGGAGGGAGTCTGATGTGTGGGGGAGAGAAAGTCTGATGTTTGTGGGGAGAGAAAGTCTGATGTGTGTGGGGAGAGAAAGTCTGATGTCTGGGGGAGAGAAAGTCTGATGTGTGTGGGGAGAGAAAGTCTGATGTGTGGGGGGGAGAAAGTCTGATGTGTGGGGGGGGGGGGGAAGCCTGATGTTTGTGGGGAGAGAAAGTCTGATGTATGGTGGAGAGAAAGTCTGATGTGTGGAGGAGAGAAAGTCTGATGTTTGGAGGAGAGAAAGTCTGATGTGTGGGGGAGAGAAAGTCTAATTTCTGCCGGAGAGAAAGTCTGATGTCTAGTCGAGAGAAAGTCTGATGTGTTCCACTCTTGAATGTAAAGTCTGTCAAATATGAGAGCACAGACAACGTCCCCTATGAACAAATGCTCTGAATACAAGAGACCTGTTGTGTGGCTGTTGTGTGGCTGAAGTGTGGCTGTTGTGTGGCTGTTGTGATACTGTGGCAGTCTAGCAGTCTCTGCTTGGTCTGTCTGACAGGTGGTGGATGTGCAGCAGCACTACGTGAAACCACAACCCAACGAGCTGACAGAGACGGTCCTGACTGAGGAGTGCAAGCTAGAGACGGGCCTGGACGAGGAAGCTGTCAAGCAGGCTCCACCACTTGATCACGTGCTTGAGGAGGTAAGCATGGACAGGTGTAAAAGTATGAGAGATATAAAGTAAGTGATGTGAGCTGTTAGATATAAAATAGTGATGTGAGCTGTTAGATATAAAGTAGTGATGTGAGCTGTTAGATATAAAGTAGTGATGTGAGCTGTTAGATATAAAGTAGTGATGTGAGCTGTTAGATATAAAGTAGTGATGTGAGCTGTTAGATATAAAGTAGTGATGTGAGCTGTTAGATATAAAGTAGTGATGTGAGCTGTTAGATATAAAGTAGTGATGTGATCTGTTAGATATAAAGTTAGTGATGTGAGCTGTTAGATATAAAATAGTGATGTGAGCTGTTAGATATAAAGTAGTGATGTGAGCTGTTAGATATAAAGTAGTGATGTGAGCAGTTAGATATAAAGTAGTGATGTGAGCTGTTAGATATAAAATAGTGATGTGAGCTGTTAGGTATAAAGTAGTGATGTGAGCTGTTAGGTATAAAGTAGTGATGTGAGCAGTTAGATATAAAGTAGTGATGTGAGCTGTTAGATATAAAGTAGTCATGTGAGCAGTTTAGATATAAAGTAGTGATGTGAACTGGTTGATATAAAATAGTGATATGGATAGGGAGATGGTTATTATGGGTTGTTTAAAGACCCAAGATAAGTAACATTTAAAACTGCTTTATAGAGGGACAGTGCTTTATATGTCTTCAGCGAGTTACAGGTAGCACCACGTAGGTGCAGGAGAGGGTCTTGGCCATCTGTGATTGGCTGACAAAAATTACTGCACTATTCCCGACTGAATGATCCAGATTAAAGCACTGTCCTTGAGTAACTGATCCAGATTAGTGCACTGTCCTTGATTAATTGATCCAAATTAGTGCACTGTCCTTGATTAACTGATCCAGATTAGTGCACTGTTCTTGATTAACTGATCTAGCTTAATGCACTGTCCTTGCTTAACTGATTCAGATTTAATGCACTGTCCTTGACTGACTGGCCAAGATTACAGCACTGTTCCTCTAGTGCAGTGTTTCCCAAAATTGTGGTAACACCTCCTGTAAGCTTTAGAAACGACTGAGGAAATGGGGGAGAGGGGGGGGGGTCGGTGAAAGAAAAAGGGTCAGTGGGGTGGGGCGGGGCCGATGGAATGATGGAAAACGAAGAAGTAGGGGGGCGGGGCGGGGCGGGGGTGGCTCCTTCTTAGCAGTTCCCGACCAGAAAATGATAAACTTGCGCCCCCCTGTATGAAACTCATCCATCACATTAAAACGTTGAGAAAATAATTCACTTGGTGAGTTGTAGATGTGCTCCTTCATACGGTTAACTAAACTGGTTTGTGTGCTAGTTTAAGATTTTAGTTGTGTAATGCATGTTCTAGTTTAGTAGGTCATCGTACCAGCTGTACTTGGGGGGGGGGGGGTTGAGGATGTGGCCTGGGAGAATAGCGGGGCAGCAGCCCGAACAAGCCTGGGAAACACTGCTCTAGCACAAACAGTTTGGCTGCTGGCGCAGCTGACGAACTTAGATGCATTGCTGCAGGCTGTAATTGTTATATGGCTGCAACCAACTCGGTCATAAACAGGCCTGGATTTAGGCATAAAATAGGCAAACTGTAGCTAAGGCTTCACTGAGCCTCACTAAGAGTATTATTTTATTACTTTTGACAGGGGAGCCCCAAGCTTTGTGTTGCCTGGCGCATCAGCAAGTGTAAATCTTCCGCTGCTGATCACGAATAAGTTGTGTCTGAAATACACACAGTTAATCTTTTGTACGCTGCAAGAGTTTGGTATTATCCATATCTACCTGTCCGTCGTCTCTTTTGAGTCTCAGTGAAATCTGAACTGTATTTTAGACACAGTGGGTGAGCTGTCTATATTCATATAAAATCTCCCGTGAATTAGATACACATGAAGTGAATGTTTGACACAGGCGAATCTGAAGTGAATGTTTTTTTCACTGCATGATACACCCAGAGCTACTCAAAGCCGAGATAGTCTTATGACAGCCTGGCAGATAACATCGTCCCCTCGCCAGCGTCTGCTGTAATTATAGCCCTCGCGTCTCCCTTGTGACCTGGCTCTAGGCACATCAGGTAACGGGGACTGTCACTTCAGTCATTAATCAGATCTCGCCCTGGTAAATTTGCATAAATGAATATGAGGATGTTAAGCCTTCACAGAGCGGGATAATTGCTCCGTGTGTGTGTGTGTGTGTGTGGGGCTGTGGGGTGGGGGAGGGGGGAAGGGAAATTAGTGGGGCTTTCAGTTCAGTCTCGCCCTGAGCCAAGGCACAAACTTTCATCCATCTTGTCTCGGTCGTTTTCTTAGCCTCGCCAAAGACATCTCTCCTACTACTACCACTTCTTCTTCTTCTTCTTCTTCATCAAAAATGGAAGTTTTCTAACTTTTGTCAGCGGTGGGTCACGTGACTAAATAAATAACTTCTTGCAAGTCCCGCCGTTCCCTAGACCTTCTCGTTCGTTCTCTCGGACATCGGTCACTAGTCTCTCACAAGTCTGCTAATCAATGTTCCCTCTAAGCTGAGCATACGGGGCATGGCTCATAATTTTCTTCTTGCGGCCCCTCATACATTTCTCATGTCGGACAATGATCAGCGAAGTTCAAGGCCATGTCTAAGCCCGGTCATAAATTGTCGGATCACAGAAAATATCGCTTATGCTAAATATTTTTGCTCGTGTCGATTCATTTCTTAGAGGGGAGCATTGACGACAATCCCGTCTCTGGTTTTTCCCATCGCCAGCGTCTCATGTAGGGGCCTGGGAGTCTATGGGCCTGGGAGTCTATGGGCCTGGGAGTCTATGGGTCTGGGGGTCTATGGGCCTGGGAGTCTATGGGCTTGGGAGTCTATGGGTCTGGGAGTCTATGGGCCTGGGAGTCTATGGGCCTGGGAGTCTATGGGCTTGAGGGTCTATGGGCCTGGGAGTCTATGAGTCTGGGGGTCTATGGGTCTGGGGGTCTATGGGCCTGGGGGTCTATTTGTGTGGGGGTCTATGGGCCTGGGAGTCTATGGGTCTGGAGTATATGGGTCTGGGGGTTTATGGGCCTGGGAGTCTATGGGCCTAGGGGTCTATGGGCCTGGTAGTCTATGGGCCTGGTAGTCTATGGGCCTGGGAGTCTATGGGTCTGGGAGTCTATGGGCCTGGGAGTCTATGGGCCTGGGGGTCTATGGGCCTGGGAGTCTATGGGCCTGGGGGTCTATGGGCCTGGGAGTCTATGGGCCTGGGGGTTTATGGGCCTGGGAGTATATGGGCCTAGGGGTCTATGGGCCTGGGAGTCTATGTGTCTGGGGGTCTGTGTCTGGGGGTCCATGGGCCTGGGAGTCTCCGGGGGTTTATGGGCCTGGGAGTCTATGGGCCTGGGAGTATATGGTCTGGAGGTCTATGAGCCTGGGAGTCTATGGGCCTGGGGGTCTATGAGCCTGGGAGTCTATGGGTCTGGGAGTCTATGGGCCTGGGAGTCTATGGGTCTGGGTGTCTATGGGCCTGGGAGTCTATGGGCCTGGGAGTCTATGGGCCTGGGGGTCTATGGGCCTGGGGGTCTGTGGGTCTATGGGCCTGGGGGTCTGGTCAGGTCAGGCAATGATATATGATGTTGTCTTGTACTGCCAAATGATTCTATACACCAGGGACATATGGTGTTGTCCGGCATAGACAGATGATCTTCTTCTTCGTTCGCTTCTACCACCAAGGCCGCACTGTGATCCCACTGAATTTACGCCTGTGGTCCTCGTTAAGCCCCGTGGTCCCCCATGTGGTCCCCGAAAGGACCACACGAGACCCTCGAGAGGATCACAAAAGGTTCAGAGTATCGTAGGGCTTGAGCCTGTATTCTTGGTGGGTCTCAGAAGCAGGATTGCGTGACACCGTGGTTTTCGTTGCACCAGTTTAGTCTAGAGTTGGACTTTCTCGCCGGAAAACCTCGACGTGTTTTGGATATCAGTGCATCTCCGCTGGGTGAGAGGTGGTAGCCCACCCAGGCCAGAGTTGGACTTTCTCACCAGAAAACCTCGACGTGTTTTGAGATACCCGTGTATCACCGCCGGGTGAGAGGTGCTTGCCCATCCAGTCCAGTGTTGGACTTTCTCGCCGGAAAACCTCAGCGTGATTAGGATACGCATACATCCCCGCCGGGTGAGAGGTGGTTGCCTGTCTAGACTGCCCTCGTCCAGTGTCTCCGACTTCAGCATTTTGCGGTCATGGCTGCTACCCTTCCTAGTTGTGACCAGGATGGAGCTTTTGTCCAGGAGTACAAATCCTCGCCACTAGTGACTTCCACCCCTGGGTTGAGCCGGTTTAGGCAAATTATCCCAGTATGGGCGTGTTTGGGACGTGACCGACCTCTAGGGCAGAGGTACTGTGACATGCTTAGCCTTCAAGTTTCACCCCTGGTGTAAACCGGTTTAGGCATATTATCCCAGTATGGGCGTGTTTGGGACGTGACCGACCTCTAGAGCAGAGGTACTGTGACATGCTTAGCCTTCAAGTTTCACCCCTGGTGTAAACCGGTTTAGGCATATTTCACCATTTTAGGTGTATATCGGGCGTGACCGACCTCTAGAGCGGAGGTGGCATGACATGTCTAGCCATCAAGTTCCACCCCTGGTGTGTGCCGGTTTAGGCATATTTCACCAGTGTAGGTGTATTTCGGACGTGGCCGGCCTCTAGAGCAGAGTCGCCGTGGTATGTGTAGCTCTGACAGCGATACTACTGGACATACCGATTAAACTTCACTTTATCCTTTCCTTCACCTTTTCACATCGGCGCCGCACAGCAACCCTTATTTCTTTTCTGCAGTTTCTTCCTTGACCTGGAGGAGATTCACTCCACGCGCGGCATCCGAAAAATCTCGCCAGCAGTGTCTTAACCTATGGGTTAAGCCGGTTCAGGCATTTCACTCGATATGAGTGCATTTAGGACGTGGCCGACCTCCAGACCAGAGGTGCCGTGATTTGACTGTTTGCTTCGCTTTATCCTGTCTACCACCTTTTCCGCAGTGTTGCCGCGCGGCATCCCCATTTGCACCTTTCTTCATTGGCCGGAAAGAGCATCGCTCCACGCACGGCAGCTGAAGAATATCGCCAGCAGCGGATAGGCAAATGATGTCCGATATGGACATTTGATTGTTGTCCGGCAATAATATATGATGTTGTCTGGTATGGGCATATAAAGTCCGGTATGATCTTCCGGTCGTGAAAGAAAAGAAACAGCGGAGCAGAGGAGTTTAATATGTGAGTCGGAGAATGGGGTGAAGGATGGGGTGTAAGACAATGTTTTCATGCCAACACTTTTCTGTGCTTGTTAGATTAGATATAAGACAATATTTTCATGCCAACACTTTTCTGTGCTTGTTAGATCAGATATAAGACAATGTTTTCATTCCAGCACTCTTAGGATTGCTAGATTAGATATAAGACAATGTTTTCATGCCAGCACTCTTAGGATTTGCTAGATTAGATATAAGACAATATTTTCATGCCAACACTCTTAGGATTGCTAGATTAGATATAAGACAATGTTTTCATGCCAGCACTCTTATGATTGCTAGGTTAGATATAAGACAATGTTTTCATGCCAGCACTCTTAGGATTGCTAGGTTAGATATAAGACAATGTTTTCATGCCAGCACTCTTATGATTGCTAGGTTAGATATAAGACAATGTTTTCATGCCAGCACTCTTATGATTGCTAGGTTAGATATAAGACAATGTTTTCATGCCAGCACTCTTAGGATTGCTAGGTTAGATATAAGACAATGTTTTCATGCCAGCACTCTTAGGATTGCTAGGTTAGATATAAGACAATGTTTTCATGCCAGCACTCTTAGGATTGCTAGGTTAGATATAAGACAATTTTCATGCCAGCACTCTTATGATTGCTAGATTAGATATAAGACAATGTTTTCATGCCAGCACTCTTATGATTGCTAGGTTAGATATAAGACAATGTTTTCATGCCAGCACTCTTATGATTGCTAGGTTAGATATAAGACAATGTTTTCATGCCAGCACTCTTATGATTGCTAGATTAGATATAAGACAATGTTTTCATGCCAGCACTCTTAGGATTGCTAGGTTAGATATAAGACAGTGTTTTCATGCCAGCACCCCGGGGGTGGATTACGTCCGCTTTTCTTTTCAGCCCCTGGGAGCAGCTATAAAAAAAGGGACGGGGTGGAATACTCCACAATCAGGGAAAGTATAGCAGTCCCTGTCCCGTTAAATAGACTGGGCCTTTTACAGAGGGGACCATCTGAGGGGTGGGGCAAGGTTTTAGGTGACTGTTGATCGACGACCCTGATGTTATCACGTCAGCTAAACCTTGATGTTATCATGTCAGCTAAACCCTGATGTTATCATGTCAGCTAAACCCTGATGTTATCATGTCAGCTTAACCCTGATGTTATCATGTCAGCTAAACCCTGATGTTATCATGTCAGCGAAACCCTGATGTTATCATGTCAGCTTAACCCTGATGTTATCACGTCAGCTAAACCCTGATGTTATCACGTCAGCTAAACCCTGATGTTATCACGTCAGCTATGGGTTGCTGGTCGTATAGTGTCTTCACTCCCATCCAAAAATAAATTGAAAATTAAGAAAAGATTCTTTTCTTTGTGGACCGGTGTAAGGAGAGGGTACAAACCTCATGGCCACAGTAATGTGTCTGTTTGCTCCAGTACAGTTGAGTCCGACATGTCCCGACACACTCCGACATGTCCCGACACACTCCGACATGTCCCGACACACTCCGACATGTCCCGACACACTACGACATGTCCCGACACACTACGACATGTTCCGACACAACCCGACATATACCGACACACACCGACATATACCGACAAAACCCGATTTATACTGATATATATTGCTACACCCCAGCATATACCGACACACCCCGACATATACACGACATACCCCGACATATACCGACACACCCCGACATACTTCGACATACACGACATACCCCGACATATACCGACATGTCCTAGTGGACTTACTAACTAGTTTTTTGACTAAGCTCCACCTTGCTGTCCCCAGTTTGACAGATTTCTGAGCGCCAAAGGCGTCCACCCAGACCACGGCGGGCGTTCCTTCTTCCTGCTGACCGACGGTCAAGCACACCTGCGCCAGTGTATACACCAGGAGTGCTGCAAGAAGAACATAAGCCTGCCCAGCTACTTCTACAAGTTCTACGACCTTAGGAAGGAGTTCGGGAAGTTCTATAAGACAGAACAGATTACGTCCATCAAGTCTATGATAGACTGTATCCTTTGTTACATGTGATATAGCCTTTTAGTTCCTCTTTAGTTCATCTTTAGAGACTTTGTAGACACTTTGTTAAATGTTACAACTCAGCTGATGTGGAGGGCGTGCTCGATTGTAAGAGGGGTATAACCTATATAGACAGCCTGTATAACCTCTATAAGCCTGTATAACCTCTATAGACAGCCTGTATAACCTTTATAGACAGCCTGTATAACCTCTATAGACAGCCTGTATAACCTCTGTAGACAGCCTGTATAACCTCTATAGACAGCCTGTATAACCTCTATAGACAGCCTGTATAACCTCTATAGACAGCCTGTATAACCTATAGACAGCCTGTATAACCTCTGTAGACACCGTGTATAACCTCTATAGACAGCCTGTATAACCTCTATAGACAGCCTGTATAACCTCTGTAGACAGCCTGTATAACCTCTGTAGACAGCCTGTATAGCCTCTATAGACAGCTTGTATAACCTCTGTATCAAAGGTAGCAAGTATGAAGATTGGGGTGGCCAGATGGGACATTTTTCTGGTCAATATAAGGTTGTTATAGCCGAATCGGTGCCGCCGTGGTGCAGTGGTTAATGCACTTGCCTCCCGATCAGAAGGTTTCTGGTTCGATTTCGCACTCGGACAGAATTTTTTTCGGACCGACCGGCATCGAGGTCAACCCAGCCTCAAGTGCCTGGGGTTTCCTTAGGAAAACAAAGGCAGCGAAGATAGGTGCAGGCATCCCTAGCTCGGATGCTGGCATCCCTACCTCAGATGCTGGCATCCCTAGCTCGGATGCTGGCATCCATACCTCAGATGCTGGAATCCCTACCTCAGATGCTGGCATCCATACCTCAGATGCTGGAATCCATACCTCAGATGCTGGAATCCCTACCTCAGATGCTGGAATCCCTACCTCAGATGCTGGAATCCCTACCTCAGATGCTGGAATCCCTACCTCAGATGCTGACATCCCTACCTCAGATGCTGGAATCCCTACCTCAGATGCTGGCATCCCTACCTCAGATGCTGGCATCCCTACCTCAGATGCTGGAATCCCTAGCTCGGATGCTGGCATCCCTACCTCAGATGCTGGAATCCCTAGCTCGGATGCTGGCATCCCTACCTCAGATGCTGGCATCCCTACCTCAGATGCTGGCATCCCTACCTCAGATGCTGGCATCCCTACCTCAGATGCTGGCATCCCTACCTCAGATGCTGGCATCCCTACCTCAGATGCTGGAATCCCTAGCTCGGATGCTGGCATCCCTACCTCGGATGCTGGAATCCCTAGCTCGGATGCTGGCATCCCTACCTCAGATGCTGGCATCCCTACCTCAGATGCTGGCATCCCTACCTCAGATGCTGGCATCCCTAGCTCAGATGCAGGCATCCCTACCTCAGATGTCAGCATCCCTAGCTCAGATGCCAGCATCCCTACCTCAGATGTCAGCATCCCTAGCTCGGATGCAGGCATCCCTACCTCAGATGCAGGCATCCCTACCTCATATGCTGTTGTTTATAAATATGAAGACACTAACACTTCAAGCCTCCTACGACATGCAAACTGCACGGGACTAGACAGACATACAGGCAGACAGGTTAACAATATTTCTGATATTGGCTTTGAAATGGTTCACATTATTTTTTGTAAGATTTAACAGTGGAGAATTCTGTTTCTGTTAAGTGTTGGAGAACTCTGTTTCTGTTAAGTGTTAACAACTTCTTAGGCAGCAGGAAGAACATAAAGTGTACAGATAAACTGTATTAAGACAAAACTTTACTTTCTATAGATAAACTGTATTAAGACAAAACTTCACTTTGTACAGATAAACTGTATTAAGACAAAACTTCACTTTGTACAGATAAACTGCATTAAGACAAAACTTCACTTTGTACAGATAAACTGCATTAAGACAAAACTTCACTCTGTATAGATAAACTTTATTAAGATGAAACTCCACTTTGTACAGACAAACTGTATTAAGACAAAACCTCACTTTGTACAAATAAACTGTATTAAGATAAAACCTCACTTTGTACAAATAAACTGTATTAAGATAAAACCTCACTTTGTACAAATAAACTGTATTAAGACAAAACCTCACTTTGTACAAATAAACTGTATTAAGATAAAACCTCACTTTGTACAAATAAACTGTATTAAGATAAAACCTCACTTTGTACAAATAAACTGTATTAAGATAAAACCTCACTTTGTACAAATAAACTGCATTAAGACAAAACTTCACTTTGTACAGATAAACTGCATTAAGACAAAACTTCACTCTGTATAGATAAACTTTATTAAGATGAAACTCCACTTTGTACAGACAAACTGTATTAAGACAAAACCTCACTTTGTACAGACAAACTGTATTAAGATAAAACCTCACTTTGTACAAATAAACTGTATTAAGATAAAACCTCACTTTGTACAAATAAACTGTATTAAGATAAAACCTCACTTTGTACAAATAAACTGTATTAAGATAAAACCTCACTTTGTACAAATAAACTGTATTAAGATAAAACCTCACTTTGTACAAATAAACTGTATTAAGATAAAACCTCACTTTGTACAAATAAACTGTATTAAGACAAAACCTCACTTTGTACAAATAAACTGTATTAAGACAAAACTTCACTTTGTACAAATAAACTGTATTAAGACAAAACCTCACTTTGTACAAATAAACCGTATTAAGACAAAACTTCACTTTGTACAAATAAACTGTATTAGGACAAAACTTCACTTTGTACAAATAAACTGTATTAAGACAAAACTTCACTTTGTACAAATAAACTGTATTAAGACTAAACTTCACTTTGTACAAATAAACTGTATTAGGACAAAACCTCACTTTGTACAAATAAACTGTATTAAGACAAAACCTCACTTTGTACAAATAAGCTGTATTAAGACTAAACCTCACTTGAATTGTGTATAGCAAGATATATAGAGCACAGGAGTAGCGCAAGGGTTAGAGAACTATAATTTCCAGGTGACGTTAATAGTTTTGTTACTACAACTACCACCATTAAGAATACATATTAATATTATTAAAGCTTATAGTATTAATATTGATGTTCCTACTGCTGCTACCATAGTTTTATTACCACACTACTTTGACTACTACTATTTTTTACAACTGCAAACTATAGTAGCAAAGTAGTTCGCCAATTTTTCCTGTCTTCGGCGAGTCTTTCAACCTCATCAAGGGATTTTATGCCTGTTAATTTGGCCTCTCTTAACAATGTCCTCTTCAGAGTTTCACGCGGTCTGCCTCTTTTTCTTTGGCCTGTTGTGCTCCACTTGATAGATTGTTTTTGGGATTCTCTGATCATTTCTTCTCATCACGTGACCAACATATGTCCATCGCATTTAATATAACTAGGTCATATAACCCAACCAGGTACTGTCTTATCTTTTATTTTAAATAATAATGTCAAACCAGTGTGAGAACCGGTGTTGAAGAAAGAAGGCTGTTTTCTTTCAACATTTCATCTTTCCCCCCCCCCCCCCCAGTCTTACATTTATTGCGGGGACCGGCTAGCGTAGTGGTTAGAGCACTCGTCTAGCAACCGAGTGGTCGAGGGCTCGAATCCCCAGCTGAGCGGGTTGACCCAGCCTCGGAAAATGGGTAAGTAAAGCGGCCAGGTCTGATACTGACCTCATCAGACTTTCATGTGCCGGAGGTCATGGAAGATACGGGCCTAACACCGTATTCCCCAATATGCCTTAATGGCATGGAAGCGGGAATTTTATCTTTTACCTTCACATTTACGGCATGTTCTGCTTGTCTGTTAAGTTATTCTGTGCAGAATCTCCACACATTTTGTCATTATAACAAAGACCAGCAAATATGCCTGGCGTATGTATTTTCACTGTGGTACGGTACAAATTAAGTTGCTTTAATGTGCTGAAATGTTTCCTGTTTGATATCTTCAAAAGCTTTAAACTATGAAAATATCTTTCAAACCGCCCACACAGGCAGTCAAAATGTTCTTCTATGCCCTGTTTTCAAAACTACCACCTTGTCATCCACTTGGAATCTTTAGGCAACATTCTCTCGTCCTTTACGTGGCATGCTATACACCGCACCCATCTTTGAAGCTGGAAGAATTGGCCGAGAAGGATCTCTCTAAGTACACAACCCTCCTCGCAAAGTTCAAACTGGCAGAATGAGAAGGATCTTTGTTTAGCGACTTAAAGCAAATGCTAGGCCTGTCCTCCCAGGCTGTCAGCCGACCTCGGTACTTTCTTGTTTGGCTTTCCTAAAACTGCTCTGTCGTGTTAGGCAGTATAAGGCCGAGTTGCTGCATTATGTTTTTTTTTTTTTGTAGGCCAAACTTTAAATTTAGTTTGGAAACTGCCAGGTCTAATTGCTTTACAACGCATGATAGATGTTTGACTCACCTGTTAGATAACCGCGTGACCTTTGCTCACCTGTAAGAAGATCACGTGACTTTTACTAGCCCGTTAGAATACCACGTGACTGACAGATAAATGTCCACATAATGACAGCGACAGGGTTGCAATTTGTAGGCTGTAACTGCTCTTCGAGGCTAGATAACCACTATTCAAGGCAAGATAGCCACTCTACGAGGCTAGATAGCCTCTATTCAAGGCAAGATAGCCACCATTCAATGCAATATAGCCATTATTCGAGGCAAGATAGCCACCATTCAAGGCAACATAGCCACTCTTCAAGGCAAGAAAGCCACTCTTCAAGGCAAGATAGCCGCTCTTCAAGGCAAGATAGCCACTCTTCGAGGCCATGAAGCTTTTGCGAAGCCGTGGTTAACTGTAAATTAGGCGTAGAGTAAGAGACAAAATGTATGAGCAACTCTGAGATGTATCAGAATGATGTTTCTTAAATACTGGACATGATTTCCAATAAACAATGAGCATACGTAACTCGGAATAAACTGTTAAAATGTCTCAGAATCAACGGTTAACATGGCTCAGAACAAACACTTAAGATGTCTCAGAATCAACGGTTAACATGGCTCAGAACAAACACTTAAGATGTCTCAGAATCAACGGTTAACATGGATCAGAATAAACAGTTAATATGACTCAGGATAAACAGTCAACGTGACTCAGAATAAACAGTCAAGAAGACTCAGGATAAATAGTCAGGTTGATTCAGAATAAACAGTTAACATGACTCAATACGAATAATAGTAAAACAGTCAATAGAGTGGAATTCTTCACTGTTAGTTACATTCATTCATTACAAGGAGGCATGTGATAGCTTAGATCATAGAATGCTATGGAAACTACTGGAACACTATGCTATCCCAGCCAAGATAACAAAGCTTATAAAGACCATGTATGAAGGAACAACTTGTAGAAGTCTGCATGGAGAAACTCTCACAGAACGTTTTTAAGTGAAAACAGGTGTGCGGCAGGGATGTTTGGTATCACCATTCCTATTTCTTCTAGCAGTTGATTGGATCATGAAAACTACCACACAAAGAAAAAGAAATGGGATATAATGGATATTGTGGAACCAATTGGAAGATCTTGACTTTGCAGATGATGTGGCACTTCTGGCACACAGCCACGCACAAATGCAAGAGAAACTTCAGATCTTAAGCAAGAATTCAGCTAAACTGGGACTATATATTAACAGACAAAAAAATAAAGATAATGAAAAGTAATAGTGCAAGCAATAGCTTCATGGTAATTGAAGGAGTGCCAATTGAGGAAGTAGAGTATTTCACATATTTGGGCAGGATAGTGGATAAATATGGAGGAACGGAAAAGGATGTTAAAGCTAAAATAACCAAGGCCAGGACAGCATTTATTCAGCTTAACAAAATATAGTCATCTAAGAACATCAAAACAAGAACCAAACTTTGGCTTTTCAGTACAAATGTAAAGACTGTCCTACTATATGGTTCAGAGACATGGGTTATGACCAGAACAATACAACAGAGGATACAAACATTCATGAACTACTGCTTGAGGAGGATTTTAAACATTAAATGGCAGGACACGATCTGGAACGAGGAGGTCTGGGAAAGGCAGGACAAGAACCTATGAACCTACAATTCATATCTAGGAAGTGGAGGGGGATTGGCCACACTCTGAGGAAACCCGACACCAACATAGCAAGACAGGCACTGACATGGAATCCTCAAGGAAATAGAAAACAAGGAAGACCTGGACTTACTTGGAGAAAAGAAGTTATGACAGCGCTCAGAGACAAGGGGTACACATAGAAGGAAGTAGAGAATAATTCCAAGAAAAAAGATGACTGGAGAGCCTTTATCCGTGGCCTATGCTCTCAAGGGAGTGAAAGGCGATGATGATGATAATGATTATTATTATTATTATTATTCAGGATAAACAGTCAACATGGCTCAGAATAACTAGTCAAGATTGTAAAGCCGGTCAGAGAAAGACGTGTTATGCCGGCTCGAAGAACCGAACAAGATTTCAGTTTTCGTGTCTCTCCACATGCATCCTTCATGTGCCATCTCTTGCCTCTCCTCGAGTAAACTCCCTTCAGCACGGCAGGCTGTTGATGAAGCTGTCAATATTTGCTCCGTGCCACTTGCTCTGGGACCAGAGTTTCTTGCCAAGGATCGTTGGTTCTGCGTGCGCACTAAATTAAAACCAGTTCAGATATTTTGAACTTCGTGCTCACAGAAACTTCAGGTCGAGCACGATCAAACAAAAACAAACTCACTCACAGAGAGAGAGAGAGAGAGAGAGAGAGGTGTAAATGACGTTTCCCACAACCCTAGTTTGTCTCTGCTTCATCGCGGTTCGCCAAAGAAGACCTTGCAACACCCCCTGGACGGGCTTGCAAAGGAGCAAGTTCTGCCACAAAAACTTCACGAGGAAAGTATGCGCCTGCGTCGTAGTGGAGCCTGCTGAGAGAAATCTCTCACGGCAGCAGCAGCTCGGAGGACCTCGACGTACACTCGTCGAAGTTTGGCAAAAATTGAGACAGGCTGTTACACTCGCCAAGAACGTAGCTGCCACCACTGAACTATCTATATATATATATAACAGGCTGTTAGAGAATTTCTGAAGAAGAAACATGTCCAGCGTGTCAGTTATGTTCAAGGGATTGTGTCTTTCAGTTCTCAGGCAAGATGATTTAGATCTGTGCCCAAACAGGAATATATTTCATCCCTTCTTCATGACCTGTCGCATCCATCATCCACGTGTGGATATACATCATCCCCCTGTATATAACATCTGCAAGCTGCAGAAATATTTATCGATTCATGCAGGCCTTAGCGCTGTAATAGATGTGGTTTTATTGCGTAGCGTGGCTGTTTCCCCTTTCTTGGGCGCATTATTCATGTCCAATATGTTACAATAAACCAGTTTAAGGGGGAAGGGGAGATAAAACTGCAGGGAGAAAGAATTGTCAATATCGGATTCTCTCCCTTCCATCCCCGTCCCTGGACTACACTATGGTATCCCAGCCAAGATAACAAAGCTTATAAGGACCATATATGAAGGAACAGCTTGTAGAAGTCTGCATGGAGGAACTCTCACAGAACGTTTTTAAGTGAAAACAGGTGTGCGGCAGGGATGTTTGGTATCACCATACCTATTTCTTCTAGCAATTGATTGGATCATGAAAACTACCACACAAAGAAAAAGAAATGGGATATAATGGATATTGTGGAACCAATTGGAAGATCTTGACTTTGCAGATGATGTGGCACTTCTGGCACACAGCCACGCACAAATGCAAGAGAAACTTCAGATCTTAAGCAAGAATTCAGCTAAACTGGGACTATATATTAACAGACAAAAAAAATAAAGATAATGAAAAGTAATAGTGCAAGCAATAGCTTCATGGTAATTGAAGGAGTGCCAATTGAGGAAGTAGAGTATTTCACATATTTGGGCAGGATAGTGGATAAATATGGAGGAACGGAAAAGGATGTTAAAGCTAAAATAACCAAGGCCAGGACAGCATTTATTCAGCTTAACAAAATATAGTCATCTAAGAACATCAAAACAAGAACCAAACTTTGGCTTTTCAGTACAAATGTAAAGACTGTCCTACTATATGGTTCAGAGACATGGGTTATGACCAGAACAATACAACAGAGGATACAAACATTCATGAACTACTGCTTGAGGAGGATTTTAAACATTAAATGGCAGGACACGATCTGGAACGAGGAGGTCTGGGAAAGGCAGGACAAGAACCTATGAACCTACAATTCATATCTAGGAAGTGGAGGGGGATTGGCCACACTCTGAGGAAACCCGACACCAACATAGCAAGACAGGCACTGACATGGAATCCTCAAGGAAATAGAAAACAAGGAAGACCTGGACTTACTTGGAGAAAAGAAGTTATGACAGCGCTCAGAGACAAGGGGTACACATAGAAGGAAGTAGAGAATAATTCCAAGAAAAAAGATGACTGGAGAGCCTTTATCCGTGGCCTATGCTCTCAAGGGAGTGAAAGGCGATGATGATGATAATGATTATTATTATTATTATTATTCAGGATAAACAGTCAACATGGCTCAGAATAACTAGTCAAGATTGTAAAGCCGGTCAGAGAAAGACGTGTTATGCCGGCTCGAAGAACCGAACAAGATTTCAGTTTTCGTGTCTCTCCACATGCATCCTTCATGTGCCATCTCTTGCCTCTCCTCGAGTAAACTCCCTTCAGCACGGCAGGCTGTTGATGAAGCTGTCAATATTTGCTCCGTGCCACTTGCTCTGGGACCAGAGTTTCTTGCCAAGGATCGTTGGTTCTGCGTGCGCACTAAATTAAAACCAGTTCAGATATTTTGAACTTCGTGCTCACAGAAACTTCAGGTCGAGCACGATCAAACAAAAACAAACTCACTCACAGAGAGAGAGAGAGAGAGAGAGAGAGAGGTGTAAATGACGTTTCCCACAACCCTAGTTTGTCTCTGCTTCATCGCGGTTCGCCAAAGAAGACCTTGCAACACCCCCTGGACGGGCTTGCAAAGGAGCAAGTTCTGCCACAAAAACTTCACGAGGAAAGTATGCGCCTGCGTCGTAGTGGAGCCTGCTGAGAGAAATCTCTCACGGCAGCAGCAGCTCGGAGGACCTCGACGTACACTCGTCGAAGTTTGGCAAAAATTGAGACAGGCTGTTACACTCGCCAAGAACGTAGCTGCCACCACTGAACTATCTATATATATATATAACAGGCTGTTAGAGAATTTCTGAAGAAGAAACATGTCCAGCGTGTCAGTTATGTTCAAGGGATTGTGTCTTTCAGTTCTCAGGCAAGATGATTTAGATCTGTGCCCAAACAGGAATATATTTCATCCCTTCTTCATGACCTGTCGCATCCATCATCCACGTGTGGATATACATCATCCCCCTGTATATAACATCTGCAAGCTGCAGAAATATTTATCGATTCATGCAGGCCTTAGCGCTGTAATAGATGTGGTTTTATTGCGTAGCGTGGCTGTTTCCCCTTTCTTGGGCGCATTATTCATGTCCAATATGTTACAATAAACCAGTTTAAGGGGGAAGGGGAGATAAAACTGCAGGGAGAAAGAATTGTCAATATCGGATTCTCTCCCTTCCATCCCCGTCCCTGGACTACGCTAATACGCCACCTGCCCCCGGGCGGTGAAATTCTGCAAAGTTATGAATGTTGGAGGTTTGAGGGAAGTGAATGTTGGAGGTTTGAGGGAAAGTGAATGTTGGAGGTTTGAGGGAAAGTGAATTGTTGGGGGTTTGAGGGAAGTGAATTGTTGGGGGTTTGAGGGAGGTGAATTGTTGGGGGTTTGAGGGAAGTGAATTGTTGGGGGTTTGAGGGAGGTGAATGTTGGGGGTTTGAGGGAGGTGAATGTTGGGGGTTTGAGGGAGGTGAATGTTGGGGGTTTGAGGGAGGTGAATGTTGGAGGTTTGAATGAGGTGAATGTTGGAGGTTTGAGAGAATGTTGAAATTCATGTATCTGCTGATCAACTGTGTTCTGTGGAGTCGGCGAGGAGATGAGCTGTTTAAGACAAAGAATGATGCGCAGCACAAACCTCACAAACACGATGTTCTGTCTGCTTCAGACATCTTGTCGGGCTGGGCATTCTTAATCTTGGCTCCAAGTTTCGCAACAAAGAAATTACAAGAAGGGATTTTTGTGGGGGTCACGTGTTTCTTTTATCTATCATTCATTATTTATAACTGGACATCTGCTGTGTTGTTTATGACTGGAGGCGTGTGGAAGATTGTATGAGAAACATATACGCTCCTACACTTCTAAACAGAGAAAGCCATATGTTGATATGTTACAAGTCTGTTCGCTTGTTGCTGCTCAGTTGCAGACCAGTTGGTGACCAGTTGCAGACCAGTAGCACTTCATAAAATGTGAAACAGAAAAGTGGTAGCCTCCCTTCTTGTAACTAAAACTGCTGAGTGATGTGCCCTTGATGCAAGGCCGGCCATCTCTGTGCATTTTGTCTGGATTTCTGCAGTGTCCTAATCATCTGTACCTGTGGTGCCCTACTGTTCTATATCTGTGTGGCCTACAGTTCTATACCTGTATGCCCTACTTTTCTCTACCTTTATGCCCTACTGTTCTCCGCCTGGTGTGATGAAGTTTCGCTTCATCTTGTCTGAGTTGACGGCCTAGAATTCTGTTTCGCCTCAGATGATAAACATCTCTCCTTCCATGGACTGTGATGTAAGTCCGGCTCTTTCAATTCTCAGTTTTTTAACTGCAGTAATATCACTTTATAATCACTAATACATTCTCCTTATCTTGTCTTATCTTGTCTTCTTCCTCATATACCTTTCCGTGTTGATGGAACAAACAGACGTCTTGATAGGGCTCGAAGATTTGCTTCATATAATGGGATATTTAATGCTTCTGTAATTTCCTCTCTCCATCTCCAGCGTGGGCGGCCTCTTCCTCTGTTACCTACAAATCTTAGTGTGAATGTTGTCTGTGATATACTGTCTGGTGGTAACTGTGTAATATGGCCGAACTATCTGACTTGCTGTTTCTGGATATAGTGTAATACTGGTGTTACTCCAACCTTTGTCCTGGTGGTGTCTCTTCTTGTCACATTTAGTATTCTCCTTAAACATCTCATTTCTGTCGTGATGATGTTTCTTTTGTTCTTGGCTGTTAGTGTCCATGTTTGACATTGATAGCATGGGGTTGGGAGGAAAATTGTGTTGTACAATGGTCTTTGTTTTCTCCAATAACAAACAAACAAAATACCAACTGTTCATCGTTTGTTTTATACATTTTAACACGTCTGGTTTGTTCGGTTCAGCGAAATCGCCAGAAAAGTACTTACAGAAGAAATGTACTCCTTGAGTGTGCTGCACCCGCAAGAGAGTGCAGTATTCTGAAAGTGCATACAAAAATATTCTTTGCTGGAATAAAATCAGGGAAGTGAGGGAAGACTGAAACATCTTTAGTAAGGCCAAGATGTTTGAGCAGACCAGCGAGGTAGCAGAGCGCACAGGTGTACGAACATTCCTGCCAAAGCTGACTTTCCTAGAATGACTCATCAGATTTGACCTCGTTTGTTGCACTCTTTGAAGCATTTGAATCCGTTTGGTAAAAAAACCAGAGCGGGGGAATGATGGGTCCCCATTGAAATGTTCCCCCACGTTAGAGAGACTTGACTGCCGTAGGTGGAGATGGCTGTGAATACCTTCATTTTTAGTTGCCTGAAATAGCTTTTGCACGAACCTGGCTGATGATCAAAGGATCGAGCTTGAAACGAAAGCGATAAAATCAACAAGTCTGTCTAGTGAACCAGTTAGTTCTCCGTGTTATTACAGAAGAAAAAAAAACTGGTTGTGACATGTGTGTTTGAGTGAAGTTGTGACATGTTTGAGTAAAGCTGTGATATGTTTGTCTGAGTGAAGCTACAACGTGTCTGAGTGACGGTGTGACATGTTTGAGTAAAGCTGTGATATATTTGAGTGACGCTGTGACATGTTTGAGTAAAGCTGTGATATGTTTGAGTGACGCTGTGACATGTTTGAGTAAAGCTGTGACATATTTGAGTGACGCTGTGACATGTTTGAGTAAAGCTGTGGCATGCTTGAGTGAAGCTGCGACATGTTTGAGTGAAGCTGTGACATGTTTGTCTGAGTGAAGCTGTGACGTTTGTTCGACTGAAGCTGTGGCATATTTGTCCGGCTGAAGCTGTAACATGTTTGTACTGATGAATCTACAACATGCTTGCCTAACTGAACCTGTGATATAATAGTACAGGTGAAGTAATATGTTTGTGTAAGTGAAGCTGTGCCATGTTTGTATAAGTGAAGTTATGCCATGTTTGTGTAAGTGAAGTTATGCCATGTTTGTGTAAGTGAAGATGTGCCATGTTTATGTAAGAGAAGCTGTGCCGTGTTTGTGTAAGAAAAGCTGTGCCGTGTTTGTGTAAGCAAAGCTGTGCCATGTTTGTGTAAGCAAAGCTGTGCCATGTTTGTGTAAGCAAAGCTGTGCCATGTTTGTGTAAGCAAAGCTGTGTCTTGTTTGTGTAAGCGAAGCTGTGCCATGTTTGTGTAAGCGAAGCTGTGCCATGTTTGTGTAAGCAAAGCTGTGCCATGTTTGTCCGGCAGTGAGCTGCTTTTTATTCGTATCGAAGAGACAGGAAAACCCGAGGGTACAAGAGGAAGATTTTGACAGCCTTAAGCTGGGCTGGTTAGTTTGTAATACCTGATGCAGACCTTGCATTTCTAGGTTAGATCTGACTCCTTCGTTTCCTTGCTCACCTTTTCATGTATTTCTTTCTGGACTACTCTCACTTTCATGTTCACACTTTTATATTTCTTTCTTGATTCCTATTTTTCATTCTGGGTCACTCTTTCATATATTTATTTCTTGGTGACTCTTTCTTATACTTATTTCTTGGTGACTCTTTCTTATATTTATTTCTTGGTCACTCTTTCTTATATTTATTTCTTTGTCGTCTTTTCTTATATTTATTTCTTGGTCGCATTTTCTTATATTTATTTCTTGGTCGCCCTTTCTTCTATTTATTTCTTGGTCGCCTTTTCTTATATTTATTTATTGGTCGCCTTTTCTTATATTTATTTCTTGGTCGCCTTTTCTTATATTTATTGCTTGGTCGCCTTTTCCTATATTTATTTCTTGGTCGCCCTTTCTTCTATTTATTTCTTGGTCGCCCTTTCTTATATTTATTTCTTGGTCGCCCTTTCTTATATTTATTTCTTGATTGCCCTTTCTTCTATTTATTTCTTGGTCACCTTTTCTTCTATTTATTTCTTGGTCACCTTTTCTTATATTTATTTCTTGGTCATTCTTTCTTATATGTATTTCTTGGTCGCCTTTTCTTATATTTATTTCTTGGTCGCCCATTCTTATATTTATTTCTTGGTCGCCCTTTTATATAATTCTCTTCTTGGTCTCCATCGTTTTTTTTTCTTTTTGTCGTAAATTTTCCTTTGCTGGGTCACGTAACTGTTATGTCTGTCTGTCTGTCTGTCTGTCTGTCTGTCTGTCTGGTGTGGTACATATATACAAGTGCGTGTGTGTGTGTGTATATATGATTCTAAAACTGGAGAATGGGGAACTTGTGAGGGGAAATATAAAATAAGAAATGAAGACGCACCTATGGATAGAAACAGAAAAATCTTTACCAGCAGTCAGATAACGGAACAATTATAGTTAAAAGTTCTCGCTTGTTACGTATCATCATCATCATCATGTGCTCTTTCTCTGGGGAAGGTTCACTGTAATGGTCCAGAAATTGGCTCAGATCCTTAGCGTCGACTGTGTTCCCGGCTAAGCTCAGTCCGGTCCATTTTTTACGTTGTCAACCCGTATATATCATTGTCCACCCTTCTATATCATTGTCCACCCCTCTATATTATTGTCAACCCGTATATATCATTGTCCACCTCTCTATATCATTGTCCACCCCTCTATATCATTTTCGGCCCCTCTATATCATTGTCCACCCCTCTATATCATTGCCTACCCGTTTATATCATTGTCCACCCGTCTGTATCGTTGTCCACCCCTCTGTATCATTTGTCCATCCGTGTATATCATTGGCCACCTCTCTATATCATTGTCCACCTCTCTATATCATTGCCCGTCCCTCTATATCTTTGCCCACCCGTCTATATCATTGTCCACCAGTTTATATCGTTGTCCACCCTCTGTATCATTTGTCCATCCGTCTATATCATTGTCCACCCGTCTATATCGTTGTCCACCAGTTTATATCGTTGTCCACCCACTGTATCATTTGTCCATCCGTCTATATCATTGTCCACCCGTCTATATCATTGTCCACCAGTTTATATCGTTGTCCACCCTCTGTATCATTTGTCCATCCGTCTATATCATTGTCCACCCGTCTATATCGTTGTCAATCTGTTTGTATCATTGTCCACGCGTCTATATCGTTATCCACCTGTCTGTATCTAAATCGTTGTCAACCCGTCTATATTATTGTCAGCCCATCTATATCGTTGTAAACCCGACTGTATTATTGGCAGTCCATGTTTCTACACAACAGAGGAATATGGGATGTACACAATATTTGATGTTACACATCCTCAGTTTTTGTGCTGTATATTTTGATGCAGGAACTTTTTTTTTTTCATTTTGTTAAATAATTATAATTATTCATTGTTAACGTATGCACTACATTACTTTTTGCTGCAAAAAGTGGACACAAAACGAAAAAAAAAAACGAAAAAAGACATGTAACACATAATCTGGAGTATAAAATTAGATATATAGATACATAATTCAGATACAAAGTTCAGATACAAAACTATACAAAAGTACTGTATAGCTTCACTGTAAAACACCCAAGTCACATAAGTTTGTATTATACAAGGTCCGACAATTAAGTAATGAGACGAATTCCATAAAAAATAAAATAAACAACAATTGAAGATATAACCTGTATTTTATTCAAAGTAAGCCCCTTGTGCATTGATACAGCAAATGGCACAATCTAACAAACACTGGAACAACATCTGCAGTTCTTCTGTTGGTATGGCCCTTAAACTTGATGTTACGGCCCTTTGGAAGTCATCAGTATTGTCATGGAAGCGTCCTTTCAATGGTAACTTTAATTTTGGGAATAGACAATAATCGCAGGGAGACAAATCTGAGGAATAAGGTGGATGGTTGAGAACACACACTTGCTTTGGAGCCAAAAATTCCTGTACAACTACCCGTGAACCGATGCATTATCATGAAGAAGGAAAAAACTGCCAGCTGTTGAATACTCGGGTCGGACTCGGAAAATCTTTTTCAGTAGGCGTTTCAAAATACTTAAATAAACTTTGGCAGTGACAGTCAATAATAAATTCCTTGTGAATAACTCCGTTGCTGTCGTAGAAGCACACCAACATTGTCCTCACTTTCAACTTTTGAAGACAACATTTTTTGCTTTTTGGTGATGATGATGACTTCCACTGAGCACTTTGGCGTTTAGTTGTGGGAGCATAGCGGAAAATCCATGTTTCATCCTCTGCAACAATCAAATTTAAGAAATGTTTATTTCTGTGATACGTTTTGATGATGTCTTTTGTGTACTCAGCACGCTGATGTTTTTGGTCATCAGACAACGCTTGTGGTACAGACCGACAAACAACTTTTTTCTTGCCCAAATCTTCCACTAAAATTTTACGAATGGTCTCTTGATTAACACCAAATTCATATGCCATCATCCTCATAATCAGACAACGATCTTCTTGTATCCGTTCTCTGACTTTTGCAATGAATTCCCCATTATGAACAGAAATTGGACGTCCATGTCTAGTTGCATTTGTAATCATTTCCACACCACTTTTTAATCGTGAATACCACCTGAATATCTGTGCATGAGATAAACAAATATTCCCATAAACTTGTCACATCAATTCAACTGTCTCAAAGGCACTTTTTCTGAGTTTTAAACAGAATTTAATGTTAGCTTTTTGATCCATACTGATTACGTAGCAATGCATCTCTAAATAGGTCAACAAAGTGGCAGCTTGCTTGTCGTCTGCTTATCGGGCGGCAATGAAAAGTTGCCAAATCATATATGAAGGTCGCCTCTTTGGATTCCATACTTTGCTTCATATATGGCATTTTTGTCTTGACCTTAATCAAATCAGCTTCATTACTTAATTGTCGGTCCTTGTATAAATATGATTTCTAATATATATTTTTTATTTTATGAATAATACCTCCTTGAGTTTTTGTTGGTGGTGAGTGATGATTGTAGCGTGTAGATTTTGTCGTGAGCTTTCAGTTTCTGAAAAGAGTGATACCAAATGTAATTAACTATCTTTGCTGAATATAGGTCAGTAACATTCACCAATGTGGATGCTTTTTGGTCGTATCTTTTATTATGTTGTTAGCTGCTGTCACACAGCTGTTGTTAGATGCGATCACACGGCCGTTCTTGGATGCTGTCACACAGCTGTTGTAGCCACATTTATGGTTATTCTCGTTTGCTAACATTCTGGTGGGGCTGACAACACCGTGGTGGTTCTGACAACACCGTGGTGGTTCTGACAACACCGTGGTGGTTCTGACAACACCATGGTGGTGCTGACAACACCGTGGTGGGGCTGACAACACCGTGGTGGGGCTGACAACACCGTGGTGGGGCTGACAACACCAGGGTGGGGCTGAGAGCAGCGTGGAAAATCGTAATTTTTGGAAGATGAAATATTGAGTAAATCTCGTTAGAGTTGATGATATTTGTCCTGCATGTGATTGAAATATGGAATAAATCTCGTTAGAGTGGATGATATTTATCCTGCATGTGATTGAAATATTGAGTAAATATCGTTAGAGTGGATGATATTTAACCTGCGTGTGATTGAAATATTGAGTAAATCTCGTTAGAGTGGATGATATTTGTCCTGCATGTGATTGAAATATTGAGTAAATATCGTTAGAGTGGATGATATTTATCCTGCGTGTGATTGAAATATTGAATAAATCTCGTTAGAGCGGATGATATTTGTCCTGCGTGTGATTCAGCTGGGGATATTTTTGGTACCTTGATCTAAAAATGCCAGTCCTTAATCTGGAATGCCCAGATCTGGGTCTAGAGAATGATGGATCCGTGGAGTATGGAGTTCGCCAGTGTCAGGACATGGCAAGGATTCTTTCGCGACTAGTCAACGATGGTAAGTTCACTTGATGTTTTTTCTAGTCAGTGATGGTAAGTCAAGTTGACTTGACGTTTTCATAATCTATTATAGTATGTCAATTGACTTGACATTTTACGTTTCAGTGGCGGTAAATCAAGTACGACAAATCGTAGTTGACTTGACGTTTACTAATCAGTGATAGTAAGTCAAGTTGACTTGACGCTTTCATAGTATATTATAGTACGTCAGTTGACTTGACATTTTACTTTTCAGTGGCGGTAAATCAAGTACCACAATTCGTAGTTGACTTGACATTTACTAATCAGTGATGATAAGTGAAGTAGTTGGTGTTTGTTTTAGTTGTTAGTAGCTGACACGTCAAGTAGCTGATTTGATATGTTCTTGATCAGTAAGGGTACACCATTAAGTCAAGTAGCTGACTTGACCTTTTCTTGATCTCTGAGGGTAGGTCATGTAGCTTTTTTTTTTACCTTTTCTTGATCTGTGAGGGTAAGTCAAGTAAGTGACTTGACCTTTTATTAATCAGTGAGGGTTCACCGGTAAGTCAGGTAGCTGACCTGATCTGTTCTTTATCAGTGAGGGAGAGTCAAGTAATTGACTTGACCTTTCCTAGTCATTGTAGAGAGGGAGAGACAGGGGGAGAGAGCGAGAGAATGGTGGCTGGTGGACGATGCATTTTTGTCAGGCCCTACGATTTAGTACTGGTCAAGACACTGTTCGTTCTGAAACTAGTAACATGCTGTGGCTCTCCTTCAGCCTGGCCTATGAGTTCGTACTTGACATGGCTATGTAGGTAGTGGAGCCTGACAGAAAGCTTGCTGTTTTTAAAGTTCGCTGTAGAACTTCTGTTAGGACACTTCCTCATTCTTAGCACACTTCCTCATTCTTAGGACACTTCCTCATTCTTAGCACACTTCCTCATTCTTAGGACACTTCCTCATTCTTAGAACACTTCCTCATTCTTAGGACACTTTCTCATTCTTAGGACACTTCCTCATTCTTAGGACACTTCCTCATTCTTAGGACACTTCCTCATTCTTAGAACACTTCCTCATTCGACTCGATGCATGTGAAATCATCACGATGATGACTGCAGAGAACACAAATTGTATCACCATCAAGATCAGAAGTGACTGCAGAGAACTCAAATTGTATCACCATCAAGATCAGAAGTGACTGCAGAGAACTCAAATTGTATCACCATCAAGATCAGAAGTGACTGCAGAGAACACAAATTGTATCACCATCAAGATCAGAAGTGACTGCAGAGAACGCAAATTGTATCACCATCAAGATCAGAAGTGACTGCAGAGAACACAAATTGTATCACCATCAAGATCAGAAGTGACTGCAGAGAACACAAATTGTATCACCATCAAGATCAGAAGTGATTGCAGAGAACGCAAATTGTATCACCATCAAGATCAGAAGTGACTGCAGAGAACACAAATTGTATCACCATCAAGATCAGAAGTGACTGCAGAGAACACAAATTGTATCACCATCAAGATCAGAAGTGACTGCAGAGAACACAGATTGTATCACCATCAAGGTCAGAAGTGACTGCATTCATTCATTCATTCATTCATTCATTTGCATGTCCTTTGAGGAACATTGCCTCCCTAACAGCTCTCCTGTAGGCCTCTCTGTTGTAAGCAAGATGCCCTGCTGCTGATACATCCATTTGCAGATTATCAACGATGTCTTGCAGCCATCTCAACAGCTCTCCTGTAGGCCTCTCTGTTGTAAGCAAGATGCCCTGCTGCTGATACATCCATTTGCAGATTATCAACGATGTCTTGCAGCCATCTTCGCCTTGGTCTTCCTCTCTTTCTTTTTCCCATTATGTACCCTTCAAGACAGTTTTCTCTAAATTATCATGACGTTTAATGTGTTAATCTTCTTTACTAGCCAGCCTTCTTCAATATTAAGTTCTTGTAGTAGTGATTGCAGAGAACACAAAATGTATCACGAAAGGCTACGGAAAGCTTGGACACAAGCATTTTTTTTCCTTTCCATTTTTTCCGTGCTATTTGCCGTTCCATGTTATTAAAAAACGTATGTATTTTTATCTGACCTAATTTTATGTCTAATTATAGCCTGTCCTGATTTTTACAAAAATTAATGCCAGCTGCATTTGATTCTGACATTTGTCCAGATTCAGCTGTGATATTTTTATGTGGTTTTTAGTTTTCTCGGATAAGATTGTTTCACCTTCTTTATTTATTTTAATTTGCACATAAACAAGTCAGCATCATGGGAAGAATGATCAGATTAATGAGAATAATTTTAAACGCATAATACAGCATAAACAAAGCGCAGTTTGGCAGCTGAAAACATCATGTGTACGCGTACACGTTTTAGGATGCCATTTCTGACTTGTATATAAAGAGCCTGGGAGTTCTGCAGCCATTTTCGTGCGAAGGATATGAACAGTGAAGTCTCAAGTGACTAGTCTGTGGTAACAGTTATGGGGGTACAGCTTGATACCTCACATTTGTTTTAGAGGTACCGTCTCCGAAATTAGAAAATGTGGCAAGGCAGGCCACACTAGAGTACAGTGTACACACAAAAAAGGGGGCAAGAAAAATGGAAAGGGTTAAAAACTCGGGAGTCGTCTCTCGTATGGTTACTGCAGCCACCCTGGTCAAAGGTCATAGTTCATGAACTTTCTATCTGCCTGTCACTGTTTTTTTTTTAAGTCCATCCTAATCATCCCCGAAATGATCGACCGCCGAGTGGGAAAAAGAAGGAAGGATTCAGCATTTCATCTGTAATCTGTACAAATCTTCGCTTCATCTTGCGTCCTGCCACCCCCCCCCCCTGTGTCATCATCATCTTGTGCTTTCTCCAGAACGAAACTTGGCGGTAATGAATCTCCAGTTCCTTCTCTCCCTCGCCTTAATGGCGCATTCAACAAACTGTGTCTTATCCTTTCTCATATGTTATCTTCTCATCTATTTTCTTGCTCTTTTCCCTCCCATCTTTCAGCTAATATGGTCTTCAGTATATTGTTATTTTGATATGGCCAAAGTATTTTGTTTTCTTCATCTTTATTTCTTTGAAAAGTTGACATTGCACTTGGAGACTGTTCTAAAACTTGCGCATTTGTTCTTTTCATTCTCCATGTTATATGACCTATTTATTCTGTAGAACCACATTTCTGCTGCATTAATCTTTCTCTCCATCTTCTTGCTTAAAGTCCTAGTTTCTGCTCCAAACAGTAAAACAGAGTAGATAATATATATCTGCGTATAATTTGTACAGATTTTCATGTCATCTTGGGCTCTGACTCATCGTCTAACCAAGCAGATAACACGATCAGGTTTTTGTCACACACACAGACCACGAATATTATCTACAACCAACCTTTATTAACGTCATTTTGGTAATTTTGCCGGAATAGAGTAGGTCAGGATATTTTCCTTTTCAAAACTCCTTCCTCTGACAAGTTTGTAGATAAATTGGTAGCGAATAGGATGATGTTAATGGTAGCGGATGTTAGAAGCTAAAAAGAATTGTGTATTTAGCTTCGTATAATCTCTTGTCAGTTGTTTCCCTTTCATGTCCTTCCCTGTGTGACAAGCATGTAGGCCATTCAGAGAAGCTATCAATCACAACTCCTCTGGGCATTATTTTAGAAAACCCTCCAGCCGTTCGGCTTTTGTGTATGTCAGTCCAGTAGCTTTCTTCTTCTTTGAAGACGCGTTTGTAGTAAATCTTTCTCGCATGAGAGGTCGAAGACAGGCGCCAGCAGCAACAAGTAAAAGTTCGGTCAAGAACAAAATATTGTATGATGAAACAGACATGACGGCTTAAAAGCGTATTTTATTACTATCATATTTAATAGGTTGTTGTGTTTGTGTGTGTCTGATTATTTTTTTCCCAGAGAAATGGGCGTTTAGGGAAACGGAGGGGCGAGAGACATCTATTGTTGTTGACGCATGAGTTTAATATTTGTTCGTACTTCTTGTTTGTATGAGCTGTTGTCAGGGTTCCTAGGTGCGTGATTTTACTGGTTTTATGAACTCCTTTTCTTCTTTTGGTACCTGAAAATTGCGCTTTCCTATGTCACAATAAAAAAATATATATTATTCTCCCCTACAGGTCACTCCCTTGGTGCTCCAGAAATCATAAATGAAAGTTTAGAAGGTGGTATTTGGTAAGGCTGTTGTGACTCAACTTGTTTCTGTTGACTGTATTACGCTTGTTCCTTCATATTTTTTTTCTATGTGACTGTTATTTTTTTTTTAAATTTTGGTTAAAAAAAACCAAGGTGACATCTCTGTTACCTGGACCAAGGAACCAGAGTGGTCAAGACCCTGTTCCACCTCTTTGTGGCATTCCTAGTGACAGACTGTCTAGCCAGCGAGGTGGGGCTCCCGGTGATCCAGATGGTGGTGCAGCCTACTAAGAAAATCGCTTAATTATGTCTGCTCTAAGTTTTCATACACTGAACTAAAACCTGCTCCCCCTTGGCTTGAACATCTTCATGGCATCGGCAGCACAGAACATCCTGCCTGCAATTCCATTGAGATAAAACAGCCAGTCAGTTATTTGCATGTCCCTTGCGGAACTTTGCCTCCCTAACAGCTCTCCTGTAGGATAAAGCAGCCAGCTTTGATTAAATATAGCTGAAGCTAGCAGACAAATATGGCTGAAGGTAGCAGATGGTAATATAAGTGACCTCACAAGACATTATCATTTTTCTTGTTTTTAATAATGTCTGTGGTTCTTTTTTTTCTGTCAGTCTGTCTTTTTTTCTGTCAGTCAGTCAGGTTGTCTTTTTTTCTATCAGTCTGTCTTTTTTTCTGTCAGTCTGTCTGTCTTTTTTCTCTCAGCCAGTCTGTCTTTTTTCTGTCAGTCTGTCTTTTTTTGTCAGTCAGTCTGTCTTTTTTTTTTGTCAGTCAGTCTGTCTTTTTTCTGTCAGTTAGTCTGTCTTTTTTCTGTCAGTCTGTCTGTCTTTTTTCTCTCAACCAGTCAGTTTTTTCTCTCAGTCTGTCTTTTTTCTGTCAGTCTGTCTTTTTTTTTGTCAGTCTGTCTGTCTTTTTTCTGTCAGTCAGTCTGTTTTTTCTCTCAGTCTGTCTGTCTTTTTTCTGTCAGTCAGTCTGTCTTTTTCCCTGGTTGTAGCAAGCACAGACTAGAAAATCTTGATGTTCTGGAGGCATCCTCATTCTGCTCAGCATAATAACTACATATCACATTCTATTCAACATAATAATTACATATCACATTCTATTCAACATAATAACTACATATCACATTCTACTCAACATAATAACTACATATCACATTCTTTTCAACATAATAACTACATATCACATTCTACTCAGCATAATAACTACACATCACATTCTATTCAACATAATAACTACATATCACATTGTATTCAACAGAATAACTATATATCACATTCTACTCAACATAATAACTACATATCACATTCTGTTTAACATAATAACTACATATCACATTCTATTCAACATAATAACTACATATCACATTCTTTTCAACATAATAACTACATATCACATTCTACTCAACATAATAACTACATATCACATTCTACTCAACATAATAACTACATATCGCATTCTACTCAAACATTATAACTACATATCACATTCTACTCAACATAATAACTACATATCACATTCTACTCAGCATAATAACTACATATCACATTCTACTCAACATAATAACTACATATCAGCCTATCTAAACATAATGATGTAACCAACATGTGTGCTTACCATGATGACACAATTACATATCTGACTGACATAATGAACTAACTACTTATCTGTCTGGTCAGTAAAATGGTCTGACACACTAAGATCTTCGTGGTATATCAAATTTTATTTTTTTATAGAACTACCTTTCACTTTTTAACAATGATAATTATTTTAAGAAAACAATTTTTCAGAAAATTTTTTGAGAACATTAGAGAAAAAAAATGATAATTTCTTCTGAGGTATTATCACTGATGTTACTTTTTACAGAGAGCTTTGGTTCTCAACTTTCCTGTTCGTCCCATATTTGGACATTTGAGTGGTGAAGTAGTTAGTGCATTTCTCCCACCATGAAAGTCAGTGGTTTGAATATGACCGGAGGTCAAGCAGTTATAGAAATCAGTACTTGGCTTCTCTTGGAACCGGGGAAGGAAAAGTGATCAGGTTCTTGTGCCAACAGGTCAAGGAAAGTATGGACCCTAACCATATCCCCTAGATATGGCTCCATGTCCTAAGTGGGTTGCCTTTCCCTTTTTACCTCTACTTAGTCCCACATTATCCATCGTTGTCTTCACTTTTCATCCACTGCCCTACATACTGACGTTAGTTCTGCCCTACATACTAACGTTAGCTCTGCCCTACATACTGACATTAGTTCTGCCATACATACTGGCATTAATTCTGCCCTACATACTGACATTAGTTCTGACATTAGTTCAGCCCTACATACTGACATAACTTCTACCCTACATACTGACATTAGTTCAGCCCCACATACTGACATTAGTTCTGCCATACATACTGGCATTAGTTCTGCCATACATACTGGCATTAGTTCTGCCATACATACTGGCATTAGTTCTGCCATACATACTGACATTAGTTCAGCCCTACATACTGACATTAGTTCAGCCCTACATACTGACATTAGTTCTGCCATACATACTGGCATTAGTTCTGCCATACATACTGGCATTAGTTCTGCCATGCATGCTGACATTAGTTCTGCCCTACATGCTGACATTAGTTCTGCCCTACATACTGACATTAGTTCTGCCATACATACTGGCATTAGTTCAGCCCTACATACTGACATTAGTTCAGCTCTACATACTAGCATTAGTTCAGCCCTACATACTAGCATTAGTTCAGCCCTACATACTAGCATTAGTTCAGCCATACATACTAGCATTAGTTCAGCCCTACGTACTGACATTAGTTCAGCTCTACATACTAGCATTAGTTCAGCCCTACATACTGGCATTAGTTCAGCCCTACGTACTGACATTAGTTCAGCCCTACATACTAGCATTAGTTCAGCCCTACATACTAGCATTAGTTCAGCTCTACGTACTGACATTAGTTCAGCCCTACATACTAGCATTAGTTCAGCCCTACGTACTGACATTAGTTCAGCTCTACATACTAGCATTAGTTCAGCCCTACATACTGACATTAGTTCTGCCCTACATACTGACATTAGTTCTGCCCTACATACTGGCATTAGTTCTGCCCTACTTACTGACATTAGTTCAGCCCTACATACTGACATTAGTTCAGCCTTACATACTGACATTAGTTCAGCCCTACATACTGACATTAGTTCAGCCCTACATACTGACATTAGTTCAGCCCTACTTACTGACATTAGTTCTGCCCAACTTACTGACATTAGTTCAGCCCTACATACTGGCATTAGTTAATGCCCTACATACTGACATTAGTTCTGCCCTACATACTGACAGTTCGTAAACATTTTCACAATTTTCATTCACTGAATTATAATTCTTCAGCAGCAAAAACGATTACGTTAGTGATGGCCTAGTTGTCAGAGCTAGGGGGTTGCCATGGCAATCTTCAGACCAAGACATAGCCAGGTTTTTCAAAGGATTAAACATTGCCAAGTAAGCTCGTCTTCTGTCTCTCCTTATAATCCGTATTTATCTGTTGTTTGAATTTATCAAAATTAGCGTTGTGATCAATCTTATCTCATACTTCAGTTTTTAAAAATATTTCAGCAAGTACTTTTGTTCATATCATTTTAAATACAGAGATTTTTTTTGGAGAGGTGGGGGGTGAGGAGAAGTACACCCAAATGTATCAACAGAAAATGAGGAGGGGGGAGAATGAGTGTTCTATGTAAACTACATAGATTAGAATTTTGCTGAAAGGTCCACACAAAACAGAAGCGAACTTTTCTTTTTATTTGACTCATAATAAAGCTTGTGGAGTAAAGTTTGTTTATATGGCCTGTCACATTCAGTCCTGTACGTCAGTTTCATTTTGTACCTTGAGTACAGGTTTAGAAATAGCCAGAAATATGAGTACATAAACTTAGGAAGATCAAAGTACAGAAAGTATCAATTATTGCACAACCTTAAGAGCAACAAAGCCCATAAAGTATCATTGTTATACAGATTTATGAATATTGAGTTCTAGAATACATCATTGTTGGCCTTAAGCTGTACTTGTCTGTTAAGAACAACTTTAATAATCACCTTTTTTACTTGCGAGAAAAACTTTAATATCACCCTTTTTTTTTTACCTATAAGAAGAACTTTTATATCACCTTTTTTACCTCCAAGTACAACTTCAATATCACCTTTTTTTACTTGTAAGAACAACTTTAATATCACCTTTTTTCCCTTGTAAGAACAACTTCAATATCACCTTTTTACCTGTAAGAACAACTTTTATATCACCTTTTTACCTATAAGAAAAATTTTAATATCACCTTTTTTACCTGTAAGAACAACTTTAATATCACCTTTTTGAATATGTTACTGTCATTGTTTAATACTTATTTTTTTTATCCATGTTAAGAGTTGATGATGATGATGATGATCATGATCAGCATCATCATCATCATCAGCAGCAGCAGCAGCATCGTCATCCTAAATAACCTTCATCAGTGAACTTATATTTTTCTAACCAAGTGCAGACTTCATCAACTGCATGAAATTGATATTCATTCATTTTCATGTCCCTTGCGGAACTTTGGCTCCCTAACAGCACTCCTGTAGGCCTCTCAATTGTGAGCAAGATGGCCTGCTGCTGCTGATGCATCCATTTGCAGATCATCAATGATGTATTGCGGCCATCTTTGCCTTGGTCTTCCTCTCTTTGTTTTTCCCATTATGTACCCTTCCAAGACGGTCTTTTCTAGATCATCACGACGTTTAATGTGTCCAGAATATTTAAGTCTTCTCTCTTTAATCCTATTTACTAGCCAGCCTTCTTCAATATTAAGCTCTTGTAGTATGGATATATTTGTCACTATAAAATGGTATAGAAAGGAATAAATATATAATTATATTTATGTGCCAGTTTTAGTTGAACCCAAACTGCATTTTCTCTCATTTGCCATAAACTTCCGTGAGTATTTTGACCTGACTGATAAATAAATAAACTCGAATGTTCCAACAGAGGGGGGGTTGCGCTGTGCCTGAGTCTGCAAGGGAGAAGGAACGGAGAAGCCCTCGTACGATTTGAATCTGAAGAGCACAGAGACCTTGCCCTGAAGCGACACAAGCACCATATAGGCCAGCGTTACATAGAAGTATACAAGGCTTCCGGCAAAGATTTCATAAATGTTGCTGGAGGTAAGATTACATTCGTGGATTACATTTTAATGTTGCTGGAGGTAAATTTACATTACATTCATGCGTTATATCTCACCAAGTAGTTGTCTCCCCATAAAAAGTGATGGGAGAAGAAATGAAAATGTGATTTTTGTCTACTTAAAACTGAGCAAAGTATGAAACATCTTTGGTGCATTAAAACAAGAAATAATTACTCTATTCAGCAGTGCCAGCATAAAGATTAGCTGCTTGTATCCTTCAGTAAAAAATAATGGACAAAAAGCAAGATGATACAACTTAAAGATGCTAAACATTCTGCTAAAATGTAACTAAAACATGGTGATAAAATATAACTAAATATTCTGCTAAAATGTAGTTAAAACATGGTGGTAAAATGTAACTAAACATGCTGCTTAAATGTAATTTTTTTGTTTTGTTTTGACAACCATCCAAAATTATCTATGATTGATCATTTTAGAACAAAATTGAAAGGATGAAGATAATTTCCTCCAAAAGGGCATGTGAAAATGGCCATGAAAGATTCATAGTCTTGTGTTGTGTATAATCATTCATGAAAGATTCTTAGTCTTGTGTTGTGTATAATCATTCATGAAAGATTCTTAGTCTTGTGTTGTGTATAATCATTCATGAAAGATTCTTAGTCTTGTGTTGTGTATAATCAATCATTAAATATTCTTAGTCTTGTGTTGTGTATAATCATTCATGAAAGATTCTTAGTCTTGTTTTATGTATAATCATTCATGAAAGATTCTTAATCTTGTGTTGTGTATAATCAATCATGAAAGATTCTTAGTCTTGTGTTTAATCATTCATGGAAGATTCTTAATCTTGTGTTGTGTATAATCTTTCATGAAAGATTCTTAGTCTTGTTTTGTGTATAATCATTCATGAAAGATTCTTAATCTTGTGTATAATCAATCATGAAAGATTCTTAGTCTTGTGTTTAATCATTCATGGAAGATTCTTAATCTTGTGTTGTGTATAATCTTTCATGAAAGATTCTTAATCTTGTGTTGTGTATAATCAGTCGTGAAAGATTCTTAATCTTGTGTTGTGTATAATCATTCATGAAAGATTCTTAGTCTTGTGTTGTGTATAATCATTCATGAAAGATTCTTAGTCTTGTTTTGTGCATAATCATTCATGGAAGATTCTTAGTCTTGTGTTGTGTATAATCATTCATGAAAGATTCTTAGTCTTGTTTTGTGCATAATCATTCATGGAAGATTCTTAGTCTTGTGTTGTGTATAATCATTCATGAAATAATTTACAGTCATGTCACTCTAACAGGCAACAATTCTGAGGCTCAAGCATTTTTGTCTCGTGGAGGTCAGACCATCATCAGGATGCGAGGCTTGCCCTTCACATCAACTACACAGCAAGTGGTGAGTGCAGAATTGTTACATTCACTTAACAGAGAGAGTTGAACTTGACATAAACTTGACATAAACTTGACAAATTACTGTTTGACTGATTTTGTGTCTCTCCACAATTGTTACAGCAAGTGACACAATCATTGTCAATTTGTCTGTGTCAGGTGCCACTGGCCGAGGAAACTTGTCTGTCAATCTTACTCATTTTTTTATCAGCCGAAGTGATTACTTCCTCTTTGCTTAGCAGCAGGCTGGGGTGGGTTGTCTTTTATATCTACCCCTCCCCCACACCCTACCCCTTCCTCCCCCCACCCACCCAGTTTGTTACTGAGTTTCTTCTTGTAAATACATTTTTTCCCTTACTCCTGACTTGATCACCATCTTAAGATCTTCGAGTCGGGTGGTTAGCAGTTTTTAAATTACTTCTTCCTGAGAGATGGTGTTACTGGAGTAGTCTGTTTATGTATTCCTAGTGTGGGAGAGGTGCAGTGCTCAGAACGCTGGTTTCTCACAAAAAAGAATTTTGGATTTATACTTCAGCACTGTCAGCTTGGCTGAAAAAAAGGGTTACTGACATTTTTGTTAGGGAATACAACCTGAAATGTGACACATCACTTCTGGATGAAACTTAATCTTCACATTGTGAAATCTATACCACTTCACTTAGGCACAGTCTTGACATCTGAGGTTTATTTCTGATAAATGGTGCTTCTAAACTGGTGGTTGTAGTTCTGTAGCTTATGCTTTAGAGGAGCAGCAAGATGCATTGGTTGATTGATTGATTGACTGGTCATAGTTCTCGTTAATCCTTTCAAGTCTTTAATGGTTTTCAAATATTCACAGAACTGTGGTCCAGATTTGGAGATGTTGATGATGATGATGATGATGAAATATCTGCTGTAATTACCTCAGGCTGCTGGTTCTTGTCATTTGTCACTAGCACTTGTTGCTGGCTTTCCATTGTTCATGTTTCTTTTGTTGGTGTTTGTGCTGACAGCAGATGGTGCAGGCTTTTTTTAATTTGTTGTGAACATATAAATAAATCTTTGTGAAACATTGATGTAGGTGGAGCTTAAATGATGTAGGCGGAGCTTAGATGATGTAGGCATCACTTCACTTCTCTGGTAGTGTTAGTTTTTGTTGATGTGGTGTCAGTGATAAGTTTCAGATGTTTTGTGACTGGAGCTTTGAAAACGTACAGAAACTGCCATTTTGTTTTGTTTCTTGTTTCAGTCATAAATTATGTGAAAGTGAGTCATAATTTATGTGAAAGCGAGTCATAATTTATGTGTGAATTGATATTACTGGCTAGTCTCTTGTTGCCTTGCAAAATTTTCTTCAATATTTTTTAAATGACCATGGTGTTTCATGTATATTTTTTTGCATATTCAAATTTATCTTGTGTTTATGAAGTAAAGTTGAATTAGACCGTTTCTTGTGAAGGTTATGAGTGTTTGTTAAAATAAAGTTTGATTGTTTTCAGCTTTACCAATTCACAAATTTGAAAACAAACATATATGGAAGAAAATTTAGAACATTGGAAGGTAAGTACTAAATTAGAAAAGTAACAATCCAACCTGGCCTGTGGTTCTTAAATGGCGACACATCGGGATGCACAGTTTTATATTTTCATCCAGTCATATTGCCAATGGATAAACTGGTGCGGGATGATGGTTTCTGCATATGGGATGATGGACTTCATATTTTTGCATATATTCTCTCTTTTCAAATACACATAGTCATGTCTACTTGAGGAAGAGGTTAAGTTTCTTTCTTCTTTTTTTTTTTTCCAAAAAGAAAAACCATTGACTATCATTTGCAGTAAATATTATTTCTTTATTTTAATACTCCTGTGTTCGGATTTTTCATTTGGGTGAGGTTTATACTATTAAATCTAAACTTGTATACTTCCATTATTTTTATGTTCCTTAAAATAAAATTTTTAAATTTTATTGTAAAAACTCCTTTACTTGAAATATTCAGTAAATTATAGTCTTTTTCTAGTTCCCTATTGCAGAAGTTTCCAGATTACAGATTCATAGAGTAAACATCTGAACCTAGGACAGTTACATTTTTCAGCATCTAAATCTGTCAGAGCTCTCCTTACTCAGGAGATGAAAGTTGGTGTGGGCATGGTTGTGGCATAGCTGAGTGTTGTTTCAGATTATTATGGGCATGGTTTTCTGCACTAACTGACAGGTTCTGTAATTTGGAGGCTTTTAGATTTCTGCCTTGTTCTTTAATGACCTGTCTTACTGCGGCTTGCAAGCCTGGTCTCATATAGCACCTGGGAGATGCACAGGTTTAAAATGCTGTGTTAGTTTGTTTTGTCTTTTTTTTATGGTGGATGAGGATGCAATGTTTTTTTTTTTTATCTGAGATAATATCAGTACAACAGATGACTGTTGTCAAAGCGTTAATAAATAATTGAGCTGCATTTGAAACTTATCTGATGAAATATTTCCCAGTATAATTCTTACACTGGAGTATGGAAGACCATATATCACATATATTTGGTGCAAGAGTTGCACAAATGATAATTCAAAAGTTAAGCATTATCATAACCTTGTTCTAACACTTACTAGTATCATATTAATGATTGCAAGCTTATTGTTCATATAAGGCCAACCCAGTCTTGAGTATATAATTGTCATAAACATATTTTATAATCCATACAATGACATGGTTTTTCTTTGTTTTTTTAGATTTATCAAATACTGTAATTTCTGATGTAAACCTTTTGCACCATATTATCACACACACACACACACAAGTTACATCTATATCTAGAACTGGTACATGACCTAGTTCTGAATTTTCTGGGATCAATGTCTTTGATCTTTTGCCCAGTGATGATGGTGTATACAGATGATGTTGTCTGTAGATGATGTTGTTTGTAGGTTTGTGCAGGCTTGCTTGTGTCCCAGTGTGTACATAATGATGATGTTGTCTGTAGATGATGTTGTTTGTAGGTTTGTGCAGGCTTGCTTGTGTCCCAGTGTGTACATAATGATGATGGTGTCTGTAGATGATGTTGTTTGTAGGTTTGTGCAGGCTTGCTTGTGTCCCAGTGTGTACATAATGATGATGGTGTCTGTAGATGATGTTGTTTGTAGGTTTGCCCAGGCTTTTTGTCTTGGTATGTACAAAATGATGATGGTGTACACAGAAGGTCTGTCCAGATTTTGTTCATGTTCCAAGATGTAGCTGAGAAAGAACTGTGTCCTCTCTCTGAAATAAAGAACTGTGTCCTCTCTCTGAAATAAAGAATTATGTCCTCTCTTTGAAATAAAGGACTGTGTCCTCTCTCTGAAATAAAGAACTGTGTCCTCTCTCTGAAATAAAGAATTATGTCCACTCTTTGAAATAAAGAACTGTGTCCTCTCTGAAATAAAGAACTGTCCTCTCTTTGAAATAAAGAACTGTGTCCTTTCTCTGAAATAAAGAACTGTCCTCTCTTTGAAATAAAGAACTGTGTCCTCTCTTTGAAATAAAGAATTGTGTCCTTTCTCTGAAATAAAGAACTGTGTCCCCTCTTTGAAATAAAGAATTGTGTCCTTTCTCTGAAATAAAGGACTGCATCCTATCTCTAAAATAAAGAACTGTGCCCTCTCTCTGAAGTAAGGGACTGTGTCCTTTCTCTGAAATATATGTTCATTGCAGTATTCCATTTTCATGGATCCTATTGATTCTTAACTCTTGTGACAGGCTGTTGGTATACAGGCTGTTTCCATAGCTTCTTTGTACGGATTTTTAGCGATAATGTGTGGTACCCTGATTTTTATAAATGCACCTTCTGGCTGGGTACCTCTGACTCCATCACCTTTCCTTGCTAGGGCAGACTGTGGTCTTGCTCTGACTGCCGTGAAGACAGTGGTGTAGGCTGGCCTGACCAAAACTTTGTTTTCCAGCTTCTGGTGGCTGTACTTAAGTCCCTTCTCCATGTCAGACCTAACAACTTTGAGACAGTTCCACAGAGACACTCGACTTTTGGATGAGGAAGCCAATGAGTGCTTCAACGATATCCATTCCCCACCATCTATAGTCTGCTGGCTCTGTTTTGTTTACATCATTCTGATAGCCACTGTTGTAAAGACCTATAGGCTTGTCACGTCCTGGATTCATTGGTTTCACACCAGACTTCCCTCATCCCCGCCAGAGATCTCCATGTTCCCATCCGTCCACCAACCTGACATTACATTTTACAAAAATAACAATTACAATTAGTGTTGATTGCTACAGGTTTCTGGGCTACAGAAGTAGGTCAGAGTTTTTAAGCAAACAGATCTATGTTCCCTGTCTCACAAACACTATGTTAAGATAAGTGTGTTCTTAACACAGTTGTTCCCAGGGTATGTTTTCATAACAGAATGTTAAGACTATTTAAAACAAAAATAGAAACAGCTTTATTAATGAGCACACATTTGTAACATTTCAGTTTACACCTTAATTATACTAAAACATGCAGAACAAAGAAATAGGGAAAGAAAAAAATAATAAATTCACATGAATGATACACAACTAATAAGAATGGAAAAAAAATAATAGAAAAAAAAGGAAATGCTGTGACTTGCAAGAAGCTGCATCCGAGAGAGAGAGAGTGTGTGGTGAAGTAGTGTGAATGTTTAAATGAGGGACTTGTGAAGTTTGATAGCTTGGTAGTAGGGGGTGGAGAAGGAAAGAAGAGAGAAGGATACATGGTAATCTAGCCAAGAAAAGGGGGTGGGGGAAATAGATGAAGGTCACTGGGGGTAGAGGGTTTGATATACAGTGCCGGGAAGGTTCTGGAATACGGGTTGCAGGTGAGGAAAGAGTAGATGACAACTTAATATCCTTCTCCTTTTTCTCCATAATCATATTCCCTCCCTCTTTGTGGATGGGTGGGTGGGAGGGTGTTGAAATTGTGGTAGAGCACTATATATGGGTGGGAAAAGTGCTAGAGTGCTATATGTAGCTGGAAAATAGTGCTAGAGTGTTACATGTAGCTTGAAAATAGTGCTAGAGTGTTATATGTAGGTGGAAAATAGTGCTAGAGTGTTATATGGAGCTGGAAAATAGTGCTAGAGTGTTATATGTAGCTGGAAAATAGTGCTAGATTGTTATATGTAGCTTGAAAATAGTGCTAGAGTGTTATATGTAGCTTGAAAATAGTGCTAGAGTGTTATATGTAGCTGGAAACTAGTGCTAAAGTGTTATATGTAGCTAGAAAATAGTGCTAGAGTGTTATATGTAGCTGGAAATATGCTGCAGATGCATCTATAAAAATGTGTTACAGCACTGTTTACAACAACAGTTTGTCTATTCTGATGAGAGGAAAGAATTAAAAGTAACGAAGATATTATTTTAGCTAAAAGATGTAAAGCATGTTTTGAACAACCAGAACACACACACACACACACACAAAAGTCATCAAGTTCACCAAGCATTTGCAGAATTGCAGAATGTTGTATTTTTTTATCAAAACTATAAAAACTAAAAAAGAAGGTCACAATTTTTGAGGATTTTCATCAAAGGACAGAGGTTAGGGAACCTGACAGACAGACATTGGAAAACTCAAGAACAAGACAAGATTGAAAGACAGAAAAGTAGTTGAACAACTTGCCAAGTAATGTGGGGATTGATATGCCTGAAAACTCCGAAGGAAAGCAATATGGAAAAACTTGACTCCCCCACATATATTTATATGGCACCTGCTGATGATGATTCAAGGATTTCATAAGAAAATAGAGTGGAACTTAAGATGAGGGAAAAAAAAAAAAAAACGTGTTTTCAAAAAGGAAAGAGCCAGTAATATCTGCAGTGGAAACTGATTTTTAGTGTTTATGAATGTAGAATTTTACAAGCGTGAAACCTGAAAATGTTTGAAAGAGTTGGGTCTAGGATATTTAACAACACATTGTGGTCTGGAGTTTGTGATAAGATGAACTTTTGATTGTAGAAGAAGATGATGATAGTGGTGTGTCTGTTGGCAGAAATGTTCAGCTTGTTCTTGCTCGTAAGTTGTGCTCTGTAGATACAGTGGTGTATAAATTATCCCAGTATCTTTGTATGTGCACATGATAATGTTATGATTTGTTATCTCACTGTATGAAATGGGTACAATAAATTGTAATTTATCGTGTGCTCTGAGGATGTGGTTTGCCTCTGGTGGTTCATGAGGATGTGGTTTGCCTCCGGTCTCTGGTGGTTCATGATAATATTTGCACACTTTGAGAAAAGAAAAAAAAGTGAGATGCTAATGGGAGCTAATCTGAAATGATACCATAAAAGAAACAAGCTTGCAAAAAAAAACTATGGAAAGTCTCCAGATATGGAATACCATTTGTATCAGAAGCTTTTATATGAGCTACAATGTCGTTGTATCAGTGAGAAAATTATTTCCTCATATTTACTTTCCTTATGGCTCATTTCCCCCCTCTACTCATATTTTTAACTCTTGTAATATTTGTTGGTGTCCATTCACAAGTTTCACTGTTTGTTATTTATAGTAACAGAAAAGTCAATAAATATTTTGCAGATCCCAGTGGCATCATGCACCATATCAGCATGTGTCTGGAGTGACCTCAATATTTTGTGTTGTTCATTGCTTTTTATTTTGCTACGTTGTATGTTTCAGCTTGAGTTCTTTACACGTGAGCCAAATTCTTCACAAGTTCTCGAGGGAGAAGAGGGCATCCTGTTTGTCCACTATCCTGATGGACGCAGCACTGGAGATGCCTTTGTTCTTTTTGCATCCGAGGAGGAGGCTGCGAAAGCTTTGAAGAAACATCGAGAGATGATGGGGTCTCGATACATTGAGCTGTTCAAGAGCACAACAGCGGAAGTGCAGCAGGTACTAGCAGATACTGCCTGGTTGCCATAGATAATCAGATTTCCTCACCCTATCTCTTACGCCTCGAAGGTCAGGGGTTCGAATCCAGCACCCCAGCCAACCAGGCTGTAGAAATGGGTACCCGACTTCTTCTGACCATATCACCCTCTCCTCTAGTGTGCTGACAGGTCAAGGAAAATATGGGCACTAACACCATATCCCTATGTGCCTCTAAGGCATGACAGGATTACCTTTACCTACCTATCTCTTACTCCTTGTGTTTACAGTAATGTCTTTTGTTAACTCTCTGTTCACTTTACTGCCAGAGTGCCAAACTAATCTTCTTTGTTTTGTTTGCCCTTGTAAACAGACAGTTGGCCAGGTAAGTAAGCTTTTGAAGGGCCAAACAAAAATTGCTTTAAAATTGGTTTATACATGCAGAGCATGAATAATGCAGTCAGTGCCTGGGGTAAATTGTATTTCTGTTGCTGTTGTGTTCCAGTCAACTCTACTGTAAAAAATAAGTACCTGACACTTGATAACTGGCCCTTATAGTGATGAGTCCATACTGAGATGAACTTAACTTCACATGAAATATCCTGATCACATGAAATATTCTGATCACATGAAATATTCTGATCACATGAAATATTCTGATCACATGAAATATCCTAATTACATGAAATATCCTGATTACATGAAATATCCTGATTACATGAAATACTCTGGAGTTCTTCTGTGGTGAAACAGAAATTGCTGCTTGTAAAAATATTCTTCAGAAATTAGGACAAAAGTATCATCAAATTAACAACATAAAGTTTAAATCAATATTTCATATACCACATACTGGCAGAAATACATTAGTTATTAATGATATGTAAGATTTACAGGGTATGAGGGGGTGCAGATACAAGTTCGGCCAAGATGTGAAGAGATGGCTGTGCACCAGATAAAATACTGTCGTGTAATGAAGAATTAACTAAGTAAAACCACAGGAGTTCTGCCAGCTTAACATGAAATGAGCAAGTACAAAATATGTGTTATTGATTTGATAAAATATAACTTCAGAAGTTTTTTTCTCAACCAAGATCCTAGTTTGGTGAAAGTGAAAATATGTAGCCTAGATCCTAAGCCGATAAATTTTCAAATACTTTAAAGGAAAATACAGGAAAATCAATAAAGTAAGAAGATGAAAAGTGAAGAAAAAAAAACAAAACAAAAAAGGTTTTAGATGTTACACTGAACAGTTTTAGACGTTGCATTGAACAGTTAAGTTATAAATATTACATTGAACGGTTAGTTTTAAATGTTACATTGAACAACTAAGTTGTAAGTGTTACACTGAACAGCTGAGTTTTAAATGTTACACTGAACAGCTGAGTTTTAATTGTTAACTGAACAGCTAAGTTTCAATGTTACATTGAACTGCTAAGTTTTAAATGTTGCATTGAACAGTTAAGTTTTAAATGTTACATTGCACAGCAAGGTTTTAAATGTTACATTGAACAGCAAAGTTTTTAATGCTACATTGAACAGTTAAGTTTTAAATGTTGCATTGAACAGTTAAGTTTTAAATGTTACATTGAGCAAGGTTTTAAATGTTACACTGAACAGCTGAGTTTTAAATGTTACAATGAACAGCAAAGTTTTTAATGCTACATTGAACAGCTAAGTTTTAAATGTTACAATGAACAGCAAAGTTTTTAATGCTACATTGAACAGCTAAGTTTTAAATGTTACAATGAACAGCAAAGTTTTTAATGCTACATTGAACAGCTAAGTTTTAAATGTTACAATGAACAACAAAGTTTTTAATGCTACATTGAACAGCTGAGCTTCATTCTTACTTGTGCAGGTTTTAAATCGAAGTATGGACCCTCGCAACCCAGAACAGGCTGAGCAGCTAACGCAAATTATAACACAGCTGCCCGGCATTCCCATAATTCCACAGTCTCTCATCACAAGTGGTACAAAGCGTGATTGCATTAGAATGAGGAATTTGCCCAGTGCGGCACAAGTGACAGATATTCTAACGTTTCTCGGAGAATTCTCGCAGTTTATTATTTACCAGGGTGTTCATATGGTGTACACTGCTACGGTAAATGTCCTTTATGTTAACTCTTTTATAGTCTTTATAGTCCCAAAATGACATAAAGAACTTTAAAATAAACCCATTCACTATGTTTGTAACTGGAAATGGCACCATTTATATATCTAATTTATACTGTAGATTAAAATTTGAATATTAAGAAACTGTATAGACGCAGTTAATGCATCTGTAATTTTCTGCAAAGCCATGTCAGTCACTCACAGAAGGGAAAGTGTTAAAATATGTGTGTCTCTTGTCAGTATGTTATTATGTGGTCATGTTATGTAAAAATGCGTCTCTTGTCAGTATGTTGTTGTGTGGTCATGTTATGTAAAAATGTGTCTCTTGTCAGTATGTTGTTATGTGGTCATGTTATGTAAAAATGCGTCTCTTGTCAGTATGTTGTTATGTGGTCATGTTATGTAAAAATGCGTCTCTTGTCAGTATGTTGTTATGTGGTCATGTTATGTAAAAATGCGTCTCTTGTCAGTATGTTGTTATGTGGTCATGTTATGTAAAAATGCGTCTCTTGTCAGTATGTTGTTATGTGGTCATGTTATGTAAAAATGCGTCTCTTGTCAGTATGTTGTTATGTGGTCATGTTATGTAAAAATGCGTCTCTTGTCAGTATGTTGTTATGTGGTCATGTTATGTAAAAATGCGTCTCTTGTCAGTATGTTGTTATGTGGTCATGTTATGTAAAAATGCGTCTCTTGTCAGTATGTTGTTATGTGGTCATGTTATGTAAAAATGCGTCTCTTGTCAGTATGTTGTTATGTGGTCATGTTATGTAAAAATGCGTCTCTTGTCAGTATGTTGTTATGTGGTCATGTTATGTAAAAATGTTCATAATTTATATAGTAAACTTATAGTCTGTTGCTACTTCTTCTTCTTCTTCTTCCTTCCTTCATCCTTCTTCTTCTTTCTCGTCTTCTTCTTTTGCTGTCTATATGTTCATTTCTGTCTCTTGGATAAATTGCACTGTTTTGTTTTTTTTAAATAGTTTTTGCATAGAATCAAACAGCATGGTTTCTTGAGTCATTTCACTGGGCCAGTAGGTGTATCCGTATTGTTTCATAGTTGTTGCAGTTTTGGAGGATATGTTCCACAGTTTGAAGTTCATGAGCACATGTTCAAAGGGAAAAATTACCACTCTAGATGTTGTTTACATGTGACTTTAGAGTTGACTGTTTCCTGTTCCGAGACAGAAGGTAATCACTTGTTTAGCTAAACTTGTAGTGAATTGCTGTAAGAATATTTGAAAAGTTTAGCGATGAAGGATTGGTTTGAGTGAGCAGTTCTAAACTAAATCTTGTCTTCTCAAAGTGACAAACCTGACAGATGACAATATCAGCAACAGGAAAAAAAGTCATTATTCCTGGAATATTCTCCTGTTTTCTCTCTCTCCCCTCCCCCTTCCCCCAGGGTGAAGCATCAGGAGAAGCATTCATCCAACTCGATTCTGAAGACGCTGCCACTTTGACAGCGCTCAACCGACACAGACGACCAATGACATTCGCCAACAAGAAACGAATCATTGACGTCATCCAGTGCAGTGGGGATGACATGAGTTTTGTTTTGACCAATGGGATGCCTCAGATTTCTATCCCAGTACCTTCAGCTCTGCCAGCACCAGCAATTCCTCCGCCTTCCCAGATTGCACTTCACAGGCAAATTTTGTCTCCAGGTATTTTACAAGTTTCCTGTTCTTAAAAGGCTAGAACAAGTTGACCCTGCTGTCTGCTTGTTTCACTTAATACTCAGAAAAATATAGCAAGTATTTGCATGTACATTTAAAATTATATCTATGTGTGCATGTGTGTGTATGTATATTTTTAAAACTAAAGAAGCTGTGGAGAGGAACAGACAGAACTACAGTTAAACGTCATGAAAAGTTAGAGAAGACCATTTTGGAAGGGTACATAATGAGAAAAAGAGAGAGGAAAACCAAGGTGAAGATGGCCGCAAGACATCGTTGATGATCTACGATTGGATGGCATCAGCAGCAGGGCATCTTGCTTACAACTGAGAAGCCTACAGGAGAGCTGTTAGGGAGGCAAAGTTCTGCAAAGGACATGGAAATGATTGAACTGATATATATATATCTATATATATATATATATATATATATATTTTAGAATCTTTTGAAAACAAATGCCTCAGGAAAATACGTGTATAAAGTGGAATGAATTTAAGAACAACACAGAGATAAGACAGATGAGCAAACAACAACCTGTCTCATGGGTGATGAGAAAAAAAAGATGGACAAATGTAGGCCATGTGATGAGAGGAAACAATCAGAGAATACCAAAACAAGCTATCAAGTGGAGCACAACAGGCCAAAGAAAAAGAAGTTGACGACGTGAAACTCTAAAGAGGCTTCTAAAGAGAAACCATTTTAGTATGCATAACATCTCTTGATGAAGTTGAAAAAACTCGCTGAAAACAGGAAAACTTGGCAAACTACTAAGCGAGCCCTATGTGACATTTAACGACACAAGAAGGATGTAAGATGTGAGTAAAGCTTTAAAAACAGCTTTTTAAGGTTGAAAGATGAGAACACATTTTACTGTGTAATGAACATATAAATATTTCATCTCTTGTCTTCATCAGATTGTGGGAAAATTTTTTTTAAAAAAAAGGAAAAACTTTAAAAAATGAGAAATGTGGCAGGCTGTTTAGCCGGGAACTTCTTATTTGGCAATACTGTACTATATATTTTAACACTTTATGCATAAGCAGTGTTTTTTTGTATATCTGGATGTAGACTTTATATAAATATCATACATTCTTTAGCTGTAGGCTTTATGTAAATATCGTACATTCTTTAGCCGTAGACTTTATGTAAATATCATACATTCTTTAGATGTAGGGTTTATTGTAAATATCATACATTCTTTAGATGTAGGCTTTATGTAAATATCATACATTCTTTTGATGTAGGCTTTATGTAAATATCATACATTCTTTCATTTGCATGTCCCTTGTAGAACTTTACCTCCCTAACAGCTCTCTTGAAGGCCTCTCAGTTGTAACCAAAATGCGCTGCTGCTGATGCATCCATTTGCAGATCATTGATGTCTTGCAGCCATATTCACCTTGCTCTTCTCTCTTTCTTTTTCCCATTATGTACCCTTCCAAGATGGTCTTCTCTAGATTATCATGACGTTTCATGTGTCCAAAATATTTAAGTTTTCTCTCTTTAATCCTCTTTACTAGCCAACCTTCTTCAATATTAAGTTCTTGTAGTATGGATATATTTGTTCTTTTTTATGTCCATGATATTTGAAGGACTAATGACTAATTTATATCCATGTGTCAGTTTTATTGTCATTTTATATATTTAGTTGGTAAAAAACTGTCACTTTTGTTATAGTTCTCCTGTCACGTTATATTACATAAGTTTCTTTCATATTCCATTTTGATATTTGTCAGTCACTTCTGAGACAGAATTATTGGCCTGTACGGAACTCGTAATATGTGTTATTTGTGTGATATTTTTTTCATGGACGACTCACATCAGCTTGAACTGTTGCAGTATTAATTTTGCCTCAAAATAGAATACCTTCTTGATTCCACAGTGGCGCCACCACAGACACTTGTGACGTCCACATCACTGGCAACAGCTAGCACGTTTCCTTATGTGTCGCTGACACAGCCCATGACCACAGCTTTCCCGCCGGCAGTGACACCACTACCACAGCGGCCAGCATATTACCCTTCTATAATCTACTGGTACCCCACACCACCTGTGTCGCCACCTACACCTCAATCACCCGCCATTTCTTACTATACAACTCCTGCAAACACAGCCCCGGGACCTTATACAGGTCCATGTATGATCATAATGAGAGGTCTGCCCATTAATGTATCAGTACAGGATATAGTCAATTATTTTCAGGGTTTTCCCGAGGTAGGTCTTTGCTACAAAAAAATGGAATGTGACAGGACTTTTGTGTCTGCTGGCTGTGGCTTCCATTCTCTGGCTAGGGCTCATTAAATAAAAACATTTTCATGGTGACGGTACAATATTTTGAGTTTTGTCTCCCATGCCTCTTATCTAAAAATAAAGTAAGGAAACCAGGCTAAGAAAACTCCAAAAATTTTGCAGGAACAATTTTTTTATAAATAGGAAACATCGAGGCTTTCGTACGGTGAAGTAAGAGAACATAGTTTTGTAGGACTAGACCTAAAAAAAAAAATAAATAAACATGATTTTTTTTTCGAGGTCTAGTCCTATAAAACTGTGTTCTCAAAAAAAATTTGCAATCTACTCAAATTAAGTAATTTTAACATTTTTAAATCTTCCTGTGGTAGCTATGGCAGTCAGGTCAGAATATGAAGGAAAAAGTTGTGATCCACAAGAAAATTATACAGGAAGCTGTCTCCTTATCAGCTTTTGCTTCCAGCTCCATTTTATGGATTCCTCTTGAGTCTCATTTAGCACAGAACACAACACACTTCCACTTTGTTATCAGACCCATTTATTCTTCCTGTTTCATCAGCTGGGACAAAAACAAAATGAGGATTCAAAAGTTCCCCTTTTCAACAGTTCACTTCCATTTTTTTCACACAGACCGCATTAACTCCACATCTTTCACACACAGCCTGCATTGCCTCCACTTTGTTCACACATAGCCTGTATTACCTCAGCTGCTTTCACACATAGACTGTATCACTTCCAATTCTTTCACACACCTTGTATTACCTCCACTTCTTTCACACACAGCCTGCATTGCCTCCACTTTGTTCACACATAGCCTGTATTACCTCAGCTGCTTTCACACATAGACTGTATCACTTCCAATTCTTTCACACACCTTGTATTACCTCCACTTCTTTCACACACAGCCTGTATTACTACCACTTCTTTCACACGGCCATATTACCTCCACTTTTTTTCACACATAGCCTATATTACTACCACTTCTTTCACACAGCCTGTATTACTACCACTTCTTTCACACAGCCTGTATTACCTCCACTTCTTTCACACACAGCCTGTATTACTACCACTTCTTACATACAGCCTGTATTACTACCACTTCTTACACACAGCCTGTATTACTACCACTTCTTACACACACAGCCTGTATTACTACCACTTCTTACACACACAGCCTGTATTACTACCACTTCTTACACACACAGCCTGTATTACTACCACTTCTTACACACACAGCCTGTATTACCACCACTTCTTTCACACAGCCTGTATTACCACCACTTCTTTCACACAGCTTGTATTACCTCCACTTTTCTCACACACAGCTTGTATTACCTCCAGTTCTTTCACACAGCCTGTATTACCTCCACTTTTCTCACACACAGCTTGTATTACCTCCACTTTTCTCACACACAGCTTGTATTACCTCCACTTTTCTCACACACAGCTTGTATTACCTCCACTTTTCTCACACACAGCTTGTATTACCTCCACTTTTCTCACACACAGCTTGTATTACCTCCAGTTCTTTCACACAGCTTGTATTACCTCCACTTTTCTCACACACAGCTTGTATTACCTCCAGTTCTTTCACACAGCCTGTATTACCTCCAGTTCTTTCACACAGCCTGTATTACCTCCAGTTCTTTCACACAGCCTGTATTACCTCCAGTTCTTTCACACAGCTTGTATTACCTCCAGTTCTTTCACACAGCCTGTATTACCTCCAGTTCTTTCACACAGCCTGTATTAAAGCAACTAATGGCCAGGTACTTCTCTTTGACTTGTCCTGTACTTTAGAAACAAAAAAAAAATGTTTCAGTGAATAGCATGATGAAATAAAATTCTGTCTCTTGAATCTGAAATATTTATATTCTGTACTTTTTTTTTTTCTCTTTTTTTTTTTTCAGTTTGGGCTCTCTCATTATGTTCATCTCATCCTGATATGTTCAGTCACACTATCCTGATCCATTCATTCATTTCATAAGTTCATTTTCATTTTGTTGCAGTTTTATTTTTATTTTTTTTTGCTTATCTTCCCACATTTTATTGTTTTAAATTTAATACTCACAGAAATTGTGTATTTAAGAGAAAAAAATATAGGTGATGTGTAGCATGCACCAGAGCTACAAGGTCAAGTTTTTTTTTTAGATGTTATGTCAGTCATGCCCTGTAATTTACAGTATCACAAGTTTATATCAGTCATGCCCTGTAATTTACAGTATCACAAGTTTATATTATATCAATCATGCCCTGTAATTTACAGTATCACAAGTTTATATCAGTCATGCCCTGTAATTTACAGTATCACAAGTTTATATCAGTCATGCCCTGTAATTTACAGTATCACAAGTTTATATCAGTCATGCCCTGTAATTTACAGTATCGCGGGTTTATATCAGTCATGCCCTGTAATTTACAGTATCGCTGGTTTATGTCAGTCATGGCCTGTAATTTACAGTATCATGGGTTTATGTCAGTCATGCCCTGTCACAAATATCATATATTTGTTGTTATACTGTCTCTCTGTAAATGAGGACATCAGTCTCTCAGCAGAAGTCTCTGGAACAAAGATCTTGCGTTGATTCTTCTTCTTCTTCTTCATGTGCATTTAATGATAATGCGTGGTACCCTGATTTTTACTATGTGCCTTCTGGCTGGGTAGCTCCGACTTCAGCGCCTTTCCTTTCTAGGGCAGACTGTGGTCTTGCTCAGACTGCCATGAAGACAGTGTGGCTGGCCTGGCCAAAACTTTGTTTTCCAGCCTCTGGTGGCTGTACTTAAGCCCGTTCTCCACTTCAGCCCCAACAGCTTTGAGACAGTTCCACACAGGTACTCTGACTTTGGGATGAGGAATTTGATGAGTGCCTCAATGATATCCATTCCCTGCCACCTGTAGTGCTTAGTTATGTTGAAATATGTTCTACTCCATAACTGTCTTTAGGATCAAAAGAGCTCAGATGCAGATTATAAGTCATATTTTTTTGTTTTACATTTGCTTCTGCTGTAGTTAGTTTTGTGACACTCATCAGTGTTGTACATTAAGCTATAGTTAGTTTTGTGACACTCATCAGTGTTGTACATTAAGCTATAGTTAGTTTTGTGACACTCATCAGTGTTGTACATTAAGCTATAGTTAGTTTTGTGACACTCATCAGTGTTGTACTTTAAGCTATAGTTAGTTTTGTGGCACTCAATCAGTGTTGTACTTTAAGCTATAGTTTCATAACATTCATCAATATTTTACTTTAAAATGTGCTTACCTTCATGATGTTCATCAACATTTTACTGTAAGCATGATACAAACTAAAACATGGAAGAATGACATTCATAAAAAGTTTTGCACCCACGAAGATGATGAAATAAAAGACAGTTTCTATCACCAACTACAACACCACATGAACAAAGACCCTAAACATGACATCTTAATTGTCATGGGAGACTTCAACGCCAGGGTAGAAAAAGATAACACTGATGTAAAAAAAAGTAATGGGGAAAGAAGGAGTTGATATGGTAAATCAGAATGGAGAAAGATTCATTGAAATATGTCTAACAGAGGACATGGTCATTGGAGAAACAATATTTCCACACAAAGAGATACATAAAACAACGTGGATATCTCCAGATAATAGAACCAGAAATCAAACAGATCATTTTTGTATTAGAAAGCAATTAAAACAGCTCTGATAGATATAAGAGCATATAGGGGTGCAGATGTCAACAGTGATCACAACCTGTGTAAAGGGAGGATAAGACTAAAATTGAAAAGCCAACACAAGAAAGCAATACTCAGAAAGATAAACAGCCACAGTCTACAGGAATAAAATACTAACAGTAATTTCAATCTAGAACTTATCAATCATTTCACGGTGCTCAGTGAAGTAGAGGAGATAGTTCAATTCAAGTGCCATGCCGCGTGGCATAGGCGATCATTTCTCTCCATAATTCCCTGTCTTTAGACTTGATTATGAGATCCACCAGTGACTTTCTTCCTAGCCACACTGACAGCCCATTCAGTAAATTCTCTCTCTGTTTCCTCTGTCACTTCTTCCTTCAGTTTTTCCAGTTGCCACAATGTGTTCCAATTTTCCTCTTCTCAGAAAGTATCCTACAAATCTCGCTTGTCTGCCTCTGATCTTTGCTGTAATTTGCTTTTTAACTCCAGTCTCTCTTAAGACTTCTTCATTGGTTTTCTTGGCTGTCCATGGTACTTTCAACATCCTTCTTATAAACCATATTTCCATGGCCTCCATTTCTCGCTGTACCCTCTTATTCATGGACCATGCTTCACACCCATAAAACAAAATTGGCTCGATGTAACATTTAAGTACTCAGAATCTTGTTTCCATTGATATGGATCTGTTGCACAAGATGTTTCTCATTTTCTGTAATGCTGATTTGGCCTGAGCACATCTGCTTTTTATTTCATTGTGACATTACCCATCAGTTGTTATAATCATTCCTAAGTACTTGAATCTATCAACTTGTTTCAGATTTGTGCCATCGAGAGGATATAGATATAAATGAATTATGGAACTCTTATAGCACAGCCATAATCACAGCAGCAAAAGCAAGCGCTAGACTGAAAAACCAAATAGAAAAGCATAGATATTGGAAAACACATGAAAATGCATAAATGAAAGATGAGCAGCCAAATTAGCCACGTTGAACATAAAGACAGATCTTGGAAAAGATTTAGCAAAAGCAACATACAAAGAACTAGATAATAAAGCAAAAAGTTCAGCTAGAAGGGAGAATATGATGAAAGAAGTAGAGAAAGCAGGAAAAACAAGAGACAGCAAAACTCTATATAATATGCAAAAGACTAATGGGTACTACTGTATCCAAAGAAAGATCAATCTCTAACAAAACTGGCACCCTATTAACATCAAGTAAAGACCAAAAACAAAGATGGGCTGAACACTTCCAAGAAATACTTAATCAACCACAACCAAAAGAATTGATAAACCTTGAAACCAACTGACCAATCTCACATTTAAATATCAACCTGGATGAAGTTACATTGAATGAAATTGAAACAGCAGTGAATTTAATGGCTAACAACAAAGCTGCAGGTGAAGATGAAATAACACCTGAAATGTTAAAAGCTATCAACATGAGCCAACTACAGAGAATGTTTAATAAAGTTTGGAAAGAAGAAAAGGTCCCTTCAAAATGGAAAAAAAAGAAATTAGAATACCAAATAAAAAAAAGGCAACTTAGTGACTTTTACTCGAATGAACGCTGCTGCGTGCAAACAGATTCTGGGAATTCCAATTGGTTTCCATTTGAGACAGGGGTGTGTCCTCTCACCAATGTTATTAGGTGTCGCGATCGACTGGGTCATGCACAATAGTACAAAGGATAGCCATCTGGGTATCGCATGGACCAAGGCCAAAACCCCCGAAGACTTAGACTTTGCGGACGACATAGCGCTACTGAGCGTGTCGCATGCAGACACCCAAGAGAAAACGGATCGCCTCCACTCCTACTCAAAACAACTTGGCCTAAAAATTAAGAAGGAAAAAACAAAAATTATTGATCTCACTAATAGACCAGATGAGACCTTGCTAAAAGGTTTTGCTTTTGAAAAAGTCCACAGTTTACCTGTTTGGGAAGCAGAATGTCAACCTTGGTTGATACCAGAAATCAAGTCCAGCATTGCAATGGCTTCCGATACTTTCAATAAACTCTCTGTTATCTGGAAGTCAAATACGCTTAGTAAAACCAGGAAACTTAAAATTTTCTACTCCTGTGTGATCCCAGTGTTAACATACGGTTGTAAGAGTTGGAAATCAACCAGTCTACTCAATCAAAGACTTAATGCATTTGAGAACAAATGTCTCCATAGACTATTAAACGTCAGATGGTCTGACTTTAAACTGAACGAGTCAATAAGACAAGAATCGAACCAAGTCTACGTATCAAGATACATCAAAAAACGTCAGTGGGCCTATCTCGGACACGTACTCAGAATGGACAAATCCAGACTCCCTCACCAAGTCCTCTTATGGTCATTGAAGGGCAAAAGAAAGCAAGGCAGGCTAAGGGAGACTCTACATTGAACCATCACTAGAGAGAGTACAACTTTGGGATGTAAGTCCATCCAAGACCTACAGCGGGCGGCAGTGAATTGTCAGACATGGAAAGATATGATTTCTGCCCTGTGAGCCAATGTTGGCCCAAAAGGAATGTCAATCAATCAATCAAATTAGTGACTGCAATAATTGGAGAGGAGTTACCTTACTATCAGTTGTGTCAAAAGTATTTTGCAGAGTCATTCTAAATGGAATTAAAGATATAGTGGATGCTGCAGTGAGAGAAGAACAAGCAGGATTTTGAAAAGGGAGAAACTGTCTCAACCAGATCTATCCTCTAAGAATAATACTTGAAGAACATATTTAAAAGCAAAAACCATTAATCCTGAACTTCACAGACTTTAAAAAGGCATTTGATATCATACACAGTGATTCATTGTGGTCTACAACGGATATGTTTGTGCAGTCAACACAGAAGAAGGAATGAGTGAATGATTCCAGATTGAAACAGGCTTGAAACAAGGATGTATGCTATCTCCTTCGCTTTTTGGAATTGGAGTAGACTTCATAATGAAAAAAAATACTGCACAGGTAAAATGGGCACTCATTGAATAAATGGGACCCAGCTAGAAGATCTTCATTTTGCAGATAACATAACTCTTATCAGTGACAATGTGAATTCGATGCAAGTTAAAAATAGATACCCTGCCTTCACTAGCTAGGAAAATAGGACTTGAAATTAACAAGGACAAAGCAAAAATAATGAAATTTCCCATTAATCAAGAAGGAAAAATATACATAGAAAATACAGCTGTTAAAGAAGTACACCAATTTGCATACCTCAGCAGTTACATAGACCAGGATGGTGACACTAGAAAGGAAGTTAGAATTGCAAAAGCAGTACTGGTCTTCAAGAATCTTGAGAACATATTGCATTCAAAAGTTCTAAGCACAAAAACCAAGTTAAGATTATTCAGTTCAAATGTAATATCCACCCTCATTTATGCATGTGAAATCTGGAAAACAACTAAAGAAATAGACAAGAAATTAGACTCTTTTGAAAACAAATGCCTAAGGAAAATACTCTGTATAAAGCGGAATGAATTAAAAAACAGTGCAGAGATAAGACATATGAGTGAACAACAACCTGTCTTATGGGTGATTAGAAAAAGATGGACATATGTTCATTCAGGTGATGAGAAGAAACAATCAGAGAATCCTAAAACAAGCTATCAAGTGGAACACAACAGGCAAAGGAAAAAGAGGTTGACCACATGAAACTCTAAAGAGGACATTGTTAAGAGAAGCCAGATTAGTAGGGATAAAATCCCTTGATAAAGTTGAAAAACTCGCTTAAAACAGGAAGACTTTGCAAAATACCATGCAAGGCCTATGTGAAGTTATTTCGCTTTAAACTAGTTAGTGGTGTGATTTCCATTAACATTTTACTGTACACCCTAGCTAGCTGTGTCATATCCATCAACATTTTACTTTACACCCTAGCTAGCTGTGTCATAACCATCAACATTTTACTGTACACCCTAGCTAGCTGTGTCATAACCATCAACATTTTACTTTACACTCTAGCTAGCTGTGTCATATCCATCAACATTGTACTTTAAGCTGTAGCTAGCTGTGTCATAACCATCAACATTTTACTGCACACCCTACCTAGCTGTGTCATATCCATCAACATTTTACTTTAGCTAGCCTAATAGCATCCTCCAACTGTGGCCATCTTTCTAGTAACTTTTTTTTTCTTAATTTTGCAGGTAGGAGCAGAGTCGATTAGTATACAGACCAACTTAGAGGGCAAGCCCAATGGAGATGCTCTCATTTCATTCTCCTCAAGACTTGAAGCTGAGCGAGCTATAGTTGAGAAAAGCAGAAGACATCTGGGAAATAGGTTTATCGAGCTGTTTATGGCATGAATGATTTATGAACTTTTCAGAACATGAGACCAAGTTACTAAAACATTCCAAGCCTGAGAGCCGTGTTATACAATTCCAGTTGTGGAGGAGGTTGGATGTTTCACTCTCCAACTTGGAAAATATTGTTGTATGACCACAGTTTCAAACTAAGTCAAGACTGGATCTACTATTGTTATGTACAGTCACTGCTGATATTGTTGTTTTACTCAGTTTTACATTTCATCAACAACATTCCAGCTTCACATCCTGGATTTATATCCTTTGAATATTTCATGATATTCCAGCTGTTGTTTTTCTTCCCTTCGGGTTAATTTGTTTTATCTATATTGTGCACAAATTGGACTTTGCTGAAATGAGCACAATATATGTTTTTATTTTTTTTTTAAGTAAGTGATCTATTTGGTCTGTTATCAACACTATGTTTTTCTTTTCTTGCATATTAAGTGCCTTTTTAAATATAATTTTATTTAACCTTATCATATTTACACAGAAAATTAGCAGAAAATTTATATTTTTCTTATATTTAAAGATCTGCCTTGATGCTCATAAGTGTATAGCCTGAAATGAGGTCTGAATTATAAAACTGCATTTATGTTTTTACATTTTTGTATGGCTCATATTCTTTTTTTTTAAAAAAATCTTCCTTTTCAGTGTTCCCTGTTCGAAATCTCTTTTCTGCAGATTGGATATTTTCTTTGTTCTGCCCTTCCATCTGTTTTTCCTTGTATTTTTTTCCTCATGTTTTTTCATGTGATCCGTTGACCTGTCATTTCAAGATGAAGTTTTGTGTGTATGTGAAATAAATTCTCCGTAGGTTGTAAGAACTTGACTTGCCTGTTGGATTAACCAAAATTCACCAGTTAAAATGTACCAGGAAATGAGCAATGTTTTGAGGTCAAAGCTCATTAGAACCTGTCTAGACAAGTTGCTGTGAAATTATATTTTGGTTTGTTTTCTATCTCACCCCTTCTTCCCGCCTCCCATCTTTTTTTTCCTCGTAACATTACCTTTGTGTTTTTTGTCGGTATGTGTGGAATACCACAGATGTAACCTCCCCAAATAAGAGTGTTACATTTTGTTGGCTCATGAGGTTTAGATGTTTTAACCTGTTCAGACTCCTTATTTCATTTGTATAAGATCTTCCTTACATTATGCACATTATTTACAGAACTTTTAAGATCTTCCTTACATTATGCACATTATTTACAGAACTTTTAAGATCTTCCATACATTAATATACATTAATGACAGAAAAGTTGAAGGTCGTTCATACGTTTATGCACATTTATGACAGACTGATTTAAGATCCTTCATACTGTCATACACAGTAACAACAGAACAATTTAAGATATTTTGTCAGTCAGTTATTTGTATGTCCTTTGTGGAACTTTGCCTCCCTAACAGCTCTCCTGGAGGCCTCTTGGTTGTAAGCAAGATACTCTGCTGCTGATGCATCTATTTGCAGATTATCAACAATGTCTTGCAGCCATTTTCGCCTTGGTCTTCCTCTCTTTCTTTTTCCCATTATGTACCCTTCCAAGACGGTCTTCTCTAAATTCTCATGACGTTTAATGTGTCCAAAATGTTGAAGTTTTCTGTGTTTAATCCTCTTTACTAGCCAGCCTTCTTGAATATTAAGTTTTTGTAGTATGGATATATTTGTTCTTTTTTGTGTCCATAATATTGGAAGAACTCTTCTATAGCATTTACATTCAAAGGCATTTATGTGTTTCTCAGCTGTTTTGTTAAGTGTCCAGGTCTCACGGGCATATGTTGTGATGGGAAAGATGCATGCCCTTAAAAATCATATTTTTGTAGTTCTGTCTGTTCCTCTCCACAGCTTCTTTGGTTGTTTTACTTTCTAAAGAGTGATAGATGTTCTCCTTTTAATTTCCCTCATTAGATATTTTGTATGTTCTTGAAATATTCTGTAGAACATACTTTTCTTACGTATTCTGTAAACTGATGGTTTGTGAAGTTCATATTTTCAAACTGTAGTTTTGATACATTGAGTCCTTTCGACTTGGCATACACAATGTCAACGAATATTCCGAAAACTATGATATTCTTCTGTGTTTGTTTCAGCTGCATGTTGTTAATTTTAGCAGTAATTAATGCTAGCTTAGGTGCTGACATAGTTGCAATAATATTGGTGCAAATATGCAGAGTTGTGTTCCAGTTGGTTGCAGCTGCATTCAGCAGTGCTTCAAGGCTTTTTCTGCTCCCTCTGTGTTTGGAGCTATAGTGTGATAATTTCATGATGTACATGTTTCTATCATTCAACAAAATTGTATATGATCTTTGCAAAAATTTATTTTTTTTTATTTTTGATGTTGTGATTGATGTATTTAAAGAAGGAAATGCTATACCTTACCTGGAAAAGACCAGAGAGTATTTCAGTTATATTTTTGTTTTCTTGATCAAGATATTGGTCCTTCATCTTTTGAGTCTGAAAATCGTGAAGTCGAAGTGTTTAAACTTGACACTCACAACACGGCTGAAGCATTCTTGGAACCTTGGGGCTGAGTTGTAATAAATGTAGGCTTCTTTGTGCTGACATTTTTTGTCAGTTTGTTAACTCTTTCTGTGCCACAGGAAGAAACGCGGATGTTCAGTTGGGTGGCAAAATAAAACCGCGGGTCATGATATGTTTAGGGGGTATAGTTGTAAAATGGAATGGAAAACAGTATTTCCATGTACTTCCGTGTACTTCTTATGTTTCAAAATATAACTAAATGTATGAAAATTTCATAAATGCAGAGTTTTTTAGGAAAAAAGAAGTAATGTGATGTTTTTAGACAATGATTGTGCTCAGCTCACCATCGGCTAGGTCTAGATCTACACTACTTACCATCTGAGATGTCTAGATCTACTTGTCGATCTCATATTGTGATTCTGTGTTGCATTCTCACTAAATTAATGTCTGAAATAACCTCCTAACTACTTCTCCAGTCGTCTAATATGTCTAGATCTACTTGGGATACATTCAAGAGCAGTGGGGTGGTCACAGGCCATGTCCATACCCCTTTCTACATCATCAAAAATTGATATTTCTCTTCCTTTTTCTCGCTTGGCATCGCTCATAACTAAGCACTCTTTCACCATTTTGAAAAGTGTCACCGGAAATGCGGATGAAATATGTACAATCTAAATGTTACACCAGTTCTTTTATTGAAACAAACCAAGAGTCGCTATATCAGCCTTACGTACAAATTGGGAAAACCGGAATGCTCGATACAGTGATCCGAGGCATGGAAAGAGTTAAACTGTGTTTTATGTTTCTAGAAATGTAATCCATGAGAACTTCCTGCTACAAGAAAACTGGTGTGAGGAAAGATGTCTGGACCAGGGACCCCATATTGATGAAGTTCAAATTCAGCCATGAGAAAATAAGCTGGATCAACATATTATCCATGGTGGAGCCTGAACAGAAGGCCACTTTTTTTGTCCACCTCAGAAACTAAAGGAAACCACTGGAGACTGGGAGGGGGAAGTGTCACTCATTGCCTTCATCTTGAAATCTTGTTTGTGTTGTTGGCCGCAGGCCACTAATGTTCCAGATCCGCATCAACTATTACCAACAAAAAGCAGGTTTTAGTTGCTGACAAGACATGTGAAAAGTGCTAGTGGAAAGGGTCAAATAGTGCTAGTGGAAAGGGTCAAATAGTGCTAGTGGAAAGGGTCAAATAGTGCTAGTGGAAGGGGTCAAATAGTGCTAGTGGAAAGGGTTAACTAGTGCTAGTGGAAGGGGTTAACTAGTGCTAGTGGAAAGGGTCAAATAGTGCTAGTGGAAAGGGTTAACTAGTGCTAGTGGAAAAGGTTAACTAGTGCTAGTGGAAAGGGTCAAATAGTGCTAGTGGAAAGGGTTAACTAGTGCTAGTGGAAAAGGTTAACTAGTGCTAGTGGAAAGGGTCAAATAGTGCTAGTGGAAAGGGTTAACTAGTGCTAGTGGAAGGGGTTAACTAGTGCTAGTGGAAAGGATCAAATAGTGCTAGTGGAAAGGGTTAACTAGTGCTAGTGGAAAAGGTTAACTAGTGCTAGTGGAAAGGGTCAAATAGTGCTAGTGGAAAGGGTTAACTAGTGCTAGTGGAAAAGGTTAACTAGTGCTAGTGGAAAGGGTCAAATAGTGCTAGTGGAAAGGGTCAAATAGTGCTAGTGGAAAGGGTCAAATAGTGCTAGTGGAAAGGGTTAACTAGTGCTAGTGGAAGGGGTTAACTAGTGCTAGTGGAAAGGGTCAAATAGTGCTAGTGGAAAGGGTTAACTAGTGCTAGTGGAAAAGGTTAACTAGTGCTAGTGGAAAGGGTTAACTAGTGCTAGTGGAAGGGGTTAACTAGTGCTAGTGGAAAGGGTCAAATAGTGCTAGTGGAAAGGGTTAACTAGTGCTAGTGGAAAAGGTTAACTAGTGCTAGTGGAAAGGGTCAAATAGTGCTAGTGGAAAGGGTTAACTAGTGCTAGTGGAAAGGGTCAAATAGTGCTAGTGGAAAGGGTCAAATAGTGCCAGTGGAAAGGGTCAAATAGTGCTAGTGGAAAGGGTCAAATAGTGCTAGTGGAAAGAGTCAAATAGTGCTAGTGGAAAGAGTCAAATAGTGCTAGTGGAAGGGGTTAAATAGTGCTAGTGGAATGGGGTAAATAGTGCTAGTGGAAAGAGTCAGATAGTGCTAGTGGAAGGGATTAAATAGTGCTAGTGGAATGGGGTAAATAGTGCTAGTGGAGGGTGTTAAATAGTGCAAGTTGAATGGGTTAAATAGTGCAAGTTGAAGTGGTTAAATAGTGCTAGTTGAAAGGGTTAGATAGTGCTAGTGGAGAGTGTTAAATAGTGCTAGTGGAAGGGGTTAAATAGTGCTGAATTCTTTCCAGACTAAATGTTTACGAAGAATATTTTAGCCAAACACCATAACAAATATCTTGTTGTCAGAAATGCAGATGAAGCCACTGACAGCAGTTATAGAGGAAAGATGCTGGCGATGGTTGGGACATGTGCTCCGAGTGACTGACAACTCACTACCAAAAATAACACTAAGATGGACACCACAGGGGAACAGAAGTAAGAGTAGACCAAAAGAGACATGGAGAAGAACAACAGAGAGGATGTTGAGCAATAGAGTTCTCATCTGGGCAAGTGTGGAAAAAAGGACAAAGGACAGGCATTTGTGGAAAACCTTGAAGAAGCCCCATGTTCCCTGGGCACTTAAGATTCAGAGAGAGAGAGAGGTTGAAGGGGTTAAATAGTGTTAATGGAGTAGTACCAGAAATCAGAAAAAGTCTATAAAATACCATATTTCAGTGGTAATCAAAAACAGAAGATAGCATGAGTTTTATGAAGTAATCTCTTTAAAAAAAAAAAATGAATGTAGTTTTTGCCATGTGGATTGATGTCGGAATGCTTGATCATACTTCTGGATGTGGAACATGGAAGGAGAGTAGTTGCTGTACCAGCACCGGGTTCAAGAATTAAACAGCCGTGTTCATTTCTTAAATTACTTACGTATCTACTCATTTCCTGTCACTGCCTTGGCTCAGATATTTTATTTGTAAATACATTTGTTGTTCCATATTTCTGTTATCACTCTTGTGTGGCATTCACATCTAGTGCCTTACCAGTGTAAAGCAATATTATCATTAGCTGATGTTTGATTATTTTGTGTGCCTTCCAGATTTCTTTAATGTGCTGTGAAATTTTGGTGGATTTTTGTTTGTTTGTTTTTTGAGTAGCAGAATGAATATAAAGGGTTAATGTTCATTTCTTTGTCCCCTTTACTCCAAAAGTCATATTTTCTGTCTTACATAAATGTATGTCTGCATGCATATGGTTTCGATAAGTAAAACTGATGATAGCAAGATGGAAGGAGAGAGGAACAGCTTACAAGTAAAAAAAAAAAAAATCTGGGAAGTAATCATGTAAACATGATAAAAATAAGTACAGCCTTACAGCTTAGTTGAAATAGGATGTCAAGGCAGAGGATGGTAGGTAAATATACATGTAAGTCAGTTTGTAATTACTGCACTGGGGAAAGTGGGAATCGTATCTTGATATGGCACGAAGAGCTGTGTAAAGACAAGGCAGAAAAACACATGATGGTAGCCTCGGTGGAGGAAGAGAAGACAGCAAGTCACGTTTTATATGGATGTTTAGAAGAAACAAGCGTCATGAAACATGACAACACACACGGTGCAGAAATATGCATTCACTGAATCCATATTTAATAGTCAAGTTTAATGGTCAGGAGTTATTGATCATTTAGGTTAGCCAGATTTCTTGATGAGATGTGGTGAAGTTGACTGAATATTTTGATGACAGAGTTTTTGTCTCACTTCCATCTTCTGTCACAAGTTGCATTAATTTTACCGACTGCAAAAACCACACTTTTGTTTGTGGCATTATGTTGTCAAATAATATGTGATGATTATAGCAAGCATGTGGACAGTTTGATTCTTTTTTTCATATTAATTTTGCATCAATTTCTTGTGAATGTTCTCCAGCAATTAAAGTTAGTAATTTGATGATGGCTGTGCACTTCCTGTCAAGCTACAGACCACATGATATTCTAGAAACTTAAATTGGTTGTGAATACAAAAGTTCTCTTATTTGTCTGACTCATGACTCAGCGCAGTGAGTTCTGAATGTTGCAGTACGTGAAGTGACCGAGTACACAAACTGTGTTGGTGTCTTAGATCTGAGATTAGTTATGTTCACTCTCAGAGTGGCATTCATATTGATATTCACATGGACATTTTTATAACCTTTATTCAGTGGCAGAAGTGAGTGCTGTGTTCTGATACAGTGGTTTCCAACCTGTGGTTCATGATGAATTATCGGATGGTCTGCAACTGTGTTATTGATGGTCCACAGCTGTGTTATCAGATGGTCCACAACTGTGTTATCAGTTGGGTATTAAGCGCCATCAGTCAAATGAAAGCTAAGGATTTATGACAATGTGGTATTGTGTATAAGCTGGTGGTCTGCAGCCTATAGCTGGTGGTCTGCAGCATATATATAGGTGAAAAAGTGGCCCTGAAAAGCTTGGGAACCACTGTTCTGATGCACTTCATCTTGCAGATGAACAGTCTCTTATCTCCACTTCACAAGGACTAATCATGTTCCAGAGTCTGTTTCCAGTTTATCAGATTGAAAGCCATTTCAAAGTGATATCTGATAGTGGATATTCAGTAATGACATTTGTTACTGAGTGCTGATTCAAAGTGACATTTGCTTCATGCATATTTAAATTATATAATGATCCTATATGTTTACTTGATTTTTTGTGCAACAGAAATGTATTGTATGTTTTATATCTATATTTTCAAATGCAATTGCAAGCAAAGTTACCTGTTTACTTCAGAATTTTCCTGCTTGCATATTTTTATAAGAATATAATCTGTTGTATATGCTATATTTTAAAAATATATTATTTGTTTCATCTAGTCAATTCCTAATTTTGGGATATTATGGTAATCTGCATGTATGTAACATGTTGGCATAGAAAGAACCCATAAAATCATGAATGTCCTGGCATTGAAATAGCAGATGGAAATGTTTGAGAGTTTACTGTTAGTAATGACTTGATTTTCCTTTTTATTTCCCCAGCTAGTCCAGTTTACAGTCTCATTATCTCCTACTTTTAAATATTTAAAAATCATTTTCATGGAAGATACACCACATCCCTGGCAATTAGATGTAAATTTTTATGGAATTCCATTTCTGACACTGAAATATTCAAGTACTGGAGAATCTGTTTCTGTTATTTCTAAGGAAGAAAAAAACAATCAGAATATTTTTGTTGTAGTCAGATACTTGATCTTCCAGGACACGACATGTCCAGTTAAACTTTCTATCTTACCATTTACTTTTTATCTTTTGATTTTAAAACTAGCACTGTTTTTCTTTGAAAATTTATTGAATCCCAGACTTTAAATGTATTTTCACAAGAAATCATAATAGATTAACTCTTATATCAGCCATTTAAATGACTTAATTTTTTTTTAAAAATTAACTTCACCCATGTGGTTTTGATTCATAGTTTGGATTTTTGTCATAAACACTAATTGTAAGAATTCTGTCATCACCCAGCAAAACATGGTGTCCATGATGAATAGTAACAAACAGTGTTCATGCAGTGTAGTTGCTCAGTGGATTAACAGGTAATTTTAAGTCTGATTTCTTGAAAATCTTAACACTTTCTGTGCCTTTGGTCACTTTTATGACATATCCACAAAGTAGATAAGTTTCAAAGGTCTAATCTCCTCAAAATCATAAAAAAAACATATCCACAAAATAAATGTCTCAAAGGTCTAATCTCCTCACAATCATAAAAAAAACATATCCACAAAATAAATAAGTTTCAAAGGTCTAATCTCCTCAAAATCATAAAAAAAACATATCCACAAAATAAATAAGTTTCAAAGGTCTAATCTCCTCAGAATCATAAAAAAACATATCCTCAAAATAGGTAAGTTTCAGAAGTCTGATCTCTTGGAAATATTAAGCATATCCACAAAAACAGACAAATTTTAAAGATTGATTTTGCTGGAAAAAATATCCAGTAAACCCATATCATAATGTAGTAACAGAGATCAGGTTTTGCTGTTCACTCTAGATCACATGTTTATTTCTTTGTTTGAAGTTTAAAATATTTTATGGAGTAGCCATTTAGTACATTCTGTCATGCTGATGTACATATTATGACTGCTATTTCCGTACACACATATGTTGTAATTATTTATTTTGTTTTAAATTTCTTTTTTCCAACTCAGCATGTTAAATGTGTTTTAGAAAATGCTAAAATATCACCAGTCTGTTTATACTTCATCATCAGACTTTCATTATTTTGCAAAATACAAAGTGCAGTATCTCTTTTTTTTTTCTTTTGTCTGTCTTCTTTTGATTTCTCCTACAGTAGTATCACTTATTTCTGGAAAATGAGTATTGTCTGTTCTCATTTATGTAACATTAGTTGTGTCTGTCCTCATTTATGTAACATTAGTAGTGTCTGTTCTCATTTATGTAACATTAGTAATGTCTGTTCTCATTCATGTAACATTAGTGGTGTCTGGTCTCAGTTGTGTAACATTTCTCAATTTATGTAACATTAGAAATTTGGACATTTATACACAAGTATATATGCCATACTGCACTAATTATTTTTGTTCCTAATTCTCCCTGTGCTTGCTTATAATAGTGTAGTTCTTGCTTATAATAGTGTAGTTCTTGCACTGGTTTTGACCTCGCTGCCTAAGCAGTTTAAATTCAAGGACAGTTAACCCGTGTCTGACGAAGAAGATTAACATTCATTTGGTCTGAATTTAACCAACTTTTTTTTTTTTCTTCAAATAAATTTTGTCAGATTTTTTTCTTCACAGATTGCACTTAACATCCAAGTTATCTGCAGTTTTTCCGGACGCATATCAAGCCTATTTTGTTAAACTTTTGCTTTTGTTAGAGAAAGATATGTTCTATTTGCCATTGATTTCTCAACCGTGTATTGGAGCAGACATGATAACTTCATGCAACCAGCGGTTTAATTTGGTAGGATTTTTTGTGGGCTGGTAGATCGTAGGAGGAGTGTTAACAAGATGGAGTCTTTTGGAGGTGACTGCTGTTAACATACTGAACAGACGTTTGATTTCTTAATATTTTTCCATTTTTCAGCTTTTAACTGCGGCTTTGTTCATCAGTTATTTCATCATGGCAACTAAATTCATACGTAAACAGCCTGTATTGTACAAATGTGTGTCATATTTTTAAATGACTATTTGAATTTCTTTTGACTATTACAGTAGTTTTGTCAGTGCTTTTATGTTGTATGTAAAGCTGAATGTTATTTTTTTTGTGAAGAAATATTGTGATGCAGAACTCTTGTGTCTTCAGAGACCCATTGTGTGTTCAGAACTGTGGTATGTGAGAAAAATAAAATCACTTATCTGTTCACACCTGGAAGATTTAGAGTGCTGATGACCCGAGTTTGAGCTATTAAGTTGGTCTAAATGACATCTAAAAGTCCACCTTTCAAAAGCCCTTACTGGAGTGTATCTCACAAACAAGTCAAGTGGAAGTTGAATTCAGATTCAGAAGTATTTTAAAAACATGCAGTGTTCACAGATCTATCCTGGGAAATGCCACAGATCATGTACTAGCATTTGAATTTGAAGATTCCCACCTTCAGAAAGATTAAAGAACTGCAACTCTAGTGCAGCAGATTTGGCATGGCACAGCACATGAATATGAAGATCTTAAATGCGTAGGGGATTTGTTTTTCTCTCAATAATTTAATTATCTTGTACCTAAAATTCTTACTTTGATCGAACATTACATTGCTGTAATTTTTTCAATGGCAGACCAGCTAAGATTTGTTCATGTGATGTAGGAAAATTTCATGTAAATATTTGAATGCATTTTTATGACCTGCTCAGTTAGCAATCTTAAATTGATGTAAAAATGGAATTCTATCTTTAATTGTGACAAATTTTTTGTAAGACAGGCTTTTGTTGTTGGCAGATTTAGCTGTGCCCTGTCTTATCTTGTGAAGTCACAGTTAGCATATTTAGTGCAAATATTTGTAAAGTGTTCTTTTATTTATTGTTCGATGTTCTCATAGATGATATCTGACAGATAATTTGCTCTCCTTGCAACTGACAAATTCTAAATGAAAATAGTAGCTTTTAATGGTTTCTCTCCAATCGTGGATATATATAGTGCCGGCCTTTCATCAACACAACTGATCCTTGCGTTATCTGGCACATTTTTCAAGTTATCAGAAATTGAGGTAGAGTTTTGGTCCAGCTGTGGCTTGCTGCCTGCGGTCATAGAACATGCACTCGCAGTCATAGAACATGCACTCACAGTCATAGAACATGCACTCACAGTCATAGAATACGTACCTTTACTAGGAATTATACAAATTTTGTCAAAGTTAGATGTCATTGTTTTGTTTTCTTTGTCAGGTAGTATCCAAAAATATGCTGAAATACCAGATTTTTATGAAGTCAGTGTCCATTTGATAAGTATATGGTTTTCTTTATCTGTTATGTCAGTGTCCAAACTGATGTGGTTGATACTGAGGTTGATAGAACTATGATTTAGCTTCTTGTCAGGTTAATACTGAGGTTGATAGAACTATGATTTAGCTTCTTGTCAGGTTAATACTGAGGTTGATAGAACTATGATTTAGCTTCTTGTCAGGTTAATGCTGAGGTTGATAGAACTATGATTTAGTTTCTTGTCAGGTTAATACTGAGGTTTATACAACTTACATCCTTCCCGTGCCATTAAACGTCACATAGGGCTCACCAAGATTTCCTGTTTCCTGCAAGCTTTTCAGCCTCATCAAGGGATGTTATTCCCACTAAACTGGCCTCTCTTAACAATGTCCTCTTTAGATTTTCACGTGGTTGACCTCTTTTTCTTCGGCCTTTTGTGTTCCACTTGATAACATGCGTTGGGATTCTCTGGTTGTTTCTTCGCAGCACATGGCCGACATAAAACTGCAGTTTAATTAATTGTCAGATTAAACTGAGGTTGATAAAACTACAATTGAGTTTCTCATCATGTTAATACTGAAGTTGATAGAACTATGATTTTATTATCTGTTAGCTTATTTCAATCAGGTCATATAGTTATCTGTATTATCTCTGAAATACAATGGTGCCTACTGCAGTTTTATAGTTTTTTGGATCCAAAACATTTGACTACTTTGTATGAGAACTTCAGGCCATACTTCGAGGAGGTTGGGCCCTTGAGTGGCACAATGGTTAATGCACTTGTCTTATGAAGGTCAGTCAGAGGCACCCGAGTCATTCTGGAGCAGTTGCCTGTAGTGTGCAGGCAAGACAAGGAAAACACCAGCATCATATCCTCAGTTGCCTGTAGTGCGCAGGCAAGACAAGGAAAACACCAGCATCATATCCTCAGTTGCCTGTAGTGCGCAGGCAGGTCAAGGAAAACACAAGCATCATATCCTCAGTTGCCTGTAGTGTGCAGGCAGGTCAAGGAAAACACAAGCATCATATCCTCAGTTGCCTGTAGTGTGCAGGCAGGTCAAGGAAAACACAAGCATCTTATCCTCAGTTGCCTGTAGTGTGCAGGCAGGTCAAGGAAAACACAAGCATCATATCCTCAGTTGCCTGTAGTGTGCAGGCAGGTCAAGGAAAACACAAGCATCATATCCTCAGTTGCCTGTAGTGTGCAGGCAGGTCAAGGAAAACACCAGCATCATATCCTCAGTTGCCTGTAGTGTGCAGGCAGGTCAAGGAAAACACCAGCATCATATCCTCAGTTGCCTGTAGTGTGCAGGCAGGTCAAGGAAAACACCAGCATCATATCCTCAGTTGCCTGTAGTGTGCAGGCAGGTCAAGGAAAACACCAGCATCATATCCTCAGTTGCCTGTAGTGTGCAGGCAGGTCAAGGAAAACACCAGCATCATATCCTCAGTTGCCTGTAGTGCGCAGGCAAGACAAGGAAAACACAAGCATCATATCCTCAGTTGCCTGTATGCCATGGTAGGACTACACTTTTCTATAAAGGAATATCAAGACCTCACAGGGACGCTCAGTGTGTACTGAACTTTTGTCATGCTCGCAGTGTACTTGATCATATGCAAATATGATCTCTCTCTGAACCTTAAGTGATCAGGGCACATGGGGCTTCCGCAAGGGTTTTCCACAAATGCCTGTCCTTCGCCTTTTTTTTCTGCTCTTGCCCAGGTGAGCCCTCTATTGCTCAACATCCTTTCTGTTTTTCTTCTCCATGTCTCTTTTAGTCTACCCTTACTTCTGTTCCCCTGTGGTGTCTATCTTAGTGTTATTTTTGGTAGCGAGTTGTCAGTCATTCAGAGCACATGTCCCAACCATCGCCAGCATCTTTATGCAAATCTGATACACACTTTTAACTCGGGAGTTATATAGTAGTCACATCTGCTAATCCCCGATTTTTTAACTTTTCACGTAAAAGATTGACCTTCCAAACAAAAGCAGAACAAAACAAATTTGTTTCAGTTTTGTAAGTCAATATTGTGTTTTGTTGTCAAGCAAGATCATGATTACATATTGTCCCATCAAATGAGAAGTAAAACTTTTTGTGTTTATGCTGACAGCCATCTTCTGCCATAAAAAATTCTTTTCTTCTGACACATTTTCCAGTTGTCATTAAAAAGTTCTGGCCAGTGAAAGAATTCCTTCAGGTTTTTTTGTTCATTGCAAAGCTTTCACGTGGAAGCTGATGTGGATGTATCACATTTGTGGTTAGCATGAGAAATGGTAAGTGTGTGTGTGTATCACATTCATGGTTAACATGAGAAATGAAAGAGTGGATGTATCTCACCCATTGTTAATGTGGAAACTAGAATGGATGTATTACAGCTGTATAGGACTATAGAAAGGATGTCAGTCAGTGTGCTTTCACACCAGCATCATCATCCGGTCATGCCTAGTCACTGATTCATACCATGCATCCCAAGTTAGTTTAGACAGTCTTTCATGCTTAACATGACACAATTTTGTTGCTAATGACCAAACACAAACAATGCTGGCTCTTCTTGTCCTTACATAAATTTATTTGGCCCATTCTGGTAATAAATAAAAATACAAATGTGTATTTGAGTTACTGACTGCCACATAGGAAATGTTTGGGTTTCCTAGCAACCAGTCATCCATACTTCATATTTACATATACCTGAAAAGCCCATCATCATCATCTGAAAACAGGCAGGTATGAACATCCACACATTACATTAACCATGGATTCAAAGTAAGTTTCGTGTAAGTTTCTCAAGTTAATCCTAATGTTCTATCTCCTGCTTCAGTGGTTCCATTTCTCTGTCAGTATTCATTTAACAGATAATCTCTGTCAACAGCCATCAACTGAATAAACATAAAGAGAGATTGTGCTGTAGTCTGTTTTCTGATGACCTACACCTCTCATTCCTAGTGAACATGTAGAAAGAAAGACATTTATGAAAGACAGACTTGGTTTTGTTTTCTTCTGTTAATGCATATTTTCTCAACAAATCCTGGAAGGTTCAGCTCACAAGCTGCCATTCTTTCACCAAACTTTACTCTCTGCACATCACTATACACTGAACATGTACATTTCTCTCACTATGTACACTAATAATTTGTGTACATTTGACATCACTTGATGGGGTTATAAAAATAAGAGCAATGACATGAAGGGGGTTAAAAATGTTGAAACTCACCAAAACAACCAGACAGTCAAGTTCATCCTTACACCATGTCTTAATACAACAACTCACAAGACCTCTGGGAGTCATGACCAAGAGGGGCCCACCCCCCTTAGAGTGTCAGGAGTTTAAAGGGCCGAAACACTTGTCTGGGGGGGGGTACTTCCTCTGATGATCTGAAGGAGTTGTGTTGTTGTTCCACTCTCTACGGTAGAGTTTCCTGCATATGTATACATATACACCACATTCTGATCACACAAGTGGCCTGCATGTCTCAATACACGCTACAGGAAGCTCTCCCCATTTCTCTCTCTCTTAGCAAAATTCCACTAAATGAAGGGACTGAGTTATAGCCAAAGCTTCAAGCCCATAAAAAACGCGCTCACACACAAAGCTAGCATACATCACATCCCATGTTCCTGCTATAGCTACATTTGTAGCACATGAACTACTTGTATCTGGACTCCTGGTTGTGATGCCGCTTGTGCTAGGTTAACAAGATTATGTGATGAAACAAATAACATTTTCTTCTGACACATTTTCCAGTTGTCATTAAAAAGTTCTGGCCAGTGAAAGAATTCCTTCAGGTTTTTTTGTTCATTGCAAAGCTTTCACGTGGAAGCTGATGTGGATGTATCACATTTGTGGTTAGCATGAGAAATGGTAAGTGTGTATCACATTCATGATTAACATGAGAAATGAAAGAGTGGATGTATCTCACCCATTGTTAATGTGGAAACTAGAATGGATGTATTACAGCTGTATAAGACTATAGAAAGGATGTCAGTCAGTGTGCTTTCACACCAGCATCATCATCCGCTCATGCCTAGTCACTGATTCATACCAAGCATCCCAAGTTAGTTTAGACAAGCATCCCAAGTTAGTTTAGACAAGCATCCCAAGTTAGTTTAGACAAGCATCCCAAGTTAGTTTAGACAAGCATCCCAAGTTAGTTTAGACAGTCTTTCATGCTTAACATGACACAATTTTGTTGCTAATGACCAAACACAAACAATGCTGGCTCTTCTTGTCCTTACATAAATTTATTTGGCCCATTCTGGTAATAAATAAAAATACAAATGTGTATTTGAGTTACTGACTGCCACATAGGAAATGTTTGGGTTTCCTAGCAACCAGTCATCCATACTTCATATTTACATATACCTGAAAAGCCCATCATCATCATCTGAAAACAGGCAGGTATGAACATCCACACATTACATTAACCATGGATTCAAAGTAAGTTTCTCAAGTTAATCCTAATGTTCTATCTCCTGCTTCAGTGGTTCCATTTCTCTGTCAGTATTCATTTAACAGATAATCTCTGTCAACAGCCATCAACTGAATAAACATAAAGAGAGATTGTGCTGTAGTCTGTTTTCTGATGACCTACACCTCTCATTCCTAGTGAACATGTAGAAAGACAGACATTTATGAAAGACAGACTTGGTTTTGTTTTCTTCTGTTAATGCATATTTTCTCAACAAATCCTGGAAGGTTCAGCTCACAAGCTGCCATTCTTTCACCAAACTTTACTCTCTGCACATCACTATACACTGAACATGTACATTTCTCTCACTATGTACACTAATAATTTGTGTACATCTGACATCACTTGATGGGGTTATAAAAATAAGAGCAATGACATGAAGGGGGTTAAAAATGTTGAAACTCACCAAAACAACCAGACAGTCAAGTTCATCCTTACACCATGTCTTAATACAACAACTCACAAGACCTCTGGGAGTCATGACACAGAGGGGCCCACCCCCCTTAGAGTGTCAGCAGTTTAAAGGGCCGAAACACTTGTCTGGGGGGGGGGGGGGTACTTCCCTCTGATGATCTGAAGGAGTTGTGTTGTTGTTCCACTCTCTACGGTAAAGTTTCCTGCATATGTATATATATACACCACATTCTGATCACACAAGTGGCCTGCATGTCTCAATACACGCTACAGGAAGCTCTCCCCATTTCTCTCTCTCTAGCAAAATTCCACTAAATGAAGGGACTGAGTTATAGCCAAAGCTTCAAGCCCATAAAAAACGCGCTCACACACAAAGCTAGCATACATCACATCCCATGTTCCTGCTATAGCTACATTTGTAGCACATGAACTACTTGTATCTGGACTCTTGGTTGTGATGCCGCTTGTGCTAGGTTAACAAGATTATGTGATGAAAAAAATAACATTTTCTTGGATTACATCTTTATACGTGTACTTGATACATCACTAGCTGACAAATCAACTACTAGGTGGGGGCACAACATATCATGAACTGACAAATCAACTACTACGTGGGGACACAACATATCACTAGCTGACAAATCAACTACTAGGTGGGGGCACAACATATCATGAACTGACAAATCAACTACTAGATGGGGGCACAACATATCACTAGCTGACAAATCAACTACTAGCTGGGGGCACAACATATCATGAACTGACAAATCAACTACTACGTGGGGACACAACATATCACTAGCTGACAAATCAACTACTAGGTGGGGGCACAACATATCACTAGCTGACAAATCAACTACTAGGTCGGGGCACAACATATCACTAGCTGACAAATCAACTACTAGGTGGGGGCACAACATATCACTAACTGACAAATCAACTACTAGCTGGGGGCACAACATATCACTAGCTGACAAATCATCTACTAGCTGGGGCACAACAGATAGCTGACAAATCAACTACTAGATGGAGGCACAACATATCACTAGCTGACAAATCAACTACTAGATGGGGGCACAACATATCACTAGCTGACAAATCAACTACTAGATGGAGGCACAACATATCACTAGCTGACAAATCATCTACTAGCTGGGGCACAACAGATAGCTGACAAATCAACTACTAGATGAAGGCACAACATATCACTAGCTGACAAATCAACTACTAGATGAAAGCACAACATATCACTAGCTGACAAATCAACTACTAGATGGAGGCACAACATATAGCTGACAAATCAACTACTAGATGAAAGCACAACATATCACTAGCTGACAAATCAACTACTAGATGGAGGCACAACATATAGCTGACAAATCAACTACTAGCTGGGGGCACAACATATCACTAGCTGACAAATCAACTACTAGCTGGGGGCACAACATATCACTAGCTGACAAATCAACTACTAGCTGGGGGCACAACATATCACTAGCTGACAAATCAACTACTAGGTGGGGGCACAAAGTATCACTAGCTGGAGGTAAAGACATGCTAGCCAAGCTGAATGAGCTGCCTCAAAATTTGTGACCCTACTCTACCTCCCACTGGTGTCCCTGGAAACAGTAGTCCGGCCAAGTGGACAGCCATCACAACGGGAAGCCAAACCTGGTAGTAAAAGTGTGTTGTGCCGGAGATAGTTGCGTTGGTCCAAAAAGGTGCATAACTACCACACAACCAACATCCTCTTAACAATGAGTATCACTACTGACAAATTATCTACTATGTGTGGAAACAATGTATCATTACCCGACATATTATCTACTGTGTGTGGAAACAATGTATCATTACCTGGTAAATTATATTATCTACTGCTTGTGGAAACAATGTATTATTATTATCTGTGCGTGGAAACAATGTATCACTATCTGGCAAATTATCCAATGTGTACAGGAACAATGTATCACTAGCTGTCAGTAAATGTGAGTTAATGTCTTATAGAAATGTCGACTGATATTTATTTTAATCTGTTGGAAACTGAACATTTCTCTAATGTTTATTTTAAAAAAAGACTGTGCCAATTCATCATCTAAATTTCACCGAAATAATTTTGTCACATCAACGAGACCCAGTTTACACTTCACGATACAACTCGCACCCTGTGGGCCAACAATAGGAAATGAATGACATAGATACAGGCAGTTGTAAAAATCTGGCCAAATCATAAATAACAAAAATCTGACAGAATATAAGGCACTAAAAGCTGAGCTTGCATCCATGTATCCAGGACACTTCCATAAACAAAGCTCAAACTATCAATTCCTGGTTATGCTAAATTACTGACAGACTGAATATGTGAAGTCATCAAAGAAACAATTTTATGGTTTAACATCAACAATATCTGCTCATATCAAATTTACACCAGAATGACAGCCTGGCAACTCAATGTATTCAGATTAAAGTACACATTTTTTGCAAGTTTATATGGGCATGCAAATTTACTAAAAATATAAAAACAAAACCTGACATATTAAAGCTAAGTTCTCATGCTGTTGTAAGTGTGTATAACAAAGTTTGATTATTGTGTGTGTGTGTGTATGTGTGACATCTGATTATTGCATGAACTAAGAGTAAACTCTGTGTGTGTGTGTGACAATCTCTGACTGACAAAACAAAACCATTTATTGCTGTGACGGATGTGACCAGAATTAATGCTGAGTGTGTTGTCCTCTCTCTCTCTCACACACACACACACACACACACTCTCTCATCACAAACTCTGATACAATCTCACAGATACTTGTATCTATCACAGATCATAATGTTAAATAAATGGCAAGAAACAATTACATGAATTATAACCACCAAATGTGCAATGTGCAAAAACACAAAGTGCACAATCTATTGAAAAGACACATCTGAGGACAAGTAAAGTAAACACATAGGACGAAGAAGGTGCCTACCCTCAATATCTAACGCTAAAATCTGTCGACTGATTTACCTGGCTACGTCTCGCCTTGATACCTGCCTGATTATCACCCAGCCCAGCTGGCCAAGAATGGCCGGTGGGCTGACTGATTATCACCCAGCCCAGGCTGGCCAAGAATGGCCGGTGGGCTGACTGATTATCACCCAGTCCAGGCTGGCCAAGAATGGCTGGTGGGCTGACTGATTATCAGAATGACTCTGTAAAGGAATACACAGACACACATAACCTTGCTTTATATGTCTCAGACAGCTAGAACCCCGTCCTAAAAATGACTGGACTGAAGCACAGCTTCCCCCCCCCCCCCCAACAAGACTGCCATCCTCTAGATTACTTTTATCTGATTTTGATAACAAAGCTGACAGCTGGTTTTGATGCAGCAACAAAGAGAAATGCCACAAACTTTACAGCAGCACACACTGACATCAACCTCCTTGATGCTCAGCTGCACAGAAATGAAGTATTTTTTTTTTTTGCTCTTTCAACACAGGCAACAAACGATTACCAGGAGACATCCTGCTTCAATAAAGTAATATCCAGTGACAGATTCACATGCTAAACAACGCTAACTTATCAAATCCAGGGAGGGTTGACATACAATTTTATACCCCAAAACAAGAACTCACAACAGATGCAAGAGATTGGGACAACGTGCGAGACCCAGCTGCCTCAAACCATCATCACAAGTGGGACAGCAGAGTTTGGCTGCTATCTCAGGCTATCACTGCTTATGTTTCAAGATGTACTCACATGACGGTTGTGGTTTAGCTCACAGAGTTAAGGAAACTAGTTAAGTTTATCACACCTCCCGTGGTTTGCTGAATCTCATCAAATTTAAACAGAACCCGCATCAAACAGCCAATTATTTGCTGAATATCATCAAACCTAAACAGAACCAGCATCAAACAGCCTATTATTTGCTGAACGTCATGAAACCTAAACAGAACCCACATCAAACAGCTTAGTACACAAAGTAGGCAATGTTAACAGTTGCACACAGAGAGAAAAAAGTCACATCATTATCTACTCTTGCATCTGCCAACAGAAGCTAAGGCAGAACAACTTGAAGTAAATGCCAGAGTGCAAGGGGCTGCAGAACCATCACAATGGTCAAAGCCAAGTGCTGTGTTACAGTAAAAAAATCTTCACAGTAGGTGTCCACATTAACAAGATGCTGTACAAGTGTCTGGATAAGAGAAGAAGAACTTTCAATATACTGGGCCATGTGGCAGTCAATGGCTGTATTTTATATAAGCAACACACATTGTAAACACTGATGGTCAAACTCTTACAAAGTAAATATTCCCCTATCTTAATCCTTCTTGCTGTGTTCAGTGCCTGTCATGACACACAAGGAAGAAAACACACCAAACTGTGTGTGCTCTATATTAAATGGAGTGCATATTTATTGTTATGATAAAAATCATTGTAAAACAGGAATAAGAAATTCCAAAGTCATAAATTTACCACTTTTATGCTCCTTTGTTGATGTCTGCATGCAAAGTTGAAATTATGTTTTCAAAATTCTATTTTTGGATATGCAAATGAACTAATATGCATTACTATGAAACCATCAATGAAAAATTTTTCATACACCCTAAAATAGCACAAAATGTCTTTCTGGAACGCACTGTGAAAAATCTGTCAAGATCTATAAGGGATAAACCCACCACAGATGCTATGATTAGAGTGTAGCCAGACAAGGTAGTTCTCATGAAACACCACAGATGCTATGATTAGAGTATAGCCAGACAAGGTAGTTCTCATGAAACACCACAGATGCTATGATTAGAGTGTAGCCAGACAAGGTAGTTCTCATGAAACACCACAGATGCTATGATTAGAGTGTAGCCAGACAAGGTAGTTCTCATGAAACATCACAGATGCTATGATTAGAGTGTAAGCAGACACGGCAGTTCTCATGAAACATCACAGATGCTATGATTAGAGTATAGCCAGACAAGGTAGTTCTCATGAAACATCACAGATGCTATGATTAGAGTATAGCCAGACAAGGTAGTTCTCATGAAACACCAGATGCTATGATTAGAATGTAGCTGCTCATGTAACACCACAGATGCTATGATTAGAGTGTAGCCAGACAAAGTAGCTGCTCATGAAACAGCACAAAGTAATTAAAGAGTAGACATTGCTGTTTTCTATAACCAATCTCAAGAAACACATTACTCAAGAAGCTATTACAGATTAACTAAAATGCTGGCAGGCAGTGCAGTTTCTTAATGTCCAGCAACTGTGTGCGCGCACAGAGAGAGAGTTTGGGTGGGGGGAGAAGAGAAAGATGACAGCTATCAACACAGCTTCTTCAAACAACCTGACAGTAACTAAATGTAGGGACCCCCACCCACTTTAACACACATAAAAGATAACATACAGAACTACCATGCACAAACACACAGCAGACCCTACTGTACTGTTTCTACATCTGATGTTTATTACCTCAAGTAAATATGTTTCTGATAAAAACATTTATTCTCACATCTTAAAAGCCATCATCTTGATTGATGTTGGTGCATCAAGTTGCCTGATGTTCATGCATCAAGAACCCACAATAATGCCATCAACTTGTTTGATGTCACTGCAACAAGTATCCACACCAATACCAAATAAAAAATGTTGCCTGATGTTAACAAATATTCCATATTAATACCAAAAAGTTGCTTGATGTTAGTGCAACAAGTATCCACCTCAAAGCCACCAAGTTTCTTGATGTAAGCACAAGTATTCACCTTAAAACCATAAGTTTCTTTATGTTAACATAAATGGACACTTGTGGTTACAGTTTCTGTCCTTGTATTGATGTGACTGTTGGGCTTGAGTTAAACAGGAACCTGTGGAAAGTAACAGCAATGTTAACTCAGTCCCACAGCTCTACTACAGTTAGTTAACTCAGTCCCACAGCTCTACTACAGTTAGTTAACTCAGTCCCACAGCTCTAATATAGTTAGTTAACTCAGTCCCACAGCTCTACTACAGTTAGTTAACTCAGTCCCACAGCTCTACTACAGTTAGTTAACTCAGTCCCACAGCTCTACTACAGTTAGTTAACTCAGTCTCACAGCTCTACTACAGTTAGTTAACTCAGTCTCACAGCTCTACTACAGTTAGTTAACTCAGTCCCACAGCTCTACTACAGTTAGTTAACTCAGTCCCACAGCTCTACTACAGTTAGTTAACTCAGTCTCACAGCTCTACTACAGTTAGTTAACTCAGTCTCACAGCTCTACTACAGTTAGTTAACTCAGTCTCACAGCTCTACTACAGTTAGTTAACTCAGTCCCACAGCTCTACTACAGTTAGTTAACTCAGTCCCACAGCTCTACTACAGTTAGTTAACTCAGTCCCACAGCTCTACTACAGTTAGTTAACTCAGTCTCACAGATTTTCCACAGGACTAATTTGGCTAGACCTGGTTACATACATCAGTTACATTACTGACTGCTGATGGAGCTAATCCAAAAGCTCTCTCTCTCTCTCTCTCAAATACATTTCTGTCTGCATATCTTAGAATGACTGTGGTAGAGGGGCAGACAAGTTAGTACAGACATGCAATACTCATATGAGGTAGTGGTCAGCTTAAGAAATGCTGACCAAGACCACATTCTACTCCCAGAAGTATCCACTGGAAACAGACAGTCTGACCATGTCTACAGGGATAAAAATGGAAATACCTCCCCCCCCCCCCCCAAACAAAAAAAAAATCCAATAAAAACTTAATGTGTTGGGCTGAAAATGCAGATGTCAGAACCTGGCTCCATACTGAGATACAAAGCCATCAAAAATCTTTTGAGGAAGAATGTTGACAAACATTCAAAAGTTGATTTCTTCTGATGCAGACACCATGATAAAACATCTCCTCCAAGCTAACAGAAACCTAAACACTGACAAGCACAGAAACCTACCATGTCATGATCATGCAGTAATTCTGTTTCTGACTGCTGTGTGGCAAAGTAACGAACATCCTTGTCTGCATCTGACTGCAGTCTCTGTTGTACATGAGCCAGGTCCTCGTGATAAGGATTGTGCTGACTTGTGAAATAATCTGGACACAACGGCATGAAAACACATTAAAACTACCGTGCGATACCGTCAACTGACAGAAAATATATCCAATGTCCATCCTCTCACTCTGCTTCTCTCTCTAACATTCTCGGCCATCTTGCCAGATAACCATGATGAACACAGCAAATTAGACAAATTTCTGGTAAACACCATCAAAATTAACAAGTTGGTAGAGATGCTGAATTAGCCATTGACAGTGATTATCGAGGAAAGATGGTGCTCTGGATGACTGTAAACTCACTACCAAAAATAGCACTAAGATGGACACCACAGGGTAGACCAAAGGAGACATGAAGAAGAACAACAGAGAGGATGTTTTGGGGGGGGGTGTGGTGGTGGTTAACCTGGGCAAGAGCGGAGGAAAAAAGCCAAAGGAAAGGCATCTGTGGAAAACTCTTGTAAAAGCCACATGTGCTTTGGGTACACATAAAGTTCAGTGAGAGAATATTACGGACCTGCCATGTGAGGTCTTTCATTACAGATCTGTCACCAATGGTTATCAGATTTGAGGTTATAGATCTAACAATCTACAATGGTTACCAGATTTCAGATTACACACCTAACAATGCCTATCAGATTTGAAATTACACATCTAACAATCTACAATGCTTATCAGATATGAGATTACACATCTAACAATCTACAATACTTATCAGATTTGAAATTACACATCTAACAATCTACAACACTTATCAGATTTGAGATTACACATATAACAATCTACAATGCTTATCAGATTTGAAATTACAATTAACAATGGTTATCAGGTTCTGGACACCACGTATAAAAAACTACAGCAACAATAACTTAACGACAGGCATAATGCTGTGTTATATGGCATATCTAGCTAATTTAACATGAAGATGTGTCATATGACATGTCTAGCTAACTTACTGAGAGGCATAATTCTGTGGGTCATTGCCTTGGCTAGAGAGAGCCTGACATTAGGCACTGGGTCCGAGATGAGAGACAGAAGGCTTGGTAAAAAGTTACGTGCAAAGACTTCTGCAGGTAGACTGCCCTCTTCTAAAATCACATAACACAGCTGTGCAAAACTGTGAAGATGAGGTTTTAAACAGGTTTATCAGCACATAAAACATTGACTGTAAAGAACATAATTAGCTGTAAAGAACATAATTAGCTGTAAAGAACATAACTGAATGTGAAAAGAACATATTGATCTTTGTCTATTCCTGATAGTGAAATGACAAACCTTAAAAAAAACAAAGTACTACTATGTCACAGAGGCTGCTAGTTATGGCAGTGCTATGTAGCAGTTGCTTGAACTATTACCACACCAGACAATGATGTGGTCAGCACCAAGCGTGGCTGTCTTCTCTTCACATGATCCAGCAGGAACATTCCTACTTTTTACATGGCTGTGGTACCTCAAGCAAAATTTAGCTCAAAGACAGCATCCATCAGAGACAATTTAGTAAAACATTACGTTTGTCTGGAGATGTATTCATGACTAACATATCATTAATAAAGTCAGTACTGCCACCAACGGTTAACAAATAAATATTTATATCAAGTCAAGACAGCCACCAACAGTTAACACACATTAAGTCAGCACAGCCACCAACAGTTAACACACATTAAGTCAGGACAGCCACCAACAGTTAACACACATTAAGTCAGCACAGCCACCAACAGTTAACACACATTAAGTCAGCACAGCCACCAACAGTTAACACACATTAAGTCAGGACAGCCACCAACAGTTAACACACATTAAGTCAGGACAGCCACCAACAGTTAACACATAAATATTTACATTAAGTCAGGACAGCCACCAACAGTTAACACACATTAAGTCAGGACAGCCACCAACAGTTAACACACATTAAGTCAGGACAGCCACCAACAGTCAACATATATTTATATCAATTGGGTAAGAGAGTGAGCAAGTGGAGACTTACATCTGCCTAGAAAGCCATCGATAGTTGCTGACAAGTTGCTCAATAATATTGTTGCAGACAGAGGCCAGAAGCTTCTTCTCTTCGTCCTGGTAGGTTTTTCTCAAGACAGCACTCAACTGTGAACACAAGATACCACTGCTAGGATTTTCTCAAGACAGCACTCAACTGTGAACATACCACTGCTAGGATTTTCTCAAGACAGCACTAAACTGTGAACATACCACTGCTAGGATTTTCTCAAGACAGCACTCAACTGTGAACATACCACTGCTAGGATTTTCTCAAGACAGCACTAAACTGTGAACATACCACTGCTAGGATTTTCTCAAGACAGCACTAAACTGTGAACATACCACTGCTAGGATTTTCTCAAGACAGCACTAAACTGTGAACATACCACTGCTAGGATTTTCTCAACAGCAAACAGTGAAATCAAGATATCACTGCTGGATTTTAAGACAGCACTAAATATGAACACAAGATATCACTGCTAGGATTTTCTTAAGACAGCACTAAATATGAACACAAGATATCACTGCTAGGATTTTCTTAAGACAGCACTAAATATGAACACAAGATATCACTGCTAGGATTTTCTTAAGACAGGACTAAATTGTGAACATAAGATATCACTGCTAGGATTCTCAATACACCACTAAACTGTACACCACTAAACTGTCAACACAAGATATCACTGCTAGAATTTTCTCCATACAGCACTAAACTGTGAACACAAGATATCACTGCTAAGATTTTCAAGACAGCACTAAACTGTGAACATAAGATATCAATGCTAGGATTTTCTTAAGACAGCACTAAACTGTGAACATAAGATATCACTGCTAGGATTTTCTCAAGACAGCACTAAACTGTGAACATAAGATATCACTGCTAGGATTTTCTCAAGACAGCACTAAACTGTGAACATGCTACACAAAGGGCTATTAAGGTGTAAAGTGTCTTGTACCTACACAAGTTATCTTACAAAAAAAAAAATTAGCATTGCTACAACTTCAAAATAAATTCTAGACATTTCAGAGCAAGTGCTGCCACTTGTCCTTAATATAACCATACTTCTAACTTACATAGCCAAACATTTAACACAGATATGTATCACCATACACCTGACTCATCAGACTTGTATAGCCACACATCTAACACAGACGTGTATCGCCACACATCTGACTCATCAGACTTGTATATCCACACATCTAACAGACGTGTATCGCCACACATCTGACTTGTATAGCCACACATCTAACACAGACATATATCGCCACACATCTGACTCATCAGACTTGTATAGCCACACATCTAACACAGACGTGTATCGCCACACATCTGACTCATCAGACTTGTATAGCCACACATCTAACACAGACATATATCGCCACACATCTGACTCATCAGACTTGTATAGCCACACATCTAACACAGACATATATCGCCACACATCTGACTCATCAGACTTGTATAGCCACACATCTAACACAGACGTGTATCGCCACACATCTGACTCATCAGACTTGTATAGCCACACATCTAACACAGACGTGTATCGCCACACATCTGACTCAGGCCTATATAGCCACATATCTAACTCATCAGACTTGTACAGTCACACATCTAACTCATCAGACTTGTATAATGACACATCTAACTCATCAGACTTGTATAGCCATACATCTGACTCAGACCTATATAGCCACACATCTAACTCATCAAGACCTATATAGCCATATATTTAGCTCATCAGACATACAGTCACACATCTGAATCAACACAGCCATACATCTCACTAGTCTTACATAGCTGTAACACTCAACTGACCAGTTTTATAGCCACAAATCTAACTTGAGCCACCTTGTCTGCCAGCAACACCATGGCCAGTGGGACTATATGAGTGACCACATCCAAACAATGGAACAAATCACAGATTTGAATGAGCTGCCTGTAACAGAAATAAGTACTCACTTCTGTGGAAAGCTGCTTTCTTTGTTTCATGGAAAGTGTGAGAAATCAAAATAAGGTGCTATATTTTTGTACTGTATAAAGATAGAATACATTTTTTGTTGTTGTTTTCTGAAGTGCTCACATGACTATAACAATTTATCCCTTTAGTGTGCTCAAGCACATATTCTCTGTAATTTTCCATATTTCACTTTGTCTAATTTTCTCTGTGCTGCCATGTTCTCTCGTAACCTTCTGTGCTGCCACGACCTCTTGTCTACTTTTCTGTCTTATCTACTCTTCTGTGTTGCCCATTTCTATTGCAATCTTCTCCCTAACCCTAACCCTTGGAAATAAACATCAATTAATCTGTGGTGCAAATTTCTCTTCTCTGCTCTTCTGTAGTGCTCAGTATAGTGTCAGTTCTACCAGTGTTCAATAGTAACTATACACTTTTGAGATATTTGCAACAATGATCATGTCAAAATGATCAACATGCCTATCTCATTTCACTTCCCAATTAAAATACTTATTACAAATCTCGTCACAATTAACATACTTATTACAAATCTCGTCACAATTAACATGCTTATTACAAATCTCATCACAATTAACATACTTATTACAAATCTCGTCACAATTAACATATTTATTACAAGTCTCGTCACAATTAACATACTTATTACAAGTCACGTCACAATTAACATGTTCATCACCTGTCAAAAGTTACAATTTTTTGTAAATTTGTTGTTTCAGTGCTGCACATGTTAATGTTACCATTTCTAACAATCAGTGTTTTATACTTCATCTACAACAACACTGCTATGATTTAAGTCACTCACTCTGCCAGCTCTTCCCTGAAACGCCAGTTTCGTTGGTTGTCTGTTTTCATAAACACCTGAGTTCTGCCCAGATACTGAAGTCTTACTTCAGGTCTCAGTAACTGAAATATGACCAGTTATCATATACATTTTCTATTTCTTATTTTTATTACTGTTTGAACTAAAGTAATCTATTCTTTATCAAATTACCATACAATCATAGCATCACTCATACATGAGAGTTCTAGCATTATAAAATCTATGACATCGCTCAAACGAGAGTTCTAGCATTACAAAATCTATGACATCACTCACACATGAGAGTTCTAGCATTACAAAATCTATGACATCACTCATACATGAGATTTCTAGCATTATAAAATCTATGACATCACTCACACAATAGTTCTAGCATTACAAAATCTATGACATCACTCACACATGAGAGTTCTAGCATTACAAAATCTATGACATCACTCACACAGGAGTTCTAGCATTACAAAATCTATGACATCACTCACACCAGAGTTCTAGCAATACAAAATCTATGACATCACTCACACATGAGAGTTCTAGCATTATAAAATCTATGACATCACTCACATGAGAGTTTTAGCATTATAAAATGCATGACATCAGATAAAAACAAGAACACATAAAGGAGAGAAACTCCTCACCCGAAATATATCAGCCAAATGTTTAAGAACACCAATTCTAACTTCGTCTAGGTCTTTGAGGAAACCATCAAATACGGGTACCAGATCTCTGTGCGTAATGTCATCTCCAACAATCATTGCTAACTGATGTAGGGAGAATGCTAACGTGCGACGAACTTTCCACTGTAGTTGTAAAAAGAGAATGAAAATTAGAAATAAGATTTATGTGGAGAATGAGTCAGAAATAGATTTATATGGAGTCAGAAATAAGATTTATATGGAGAACGATGAGTCAGAAATAAGATTTATATTGAGAATGAGTTTGCATCCCGTAGCATCAACAGAACTTCACAATATGATACAGAATTCACACGGTCACCATACTTCTAGAACTTGGTTAACAACACTCCTTGGTAATCCCAGAATACTGTCAGCATAACCTTCCCTGCAGAAAGCGTAATCTTGAATTTTTTTGCGCATGGCACATTGAGGCATGTTTTGATCGGGTTGGTAGTTGTGCACCCTAGATTCGTCTCCAGTAATAATCCTTTGGAGCATGTCTTCACCTTCATATGCGTAATGACAGAGATGCTGCAATGACAAACCAAATCGGTTCATTTTGTGTTCATCATTCAGATATCTGGGTATCCAACATGAGCAAACTTTCTGAAAATTCAATTGCTCATGCATTAATCTGTAGGCTAAGCCATGTGAACATCCAATTGCACTTTGTACACTGTCTATCGTTACTTGTTTGCTACACTGTCTATCGTTACTTGTCTATCAGCTTTGATAATCTCATTTACACTTTACACATTCGCTTCTGTTGCAATCTGAACAGGATGGCAAAGTCGGACTTTGTCAACAATTTCAGTGCGTCCCTAAGAAAATTCTTTTACCCAGTTATAGACCGCTTTACGTGATAAACACTTTTCAGCATAAACTGTAATCATTTCCTTATGAATGTCCTCAACTGAATGTCCTTTAGCCCACAAAAATCGCACTACATTTCTCTGCTCTTCTTTGGTAACTAACACCCCCGTGTGGTACCCGGGATCTGTAAAGAACAGAACCACTATAACCTACCACACATGATCGTAAAAGGCGACTTAAGGAGGGTTCACCATAGGGCCAGCAACCCTATCTGGTAAAAAAAAAACTATCAGAATGCTACAGAAACAGAAGCAAGGGAAATAACAAATGCAGGTGGAAGGAGAAATGCTTATCAGGAAACTGAGCCCATGAAGGTTGTGGATGAAAGCCAGCCACTGGAAGTCCCCAGCCCGACTGCAGACCTCCTGGAACCTAAACACAAGATGCAAATAGGCAACTGGAATGTAAGAACACTTAGAAAACTAGCACAAACCATCAAGGAAATGCACAGATACAAACTAGACATACTAGGAATACAATAAGCAAGATGGACAGGACAAGGCAGAAGGAAATTAACAACACAGCACACAAAAGATACATAACATGGTCAGGTAATGAAGATCATCATGAAGGAGGAGTAGCATTGATTATAACAAAAGAAGCATCAAGAGCATTGCTGAAATGGACCCCTATAAATGAGAGATTATTATATGCACGCTTCAACTCAAGATTCACGAAGCTGTCTATTATAGTTTGTTATGCAACAACAGAAGCAGCTGAAGAGGAATTAAAAGAAGATTTTTACAACAGCCTCCAAGCAACAGTAGAAACAATACCCAAGCATGATATGCTACTCATCTTGGGCGACTTCATTGCAAAAGTAGATGAAGGAAATGAAGATAGAAGAATCATGGGAAGAGAAGGAATCGTAGAAATAAATGAAAATGGAGAAAGACTGTGCAGTTTCCATGAAGAAAACATGATGACCATCGGAGGGACAATTTTCCAACATAAAAACATCCATAAAGTGACTTGTAGGTCCCCAGATAAAACCACAGAAAACCAAATCAATCACATCTGAACAACAAGTGGAAACGGTCACTACAAGATTTGAGAGCAAGGAAAGGAGCAAATGTAGGAAGTGATCACAACCTTCTGGTAGCAAAAATCAAACTAAAATTAAGGAAAGCCAAAATCAGAGAACACAGAAAGATACGTTTTGATAGAACAAAACTGAAACATCAGCAAACAAGGAATGAATTCTCAATAGTACTTAAGAACCGCTTCAGTGTCCTGTAAGACGAAGCAGAAATGTCCATACTAGAGTTCAATAAAACACTACAGGAAACAGCAAAAGAGGTGCTGGGATATCGGAAAACGGAGAAAAGAGGAATGGATAAGCAAGACCACATGGGAAAAGATAGAGCAGAGAAAAGAAATCAAGAAAAAATTACTGAACACCAAATCACAAAGGCTAAAAGAACACGTTTTAAATAATTATGCACAAAAAGACGGAGAAGTGAAGGAATCATACCATCAAGATAAAAGTCAATACTATGACAACTTAGCAGAAGCAGCAGAGAAAGCAGCATATGCAAATGACATGAAAACCATATACAAAATCACAAAGCAGATGACAGGTAACTTCAGCACAAGATGTGAGAGTGCAGTAAGGATACATAAAGGACAACTGGTCAGTGGATTTCTCCACTGAGAAAAAACTGAAAGATGGAGGGAACACTTTAACACCCTACTAAACAGAACACAAGCAGCACAAACAATAGATATACTTGAAGCAAAAACAGAACTAAACATCAATACAGGACCAACAACAATAAAGTGAAGTAAAGGAGGCAATAAAGAAGCTAAAATTAGGGCACCAGGTGAAGATGAAGTGACTGCTGAGATTTTGAAAGCAGAAGAAACAGAAACACCAAAACAACTTTGCCGGATATTACAACAAATTTGGGATCTAGAAAATGCCCCAGAGGAGTGGAAAACTGGTCTTATAGTAAAACTACCAAAGAAGGGTAACCTCAGAGATTGTGGGAACTGGAGAGGCATTACCCTCCTGTCACTCACCAGTAAAGTATTTTGCAGAATAATCATCAACAGAATTGTACCAGCACTTGAGGAAAAACTTTGGAAGGAGCAGGCAGGATTTAGGAAAGGAAGATCATGCATAGACCACATATTTGTACTTAGACAAATATTAAAACAGGCAAATCAGTGGCATAGCACAACATATGCACTGTGGAAAATCCTAAGATGGCATAAGATAGTGAATATAATCAAAGCCCTATACAAGGGTTTTCAGTGCAAAGAACATACCTCCAGCAGCTTTAGGGTACAAACAGGAGTGAAGCAGGGATGTGTACTATCACCAAAATTATTTATCTTGGCTGTAGGCCGGTTAATGAAGGAGGCAACATCAGACAAACGCAGAGGATTACAATGGACCCTTGACACAGTGCTGGAGGATCTTGACTTTGCGGACGACATCTGTCTACTATCAAGCAGCCAAAAAGATATGCAAGATAAAATAAACAAGCTAGCTCAGAAAGCAAACAACATAGGACTAAAGATCAACGTAGGAAAGACAAAGTTAATGAAGCAAAATGTGAACAACAGAAATGTACTCAGAGTAGATAGCAAGTTAGTGGAGGAGGTCAACAAATTTGTATACCTTGGCAGTAGAGTAGTAGAAAATAGAGACAGCACAGAGGACATCAACACCAGTCTTACTAGAGCAAACCAGGCTTTTGCAATGCTGCAGACTATATGGAAATCTAAAAAAACTAAGCATGAAGATGAAAATCAGGATATTTAAGAGCAACGTTCTAAGTGTACTACTCTTATTGAAGAAAGATGCTGACAATGGTTGGGACATGTGCTCTGAATGACTGACAACTCACTACCAAAAATAGCACTAAGATTGACACCACAGGGGAAAAGAAGTAAGGGTAAAGCAAAAGAGATATGGAGAAGAACAACAGAGAGGATGTTGAGCAATAGAGGGCTCACCTGGGCAAGAGCAGAAAAAAAAAAAAGGCGAAGGACAGGCATTTGAGGAAAACCCTTGCGGAAGCCACATGTGCCCTGGGCACTTAAAGGTTCCGAGAGAGAGAGAGATAGAGAGCAATAGTTGGGTAGTCATTTTGTTATTGCTTTGCGCATGTGCACGTAACTCCTAGCACCCCATACATACAACCATTACAAAGTTGGATGATGGTACTATCTAAGGATATATGTAATTACTACTTGATAACTGCCACTGATAAAATATTTCAATTTGTGAGTTATTTAGTGACTTCCCCTCATATATGGAGAATGAGACAGAAATATATGGTGTGTCAGGTAAGGAATGAGACTGATTCCATAACATTTGATTTTTACAAGATATACTTATTTCTTATATCCTTCCCATGCCGTTAAACATCACATACGGCTTGCAAGGTAGTTCGCCAATTTTTCCTATCTTTGGCGAGCCTTTCACCTCATCAAGGGATTTTATGCCTATTAATTATCTTAACAATGTCCTTTTTAGAGTTTCACGTGGTCTGCCTCTTTTTCTCTGGCCTGCTGTGTTCTACTTGATAGCTTGTTTTGGGATTCATAGATTATTTCTTCTCATCAAGTGACCAACATATGTCTATCTCTTTTCCTTATCACCCATGAAATTGGTTGCTGTTCAGTCATCTGTCTTATTTCAGCATTGTTCTTGAATTCGTTCCACTTGATGCCGAGTATTTTCCTGAGGCATTTATTGTCAAAAGAATATAACTTCTTTTTTACTATTTCTTTAGTTTTTTCCAGCTTTCACATGTATAAATGAGGGTGGATATTACATTTGAATTGAATAGTCTTAACTGGTTTTTGTGCTTATAACTTTTGAATTCCATATAGTTTTTTCCAGCTTTCACATGTATAAATGAGGGTGGATATTACATTTGAATTGAATAGTCTTAACTGGTTTTTGTGCTTATAACTTTTGAATTCCATATAGTTTTTTCCAGCTTTCACATGTATAAATGAGGGTGAATATTACATTTGAATTGAATAGTCTTAATTGGTTTTTGTGCTTATAACTTTTGAATTCCATATGTTCTCAAGATTCTTGAAGGTGGTTGCTGCTTTTGCAATTCTAACTTCCTTTCTGGTGTCACCATCCTGGTCTATGTAGCTGCCAAGGTACGCAAATTGACTAACTTCTTCAATATCTGTCCCTTCTACATGTATTTTTCCATTTTGATTAATGGGAAGTTTCATTATTTTTGTTTTGTCTTTGTTAATTTCAAGTCCTATTTTGCTAGCCAGTGAAGACAGGCTATGTGTTTTCTGTTGCATGGAATTCACATTGTCAATGATAAGAGTTTATGTCATCAGCAAAATCATGACACTCTACTTGGGTCCTATGAAGCCAAACAATGTCCGTTTTATTATGTGATACAGCTGTCCACTTCACAAGCCATCCCCACTCAGAGCTAAATGATGACATACCCACCCTTTACCTAACATCCCCACTAACCTTCAGGCCCGGAGCAATCCGTCCCCCCTGCCCTGCTGACTCATTCATTCATTCATTCATTCGCATGTCCCTTGTGGAACTTTGCCTCCCAAACAGCTCTCCTGTAGGCCTCTCGATTGTGAGCAAGATGGCCTGCTGCTGTTGCATCCATTTCCAGATCGTCAACGATGTCTTGCAGCCATCTTCGTCTTGGTCTTCCTCTTTTTCTTTTTCCCATTATATATCCTTCCAATATGGTCTTCTCTAAATTATCATGACGTTTAATGTGTCCAAAATATTTCAGTTTTCTCTCTTTAATCCTCTTCACTAGCCAGCCTTCTTCAATATTAAGCTCTTGTAGTATAGATATATTTGTTCTTTTTTGTGTCCACGATATTTGCCCTGCTGACTGGCTGAATAAAATAGGTCTCATTACTTAACAGACACACCTTGTAAGATTCATATGGAGAATGACAGTGAGAAATAAGGCTCATATGGAGAATGACAGTGAGAAATAAGATTCACAAGGGGAATGACAGTGAGAAATAAGATTCACAAGGGGAATGACAGTGAGAAATAAGATTTATATGGAGAATGACAGTGAGAAATAAGATTTATATGGAGAATGACAGTGAGAAATAAGATTTATATGGAGAATGACAGTGAGAAATAAGATTTATATGCAGAATGACAGTGAGAAATAAGATTCACAAAGGGAATGACAGTGAGAAATAAGATTTATACGGAGAATGACAGTGAGAAATAAGATTTATATAGAGAATGACGGTGAGAAATAAGATTTATATGGAGAATGACAGTGAGAAATAAGATTTATATAGAGAATGACAGTCAGTAATAAGATTTATATAGAGAATGACAGTGAGAAATAAGATTCACAAGGGGAATGACAGTGAGAAATAAGATTTATATGGAGAATGACAGTGAGAAATAAGATTTATAAGGAGAATGACAGTGAGAAATAAGATTTATAAGGAGAATGACAGTGAGAAATAATACTTATAAGGAGAATGACAGTCAGTAATAAGATTTATATAGAGAATGACAGTGAGAAATAAGATTCACAAGGGGAATGACAGTGAGAAATAAGATTTATATGGAGAATGACAGTGAGAAATAAGATTTATAAGGAGAATGACAGTGAGAAATAAGATTTATAAGGAGAATGACAGTGAGAAATAATACTTATAAGGAGAATGACAGTCACAAATAAGATTTATATGGAGAATGACAGTGAGAAATAAGATTTATATGGAGAATGACAGTCACAAATAAGATTTATATAGAGAATGACAGTGAGAAATAAGATTTATATGGAGAATGACAGTGAGAAATAAGATTCACAAAGGGAATGACAGTGAGAAATAGATTTATATGGAGAATGACAGTGAGAAATAAGATTTATAAGGAGAATGACAGTGAGAAATAGATTTATAAGGAGAATGACAGTGAGAAATAAGATTTATATAGAGAATGACAGTCACAAATAAGATTTATATGGAGAATGACAGTGAGAAATAAGATTTATATGGAGAATGACAGTCACAAATAAGATTTATATAGAGAATGACAGTGAGAAATAAGATTTATATGGAGAATGACAGTGAGAAATAAGATTCACAAAGGGAATGACAGTGAGAAATAAGATTTATATGGAGAATGACAGTGAGAAATAAGATTTATATGGAGAATGACAGTGAGAAATAAGATTTATATGGAGAATGACAGTGAGAAATAAGATTTATATGGAGAATGACAGTGAGAAATAAGATTTATATGCAGAATGACAGTGAGAAATAAGATTCACAAAGGGAATGACAGTGAGAAATAAGATTTATATGGAGAATGATAGTGAGAAATAAGATTTATATAGAGAATGACAGTGAGAAATAAGATTTATATGGAGAATGACAGTGAGAAATAAGATTTATATAGAGAATGACAGTGAGAAATAAGATTTATATAGAGAATGACAGTGAGAAATAAGATTCACAAAGGGAATGACAGTGAGAAATAAGATTTATACGGAGAATGACAGTGAGAAATAAGATTTATATAGAGAATGACAGTGAGAAATAAGATTTATATGGAGAATGACAGTGAGAAATAAGATTTATATGGAGAATGACAGTGAGAAATAAGATTTATATGGAGAATGACAGTCAGAAATAAGATCATCCTGTGACAATTTCAGTTTTTCTTCTGTCCGTGGAATTTGTCCAATTCTTCTGCTCAATATTCTTGCCCATTCCTCTACTTCCTGTCCATGTTTCTACGGCCACAGAAAACTGGGACATACATAACACTAAATGACTATCAAGGACATACATAACATTAAATGACTATCAAGGACATACATAACATTAAATGACTGTCAAGGACATACATAACATTACATGACTGTCAAGGACATACATAACATTACATGACTGTCAACTTCAGTTCCTGTGCTATGTTACATGAATACAAACGGCTTTTCACTCTACTGAAAGTGGAAATAACTGCTAGTAAATCCCATCATCTGTTCTTATGTATCCAAAACATGTGTTACTTGTTCTAGTGTTTTGTCTTTTATATTCACAGTTGTTTCTTGTTCTTCCCTGCTGACCTCTGTCTTCCTAACCTGTATTCTTGGCTTCTGTTTGTGCTATAAGATGCTGTTGTCTTTTGCATTTTTTGCTATCAGCAATATGACACAAATGTGACAACTCGGATTACAAATTATTAAATTTTACATCTCACTGACATTCATACTTCTGTTATTTGACTAGTTTCTGTTGGTTTAATAACACTTCCCGGGTCAAGGATATGAAAATTCATTTTCTGGTTTCCATGCGTTATGGACTGAAAGGCGGATTTTTGCTGTTTTTGATGGTCGTCTTATTCAAACTGTTTCTAGCTTTGTTACTTAAAGTAATTTTTGGTTGTCTGTATTTTTACTGCAAAGTTAATATAACAAAATATTGTTTTCAATCTTCGTAACTTTAAAAAAAAATAGAAACCTCGTGGTTTTAGCTGTCAGGAACGTGTTTACAAGATATCGCCAAGCTGACATTTTGTGGAAATGGCACAGCTCACTTCTCTTGATGACACTGCGATTTACAATGAAATATGCTCTGATTTTTTGTCAGACTACCCCAGTGATGACTAAAAATCACTATTTAACGATTCTAGTAATGAAATTTCTGTGACAGCGATGGATTAAAAATAAGATAACTAGGCACAGCGTCGCCGTGTCAGAAGTGAAAATTCAAGTGACAGTGTGACTGTTATACAATGTCAGGATATGATGCTCCAAGAGTAAGTATTTCACATTTTTCATGTGATATAGTTAGCTGTGATACACCTGTGTAGAGTAACATTGATTCTACATCAGTTCTTGAAAAATTTCTAGGAAATCCTGGTGTTTCAATGAATGTAAACAAACCAGACAGCATAAAGGAAATTTTCAGTACAATGTTTGGTAATGATTTTTTTTAACTGTTAGTTCATGAAAATTTATACTGTGCACATACCCAACAAATGAACAAACCCCCTTTTTGTCTGAAAATTTAACACACTCAGACATGAACAAATTCTTTGGATTGATCATTTTGATGGGCCAGACTAGGAAGCCACACTGGAAAGAGTACCGGGCAACAGACCATCTTCTGGAAACACCAATATTTTCAAAAACAATGAGCTGAGCTAAATTTGAGCATCTTCTGACACTTCTGCATTTCTCTGACAACTCTCAGACATTTCCAGAAACAGGTAAATTAGCAAAATAAAACCTCTGCTGGATTATTTTTTGCCTAAATTTCAAGCGTTGTATAAACGAAAGATGAGAAGAAATGATCAGAGAATCCCAAAACAAGCTATCAAGTGGAACACAACAGGCCAAAGAAAAAAGAGGCAGACCGCGTGAAACTCTAAAGAGGACACTGTTAAGAGAGGCCAAATTAACAGGCATAAAATCCTTTGATGAGGTTGAAAGACTCGCTGAAGATGGGGAAAATTGGTGAACTACTTTGCAAGCCCTATGTGACGTTTAACGTCATGGGAAGGATATAGGATAAGATAAATGGAAGCAGCAGCTTTCGACTGATGAAGGAAAGACAAAAGACTTGTCCGCATGATATCAACAATGCACAACAATGATTGTCTGGAATAGTAAAGGATCATGTCCTGTTGAAGCCTGAGGATGAAAGCACTAAAAAAGCATCATCTAGGAAGTGCAGAGTGTGCTTGGTCAATGAGAAGAGTGAAACAAATTTTTTTTTGTAAAAGTTGTCAAGTCTCATTGCATGCAGATAATTGTTTCACAAGATATCACACACTCAAGAACTACTAGAGGGTCTTGAAAGTGTATCTATCAACCTGGATTAATTTATCTCAATGGTGAGTAGAGATATGATTGTTTTTCTAAGTCCACTCAAAAAAGTTCATTTTTCAGAAAAATGGCTGGGAACTGGAGTTTTTCAGGGTAAATAACTGTGTTCCACAACGTGTTAAGTAGAATGTTGATTTAGCAGAATGCTATATTAAACAGTTTTTGTTGGCTTATTTAGCAGAATTCTATATTAACTCTTTCCATGTGGGAGAAGAAACACGGACGTGTCATGGGGTGCGGGAGTAAAAACGCGGGTCTTGTCTGTAAGTGGGTCTAGTTGTAAAATGTAATGGAAAACAGTAGTTCCATGTACTTCCGTATACTTAATGTTTCAAAGTATAGCTAAATGAATGAAAATTTCATAAATGCAGAGTTTTTTAGGAAAAAAGAAGTAATGTGATGTTTTTAGACACTGATTGTGGCCCGCTCACCATCGGCTAGGTCTAGATTCGCGCTACTTACCCCTACTTACCATCTAAGATGTGTAGATCTACTTGTCGATCTCGTATTGTGACTTCGTATTGCATTCTCGCAGAATGAATGTCTGAACTAACCTCCTAACTACTACTCCAGTTGTCTAAATATGTCTAGATCTACTTAGAAAACATTCAAGAGCAGCGGGGTGGCCATAGGCTATGTCCATACCCCTATCTACATCGTCAAAAACTGAAAAATTTCCATGTGTCGCGTCCTTTTTCTCGCTCGGCATCTCTCGTAACTAGGCATGCATTCTCCATTTGAAAGTGTCACCGGAATCGCAGACGAAATATGTACAATCTAAATGTTACACCGCTTGTTTTAATGAAACACAGAATTGTTGAATTTTCGACCATACGGTAGCTTGGGACCACCGGAAATGTCGAAAATTCGACCATACGCACGGAAAGAGTTAAACAGTTTCTGTTGGCTTATTCAGCAGAATGCTATATCAAACAGTTTCTGTTGGCTTAGTTAGAAGAATGCTACTCTAAACAGTTTCTGTTGGCTTACTTAGAAGAATGCAGCTAGAATGGGGCCTCTGTTCTGAAGCCATGACTGAACACGACACTGTGGAACTGAAGCTCACTAGAAATGGCATCATGATGTGAATGCCACCAGACAAGACAAATGTCATTACAACCACTGCTACTTTCACATGCCACGAGACAAGACAAATGTCATTACAGCCACTGCTACTTTCACATGCCACGAGACAAGCCAAATGTCATTACAGCCACTGCTACTTTCACATGCCATGAGACAAGACAAATGTCATTACAGCCACTGCTACTTTCACATGAAAACTTATCTCTGGCCCATAGGACTAGCTGCTTCACACAGCATTTGGAACTAAAAACACTGATGTGAGATCAAGGATGCCACTGGTTAACAGACCAAACCAGCCAACCAATTCTAATAAAAAACAAACTCCTGCCTCAAGTATAAAAAAAACCCAAAATAAAACAATATATCTGGCCAAAACTGTCATAAACACTCAAGTAGCTCTGGTATCCTTACCTGCATATCCTGGGCCAACGTCTCGTACAAATGTTTAATGCAGTGCCAGTTCTGTCTGCCCAGAGTGTAAGCTACTGCTGGTAAGTTGTATGCACAATGTTTCGTTATTTCTCCATCTACTGTCTGTGCTCGAGATGGGTCTACCATTCCAAGGTAGTTCTCCAACAGTAATTGAGGGACAATATTCTACCAAAAGAAATGTACAAGTCAGCTTATGTATCCAACACTTGCATATAAAGACACAACATACAAGAGAATGGCAAAGCTATTATATTAACGTCCACTATGACTGCTCCAATGTGGCAAAGCTGCTCTAACATACACAATGAATGCACTTGTGTACATCAGGAACAATGGGGAATAACTTTAGCATCATGAAAACATCACCCTACCCGCCAAGAGAAAAATGGGAAATTATAAAGCTACTGTTTTTTTTTCTTGTAAACACTATCAATATTTGAAAATATTATCTCTAGGAATCATAAAGTTTACATCTTTGGCCAGAACTAATGTCTGAAAAGAAGGAGACATCTACAGAATGGTCCAAAAGTCCTTGTGCAGTTTCATACTTTAACAACAAAAGTATAGATAGTGTGAAAATGTAAAGAGAAAGGAGGAGGAGGAGAGAGATTCTCACCTGCTGCTGAGCAAGCGTTGCATCATCAACTCCAAACACTGAGGACATGTCATCTATGAAAGTCAGGTTGCTACTGCTCAAATCTGATGTAGAGACAACAAGCATTCATTATGTTACCAAACTTCTGGACTAACAAGTGACAACAGAACACAAACAACAAAGAAACAACCAGCTGAACAAGTGGGCTACAACAGATATTTGAGGCACCTACATGCAGTTGGATATATTAACTATTAGAAGAATCTACACACAGTTGGATATATTATCTATTTGAAGAATCTACACACAGTTGGATATGTTAACTATTAGAAGAATCTACACACAGTTGGATATATTAACTATTAGAAGAATCTACACACAGTTGGATATGTTAACTATTAGAAGAATCTACACACAGTTGGATATGTTAACTATTAGAAGAATCTACACACAGATTAGAAGAATCTACACACAGTTGGATATGTTAACTATAAGAAGAATCTGCACACAGTTGGATATGTTAACTATTAGAAGAGTCTGCACACAGTTGGATATGTTAACTATTAGAAGAATCTACACACGGTTGGATATGTTAACGATCAGAAGTTGTATATATAACAAAATTACAGCAAACTGTAAATTTTAAGCATTCTTAGACAATCACATGCTGTCATGTGCTAACAGACAGAACAATATCCAGCATAGTTTCATGTGGAGATAAGCTGACAAACTTCTCCAACATAGCAGCTGTATACAATAAAACATTATTTGCATTAAAAATATCGTCACATGTCATTTTTGAAAAAAGTGACAAAATGAGTTTCCTTCATGTATACATGTTACGTGTACAAACCTCTCTCTGTCCAAGATTTTTTTTTCTCTTTCGATGTACAAAAATCTGAACATGGACAGCTTATTTTCAATCCAGTTTATGCCTTTGAAACTGAACTAAGATTAAAACTCATATCTCATGTTATTTAACTTTCAAAGATGGCAAGCATTAAATGCCACACTAAACAAAAACATCCACTTCATGAGATTTTATTACCGTGAATATGCCTCCAACTAATTCAAGACTGTAAAGAAGACCGTGTCAGTAGGCATATCTCTATGTACTTTTATGAAATGACAAAAGAATGTCATGAACAAGCAGAGGATGAGAAAATATGAGATATGTCGTGGTAAATGAAGGAAACATGACATTTTTACTATTTACATGCTAGTTGTGTAGAATTTCCCTGCTACTACAGCTAGCAGAGGGAAGACCTTGAGAAACTGACAAGAATCACATCAGATATGAGGTCCAGGTTTATACCAAGTTTTCATAGCTCTCTTTCAAAGCTCCTGATAGCTGTTTCTCTCTGTTAGTCACACTGCTCCCATTTATACAGATCACCCAATTTTTTCTAGCACAGTTAGATTGAGCCCACTAAGACAGATACACCCACCTCTGTCTAGCACAAAACCTGTCACACTTACGAGGGATGACTGGTAAGTTCTCGGCATAAGGTACAAATGCTTGAAACACAGTTGATATTAGGTGCATTTGTAGATCAGGTCAACGTAAGATTAATCTCACACAAAGTTTCAAGAAATTAACTGCAATCAGTTTTTTTTTTAACAGACAACTGAAGTAGTAAGGGGTGGCAGAAACTGAGAAAATGGATAAAATTTCTCACTGAGCAGTCATTCACTACCTCTGCAATCAAGGGCTTATTTTAGGAGATCCATGAGGATATGGTGGAGACTCTAGGGGAGAGTGCCCCTTCTTACAGCACGGTGAAGAAATGGGCAGTTCAATTCAAACATGGAAGGGAGAGTCTGGAATATGATCCCCGTCCTGGAAGGCCAAGAACAGTAACCACCAATGAAACCACCGTCAGAATCCGTGAATGATATTGGAGGATCGATGACTAACTGAGCAGTACATTGCTACTGAGTTGGGCATCTCCCAGGAATGTGTTCATGCCATTATTCACAATGATCTTCAAATGACAAATGTCCAAATAATCCATTGAACCTTGTCCAGAGAACTTAATCAATCACACCTCGTAAAACTATTCATAAACAAAACAAATAGTGGCCACTTTAATATATGACAAAACTGATCTAATAGCTACTTTCACACACACAACGTGCTCACCAAACTATTTTATGGTTACTTTCTCTTTATCTCTCTCTCACATTCACACACAACATACATGCGCACCAAATATTTTATGGGTACTTTCACACACACACATGTTCACCAAACCATTTTATGGGTACTTTCACACAATCACATGTTCACCAAACCATTTTATGGGTACTTTCACACGCACACATGTTCACCAAACCATTTTATGGTTACTTTCACAGACACACACGTTCACCAAACCATTTTATGGGTACTTTCACACACACACATGTTCACCAAACCATTTTATGGTTACTTTCACACACACACACGTTCACCAAACCATTTTATGGTTACTTTCACACACACACACACACATGTTCACCAAACCATTTTATGGGTACTTTCACACACACACACATGTTCACCAAACCATTTTATGGGTACTTTCACACAAACACATGTTCACCAAACCATTTTGTGGGTGCTTTCACACACACACACACACGTTCACCAAACCATTTTATGGTTACTTTCACACCCACACACACACATGTTCACCAAACCATTTTATGGTTACTTTCACACAAACACATGTTCACCAAACCATTTTATGGTTACTTTCACACCCACACATGTTCACCAAACCATTTTATGGTTACTTTCACACACACACATGTTCACCAAACCATTTTATGGTTACTTTCACACACATGTTCACCAAACCATTTTATGGTTACTTTCACAGACACACATGTTAACCAAACCATTTTATGGTTACTTTCACACACATGTTCACCAAACCATTTTATGGGTACTTTCACCAAACCATTTTATGGGTACTTTCACACACACACACGTTCACCAAACCATTTTGTGGGTACTTTCACACACACACACACACATGTTCACCAAACCATTTTATGGTTACTTTCACACACACACACACGTTCACCAAACCATTTTATGGTTACTTTCACACACACACACATGCTCTCCAAACCATTTTATGGGCACATACACACATGCTCACCAAAACATTTATGGGTAATTCACACACAACATGATCAAACCATACATGGCTACTTTTACACACAACAAGCTCACTCAACCATTTGTGGGGGGAGATGGACGGACGGGGACACCCCCACATGCTCACTCAATCACTTGTGGTTCCTTTCACATACACAACATGCTCACTGAACCACTTGTGGCTACTTTCACATACACAACATGCTCACTCAACCACTTGTGGCTACTTTCACATACACAACATGCTCACTCAACCACTTGTGGCTACTTTTACATACACAACATGCTCACTCAACCACCTGCGGCTACTCACACACACAACACATACAAGAGCTCACCTTGAACAACTCCACCCACAACAGCAAGATGCTGCTCCCCAAGATGCTGTCCCAGAACGTGGGTGCTGCCAATGTGGGCCACAGTCTCATCTGGCACATCGCTGACGGTACTCACGCTGGCTGTGTGAATCCTCACACCAGACTTCTCAACTTCTGAGGTTATGTACGATGATGATGATGATGACATGGATATACTGTCCCCAAGTGCCAGGTCAGAGAAGGCATCTGTAACCTGGTCAGCCACACTCTTGGTGGTGGATCCTGAAATACTGACACTCATTTCTGATGCATAGACCTTTTTTGATTCTTCATCTTTCACCTTGGCCACAACATGTATATTGGTGGGCTGGCCATTGATGATGTCAAAGTCTATATTGACTTCAGGAAGAGGAGAGCGCCAGTACTGAAACGTGTTGAAGTTGTTATCCAGATGTACATGCACTCTGCCAGAAGATGGGTCATCTCCACATCCCATCTGCTGGACTGGTTTATCCTCTATAAATACACTATCATCTGACTGGTCACCGCAGCTCTTCAGAAAAGGCACAGAATTCTTGTCCCCGCCTCCCACCGTGACAGCACTATCTGTCCACCCCTCCCCCACACTACTATATATGCTAGCATCTTTCTCATCACAAATTAACTTTCTAATATCACCTGTGTCTTGGCTGGGTAGCTGTGAAAGTGGCCCGGACTCTTGCACAGCTGTGTCACTCACACTTGCACTATTGCTGCTAATATCACAGGAAGAAGTCTGGCAGCTGCCTTGGTTACATATATGACTACCTGGAAGCTGTCTGTTGTCTTCTAAGGCAGTGGAAGCCACGCTAGAAGTACTACATGCTGCACTCTCAGAACGAAGTTCTTCTACTGACTTTTCATGGACACTGAACACAAGTCTTCCTCCACTATTTTCTTCTCCGCCGCCGCTATCTACAATCATCTCCTCATCCACCCTCTGATTGTTGTTGCTGGTGTCAGCATCACCTTTACCACCCAACATGGCTGAATCTGTGTCAGACTCTGCGCATGTACCCGCAGGATCTAACAATTCAAGCTTGAATGTGTCTGAATGACTACTCTCAACTTGGCTGGCTTTCTCTGAACTTGTTTTAACATCCCTGTGGTCGACATCATCATCTCCATCAGAGCTGAAACATATTTAAAATGTCGGTGTAATCATTAAAGTATACAGATAAAGAGAAAGCAAAAGGACATGTGTCTCAGAGTGGCACTACAAAGTCAAAAACACAGGAGCAAGACAGATTTCAAAAATTACCAAGAAAGTGTAGGAAGACTGGCAATCAGAAGTAGGACACATTAACAGGTGCAAGGCAGGTAGGAGACAATAACATGTGGAAGACTGATAGGAGACAATGAAAATTGGAGGACTGGTAGGAGACGATGACAAGTGGAAGACTGGTAGGAGACAATGAAAATTGGAGGACTGGTAGGAGACGATGACAAGTGGAAGACTGGTAGGAGACAGTGACAACTGGAAGACAGGTAGGAGAAACTGACAAAGTGGAAGACTGGTAGGAGACAATGAAAACTGGAGGACAGGTAGGAGACACTGACAAAGTGGAAGACAGGTAGGAGGCAATAACAAGTGGATGATAGGTAGGAGACACTGACAAAGTGGAAGACAGGTAGGAGACAATAACAAGTGGATGATAGGTAGGAGACACTGACAAAGTGGAAGACAGGTAGGAAACACTGACAAAGTGGAAGACAGGTAGGAGACAATGACAAAGTGGAAGACAGGTAGGAGGCAATAACAAGTGGATGATAGGTAGGAGACAATGACAAAGTGGAAGACAGGTAGGAGACAATAACAAGTGGATGATAGGTAGGAGACACTGACAAAGTGGAAGACAGGTAGGAGACAATGACAAAGTGGAAGACAGGTAGGAGACACTGACAAAGTGGAAGACAGGTAGGAAACAACCAGCAGAAGCCAGAAAGCAAACACTGAAAAACAGAGGCAGTTAGAAGACACTAACAAGTGGAAGACAAGTAGGAAACAATGATATGTGGAAGACAGGAAGAAGACACTAACAAGTGGAAGACAAGTAGGAAACGATACGTGGAAGACAGGAAGAAGACAACGACAAGCAAAAGACAGGGAAAAGAGAATGACAAGCAGAAGACAGGGAGAAGAAAATGACAAGCAGAAGACAGGGAGAAGAAAATGACAAGCAGAAGACAGGGAGAAGAAAATGACAAGCAGAAGACAGGGAGAAGAAAATGACAAGCAGAAGACAGGGAGAAGAAAATGACAAGCAGAAGACAGGGAGAAGAAAATAACATGCAGATGACAGGGAGAAGATAATGACAAGCAGACGACAGGAAGGATGAGACAATTACAAGTGGAATAAGAAAAAACAAGAGAATGATAAGTAGAAGACAAGGCACAAGGACAAATGCAAAACAAGGATGATATCATAACAAGCAGAGAAATGACTGGATAAAACTTGCTGAAATATGGAAATGAAAAGCTGGTCCCACTGTTTAGGGGGAACAGAAAGAAAAGAAAACCAATATTTAACTACACGTGACCTCAAGTTGGCTGTAAACTACAAAGTTTTAGGAGCACAGTGAATTCCAGAGAAAAGCTGTAAAGGCGCATGATATCAAGGCACAAATGTCACCAACGCCACAGATAAAATCTACACATAAAATGTGGAGAAATATCCAATTTACCTATCTGCTTACACTGATAGCAGTAAGATCTATACTGTTCAAAAAACAGAAATGCAACAAATAAGATGTTATGATTTAAACTGGTTTGCTAATCATACAAGAGCAAATTTCCTGAAACGTTCACCTGGGCATCAATTTCACCTGCTAACCTGAACTGTACTCAGCAGATGATTCACAAGCACAGATCCCCTGGGAACATCCGTGTTAAGAGCACACTTATCTTAACATAGTGTTTGTCAGACAGGGAACATAGATCTGTTTGATTAAAAACTCTGACTTATTTCTGTAGCCCAGAAACTTGTAGCAATCAACACTAATTGTAATTGTTATTTTTGTAAAATGTAATGTCAGGTTGGTGGACAGATGGGGACATGGAGATCTCTGGCGGGGATGAGGGAAGTCTGGTGTGAAACCAATGAATCCAGGACGTGACAAGCCTATGGGTCTTTACAACAATGGCTATCAGAATGATGTAAACAAAACAGAGCCAGCAGACTACAGGTGGCAGGGAATTGATATCGTTGAAGCACTCATCAGATTCCTCATCTCAAAGTCAGAGTGTCTTTGTGGAACTGTCCCCAAACCAACTGACATGGAGAAGGGACTTACATACAGCCACTAGAGGCTGGAAAACAAAGTTTTGGCCAGGCCAGCCTACACCACTGTCTTCATGGCAGTCCGAGCAAGACCACAGAAGTTGGAAAACAACTTGGAAGTAGCGACCATCGACCGGTCTTCCTGACAATAGAAAATGAACTCTTTAACATCAGTAGCCCTCTCCCCAGATGGAACAATAAAAAAGCAAACTGGACAATGTACAGACATCGTACAGGTATCCTGGTGGGACAGTTGTCCATAGCAGGTAAGGATATTAACAGCATAGTGAAGGAATTCAATGCTTGTATCCTTCAGGCCGCTTGTGAAACCATTCCCAGAGGAGCTCGCAGGGACTATAAACCATACCGGTCTAGTGAGCTGGGAAGAAAACATGATGATGTGGAAGCAGCTCGAAAGCAAGCAGAAAATAGACCATGCCAAGAACACCACAATAATTACCAACATTCTAAGGCCACATTTCAGACAGCCAAGCTGCAAGCCAGACGGGAAAGTTGGAGAGAGAAAACAAAGTCCCTAAACTTTGAAAAGGATGGAAGGAAACTGTGGAAACTAATCAAACAGTTAAATAATGAGAGTACTGGAAGAAGTACAAAGATTACACTAATAGAGGATGGGAAAACTCTTACAGGTAAGCAGGTAGCAGATCACTTTGCTCGCATGTTTGCACAGGACTGCAACATTTATATCCATCCAGAGAAAGAGCGTGCAGTGCGCATTGACCCACAGAAAGAAGAGGAACAAGTCAGAAAAGTGGAGGTCAAGGATGCACCAATCACACGCAGTGAGTTAGACCTAGCAGTCAGTAAACTGAAACCAAGGAAATCACCAGGACCAGATGGAGTGTCCAATGAAATGATCAAGAACCTGGGAATGGCAGCAATGGGAAAGCTGTTGGATATTTTCAATATGTGCTGGAGCACAGATAAGTTACCTCAAATCTGGAAGGAAGCAAACATGGTACCACTGCTAAAGCCAGGGAAAAACAGTGATACTGCCTCCAGCTACAGGTCAATCAGTCTCACTAGCTGCCTATGCAAAACGATGAAACGCATCATTGACCCGAGGCTAAAATGGTACCTAGAAAGTGAAAACCTTCTCGTTCCACAACAAGCAGGATTTAGGCAGTACTACAGTACGGAAGATCAAGTGACCTATCTCTCTCAAGAGACTGAGGATGTATTCCAAGAGAAAAACCTTGTACTAGCAGCGTGGATAGACCTAAAGAAAGCCTTTGATAAAGTATGGAAAAAAGGTCTGCTGTGGAAACTAAGACACTGTAATGTGAATGGAAGACTGTACAACTGGATAAAGTCCTATTTACACAACAGAAGAGCTAGAGTAGTAATGGATGGACACAAAAGCCAGAAAGTACTTCTGCGACACGCTGTACCACAAGGGGGAGTCCTTTCACCTACAGTATTCCTTGTATTCATTAATGACCTGGTCAAGGAACTTCCCTATGGAATCACAGCGGCACTGTATGCAGATGATCTGGTCATGTTGTGCACAGATGAATATGCGACAGTTGCTACACAGAGACTCCAAAGAGCAGCAGACATCTTGACATCATGGACACACAAATGGTGTGTAAGTATCAACACAGAGAACTCAAGTACTACTCTGTTCACCCTCTCATCTAAACAGAAAGCAGGTAAGATCTTTGTAAATGAAATATCCTTAAGGATGGACAACCAACCCACTTACTTAGGAGTGACTCTTGACTCAAAGCTGATCTGGAAGCAACACATCAACCGTGCAGAAGCAAAAGCCAGAAGAAAACTAGCCATATTAAGAAAATTAAGTGGAACCACATGGGCTCTAGTGAAAGAATCTTCAAGAATGTATATCAGCAAAGTATTCTACCACATTTAGAATATGGCTCAACATCTTGGTGCACAGCATCAAACACTACGCTGCATAATCTAAACAAGGTTCAAAATCAGTCACTACGGATTATCACAGGTGCCATGAGGTCCACACCAATAGTAGAAATGCAGAAAATGGAGTTCAAGCGCTAAAGGAACGTAGAGACACAAAGGTCATGACCATGGGAGAGAAATTCCTTAGCTCTGTAAGCCATCCCCTGAAGGAGAGATTCAATAACTTGGCATTAGGACGGCTTAAAAGAAGCAGCTTCATTCACCAGGCCAGGCGTATGCGTAAGCTGATACCTGACCTTCCAACTGTAGTCGCTCCATTATCATCTGTACCAGAGCATACACCATGGAAAGAAGCAGATTATACACAAATAACTATTCAGACTGAAGTGAAAGGTGTGCAGAATGGTGAGATGCAAAGCAGTCTTGTAAGATCAACAGCCACACTTAGTGTGCTAGATGACAAATATCCATGTGACACCTGGATATGTGTGTATACAGATGGATCTGCACACAATGCCATAAAGAATGGAGGGGCAGGAGCACATATTGAATATCCAAACAACACCACTGACAAGATTTCCATACCCACTGGAAAATACTGCAACAACTTTGATGCAGAAGTTAGGGAAATTATTGCTGCAGTTGAAAAACTATCAGACCCCAGAATTGATATGTGCCCTGTAGTAATTCTCACAGATGCAAGATCAGTACTGGAAGCTCTTCAGTGCAACAAACTACCAGACCTTAAGGATGCCTTGTCAAAAATTGGCTTACAACATGGAGTCACTTTGCAATGGATTCCCTCCCACTGTGGGATACCAAACAATGAGAAAGCTGACCATCTGGCCAAAGAGGGCACTGAAATGGAGCAACCAGACATACCAATCACCTATAATCAGAAGAAAAGCATGATAAAAACCTACAGGAAGCCACAAACACCACCACATTATGACTATCACATGCTAAACAGAAAGGAACAAGTCACCATCTTCCGTCTCCTAACAGGACACACCCGACTCCGAAGTCATATGTGTACAAAGTTTAAGGTTGGTACTACTAATCTATGTACATGTGCCCAGGTGCCCCAAACTGTGGAACATATCCTCCAGAACTGTACCAACTATGAAACACAGAAATAATTACTGGCCCAGTGAAACCACTAAAGAAGATAAGCTCTACGGTTCCATACATGAATTACAAAAAACAGTGAAATTTATCCAAGAGACAGGACTGCAGGTATAGACAGACAATGCGAACGAAGAAGAACAACAACAAGCACAGAAAAGCGACACTAGTCAAAACAGCATTTTTGATAGTAACTCACGACAGGTTCACGAGAATTGCTTGAAACATACTGAACACAAAACTCACTAATCATGTTATTGAATGCCTATAAAAGATTGAGGCTCCTCAAATCAATTCATTTGAAAATTCAATGTGAAGGTATGGCTCATCTCACTACAGAATGACTCATCATTATTGGAGGTTTACAGTCTGGACAGCCATAATTGTAGTGGCCAGACAATTTAATGTGGTTATAGGCACCATTAGTCACCTTTGGAGACGATTTCAAGAAACTGGCTCAGTTGCAGACCAGCCGCGCAGTGGAAGACCCATAGTCACAACTGTTGCTGAAGATCGCTCCATACGTCTGCATCACCTTAGGAATCAATTTGCATCTGCGTTCTCAACAGTCCAGTCAATGACAGCAGCTCGTTGAGTTTCAGATCAAAAGGTCAGGAACCAGGTGCATGACAGTTCTTACGGACCGGCATCGCCAGAACCGACTGCAATGGGCAAACCAGCATTGTCAATGGACCATTGTGAATGATTGGAGAAGGGTTTGGTTTAGTGATGAATCATTCTTTCCGCTCCTCACTAACAACAACGTCCAGACCATTCCATCGCCATCCATGTCAACAGACATGAACCCAATAGAAAACATGGGATGAACTCAACAGACAAGTCCGCCAGTGAGACGTGGCGCCAACCAATCTCCAACAGTTGTCTCTTGTACTGCGGGAAGGGTGGGCAGTCACCCCACAACAGATCCAACAGCTAAATGGATCCATGTCAGGTAGATGTTCTCTGATACAGGCCAAGAGGACATACACCTTACTGAAACGTTGGCCTCAGTTGCAAAGAATAAAAGTCCAAACCAAATTTAATGAGCTAAGTCTTAAAGTTTCTTCATGCCAAGATTGAAATATTAAATCCATAAAATCAAATTTTGATACAAGTTTGAAATTTGGTGTCCATTACGACTACAGTAGTGTTGCTTTTCTTTTTTTTGAACAGTATATTTACTTTGCAGCAAGATATCAATCTTACCTATCTAAATAAAGTGTCCACAATAAAATATCCACCTTATCCATCTACAATATAAAATGTCTATTTACATTAAATATGTCTGCAATGAGATACATATCCTAACTCTGTACGCTTATATAAAATGGCTAGAGTGAGATACATATCCTAACTCTGTACACTTATATAAAATGGCTAGAGTGAGATACATATCCTAACTCTGTACGCTTATATAAAATGGCTAGAGTGAGATACATATCCTAACTCTGTACGCTTATATAAAATGGCTAGAGTGAGATACATATCCTAACTCTGTACGCTTATATAAAATGGCTAGAGTGAGATACATCCTAACTCTGTACACTTATATAAAATGGCTAGAGTGAGATACATATCCTAACTCTGTACGCTTATATAAAATGGCTAGAGTGAGATACATATCCTAACTCTGTACGCTTATATAAAATGGCTAGAGTGAGATACATATCCTAACTCTGTACGCTTATATAAAATGGCTAGAGTGAGATACATCCTAACTCTGTACGCTTATATAAAATGGCTAGAGTGAGATACATATCCTAACTCTGTACACTTATATAAAATGGCTAGAGTGAGATACATATCCTAACTCTGTACACTTATATAAAATGGCTAGAGTGAGATACATATCCTAACTCTGTACGCTTATATAAAATGGCTAGAGTGAGATACATATCCTAACTCTGTACGCTTATATAAAATGGCTAGAGTGAGATACATATCCTAACTCTGTACACTTATATAAAATGGCTAGAGTGAGATACATATCCTAACTCTGTACACTTATATAAAATGGCTAGAGTGAGATACATATCCTAACTCTGTACACTTATATAAAATGGCTAGAGTGAGATACATATCCTAACTCTGTACGCTTATATAAAATGTCTAGAATGGGACAGCTATCTTACATCTCTACACTCATATAAAATGTCTAGAATGGGACAGCTATCTTACCTCTGTGCACTTATATAAAATGTCTAGAATGGGACAGCTATCTTACATCTCTACACTCATATAAAATGTCTAGAATGAGACAGCTATCTTACCTCTGTGCACTTATATAAAATGTCTAGAATGGGACAGCTATCTTACATCTCTACACTCATATAAAATGTCTAGAATGGGACAGCTATCTTACCTCTCCATACTTCTAAAACTCAAGCTCCCATCTTCGTTGACAAACAGACCTGTTCTTTCAGCATCAGCAAATGTAGATATGAAAGGTCCTAGCTGCTGAAATGCTGACATTCGTACCTACAGAGGCCAAGTACAGGACAATAAGCAATAATCTCAGTGTCACTAAACAACCTGGAGACTAGAACAGCAACTAGCTCAAATGATCACATCATAAACTTGATATATGCCATGTAACTCCCTACATGTGTTACAATGAAGTATGTATGGTTACAATGAAGTATGTATGGTTACATCTGAAAAGTCTGTACTGGGCAGCACACATAAATCCTGCCACAAAATAACATAGGCCCCATTAATATTAACCTAGTTATCTTACGTATGCTTGTCCCTTATACAGTGTTCTCCATCGTACAATGTTCTCCTTCGTACAGTGTTCTCCCTGACTTGCTTGTCCCTCATACAGTGTTCTCCCTGACTTGCTTGTCCCTCATACAGCATTCTCTCTGACTTGCTTGTCCCTCATACAGCGTTCTCTCTGACTTGCTTGTCCCTCATACAGCGTTCTCTCTGACTTGCTTGTCCCTCATACAGCGTTCTCTCTGACTTGCTTGTCTCTCATACAGCGTTCTCTCTGACTTGCTTGTCCCTCATACAGCGTTCTCTCTAACTTGCTTGTCCCTCATACAGCGTTCTCTCTGACTTGCTTGTCTCTCAGTTTTCTCCCCAACTTGCTTGTCCCTCATACAGCGTTCTCCCTGACTTGCTTGTCCCTCATACAGTTTTCTCCCTAAACTGTTTATCCCTCATAGTTTTCTCCCTGGGTCGCTTGTCCCACGACTGTTCAACGACACCAAAGATTCTGATTATGTGGACAGCAGATTTTATTTACATTTTTCAGGTGAGTGGTGTTTATAATCTTCTACATTTTCTGACTAGATCTATCATCTTGTCTCTTAAATATATTTCACTGGGTTTTTTTTACTAACAGTTCATGTATGGAACCATAGAGATAATCTTCTTTGGTGGTTTCAAAGGGGCAAGTAATTGATGTTTATGATAATGGTGACAATAGTGAAACTGCTAACACTGCACTTTGTGTGATTCAAGAATAATAAATGCCAACATTCCTGGCTGGCATTTGTATTAGCAAGGAAGTGTGATGTTTCCACGAGCGTAAAGTTGCTTTGACATTGCCAAGGAGTTTACCACATTAAAATAAAAACCTATTAATTTGGACATGAGCATCATCATACCACCACCAGTCCATGCCACAAAATGCTATTTTTATTTCTGGCATAATAAATCTAACACTATCTTTGTAACTGCTGTACATGAGATTTTGGAGTTTATCACTGATCTGGACACTATCATCACATCACCATCACTACTGCCACAATCACCACCACCACCACTATTATAACTGTCAAGACCATGAGCACTGTCATTATCACTTGTGATTACCTTTACTCTCATCATACTATCATTATTCATCAATGCCACTATTTTCACCATCATTAATCATAACTTGTTAATTCTACTCATTTTCTTGCATGTGAAAATAATTCACCATGGGACAAGTGATGAAATTTATTAAAATAACCCTAAAGAGGTTGATGAAAGATTATTTGCAGGAAACTATTTTGTATCTGGGACCCGAACCCCCACACGTGTGTATTATACATGGAAATGCTGCTCACCCATCTGGACTGATCACAGAGAAGATTCACAAAGAGGTTTGCTAGCTCTGTCCGCCTGGTGTCCAGGGAGCAGGCACAAGAAACACTCACAAAGCACTCGGCACATGCTTTCCTCACACCCCAAACACCATCTTCACAAAGGTAGAAAAATTTGGGCAGCTGTGAACAAAAATATATGAATGACTTCAGGTAACTACTCTGGCAAACAAAATATTTGACTGACTTTAAGCAAGTAACTACTTTGGCAGACAAAATATTTGACTGACTTTAAGCAAGTAACTACTCTAGCAGCAAAATATGTGATAGACTTTAGGTGACTTTTTAGAAAGCAAAATAACATGCTTACTAGGCAATTATAAATTCTTATCCAGCCAATGGCCATAATCTACCTTTTTTTAAAAAAGAAACTAAAATCAAAACACCACCAACTGTATGAACCTATCCTGTAGTTATAGTTTTTATCATTTTAATCCTGTAAATTTGAAAAGCAAGTCACTTTCTGGTTTAAAAAAAAAAAATAGTGACTGTACCGTATGATTAAAAAAATGTTCAGTTTTAGTGTTTGCTTGAGAGGGTAGAGAGCCAACCACAAATTATCATGTTTTGTTGGTAGGTTTTAGAGCCAACCATAAATTATCATGTTTTGTTGGTAGGTTTAGAGCCAACCATAAACTATGTTTTGTTAACAGGATTCAAGTCAACCTTAAATTATCATATTCTGTTAGTGGGATTGGAATCAACCTTAAATTATCATATTCTGTTAGTGGGATTGGAGTCAACCTTAAATTATCATGTTCTGTTAGTGGGATTGGAATCAACCTTAAATTATCATGTTCTGTTAGTGGGATTGGAGTCAACCTTAAATTATCATGTTCTGTTAGTGGGATTGTAATCAACCTTAAATTATCATGTTCTGTTAGTGGGATTGTAATCAACCTTAAATTATCATGTTCTGTTAGTGGGATTGGAATCAACCTTAAATTATCATGTTCTGTTAGTGGGATTGGAGTCAACCTTAAATTATCATGTTCTGTTAGTGGGATTGGAGTCAACCTTAAATTATCATGTTCTGTTAGTGGGATTGGAGTCAACCTTAAATTATCATGTTATGTTGGTGGGATTGGAGCCAACCATAAATTATATTCTGTTCGTGGGATTAGTCAACTAATTTATCACATTTTGACTACACAAACCAAAATTAACACTTGTAGCCTAACAACATTTGCTGTAACAACCATATGAGAAATATTTTTCAATTTGTTATCTTGAATCTTCCACACTAGAAATATTAAACCACAGTTTAAGCAAATCTGTTTCACTTACCAAAATGTCCTCACAATTCTTCACACCAACTACACCAGCAACCTCCCCAAAGTTTGCTGCACACACCTGCAATAGGGCAAATCACAGGCCATACTCTTAACTACTCTATTCTGTGCTCACAAAGAAAATCACTTATTCTGTCCAATCTGCACATCATACACGGACATATTCAATACAAGTAGATCCTCAGTGTCCCTCCCTTACAGCGTTACCATTTGATATTTTAAAAAATCTGCGCTGATATCAATATTTTCTTTGTTCTTCCAGACTTAAATATTACTAAAACAAGCGGCTGACTGAAGCTGTGCCTGTACCACAGAGACACTAGCTAACAATTCTGAAACACAGGCACTACCTAATAATTCAGACACATACAATCACTAGCTAATAATTCAAACACACACAGACACTATCTGATAATTCAGAAATACAGACATTCATTCATCTGCTTGTCCCTTGCAGAACTTTGCCTCCCAAACAGCACTCCTGTAGGCCTCTCGGTTGTGAGCAAGATGGCCTGCTGCTGATGCATCCATTTGCAGATCATCAACGATGTCTTACAGTAATCTTCACCTTGGTCTTCCGCTTTCTTTTTCCCATTATCTACCCTTCCAAGACGGTCTTCTCTATATTATCATGACGTTTAATGCGTCCAGAATATTTAGTTTTCTCTTTTTAATCCTCTTTACTAGCCAGCCTTCTTCAATATTAAATTCTTGTAGTATAGATATATTTGTTCTTTTTTGTGTCCATGATATCTGAAGAACTCTTCTGCAGCATTTACATTCAAAGGCATTTTTGCGTTTCTCAGCTGTTTTGTTAAGTGTCCAGGTCTCACAGGCATATGCTGCGATGGGAAAGATGCATGCCCTTAAACATCTTATTTTCCTGGTTCTGTCTGCTCCTCTCCACAAATTCTTTAGTTGTTTTACTTTTAATTTCCCTCATTGTATCTCCATTACTAGTTAGTAGTGATCCAAGATGTTCAAAACTCTCCACTTCTTCCAGTTTTTCCTCATTGACAAATATTTCAGCACAACATAAATACAGAAACTAGCTAATAATTCTGACATGTACAAGCACTACCTGATAATTCAGACACACACAGACACTGGCTAACAATTAAGACAGACACTGGCTGACAATTAAGACAGATGCAGACAATGGCTGACAATTAAGACAGATGCAGACACTGGCTGACAATTCAGATAGATGCAGACACTGGCTGACAATTCAGACAGATGCAGACACTGGCTGACAATTCAGACAGACAGGCTGACAATTCAGACACACACAGACAAGCTGACAATTCAGACACACATACAGACACAGAAAAAACCCTGCCGTTATGGAATCTTGCAACAATTGTAACCAAAAACTTGGCAAATAACTATGCGAGCCCCATGTGACATTTAATGGTACAGGAAGTCTATGGGAATTTTTAAAAAAAGCAATGGAAATAGCATACATTCTTGTTTTATGCCTGTTCCAACCTGGAACCATTCGCTCATTCCTCCTGTGTTGACTGCACAAACATATCCGTTGCAGAGATCCTCTTCTTCTTCTTCTTCGTTCACTTCTACCACCAAAAACCGCACTGTGAACCTACTGAATTCACGCCTGTGATCCTCGTTAGGTCCCGTGGTCCCCTGTGTGGTTCAAAATAGACCACACGAGATCCACGAAAGGACCACAAGGGGTTCAGAGTATCACAGTGCTTTAGCCTGTATTCTTGGTGGGTCTCGGAAGCGGGATTGCGTGACACCGTGGTTTTCATTGCACCAGTTTAGTCTAGGGTTGGGCAGATATCCTTAATGAAGTTGACAATTTTAGATGGCATTTCACATACTCTTAAAATTTTCCACAATGAATCTCTGTGTATGCTTTCAAAGGCCTTTTTAAAGTCTATGAAGTTCAGGATTAATGGTTTTTTTGCTTTTCAATATATTAAAGTAGTACTCTTAGAGTAACTGTATAAAAGGTTTGTCCCATAAGTAATGAGACACTTTATTCAGCCAATCAGCGAGGGGGGGCACACACCAGATTCTCCAGGCCTGAAGGTTTGCAGGGGGCGCTAGGTAAAAGGCCCATATCTCATCTGGCTCTGAGCTTTTACAGAGTGCGGATTGCTTGCAAAGTGGGCAGCTGTTTAAGCGTCTGTTAATGGTTAAAATGCAGGAGTGTCGAGCAGCAATAAATCTGAACAAATCCACGACCAAGATGCTTATTATGCTATAGAAAGCCTATAGGAAGGATGCTTTATCGAAAGCACAAGTATTTTGGTGGCACAAGGTGTTCAAGAATGGAAGAGAAAGCGTCGAGGATGAACACACAGGGCGCCCATTAAATGTGCAAATCAAAGAAGAAATCAATGCTCACTGTCTTTTTTACTATAAAGGTGTTGTCCATAAGAGGTTCGTACCACCCGGACAAATGGTCAATGCACCATTTTATGTGGAAGTGCTTAAACGGCCGAAACACAGAGTCGCGTGCGTACGCACAGCCATGGCCAACAATCTGGGTTCTTCACCACAACAATGCGCCACACCATGTGTCGCTGCTTGTGAGAAGAGTTTCTGGCGAAATAAACCGTGGCAACGCTGTGGAAATCTCCCTACAGCCTGGACTTGGCCTCGGCTGACTTCTTTTTATTTTCCCAGCTGAAATCAAGCTTGAAAGGCCACCATTCTGGGACTTTTACTGACGTGCAAGCTGCCATGCCAAGTACTTTGAAAGAGATTCCTGTTCAAGACTTGCAGGTGACCTACAACGTGTGGCAGAACCGCTGGCAACAGTGTACTGATGCTCAAGGATGTTATTTCAAGGACTTTTAATTATATGTAAGTGTATCTTGAAGATCAAATTTTATGGAATCAGTCTCATTACTTAATGAACACACCTTGTATATAGCCTTAATATAATGTACTCTCTTATGCACTGTCAGTAAATAGATTAACTAATGATAGAAACTTTGCCATCTTACAAGCAAGTTAAAAGTGCAGCATGTGGGAGCTAGGCAACTCCTCTGGCAGATTTTATACTTGACTGGAAGAGTCTGGCACAGTAATAACAAACAACTTGTCTGAAACAGCCACATCAGAGATATCACAGACAGCAGGTGACATCACAATGACAACATCTGGTTTGACTCACCTTTCTCACATGGAACAGAGGGTCTGTGCACATTTCACTAAACCTTGGCAGGAACAGTCGTTCTGTTATATCCTTCCCCAACAGCACTGCCATTTTGCTCATTAACTGCAAGGCAAGAAGCTATTATATAAACACACATCTCCTACTTGTCCACTACATGCAAATCTATATATCTCTGCTATAGCAGACAGAACAGCTACACGTCTCTCCAGATCACCTGTAGTAGTGGTATTTATTCATTTTTAAGTTCTGGGTGAATCACAACTCCCTGATATGTGCAAGTTACCAACATAAATCCTACCCATGGATGCATACATACATGTATGCTACTAACAGTCACGAAAATCCATATATCTTACAGAGACAACCATGTGGCAGCTGCCTACAAATATCACATACTCTCAGCAATCAACATTATCACATTACAAGGCAGCAAGGCTCTCACAGTGGTGGAGCTTGCTGAGAAACTTGAAATGACAGCCTGCCGGGAGACACTTAAGCTGTATGAAAGTCTGAAGAGGATACAAATTTTCCCTAACAGACAGAACTATAACTGATGATCATTACTGTATATCAAAGTAACCATTAAGTTTCTCTGCTGCTGTAAAAAAAAATAGAAAACATCAAAACAGAGTTGTACACTATCATGATAGCAGCCATTACATATTTGTGTGATCAAGCAGGCGCTACTTAAGATGACTGATGCTGACTAGCGAGGGCTAAGCTTGGTGAAACACTAAAAATAGACTGCAATGTTAACATTTCCACATGTTCACAGATTCCCTACACAGCAAATACATATATGCACACATTCTCTCTGCCCTACACATCAAATATATATATGCACTCTCTGCCCAACACATCAAATACATATATGCACACACTCTCTCTGCCCTACACAGCAAATACATATATGCACTCTCTGCCCTACACATCAAATACATATATGCACACACTCTCTCTGCCCTATACATCAAATACATATATGCACACACTCTCTCTGTCCTATACAGCAAATACATATATGCACACTCTGCCCTACACAGCAAAAACATATATGCACACTCTATCTGCCCTACACAGCAAATACATATATGCACACTCTCTCTCTGCCCTATACAGCAAATACATATATGCACTCTCTGCCCTACACATCAAATACATACACACACTCTCTCTCCCTACACAGCAAATACATATATGCACACTCTCTCTCTGCCCTATACAGCAAATACATATATGCACTCTCTGCCCTACACATCAAATACATACACACACTCTCTCTCCCTACACAGCAAATACACACACACTCTCTCTCCCTACACAGCAAATACATACACACTCTCTCTGAAAGAAAATAAATGACTTGAGGTTACAACTGATATATTTCCTTTCACACAAAAAATGAGCACACTTCGCTGTATGTGTGTCCTCAAGTTTAAAAAAAAATGTGCTAACCTCTATTTTAAAAAAACAGGCACTTCATTTTCATTGACAGCAAACTTGACTGATACAGAGATGACTAGGCGTCACTTTAGAATACTTACAATGTAAGTCTACAAGCATCAAAATACTAAGTCTACACCAGCAGCAATAAGTAAAAGTCTACATTAACATCAAAATAAATTACCCTGATCGGAAATTTCACCATCAAATATTACACATGCTTTCTGCATAACCAAACTACTGAATGAACAATATCAAGATATCACAGCTTTCGTATTTCATATTACACAAGTGTAATACATCTCACAGCAGGTATTTTGTAGTCCTACTCCAAGATGTGCTATTGTTATGTGTGAGAAAACATGTTGTCACATTGCAATGTCACAATAAAGCAGTGCACACAACAAGTGAGACTGGGTGGCTTTCGCATGCAGCATGTAGGTATCCCTGTCATCAAAGCTGGCTGTGATATGTGCCACTACAACCACATCACAACCGCCTTGACGTCAGGGTAGCCTGGCCTTGACCTCATCAGTTCAGGCCTGAAGTCATCTCCACTATTACCTGCTGTAAATAAACTAAGCATCCTGTAATGTACACTAACATACCCACTGTACACAAGCTTAACATACTAGAATGTATGTCGACATAATGCACACAAACTAAACATAATGGAGTGTAAGCTGACAATGTTCTGTACCAAATCTAAGCTCATCAAAGCTGACTGTGATATGAACAGTGCCTAACACATCACAATCACCATGATGCCTCAGGCATGGACAGTAGCTACACCACTGGCTAGACAACCTTACTAAATCACAGGAAACAACATCACTGCCTACAGGCATCTATGAAACCACTGATAAACAGCTGCTACATCACCAATGTAATGTCTGCAAGGAGCAAGCAAAACTTTCATCCACGGCCACAATACAACTTTAACTTATTGCAGAAATGACTCCAAACCTCCTACAGATAAATCTGTCCCTCCAGTAAGGAGGAGTTGGTCCTGGATGAAGATCACAAACAAAAGTTGAACGCTGAAGAAGACATGAAGGGAGGCTGTAGACACCGAGCTCATCAAAGCTGGCTGTGATATGAGCTTGGTAACAAATCACAGTCACTCTGACGTGCTCCAGTGACCAGCACACGTTCTCAACCTGCGGCTCAGACCAGCCAAAAGGAAGGCCAAGTACTGCCTCTGTACTGATCCAAGCAGGCTGTGATATGCTTCAACAACACATCCCAACCACCTGGTCAGTGCAGCTGCTGCCATCATCTTTAACTTATCCTAGCTTATCTCCACACTGGAATTTTGAAGGGGTCAGCCAAAACAACGCTCATCAAAGCTGGCTGTGATAGGTCCTTCCTGATTTGCTATAACAGCCAGCATTGACGCTGTCGGCATGGCTCCATCACATCAACACAAAACAGACATCCCAGATTATCTGTCCTGGCTGTACTTTTGTCTCTTAGTGAAAAAGACAGAGTAGTAAGATGCTGTGCCTCTACACATCTCACTACCCATGTCTTTCACACCAGACAGACAAACCTCCTGACATGAGTTCACTGTTAAATCAATGCAGGCCATGAAACATTCATCACCACAGCTTTCTCAATTTACAAATTGATGTTTCCAAATCAATAACATGAGCGTTTCCATGAGCACTATGATTTATTTCATTTTAAGGTGGTCTGCTAGTTCAATATCTGCTAATAAGAAGACACTTCCCCCAAACTTACCCAAGCTAACACAATACTTCTGTGAAATGTTTACTACACTTTGAGACATGTGAGAAAGTTGGTAAAATCTGTAGCACAAGGTATGTCCAGCTACACCACAGGCCTAGCCAAAAGTTTAATTAACCACATACACATAACAAAAAAGCAGGGCACAGATAGTAGTAAAATATACTTTGCCTTGTAACACCTGTTAAAATCAAAAATAAGGTCCCAAAACAACAATCTACAAAACTATAAGAAGACCGGTCGTCATGCGTGGATCAGAAACATGGAGTATGACAAAGAAAGATGAACAATCACAGATCTTTGAGAACAAGACCCTAAGAAGAATCATTGGCCCCATAAAGGATACCACCTGTGGAGAATGGAGAGCTAGAAAGAACAATGAAATAAACAGCTTATATAAATCCCAACGAATTATAAATGTCTTGAAACTGAACAGACTACACTGACTGGGCCACGGAGAAAGAATGGAAGATAACAGACAAATGAAAATGATGTACACACAAGAGATGTGGGAAACGAGACCAAGACAGAGATAAAAAGACAACAAAGAGGAGGATATAAAAAAAATTGGTGTCACTAACAGTTGAGAGAAGATTAGGAAGAGTGGAATGGAAGTGAACTTTATCTGCAGCAATGAACCTTAATGGCTCGGAAAGCTGAAGAATACCTTAACAAATAATGAAATACTGCTTGTACTATGAAAGTGTACACTCATTAATTTAATAATCATATATGCCAATCGACCTTCTCTCTTCATACGTGCTGATGGTCTATTATATCTACATTCATCTCTTGAATAAAATGGACTGGCTTTTGCAACTTTCATACAGAATGTAACTTAGTGTGCGAGATATTTGGCTGAGTAGGTTAGTGTACCTCAGTTTTTCACGCTGCAGTTTTGGATGCATGTTGGCCAGGTACACACATGAGGAAGTTTAGATATGTCAATCTTTGTTCACATCTTATTTCATAGCAAGCTGTGTATTGTTAAAGGGGTGGGGAGACGGGTGAACTCTGTGCTCAGCAGATGATAACCCTGACAAGCTATGTGACTTACTGCTGCCGCCTCTGAGCGGTAATCATCAAGACTTTCCGGGGACGCCAACTCCAAGATGACCTGAATAACTTGTGCCTCGATGTCAAACTTCTCCACCAGTTCTTGCTCCAACAAGACCAACAGAGCTGCCTGGCTTGTCTTCCTCACCTATGTGGAGATAAAATATTATGCTATCAGCTAACACTGTCTACAACCTTTCAAAGGGCAACAGGAGAAAAAAATGTACATTTGCTTGCTACAGTGGTGTAAAGGTTAGTGCCCTCACCTGCCAATAAGACAGTCCCTGGTTTGATTTTGCACTTGGGAATCTTCTTCTTCTTCTTCTTCGTTCGCACTGTCTGTCTATATCTGCAGTCCTGTCTCTTGGATAAATTTCACTGTTTTTTGTAACTCATGTATGGAACCGTAGAGCTTATCTTCTTTAGTGGTTTCACTGGGCCAGTAATTATTTCTCAGTGTCTCGTAGTTGATGCAGTTCTGGAGGATATGTTCCACGGTTTGGGGCACCTGGGCACATGTACATAGATTAGTAGTACCAACCTTAAACTTTGTATACATATGACTTCGGAGTCGGCTGTGTCCTGTTCGGAGACGGAAGATGGTGACTTGTTCCTTTCTGTTTAGCATGTGATAGTCATCATGTGGTGGTGTTTGTGGCTTCCTGTAGGTTTTTATCATGCTTTCCTTCTGATTATAGGTGACTGGTATGTCTGGTTGCTCCATTTCAGTGCCCTCTTTGGCCAGATGGTCAGCTTTCTCATTGCCTAGTATCCCACAGTGGGAGGGAATCCATTGCAAAGTGACTCCATGTTGTAAGCCAATTTTTGACAAGGCATCCTTAAGGTCTGGTAGTTTGTTGCACTGAAGAGCCTCCAGTACTGATCTTGCATCTGTGAGAATTACTACAGGACATGTATCAATTCTGGAGTCTGATAGTTTTTCAACTGCAGCAATAATTGCCCTAACTTCTGCATCAAAGTTGTTGCAGTATTTACCAGTGGGTATGGAAATCTTGTCAATGGTGTTGTTTGGATATTCAATATATGCTCCTGCCCCACCATTCTTTATGGCATTATGTGCAGATCCATCTGTATACACACGTATCCAGGTGTCACATGGATATTTGTCATCTAGAACACTAAGTGTGGCTGTTGATCTTACAAGACTGCTCTGCATCTCACCATTCTGCACACCTTTCACTTCAGTCTGAATAGTTATTTGTGTATAATCTGCTTCTTTCCATGGTGTATGCTCTGGTACAGATGATAATGGAGTGACTACAGTTGGAAGGTCAGGTATCAGCTTACGCATACGCTTGGCCTGATGAATGAAGCTGCTTCTTTTAAGCTGTCTTAGTGGCAAGTTATTGAATCTCTCCTTCAGGGGATGGCTTACAGAGCTAAGGAATTTTTCTCCCATGGTCATGACCTTTGTGTCTCTACGTTCCTTTAGCGGTTGAACACCAACTATTTTCTGCATTTCTACTATTGGTGTGGACCTCATGGCACCTGTGATAATCCGTAGTGACTGATTTTGAAGCACTTGGGAATAATTTTGTCAGATCTACTTGTAGCAGGGTCAACCCTGCCTAAAAAATTGATATCTGGGGTTTCCAGATGAGGACAAGTGCCGGCACCACTACCTCAAATGCTATGGTGGCCTGGAAATGTGAAGGCATTATCACTTTACACATCTAAAGCATGAAAATACCATGAGACACACATCTACTATTAAACAAAGTGAGTAACTGTACCATATTTACCTCTGACATGTCACATCTATCATGTTTTCAATCATCATTCTTGTAACAGGTTACGTGTACATCAGCCTGTTCTGTACTTCTTTACAGCGTGTCAGGGATGAAATGGCCTGACAGATGTTTATGAAGATGTTCCCGTGCAGGGATATCTCAGAGATAATTCTTACTACTATGTACAGGTGGTCTGCCCTCGTTTACCATCTGTACTCAAAGATTACTTAAACTCATTCTCTACCAATCAACTCTCATCACAAAACACATCTTACCTGACTGTTGGAATCATTGAGATATCTCACAACCATGGGCAGGACATACTGAGGCACTGCATTAGCAAAGGCATGCTGGTTCTCCTGACAGTACACAGCTATGTGGGGAACCTGCTCCATCAGCTCGGAACGGACGGAGGGTTCTGAACAATAAAAAAAGTTCACTTTATAATGCCACACCAACATCTGGGCCAGCAGACAGAAACTTGTCAAGATAAAATGGATTATTTGATGAAAACTTTATATTAAAACTTACTAATAGTATTTATATTAAAACTTACTAATAGTACAACTTAATACTGAAGAAGGCTGGCAAGTAAAGAGGATTAAAAAAGAGAAAAATATTTTGGACACATTAAACGTCATGATAATCTAGAGAAGACCATCTTGGAAGGGTACATAATGGGAAAAAGAAAGAGAGGAAGACCAAGGCGAAGATGGCTGCAAGAAATCGTTGATGATCTGCAAATGGATGCATCAGCAGCAGGCCATCATTCCCACAACCGAGAGGCCTACAGGAGAGCTGTTAGAGAGGCAAAGTTCCACAAGGAACGTGCAAATGAATGAATAGTAGTATTTGCTATCTTCCATTATTTGTATGTGTTAAGTATCAAACATATAAATTCTGATTCAGCTTGTATGTTTTGGTGTGAACATGGTGCAAATGTTCAATGTGCTCTGTTAATAAATATCAGTTTCTACCAGGTCTGTGCTCCATAAACACAAAGGTATGCATTTTTGTGGTATACCTGGATTATACAGACAGGTGTGTATGCATGTGTACAGAGCAAGTGTTATTAAAAAAAAAAGGATAAATCTACCTGTATTTGATGAAGAGAGTCATAGAGAACGCCTGCACACTCTGCCCATAAACTAAACACTGTGCACTTACCTGGGTCCTCTGATAGCTTAACCATGGCATCAAGCACAGGCACACAGCTGTCATTTGCCTGGCACACTGATCGCAGGGTGTCCAACAAGCCGCGAGCCAGCATCTGCCTGTATAAGTACAACAATGTTCTTGACTGTTACAACAATCATTACCACGACTCATACACAGGAATGTTGTAATTATATATATTTATCCTTCACAATACTTCCCATACTGGTAAGCATATGAAGAAGCTCTCAATATGCTGTCTCATCAAGTGGGAAACAAAGCTACAACAACAGACAATGGCTCATCTTTTCTCTCCCCCTTTCTCCTACAAAAAAAAAAAATGCTATGCTGATTTTAAAAACAAAACAGATTCTGAAAACTGGACTGTTATGCGATCCATGTATTCTTGTTGTCCAAGAAACCTTTGACAGAAGACAGGAAAAGCCTAAGTGCTAATTCACTAAACCTACAACAGTATGAAGAGAGAAAACTTTTGAACACATTAAATGCCATTATAATCTAGAGAAGACCGTCTTGGAAGGTTTCAAAATGGGAAAAAGGAAGAGAGGAAGACCAGGGCAAAGATGGCTGCAAGACATCGATAATCTGCAAATAGATGCATCAGCAGCAGGCCATCTTGCTCACAACTGAGAGACCTACTGGAGTGCTGTTAGAGAGGCAAAGTTCTGCACAGAACATGCAAATGAACGAATGAATAACAGTATGCTCCCAATCTTAAGACAGGAAAATCCTACGGTGCTGATGGCTCCTAATCAAACTCATTCCTGTCTGCAGTATTATCTGTTAAAGTAATCATGAAATTGCAGCTCACTGTGTTTCTTCTTGGCACTCACTGAATTTTATTAAATGCGGTACAGAGCTGTTTGTGCCCGATTACAGAATAAGCAACAAATGTATGTAGCTGAGTGTTTCCCAACCTTTTTTGGATAATACCCCACCTCAACACCTTAGATATTTTGATATCTACACACACACACACACACACCGTTCTTTTTGAAAAACTATAATATACTCTAAATGCCCCCCCCCCTCACCTAACACTAAAATCAGGCCCCCTGTGGGACACCCACACCACATTGGGAAATACTGTCAATGAAGCACAGACTTTTCAGGAAACGTAAGACAACACCCAGGTTTTGTTAAATAAAAATGTAGTATGACAAACAGGATTTATAGATTAGTATGTGTATACTACACTTGATGGGAGGTTTTTAAAAACAATCCTTTCTCCACCATTCTATACTGCACTTTCAGCTTTGGCAAGCATGAATTTCAAAACCAAAAGTTTTGTAGCATCAATACCTTACATGCCTTTTTTTATATATCATCACAAGCATGAAACTAAGAGAGAAAAGTATTAAACTAATGAACAAGATTATGACAGGAAGGCTTGTACCTTTACAGGCAAATACTATTACAGGACAGTTTAGACTTTACAGGCATACAAGATTACTACAGGAAAGCTTGTACCTTTACAAGCAGGCACTATTACAGGAAGGTTTAGACTTTACAGGCAAACAAGATTACTACAGGAAGATTCAGACCTTTCCAGGCAAGATTATTACAGGAAGATTTGTACCTTAATGGGTGAACAAGCTTATTATAGGAGGGTTTGTACCTTCAAGGTCTCAAATTATGAGATATTGCTGGCCACCTACTAAGGAAAGCACTGGATCTATAAGCTATTTTGGCCATACCATTACATATGTATGTTGTACATAGCAATTCTGAAAGAAAATACTTTAAAACAAGTCAGATTTTTACACTTCAAACAAAAAATAATAAATTACCTGTAAATGTAGCCATCACGCAGTGTGACTTTATCAACATGTTCTTACCTGTTAAATATATTATCACTATCCAGGTATTTCTCCAACCTCTGCAGCTGTGTGAGGTCCTCCATTTCATGTACTCCACCATCAAAGCCATAATCACCTGAAATACAAGTGAAACCAGCATTAAGCAACATGGAAGGAAAACTTTACACAACTCATAAATGAAAAAGTCAACCACACCTATGACTGAATCAGCCACATGAACTTTCTATGACTGAATCAGCCAAATGAACTTTCTATGACTGAATCAGCCACATGAACTTTCTATGACTGAATCAGCCAAATTAACTTTCTATGACTGCATCAGCCACATGAACTTTCTATGACTGAATCAGCCACATGAACTTTCTATGACTGAATCAGCCACATGAGCTTTCTATGACTGAATCAGCCAAATTAACTTTCTATGACTAAATCAGCCTCATGAACTTTCTATGACTGAATCAGCCAAATTAACTTTCTATGACTGAATCAGCCAAATTAACTTTCTATGACTGAATCAGCCACATGAGCTTTCTATGACTGAATCAGCCAAATTAACTTTCTATGACTGAATCAGCCACATGAACTATCTATGACTGAATCAGCCACATGAACTTTCTATGACTGAATCAGCCAAATAAACTTTCTATGACTGAATCAGCCACATGAACTTTCTATGACTGAAAAAGTAATGTTGCAGTCAACACAGAATTTTTGCATATGTATGCAGGAAACTCTCTACCGTAGAGAGCGGAACAACAACACAACTCCCTCAGATCATATATTATACGTTATATTTCCCCTATTTACTTCTTTTAAATCTACCAGCAGCGAACACAAACATATATTTCTGTTACACATGTTATTCGTCAACTTAAAAATTACATTTCTCTTACATCGCCCAAACTCTGCCCGAGCCTGGCTGACAGTCGCAGATAGCTGCGACAATCCTAACACAAACTGCGCGGGTGAGCGTACTTGTTTAGGATCTGAAGTAAAACTTATCGTAAAGCGTAGTTTAACTGCTGAAATGTGTAGGGAGATCGCGGGTAACTAACATTTACTTATTACCTGAAACACCGAAATGAAAGAATTCCCTTCCCTTGTGGTGGGATACTCCCCACGCGTTTCTCACAAACCTCACCATGTACTCACACATGACTCGAATCACCAGTGCGCCATTTCATCGATCTACACGCACAAAACTACTTCCAACATGCTGCCAAAACCGTGGTCAACCGGTCTAACAGACGTAGATGAAAGCGAAGAAGTGCCATGAGGAGGCTGAAGCACGTCGATGGAAGTTTTGTTCGAAAAACAATCCGACGACGGCGGGAAGAAGAGAAGCGGGCCAAGTTGAAAAGGTCGCCAAGGCTTTGGTCACATGACCCCCGCCCCAGCATGCACCAGCACATCGCTACCTCCTAGCACATTTATACAGGTCATTTCGCACGTAAAAATATACACTTTGGGCACGAACATCAACGTTATATCGCACTAGTAACTTCAGCCTGGCGGATTCATGTAAAAATTATAGTACGCCAAATCTGGGACAATTACGATCGAAAATGCTCTGAACAAAAAAAAAAAACATGGACGGCGCGAAAGGCCATCACGATCGTTCACAGCCAGCACATTTTCTTTCATTCAGGGCGACGCAAAGTTTCACAATCAAAATACTCATCACACAATGACTTCGACTTACCATCTTCTGTACTGTCATCCGAATCGTCTTGGTAAAATTCCAGATCTGAAATACATTGAAATAATGGTAAATTTGGCGCAAAAAGTTCAAATTTTTATGAAACAAAGTAAATGATGTGAGGTGGACTCACCCGCCATGTTGGAAAAGACCACGAGGTATGTTTAGAGCGTTTTGATTGGATGGTTTCATGTTAATACTTGAAGGCGATTGGTTGGTTCTTGTTACACGACGGAAACAGCCGAGCAGGCTACGAGAACGGCCGATGACTCACTATACTTTCCTTTCATTCGGTAGCGTAAATTTCATTGTTCGCATTTTCGTGAATGAATCGGAATCTGCGAAGAGAACTATACCCACGTGTATCCGTATGTGCTCTCTTGGTACCCTGACTTCTACTGGGAACAGATGTGGGGTAACAGAAGAAGAAGCGCCAATTTTTCTAACGATTTTTCAATCATCCTTTGTTCGAGGAAGGTCCGAGCGAGACAAAGACCGGAGCGATGAGTCGATCTGCTGGGTCCCCGTGCTTCCCTTGCTGTGTGCCCCCGTTTTCTCGTGGACAAAGAGAGTCTCATCCCCGACCAGGGAAACATGCGTACACTTCAGCTCTCTTCTCTGCTTTACCTTAATAATGTTGAAATTAAAAAAACTTTTCATCGATTTGTTTGTCCCACTTACATAATATCTTCACTATGTTAAAATGGCTTGTAATATTGTTGTCGCTACTGCTCTTCCCCCCCCCCAGTAATAAACGAGATCACTACTATTTGTTTTCACGTTCCGTGGTGCCTCCAGTGTAGTCGCATGTTACGCGGGCCACATCAGCTATGGCCTTGATTGACAAATGTTTAAACAAGAAATATTTTATGAGGATAAATTCCAGCCCATACCATTTACTTCTGTTTACTACGTCCTACACGCAAGCTGAGCTGCACCTAAACTTAACCGCCGTGAATTTGATGAATGAAAACCTTCCTAAATTTGATTCTTGTCGCGGACACAAGCTGCACCCCTCAGATTAAGCGCCAGTCAGAAATGTCCATTCCCATACATTGCTCTTAACATTTTCCACATCACGATTAGATTAATGTGAAATATTTTAGATCACAATCAGATGAGTGTGAAATATTCAGATAACCTCTCCTAGTTCTTTTCAAGTGTTTCTGTTTCACCTGGGGGGAGAACACGTTGTCCGAATTTAGTAGCCATCGACCCATAACTAACATGCTACGGTTGGTGAACCATGTCTAGTCCATGTCCCAGTTCTCCGTTCATGGCCCCCAGTATCAAGCGTAGCCTGGGTAACGGGACAGGGATCGCCAAGGCTTTGGTCACATGACCCCCGCCCCAGCATGCACCAGCACATCGCTACCTCCTAGCACATTTATACAGGTCATTTCGCACGTAAAAATATACACTTTGGGCACGAACATCAACGTTATATCGCACTAGTAACTTCAGCCTGGCGGATTCATGTAAAAATTATAGTACGCCAAATCTGGGACAATTACGATCGAAAATGCTCTGAACAAAAAAAAAAAACATGGACGGCGCGAAAGGCCATCACGATCGTTCACAGCCAGCACATTTTCTTTCATTCAGGGCGACGCAAAGTTTCACAATCAAAATACTCATCACACAATGACTTCGACTTACCATCTTCTGTACTGTCATCCGAATCGTCTTGGTAAAATTCCAGATCTGAAATACATTGAAATAATGGTAAATTTGGCGCAAAAAGTTCAAATTTTTATGAAACAAAGTAAATGATGTGAGGTGGACTCACCCGCCATGTTGGAAAAGACCACGAGGTATGTTTAGAGCGTTTTGATTGGATGGTTTCATGTTAATACTTGAAGGCGATTGGTTGGTTCTTGTTACACGACGGAAACAGCCGAGCAGGCTACGAGAACGGCCGATGACTCACTATACTTTCCTTTCATTCGGTAGCGTAAATTTCATTGTTCGCATTTTCGTGAATGAATCGGAATCTGCGAAGAGAACTATACCCACGTGTATCCGTATGTGCTCTCTTGGTACCCTGACTTCTACTGGGAACAGATGTGGGGTAACAGAAGAAGAAGCGCCAATTTTTCTAACGATTTTTCAATCATCCTTTGTTCGAGGAAGGTCCGAGCGAGACAAAGACCGGAGCGATGAGTCGATCTGCTGGGTCCCCGTGCTTCCCTTGCTGTGTGCCCCCGTTTTCTCGTGGACAAAGAGAGTCTCATCCCCGACCAGGGAAACATGCGTACACTTCAGCTCTCTTCTCTGCTTTACCTTAATAATGTTGAAATTAAAAAAACTTTTCATCGATTTGTTTGTCCCACTTACATAATATCTTCACTATGTTAAAATGGCTTGTAATATTGTTGTCGCTACTGCTCTTCCCCCCCCCCAGTAATAAACGAGATCACTACTATTTGTTTTCACGTTCCGTGGTGCCTCCAGTGTAGTCGCATGTTACGCGGGCCACATCAGCTATGGCCTTGATTGACAAATGTTTAAACAAGAAATATTTTATGAGGATAAATTCCAGCCCATACCATTTACTTCTGTTTACTACGTCCTACACGCAAGCTGAGCTGCACCTAAACTTAACCGCCGTGAATTTGATGAATGAAAACCTTCCTAAATTTGATTCTTGTCGCGGACACAAGCTGCACCCCTCAGATTAAGCGCCAGTCAGAAATGTCCATTCCCATACATTGCTCTTAACATTTTCCACATCACGATTAGATTAATGTGAAATATTTTAGATCACAATCAGATGAGTGTGAAATATTCAGATAACCTCTCCTAGTTCTTTTCAAGTGTTTCTGTTTCACCTGGGGGGAGAACACGTTGTCCGAATTTAGTAGCCATCGACCCATAACTAACATGCTACGGTTGGTGAACCATGTCTAGTCCATGTCCCAGTTCTCCGTTCATGGCCCCCAGTATCAAGCGTAGCCTGGGTAACGGGACAGGGATCGCCATGGTGATGGTGGAGCCTGCTAAGAAACACTGTACACCCCCATGTTTTTAGCTCCACTCAGGGGCTGAAAGAAACAAAACGCCACAACCCCGCTCCCAATCCGACACGATACTGTGCCACGACATCTTCACGGCATCGGCTGCAAATAACATCCAGCTGGCAGTTCCAAGAAGATGTGCGTGGGATGTGTGCTTTCTTCATGGCCGCTGCGGCTTCTCTTACTAAGTCCAAATTAACCTATAATTCTAAACAGTTTATATTCCAAGACTGAACAATTAAACCTATAACAGTTTACATTTCAAGACTGAACAACTACATCTATAACAGTTTATATTCCAAGACTGAACAACTAAATCTATAACAGTTTATATTCCAAGACTGAACAACTACATCTATAACAGTTTGTATTCCAAGATTGAACATCTAAATCTATAACAGTTTATATTCCATGACTGAACAACTACATCTATAACAGTTTGTATTCCAAGACTGAACATCTAAATCTATAACAGTTTATATTCCATGACTGAACACTTAAATCTATAACAGTTTATATTCCAAGACTGAACAACTAAACCTATAACAGTTTATATTCCAAGACTGAACAACTACATCTATAACAGTTTATATTCCTCCAAGGCTGAACAACTAAATCTATAACAGTTTATATTCCAAGACTGAACAACTACATCTATAACAGTTTATATTCCTCCAAGACTGAACAACTAAATCTATAACAGTTTATATTCCAAGACTGAACAACTACATCTATAACAGTTTATATTCCAAGACTGAACAACTAAATCTATAACAGTTTATTTCCAAGACTGAACAACTACATCTATAACAGTTTTATTCCTCCAAGGCTGAACAACTAAATCTATAACAGTTTATATTCCAAGACTGAACAACTACATCTATAACAGTTTATATTCCTCCAAGACTGAACAACTAAATCTATAACAGTTTATATTCCAAGACTGAACAACTAAACCTATAACAGTTTATATTCCAAGACTGAACAACTAAATCTATAACAGTTTATATTCCAAGACTGAACAACTACATCTATAACAGTTTATATTCCAAGACTGAACAACTAAATCTATAACAGTTTATATTCCAAGACTGGACAATTAAACCTGTAACAGTTTATATTCCAAGACTGAACAACTAAAGAGGACATTCAAGTTCTTCATCATGCCAAGAGGCTCGAACTCGCGACCATGGGAAGATCCGCAACAATGACATCCAAGTCCGTGTACACTGTAACAGAGTACACCTCGCCTTGCACGCGGAAGCACAAAGAGATATTTCGTTTTATTCAACACTAGATGTCGAATGTCCAATTTTACAGATCGGCGTGTCTCAATCAGTTTTATATTGTTCAGTGTAAGGATGTAAGGTTATCAGCCAGTTTTATATTGTTTAGTGTGTGGATGTGAGGTTATCACCCAGTTTTATATTGTTTAGTGTTTGGATGTAAGGTTATCAGCCAGTTTTATATTGTTTAGTGTATGGATGTAAGGTTATCAGCCAGTTTTATATTGTTTAGTCTGTGGATGTGAGGTTAAATGTGAGCCTTTCGCTGCGTTTTTTTTTTTCAAAAATCGTCGGTCATTGTATATACATGACACCTGCTGAATGTTTGCGATAAAGTGAACATTACGAGATAAATGTTGCACATGTCTGCGTATCCATTTCGTTCAGCCTTCGCATGGTAAGTCCATTCATGTCAGACTGCTCCACTAGAATCATTTTAACATATGACTATCATCACACATAACGCTTGTAAATCCCACCCTACGAATGTTATTAATCCGTCGCGGTCTAGTTACTACATTCGTTCTGTTTTCCATTATATGAAAAAAATCCACCATAGTTGTTACATTTTTATGTGGTTTTCTTTGTTGCTGCTGATACCATATTTGGTAATACAGCTGTGATCTAGCTACACGTCACCGTACCATTGCTACCTCCATCGTTTCACGGGCCGATTCACTAAATTCATGATACGCAGAAAGCTGCAGCTATGAGTAACAGTAGCACAAAATAACACTACAACTGCGAGACATTAACTTGTAATGCTTTACAATTCCGCTTTATTCGTAATCCCCTACCCCACACACACCCATTCTCCAATGTTCCCTCTAAGCTGCGCAGCAGCACGGTCTTGTATACAAAAAAATCATACCGCTATAATGCTATATGCTGCGCTCAAGATAAAGTAAAATAATGTTGTTTTCAATTTCCACATGTTAGCATGTGCTGCAATAGTTTTATGTTAGCTTGTGCTACAGTAGTTTTATGTTTGCTTGTGCTGTAGTAGTTTTATGTTAGCATGTGCTGTAATTGTTTTATGTTAGCCTGTGCTATAGTAGTTTTATGTTAGCCTGTGCTATAGTAGTTTTATGTTAGCCTGTGCTATAGTAGTTTTATGTTAGCCTGTGCTATAGTAGTTTAATGTTAGCCTGTGCTGTAGTAGCTCTGAAGAAAATTATAACAGCGCTACATGAGTTTATTTTCTGTGGGTTTTTTTTTTTCATGAGAACTTTTAAATTACACTCTGTAACTCGATGTTACGATGCATATTTGCCCACATTTTTTTTTCCTTCCGAATACATTTGTACACAGGCTGAAAATTTTGCAGACGAACGACAAAACCTTTGAGGCCACATTGCTTCCCCTTCCCTACCCCTCACACTAGAATCTAGGTTACAGAAACAGACAAGATTACAAAGGGAATTCTGTGGTGTATGTGCCAGCAACTTTTAACACGGGTATATTTTGGGCTGCTAACGAGGGCGCGGCATCATTTGAAGAGGAAATGAGACTCACACTTGACATTAGAAGATGCAAGTCTCAGACTCAGTGTGAGTTCTGTTATGATCTTATACTGAGCGACTTGAGGACTCTCGTGTGAATGGTGCTCTTCGCTGTCATCATTTGGCGCGCGCGCACACACGCACGCATATAATTCGAAGATGTAAGTACAAGGAAAGTAGACCTTGCAACACAGGCATTGCTGGCTGTTATGTAGCCAGCTATACAAATCTAACATTGGTAGAGTCAGCCATGAGAGTTGCTTGGCAACAGCCTGGAATAGTTTCAAGTCTGAATGACTTCCCTTTCATTTACCGAATTTAGCCAGCAAAAAATCTATTACGCATTGAAGACAACAACAACAACAACAACAACACCAACAAATCATTTGCCCGCCTCCAACCCCTACAAGTGATAGCCAGCCATGACCTGGCTTCTGTAAGCTCTTGTCTAATCTCCCATAATTAGACCTTTAACGAATGCCACACAACAAGTGACAATCTGCATACATACACACCCAATAGTCCTTTGTTTATACATACTCATTTGAAGGTCCAGTCTGTATATTTTATCATAACTTTGTAGCCTATTTGGGTTAAATTCCAGGAGAAATGAGTTTGCATTGTTCATAATACTTTTACAATTATTTTTAAACGTTCAGCGGAAAAGCAGAATAAAAGAGATAGACCGTGCAACGTGAGAATAGAAGGCTGAAGTAAAACATAGATCAGAAGATTCCACGGAGACTTTTTTTTTCTTTTGCAAATGTTTTATATTAAATACAGATTTTCTGTTAGAAATGCTAAGTTTCTATGTGTGTATAGGAAATGCAGAGAGAGAGAGAGAGAGAGAGAGAGAGAGAGAGAGAGCGTTTACAGCAAGTTTCCATAGAAAAAAAGAATGTTTATATCAAATGATTTTTCTATAGAAAATACAGAGTTGCTGCTATAAAATACAGAATTTGTATAAAAACTTTGTTTCCATAGAAAATACACAGTTTCTACAATTAATACAGAGTTTCTATAGAAATACAGATTTTCTATAGAAAATAGAGTTTCCACAGCTAATATAGAGATTGTATTTTTAAAAATACAGCTTCTATATAAAATACAAAGTTTCTAAAAGTTAATACAGAGTTTCTACAGAAAATACAGAGTTTCTATAGAAAACGCATAATTTCTACCGAAAATACATTTCTATACAGAGTTTCTACAGAAATTACAGTGCATATCGTGACATTATCGGTTTCAGAATATATGGCAATACAACAAGCCTGAGAAAACAATTTACAGCATTTTTGTTGTTTTCAGACATCGCGGCAACTCAGCACCAGAGCCAGAACTATGAGATAGAGTGTCCAGAACTATGAGATAGAGTGTCCAGAACTATGAGATAGAGTGTCCGGAACTATGAGATAAGAGTGTCCAGAACTATGAGATAGAGTGCCGAGCTCCGACATACTGAGAAAACAGAAACAGTTCTTAGACTATGAGATAGAGTGCCGAGCCCTGACATACTGAGAAAACAGAAACAGTTCTTAGACTATGAGATAGAGTGTCGAGCTCCGACATACTGAGAAAACAGAAACAGTTCTTAGACTATGAGATAGAGTGCCGAGCTCCGACATACTGAGAAAACAGAAAGAGTTCTTAGAACGGGTTTGTAAAGGCTGTCAGGATTACTTGTACAGATCTTTGCTAGCCCTATAAGAGGAACGTTTGCTGGAAATTGTACGGTAATTTTGTAAGCTTATCAAGTAATAGTAAAAAGAAGGCTTTGTTTTCTTACTTGGATTATATCAGTTGTGTTCTCTTCAGCAAGTCCAGATAACCAGCATCTCAAAAACACGGTCTGAATTTACAGAATTCTTATATTTACAACAAAAGGCCCAGCAGAAGAACGTATGGTCGTATCTTTTAATATACAAGATGTAACAAAAATAATAACTAATAAAAGTGATTTAACGCGAAAATGTCGGATAATTTCATTGAGGAAAAAAAATCGCTGAAAACGTGTGGTCTGTGAGCTCTTAAAACAAACATGTTTGTTGGGGGGGGGGGGGGGGGCTGTATCAAACAAATGATAAGAGTTACAAAAATGCTGGGGGGGGGGGGGGGGGCTCTATCAAACAAATGATAAGAGTTAAGAGCATGTGTGCATTTGATTAACCCTCGAAAAATATTAAACAAAGTACTTTACACGTGAGAGAAAGAAAAGTAGTAGACAAAGTACTTTACACGTGAGAGAAAGAAAAGTAGTAGACAAAGCACTTTACACGTGAGAGAAAGAAAAGTAGTAGACAAAGTACTTTACACGTGAGAGAAAGAAAAGTAGTAGACAAAGCACTTTACACGTGAGAGAAAGAAAAGTAGTAGACAAAGTACTTTACACGTGAGAGAAAGAAAAGTAGTAGACAAAGCACTTTACACGTGAGAGAAAGAAAAGTAGTAGACAAAGTACTTTACACGTGAGAGAAAGAAAAGTAGTAGACAAAGTACTTTACACGTGAGAGAAAGAAAAGTAGTAGACAAAGCACTTTACACGTGAGAGAAAGAAAAGTAGTAGACAAAGTACTTTACACGTGAGAGAAAGAAAAGTAGTAGACAAAGTACTTTACACGTGAGAGAAAGAAAAGTAGTAGACAAAGTACTTTACACGTGAGAGAAAGAAAAGGAGTAGACAAAGTACTTTACACGTGAGAGAAAGAAAAATGATAAAGGAATGACAGTGACTGGAACCTCAGTAGGACGATCAACCACCTTGCAAATATGGCTTCTTCTTGTGGCTAGGTGGTTCCTCACCTCACCAGAGTCCGTGATTCGAGTCACATTCACACTCTTCCTAATTTTCTTTCCCTCACCCCAAAAGTACTTTGTTCGCTATTTTCTAAGGTTACCCAGACAACACCGGGCCGCTTCCTTGTGGACAGGGCTCGCTGTCTCATGCTTGCTGGAATGATAGGCAGCAAGAAGCTGTATTGTGTACAGGGACGACTGTAAAACAAGGAATACCGACAGACAAGCAAAGATGTATTGTGTACAGGGACAACTGTAAAACAAGGAATACCGACAGACAAGCAAAGATGTATTGTGTACAGGGACAACTGTAAAACAAGGAATACCGACAGACAAGCAAAGATGTATTGTGTACAGGGACAACTGTAAAACAAGGAATACCGACAGACAAGCAAAGATGTATTGTGTACAGGGACAACTGTAAAACAAGGAATACCGACAGACAAGCAAAGATGTATTGTGTACAGGGACGACTGTAAAACAAAGAATACCGACAGACAAGCAAAGATGTATTGTGTACAGGGACGACTGTAAAACAAGGAATACCGACAGACAAGCAAAGATGTATTGTGTACAGGGACAACTGTAAAACAAGGAATACCGACAGACAAGCAAAACTGTATTGTGTACAGGGACGACTGTAAAACAAGGAATACCGACAAACAAGCAAATAAGGGTAATAAAAACAATAATGCTGGCATCGTGATTAAGAGCTAAGGCAGAAATAAACAGCAGTCACATGAAGTAGGTAAGAACAAACATCAGTCACGTCAAGTAAGTAAAGCAGATGATTAGAACAAACATCAATCACACAAAATAGATGGTTAGAACAAACATCATTCACATAAAGTAGATGATTAGAACAAACATCAGTCACGTCAAGTAAGTAAAGCAGATGATTAGAACAAACATCAATCACACAAAATAGATGGTTAGAACAAACATCATTCACATAAAGTAGATGATTAGAACAAACATCATTCACTAAAGTAGAGTATTAGAACAAACACCAATCACATAAAGTAGATGATCATAACAAACATCATTCACATAAAGTAGATGATTATAAAAAACATTCACATAAAGTGGATGATTAGAAATACATTAATCACATAAAATGGATGATTAGAACATACATTAATCACATAACGTAGATGATTAGAACAAATATAAAGTAAATGATTAGAACGAACATCATTCACATAAAGTAGATGATTACAACACACATTAATCATGTACCTGTAAGAAAACATAAATCAGACTCGAGTGACAAATGATGTTTTCTACCAGCGTCATATTAACTAAGTTTAGCCTCATTATTTGAACGGTGGTGGAGCCAGCTGAAAAGTACTAATGTATATTTCAATAATGAAAGCCACGTCAGTCCAGTACCCATCCAGTGCGACTACAAGACTAGGCATCAAAACAACTGCCTAGAGTTGTAGCTTCACGGTTACACAGACAAACACAACTAAAAACAAACAAACAAAATCATGTTAGCGTGTCGTGTCGTGTTGTGTTGTGTTGTGCTGTGTTGTCTGTCAGTTTCGCTGCCTGTAACGTTAGTTAGTGCACGGTGTAGGGGAAACTGTGTAGGGACGAGCAGGTGCACGCACTCCGAGGAACTTCCGAAATGCTAGAACACTTTGGCCAGTTTGCTTCCAAATAATCTGTTCTTTTTGTATTAAACAAGAGACAGTGGTAGTGGCAGATCTCTCTCTTGCTGTGAGATAGAAGCTCTTTGGCCACTGATGTTAAAGTGTTCAGTCTTGGCAAACAGGCAGTCTACACGGGGGGGGGGGGGGGGGGGGGGGGGGGGGGGGGAGACGGGGGAGGGGAAATATGTATATAAGCACAATCCCGGTATCATTTTAGTGAGTAAAATCAAATCAGAAGTGACAAAGGTGTACATGCTTCAGTGACTTCTTTGGATCACGTAAAATCAAATCAGAAGTGACAAAGGTGTACATGCTTCAGCGACTTCTTTGGATCACGTAAAATCAAATCAGAAGTGACAAAGGTGTACATGCTTCAGTGACTTGGTGGCACTGTTCGGATCTTTATCAGTCTCAGATGATGCGGTACTTCAGTCATCTCGCAACAAGCCTTCTTCTCTTTAAGTGTCTTCTTTCTTTCTTTCTTTATTCTTGCCACAATACAAACTTGCTCCGTAATCATATTTGTTTTCTCCTCTGTGTGGTGTTATCTCATCATCATCAGGTGCCATGCCGACTGGCGTTGGCTATTATGCTTCTCCAGAGTATACGATCCTTCATGCAGACCATCAGCTCAGTTGGTGATCTCCTCTCACACCATCTCGTCAGACTGTCCAGTATCATTTCTCTTGGTCTTCTTCTTGATCTTCTTCCTTCTATTTTTTCTGTTGTTATATTTTCAATGCCCCCTCTTCTCATTGCATGTCCTATGAAAGTACATTGTCTCTCTCTTATTTATTTTTTTTTGGTAGTGTTATGGCCAGTCATATTTGTTTGTTCTTTAAAAAAAATTGTCAGATAAATTTCCCACAGAAAAAAAGTTTTCACTGGCAAAACTGACAAGTTTCTTGACTGAAAGAAAAGTTCTTGCACCAAAATTAGTCACTGGTATACAGACTGTATCCCTACTTTCTTCCTGCTGTGTTTGTTTACATCACTGGCATATATTCTGTCGTTTAAAGTACCGGCGTTTGTCCTGCCTCTTCTTTTAAATGCTGTACATGAACTTTTATATGTTATTTTATTATCTATTTATTTTATCAGAAATCCACAAACGACTTCAAAACTTGAGGAAAATATTGAAAAACTGCGAATGAATCAGCTGGCTGAGCTGACGTCACAGTTTGTCGTGGTTTATTGTGCTTCAGCAACGGCTGGACAAAATGTCGTGGTTTTGTGTGATTCATCAACAGCTTGGCACAATGTCGTGGTTTTGTATGGTTCATCAACAACTGGACAAAATATCGTGGTTTTGTATGGTTCATCAACAGCTGGACAAAATATCGTGGTTTTGTATGGTTCATCAACAACTGGACAAAATATCGTGGTTTTGTATGGTTCATCAACAACTGGACAAAATATCGTGGTTTTGTATGGTTCATCAACAACTGGACAAAATATCGTGGTTTTGTATGGTTCATCAACAACTGGACAAAATATCGTGGTTTTGTATGGTTCATCAACAACTGGACAAAATATCGTGGTTTTGTATGGTTCATCAACAACTGGACAAAATATCGTGGTTTTGTACGGTTCATCAACAACTGGACAAAATATCGTGGTTTTATGTGATTCAGCAACGTGGTTTTGTAATTCAACAATAGACCCAAGACATCATTTGGTGGGTTTCTGAACATATGGACGAATAAGAGACCCCAACTGGCATACTCCATCTTGTCCAGCACTCTCTGCTGCTATCACGGTGTGTGGAATGCCGTGTGTACCCGCAGGCGAGTTGACACACTTCCCTGTAAGCAACACGTCACCTAACTGCTGATATGAAAGGCATGCTAGCTACAACTGTCAATGGAATGCCTGTTTTCGGTGAAAGCCCAGGGTGGGTGAGGCGAGGACGGGAGTAAAACGTCAAACGTGATGGAGCCTCTCGGAGTTGGTACCTCTTATCTAACCCCACTAACAGCCAGAAACGAGGCGGAGAAGAGGGGGGGGGGGCCTTGTCTCGGTATATCCAGGTCTGTGGCCGTGAGACTGACGAACTAGACCGGAACTAAGTTTTCTCCCCACTTCTAGTACAAGGTACCCCTTTCCGGGGTAGAAAAGAGGAGGGGGAATGAGGGGGAGGGGAAATTAGGTTAGGGGTTAGACAGAGTGGGGTGTGGAGAGGGTCAAGGACTTCATGAAACAGGTGCGTGCTTGGTCTGGCGGACTTAGTATTTTACTGTGTCTGGACGATCCCCGTTTTACCAAGCAGGCAAGTTGAGGGCGGAGCCAGGCGAGGCCCCCAAGATGGCGCGCAGGTTAGCTTGATATAGTGGGAATAACAGGCCTGTCACGTGGTCTTGTCTCACTTAAAATTTGAAGGGGAAGAAAAAAAAAATACTCCTCACTCGGTCTTACAATAACAGAACAGACTTCCTGATTTCTGTCGTTTCACACACTTTCTTGTTTCTCACTAACAAATGTGTCCAATTTTCGCCTCCTAATCGCCCGAATAATCACCCAGGATATTTCAAACTATGCTCGACTAGTAAAATAAACATTTTAACTCAATTTTAAATACACATTTTTTTTTCAATAAGTTTTTTTTCCCTTGTTTAAAAATGTTTCAACTTTTGCATATTTTATCCAGACAATAAACGCAGATTTCTGAGGTTAGAACTTTGGAGAGCAGAATAAGCTGAACTTTTAAAATAATGATTTAAACCATGTTACACGGTTACCACCAGACAGTATATCACAGACAACATTCACTCTAAGATTTGTAGGTAACAGAGGAAGAGGTCGCCCACGCGGGAGATAGAGAGAAGAAATTACAGAAGCATGAAATATCCCATTATATGAAGCAAATCTTCGAGCCCTATCAATATGTCTATTTGTTCCATCAACACAGAAAGGTATATGAGGAAGGAGACAACACCTACAACAAATGTTATATAACGAATATCAGTACTATCTCTAAAAGATATAACTAATATCAGTATCATCTCTGAAAGATTTAACTAATATCAGTACCATGTCTGAAAGATTTAACTAATATCAATGCCATCTCTGAAAGATTTAACTAATATCAATACCATTTCTGAAAGAATTAACTAATATCAGTACTATCTCTGAAAGGTTCTAAAGCACTCCCACAACGTTTATATATATATATATACTGTCAAATACTTTATTATATTTGTTCTATATAATTTTTTTGCGAGCACAGTCGACTCAATCAACCAACCAGAAATCACAATATTCTTATTTGGTGTACAGGTTGTACAGTCGTACACAAACTCGTGTACGAACATATGTACAAAAAATGACGTACGGGAGTCTGTTCTCCTGAATCTCGAACCAGATAACGTAGGCAGCAGCAGCAGCAGAAGAAGAAGATAATCGAAAATCCTGGAGTTGATAGAGATTCACAAAGTGCTGGATGGGATAGCGTCGGCGACCATGCTTCTCCATCTTGCACGGTCCTTGGCGTTTTCAATCAATTCCATTGTTTTCCCCTTGCCACTCGGTCAATGCACTGAGATATATTAACATTCCTCTCCTTTTACCCTTACATTTTCCAGTGACTGCTGGTTCTCTAACTTCTGTCTTCCTGGGCATGTCCAGGAAGTTTTGATTGTCTTTTTTCTTATCGCTTTAACTAGTTTGTTTTTGTTGTTGTGTTGTTGTTGTTATGAAACTTCTGTGAGGAACTTTCTTTTCATTTTCCTGTCATAGTTTCTTGTATTAAAAGTTTTTACAAAACTATCACCGGCTGTAATAACGAAATGATGAATTTTCAAGAATTTTTTTTCTTTCAAAAGAAAGACCCAACCTCCTTGTCACAAAAGAAATTGCGCATTCCAATTTTCTAAAAGTACATTATCAAAGTTTAACCCAAATTTGCATAACAATCTCCCCAACTGAAAATAGTTTCTCTAACTTAGAGAATTTACACTCCTTCAATGCATCTTCTGATAAAATTCGTTTGCTTCCGCGGTTTAGCCTATCCTTTTTTTTTCTTCTAAAGTGTTGCAAAGAATGACCTAATTACAAGGTTTTCTAGTAGACAACAAAGAAGTAGACAGTAGGAGAACAAAGAAGTAGATAGTCTTCCACATAATAGGTTTCTTTCTTTCTTTTTTTCCATACTTTATTCTGTAAACAAAGCAATCGTTTAAACGTTGCTAAAAGTTTACAAGTCTAGGTCAGGTTGTTTCAGATTTCAGTTCCGGAGCAGTTTTCTGTGAGCTAATTTTATGTGCTAGATTTTGTTTACATGTGCCTAGATCTTTCTTTCTTCAAAGTATAAGACACTTAGCGGAGACAGAACATCTAGTCGATGACTGTCTGATATCTTGTACCCAGTGATAGAACATCTAGTCGATGACTGTCTGATATCTTGTACCCAGAGATAGAACATCTAGTCGATGACTGTCTGATATCTTGTACCCAGAGATAGAACATCTAGTCGATGACTGTCTGATATCTTGTACCCAGAGATAGAACATCTAGTCGATGACTGTCTGATATCTTGTACCCAGAGATAGAACATCTAGTCGATGACTGTCTGATATCTTGTACCCAGAGATAGAACATCTAGTCGATGACTGTTTGACATCTTGTACCCAGAGATAGAACATCTAGTCGATGACTGTTTGACATCTTGTACCCAGACAGCTACCAAAAAAACTATACATATTTAATCAAATAAAGCCAACTTACCACTCAAACAACCCCAACTTACTTCTCAAAATAACTCCAAATATCTGCTCAAATAAACCCAACTTAAACCCAAAATATTCACTCAAATAACCCCAACTTGCAACCCAAAATATATCCCCATATAAACCCAACTTACAACCCAAATATCTACTCAAATAAACCCAAATTACAACTCACAATAACCCATATGTCAAGGCAAATAATCAAAACTCACTAATCAATATAACTCCCTAAATATTTTCTCAGAAATAACTCCAGCTCAACACAACCCCAAAAATTTACTCATCTCGGAAATAAACTCCAACTCATCATCACCATCATCATCACTATCATTATCATTAGTCCTCTATACTTCCGATAGAGCACAAGGCATCAACAAGTGTTCTCCAGCCAGTCCTGCCTTGAGCAAGCTGTGATACCTCAAACTAGGACTACTTAGAAGAAGGTCAAAAATCTACTCAAATCTACACCGTAACTTATCAAGAACGATCATAGATTCTCCTAGATGACTTTAAGAGCTCATTTACCTTTCTTCAGCTACACTGACTGAATGTCTCAGAATAAACCATGTATCTGCGCAGCTACGGGTTTCACAAATCGCGTTTACATTTTTGGTTAAATATGAATATATATACATCCTGTAAATAACTCAGTGCCGTGAAACATTACACGGAGGAAAAATTTATAAAATATTAATTTACGGTACTATAAGTACTCTCGTGTGACGACAGGTCAGGTCAGGTGTGATGTTGACCACATCGTACTCTAGTGTGACGATAGGTCAGGTGTGATGTTGACCACATCATCCTCTAGTGTGACGACAGGTCAGGTCAGGTGTGATGTTGACCACATCATCCTCTAGTGTGACGACAGGTCAGGTCAGGTGTGATGTTGACCACATCGTACTCTAGTGTGACGATAGGTCAGGTGTGATGTTGACCACATCATCCTCTAGTGTGACGACAGATCAGGTGTGATGTTGACCACATCATACTCTAGTGTGACGATAGGTCAGGTGTGATGTTGACCACATCATCTTCTAGTGTGACACAGATCAAGAAAATTAAGGAAACCACATCTCCGAGCGGCATCAGTGGCACAGTAGAGCTACATGCACCTTTTACCAGCCAAAACCAGCAGAAGGTCACAGCCAAAGAAAGCAGAAACTGCTTTGTTCAAAATTAAGATGGTCCGATATCGTACGAACACTTGCTAACATAACTTGCTGACATAACTTGCTAACATAACTTGCTGACATAACTTGCTGACATAACTTGCTGACATAACTCGCTGATATAACTTGCTGACATAACTTGCTGACATAACTTGCTGACATAACTTGCTGACATACTCGTAACTAGAAAGAATAAAGCTAGACTAAAGATTTATCCACAAGTCACACTTTGTGCTTCCAAAGATTTCTATATAAGCAACATTGTCCAAAGATGAGTCTAGAATCTACATAGTACAAAGATCAGACTAGAATCTATATACTACAAAGATCAGACTAGAATCTATATACAACTGGAACAAAGATGAGTCTAGAACATATATAGAACAAAAATGGTCTAGGCGTTATATATTACATACAAAGTTTAGTCTAGCTAGAACCCACATCACCAACTGAACTGATGGCCTGCATGAAGGATCGGGTACTCTGGATAAACATAATAGCCAATGCCAGTCGGCACGACACCTGATGATGATGATGATGATGATGAGAACCCACATCAATAAATATTAACATAGAAGCCACATCAATACATACAAATATCAAACTAGAAGCCACATCAATACATACAAATATCAAACTAGAAGCCACATCAATACATACAAATATCAAACTAGAAGCCACATCAGTACATACAAATATTAACCTAGAAGCCACCCACATCAGTACACACAAATATTACCCTAGAAGCCACCCACATCAGTACATACAAATATTACCCTAGAAGCAACCCACATCAGTACACACAAATATTACCCTAGAAGCCACCCACATCAGTACATACAAATATTACCCTAGAAGCCACCCACATCAGTACATACAAATATTACCCTAGAAGCCACCGCTACAGTAAAACCTTGAAACTAAAGTGAATGCAGGGGCTGTAAGACCAAGGCTAGAATGTGGCAAAATTCGGAAACAAAACAAAACAAAAACAAAAAAAGACGGAGTTTCTGTCACACAAAAATATTAGACGAAATATAAATATTATCTTCAGACTAGTTACAGGTGAGATCAACGTTACCCAGATTGAATCAAATCAGAAAACAAATGCACAGACAACAGCTCAGTAATGTGAGCTAGCGGAGATTATCATTATTACAGCATTTTAAACAGCTTTTACAAGGCCCAAGAAGCGAGAAACTATCGTAAAAACAGCTTCTACAGCCCACGTGGCACCACAGTCAAGCACTACATGTAGCTCAAGTGACACCAAAGCCAACTACTACATGTAGCTCAAGTGACACCACACCCAACTACTACATGTAGCTAAAGTGACACCAAAGCCAAGTACTACATGTAGCTTAAGTGACACCAAAGCCAAGTACTATATGTAGCTCAAGTGACACCACAGCCAACTACTACATGTAGCTCAAGTGACATCAAAGCCAACTACTACATGTAGCTCAAGTGACATCAAAGCCAACTACTACATGTAGCTCAAGTGACACCACAGCCAACTACTACATGTAGCTCAAGTGACACCAAAGCCAACTACTACATGTAGCTCAAGTGACACCACACCCAACTACTACATGTAGCTCAAGTGACACCAAAGCCAAGTACTACATGTAGCTTAAGTGACACCAAAGCCAAGTACTATATGTAGCTCAAGTGACACCACAGCCAACTACTACATGTAGCTCAAGTGACATCAAAGCCAAGTACTACATATTGGTCTTGTCCCATTCACCAGTTTTACATTTCCTCCCTGTAGGTGTTTAAGTTCTTCATTCATTATCTCTCGCGTCCTCTTTTCTCTTCCCTTTTCCCCCCACCCCCCCCCCCCCCGACACCTATAGGGGCTATCATGTTTCTATTGCCTTCCCCCAACCCCTTTCTCTCACTTGTTCTGCTCCTTTCGCTCCTCTCTCTCAGCTTCTTCGCTATGATTGGTTATATCGGGAATCTTTTGTCTGTAGGCAACGGTTTTTTTTTCCTCCTCCTCCTTCTTCCACACACATTTCCGCTTTACTGAGAGCAAGACGCTTCAGATAAGTTATATATGTTTGTATTTTGTTTTTGCATGTATCCTCGAATAAGGCTCACGCCGAAATATCGGATGTTGTATGTTTTTCATTTATACATTCTCATACTTTATATTCGTTTTTTTCTCACCTTGCTCACTTCCTCCCTCACTTTGTAAAACTGCACCATACACCTCTATCTACATGTAGCTCAAGTGACACCAAAGCCAAGTACTATATGTAGCTCAAGTGACACCACAGCCAACTACTACATTTAACATATAAGCCACCCACATCAGTACATACAAATTTTAACATAGAAGCCACCCACATCAGTACATACAAATTTTAACATAGAAGCCACATCAGTACACACAAATATTAACCTAGAAGCCACCCACATCAGTACACACAAATATTAACCTAGAAGCCACCCACATCAGTACATACAAATATTAACATAGAAGCCACATCAGTACATACAAATATTAACCTAGAAGCCACCCACATCAGTACATACAAATATTAACCTAGAAGCCACCCACATCAGCACATACAAATATTAACATAGAAGCCACATCAGTACATACAAATATTAACCTAGAAGCCACCCACATCAGTACATACAAATATTAACCTAGAAGCCACCCACATCAGTACATACAAATATTAACCTAGAAGCCACCCACATCAGTACATACAAATATTAACCTAGAAGCCACCCACATCAGTACATACAAATATTAACCTAGAAGCCACCCACATCAGTACATACAAATATTAACCTAGAAGCCACATCAGTACATACAAATATTAACCTAGAAGCCACCGCTACAGTAAAACCTTGAAACTAAAGTGAATGCCGGGGCTGTAAGACCAAGGCTAGAATGTGGCAAAATTCGGAAACAAAACAAAACAAAAACAAAAAAAGACGGAGTTTCTGTCACACAAAAATATTAGACGAAATATAAATATTATCTTCAGACTAGTTACAGGTGAGATCAACGTTACCCAGATTGAATCAAATCAGAAAACAAATGCACAGACAACAGCTCAATAATGTGAGCTAGCGGAGATTATCATTATTACAGTATTTTAAACAGCTTTTACAAGGTCCAAGAAGCGAGAAACTATCGTAAAAACAGCTTCTACAGCTCACGTGGCACCACAGTCAAGCACTACACGTAGCTCAAGTGACACCAAAGCCAACTATTACATGTAGCTCAAGTGACACCAAAGCCAACTACTACATGTTGCTCAAGTGACACCACAGCCAACTACTACATGTAGCTCAAGTGACACCACACCCAACTACTACATGTAGCTCAAGTGACACCAAAGCCAAGTACTATATGTAGCTAAAGTGACACCAAAGCCAACTACTACATGTAGCACAAGTGACACCACACCCAACTACTACATGTAGCTCAAGTGACACCACATCCAACTACTACATGTAGCTCAAGTGACACCAAAGCCAAGTACTATATGTAGCTAAAGTGACACCAAAGCCAACTACTACATGTAGCTCAAGTGACACCAAAGCCAAGTACTACATATTGGTCTTGTCCCATTCACCAGTTTTACATTTCCTCCCTGTAGGTGTTTAAGTTCTTCATTCATTATCTCTCGCGTCCTCTTTTCTCTCCCCTTTTCCCCCCACCCCTCCCCCCCGACACCTCTAGCGGCTATCATGTTTCTATTGCCTTCCCCCAACCCCTTTCTCCCACTTGTTCTGCTCCTTTCGCTCCTCTCTCTCCGCTTCTTCGCTATGATTGGCTATATCGGGAATCTTTTGTCTGTAGGCAACGGTTTTTTTTCCTCCTCCTCCTTCTTCCACACACATTTCCGCTTTACTGAGAGCAAGACGCTTCAGATAAGTTATATATGTTTGTATTTTGTTTTTGCATGTATCCTCGAATAAGGCTCACGCCGAAATATCGGATGTTGTATGTTTTTCATTTATACATTCTCATACTTTATATTCGTTTTTTTCTCACCTTGCTCACTTCCTCCCTCACTTTGTAAAACTGCACCATACACCTCTATCTACATGTAGCTCAAGTGACACCAAAGCCAAGTACTATATGTAGCTCAAGTGACACCATAGCCAACTACTACATGTAGCTCAAGTGACACCACACCCAACTACTACATGTAGCTCAAGTGACACCAAAGCCAACTACTACATGTAGCTCAAGTGACATCAAAGCCAACTACTACATGTAGCTCAAGTGACACCACACCCAACAACTACATGTAGCTCAAGTGACACCAAAGCCAAGTACTACATGTAGCTCAAGTGACATCAAAGCCAACTACTATATGTAGCTCAAGTGACACCACAGCCAACTACTACATCTAGCCCACGTGGCATCACAGTCAAGCACTACATGTAGCTCAAGTGACACCACAGCCAACTACTATATGTAGCTCAAGTGACACCATAGCCAACTACTACATGTAGCTAAAGTGACACCAAAACCAACTACTACATGTAGCTCAAGTGACACCACAGCCAACTAGTACACGTAGCCCATGTGGCACCACAGCTAACTATTGCATGTAGTCCACGTGGCACCACAGCTAACTACTGCATGTAGTCCACATGGAACTACAGCTAACTACTGCATGTAGCCCACGTGGCACCACAGCCAACTACTGCAAGATATTGAAAGGTAACAACGTCGACACCTTACCATAGATTTGTATCATTCCTTTCAATATAAACGTAGCGACTCACGTGAAAAAATAGAAGTACTACCAGACAACCATTTACTGCCATCAGTCTCAAACAGTCTATAGATTCCAGGAATGGAAAACAAAGAGAGCAAATATCTCTCTTCCTTTCAATCTTAAATAAAAGAAATCTTAAGAAATATTTTTTCTTTTACACGGCAGTTCACAATGATGGGTGAAGACAGTAGGCATAAATGACAGCAGACCTTCATATAATAAATGACAGCAGGTCTTCATACAATAAATGACAGCAGGTCTCCATACAACAAATGACAGCAGGTCTTCGTACAATAAATGACAGGAGACCTTCATACAACAAATGACAGCAGGTCTTCGTACGATAAATGACAGGAGACCTTCATACAACAAATGACAGCAGGTCTTCGTACAATAACAGCTGACCTTCATACAATAAATGACAGCAGGTCTTCATACAATAAATGACAGCAAGTCTTCATACAATAAATGACAGTAGACCTTCATACAATAAATGACAGCAGGTCTTCATACAATAACAGCAGATCTTCATACAATAAATGACAACAGGTCTTCATACAATAAATGACAGCAGACCTTCATACAATAAATGACAGCAGACTTTCATACAATAAATGACAGCAAGTCTTCACACAATAAATGACAGCAGGTCTTCGTACAATAACAACAGACCTTTATACATTAAATGACACCAAGTCTTCATACAATAAATGACAGCAGACCTTCATACAATAAATGACAGCAAGTCTTCATACAATAAATGACAGATGACCTTCATACAATAAATGACAGCAAGTCTTCATACAATAAATGACAGATGACCTTCATACAATAAATGACAGCAAGTCTTCATACAATAAATGACAGCAGATCTTCATACAATAAATGACAACAGGTCTTCATACAATAAATGACAGCAGACCTTCATACAATAAATGACAGCAGACTTTCATACAATAAATGACAGCAAGTCTTCACACAATAAATGACAGCAGGTCTTCGTACAATAACAACAGACCTTTATACATTATATGACAGCAAGTCTTCATACAATAAATGACAGCAGACCTTCATACAATAAATGTCAGCAATTCTTCATACAATAAATGACAGATGACCTTCATACAATAAATGACAGCAAGTCTTCATACAATAAATGACAGATGACCTTCATACAATAAATGACAGCAAGTCTTCATACAATAAATGACAGCAGACCTTCATACAATAAATGACAGCAAGTCTTCATACAATAAATGACAGCAGACATTCATACAATAAATGACAGCAAGTCTTCATACAATAAATGACAGCAGACATTCATACAATAAATGACAGCAGGTCTTCGTACAATAAATCCAAGCAAAGTGTCAATTTTTTGGAAATGGACAAATTTTCAAACTTAAGACTAAACCTACAGCGCTCTTTTAGCGTCTTTACACAAACAAAACATGCACATACAAAGAGGTAAAGGAACAAAAAGCTCAGAACTGGGGGAACTTCTGGAAAGATCAAAAGTTGCGAAATGAAAAGCATAACAAAGATACAACGACTCTACGACACAACGACACAATTACTCTACCACGCAACGACAAAACGACTCTACGACACAACGACTCTACGACACAACGACTCTACAACTCTACAACACATCGACACAATGATTCTACGACACAACGACTCTACGACACAACGACTCTACGACACAACGACTATACGACACATCGACACAATGATTCTACGACACGACTCTATGACTCTACAACACAACGACTCTACGACACAACGACTCAATGACTCTATGACACATCAACACAACGACTCTACGACACAACAACACAACGACTCTACGACACAACGACTCTACGACACAACAACACAACGACTCTACGACACAGCGACTCTACAATACAACGACTATCTACGATACAACGACTCTACGACACAACAACACAACGACTATACGACACAACAACACAACGATTCTACGATATAACGACTCTACGATACAACGACTCTACGACACAACAACACAACGACTCTACGATACAACAACACAACGACTCTACGATACAACGACTCTACGATACAACAACACAACGACTCTACGATACAACGACTCTACGATACAACAACACAACGACTCTACGACACAACAACACAACGACTCTACGACACAACAACACAACGACTCTGCGACACAACAACACAACGAATCTACGATACAACGACTCTACGACACAACAACACAACGACTCTACGACACAACAACACAACGACTCTACGACACAACAGCACAACGACTCTACGATACAACGACTCTACGACACAACAACACAATGACTCTATGACACAACAACACAAAGACTCTACGACACAACAACACAACCACTCTACGACACAACAACACAACGACTCTACGACACAACAACACAACGACTCTATGACACAACGCAACCACCGACTTTTCGAGAGCGGGAGCGGAGGAACGAAAGACGGACACAATTTTCTTAAGTTGTTCTAGACGACTGCTTCCATTGTTCTAGAAGACTGCTTCCATTGTTATAGAAGACTACTTCCACTGTTCTAGAAGACTGCTTCCATTGTTCTAGAAGACTGCTTCCATTGTTCTAGAAGACTGCTTCCATTGTTCAAGAAGACTGCTTCCATTGTTCTAGAAGACTGCTTCCACTGGAGGACACACAACAAACACTACAATTGTTCTAGAAGACTGCTTCCACTGGAGGACACACAACAAACACAAAAGTTGTTCTAGAAGACTGCTTTCACTGGAGGATACACAACAAACACAAAAGTTGTTCTAGAAGACTGCTTCCACTGGAGGACACACAACAAACATAAAAGTTGTTCTAGAAGACTGCTTCCACTGGAGGACACACAACAAACACAAAAGTTATTCTAGAAGATTGCTTCCACTGGAGGGTACACAATAAGCACAAATGTTGTTCTAGAACTCTGCTTCCACTAGAGGACACACAGAAAATACAAACGTTGTTTTAGAAGACTGCTTTCAATGGTCGATACACAACAAACATTAAAGTTGTTCTAGAAGACTGCTTCCACTGGAGGACACACAACAAACACTAAAGTTGTTCTAGAAGACTGCTTCCATTGGATGACACAACAAACACAAACGTTGTTCTAGAAGACTGATTTCACTGGAGGATACACAACAAACACAAAAGTTGTTCTAAAAGACTGCTTCCATTGGAGGATACACAACACAAAAGTTGTTCTAGAAGACTGCTGTCACTGGAGGATACACAACACAAAAGTTGTTCTAGAAGACTGCTGTCACTGGAGGATACACAATAAACACAAATGTTGTTCTAGAAGACTGCTGTCACTGGAGGATACACAACAAACACAAAAGTTGTTCTAGAAGACTGCTGTCACTGGAGGATACAGAACAAAGACTACAACTGATGCTCTTTCAACAAGTGACAGGTGGAATGGTTAGTGCACTAGTCTCTCGAAGCGAATGTCGGGGGTTCGAATCCGGCTCCAGTCACCCAACTGTAGAAATGGGTACCCAACTTCTTCTGGAGTTGGGGGAAGGAAATGTGGCCAGGCGTGATACTGACCGTATCACCCTCTAGTGTACTGATAGGTCAAGGAAAATATGGGCGCTAACAGCATAGCCCTGTGTTCCTCTAAGGCAGGACAAGTAACACAAAGACGGACTGTCAACGAGTATAGAACTGATGGTACTATCAGTGTCTGTACATTCAGGTCAAGACTATGGACTTGTCCAGGAAACCAGGGTGTTCAGTCTTAAGTTTCATTCATACCCCCACCCCCCATTCCCCCCTCTCTCTCTCTCTTTCTCCCTCTCTTTCTCCCTCTCTCTCCTTCTGTCTGTCTGTCTCTCTCTTTCTCTCGTTCGCCCGAAGTCCCCTCCTTTCCTCCCCTCTTCCCTAGTCCCTTACTTAAATACATGACAGATACTATAAACTCTCAAGAAATGACCAAGAGATAATCCTTCGCCTGAGAACAGGACAGTGCAGGCCGAGACACCACCTATACCAGGAGCTGAAAATTGGAGTAACGCAGCTATAAATCTGCAGTAAAAAGCTAACACAGACGCCACATCACATCCTCCAGGGCTGCCTGCTACACAGCCAACTCAGGCATAAGGACCCGGCCAGACCCCAGCCCCCCCACAAGAGAAGATCCACGGTGACGCTGAAAACTAGAGACCAACTGTCGTATTTGTGAGCTTTACTCATTTCAGTGAAGTCGATGTTTGAGCGAAGAAGAAGAAGAAGAAGAAGAAGTTCCCCACTTTATTCTTGGCCGGTGCAAAGATCCAGACAACTCTCTTCTCTATATTTATAAAAAAAAATCTCTTTAGGGGGTGGGGTTGGCTAACGATTTGACTAGAACTCAACAAATACCCACCTCCTCCTTTTCCGGAGTTTAGAAAAAAAAACCAACCCGAGTTTAGGGAAAAACCTGAGTTTAGGATAAAAAAAACCAGAGTCTAGAATAAAAAAAACCATGAATTTAGAAGTTAAAAAAACTTGAGTTTAGAATTTTAAAAAACATAGGTTTGGGGAAAAACCTGAGTTTAGAATAATAAAAACATGAGTTTAAAATTAAAAAAAAAACATGTGTTTAGGGAAAAACCTGAGTTTATAATTTTAAAAGCCCGAGTTTAGAAAAAAAACATGAGTTTAGAATAATTAAAAACATGGGTTTAGAATTTTAAAAAACCTGAGTTTAGAATAAAAAACCCAGAGTTTAGAAAAAAAAACCTGACTTAAATAAATAAACAGATTTTAGGAAAAAAAAAAACCTGAATTTAGACCAAGAAAAAAACGTGACTTTAGGGAAAAAAAACCTGAGCTTAGACGGAAAAAACTCCTGAGTTTATTTTTAAAAAACCTGAGTTTATAAAAAATTTGTAAAAGCCTGCGATCAGTAGATCAAACGTTTGTGAGATCGTCCATGCAACCTTGAAACTTTGTACAACAAATTGTAGTTGTTTCATGTGTGGTCCATAAGGAAAGTCAACAAATTTCCAGTGTCCACAATATAAGTCAACAAGTTTCCAGGGTCCACGAGATAAGTCAGCAAGTTTCCAGGGTTCACGAGATAAGTCAACAAGTTTCCAGGGTTCACGAGATAAATCAACAAGTTTCCAGGGTCCACGAGATAAATCAACAAGTTTCCAGGGTCCACGAGATAAATCAACAAGTTTCCAGTGTTCACGAGATAAGTCAACAAGTTTCCAGGGTCCATGAAATAAGCCAGAAAGTTTCCAGGGTCCACGAGATAAGTCAGCAAGTTTCCAGGGTCCACGAGATAAATCAACAAGTTTCCATGGTCCACGAGATAAATCAAAAAATTTCCAGCGTCAACGAGATAAGTCAATAAGTTTCCAGGTTCCAAGAAATAAATCAGCAAGTTTCCAGAGTCCACGAGATAAATCAACAAGTTTCCAGGGTCCACGAGATAAATCAAAAAAGTTTCCAGTGTCCACGAATAAGTCAACAAGTTTCTAGACAATCTATAGGCAGCTTCAGGCCTGTGCTACGACATTCCCCCAACAACACGGCTACGACAGTTAAAACTATTTAAAACAAAACTAGGAACAACTTTACAAATTAACGAGTCACAGCTGTAATATTTCAGTTTACATTTTAATCATACAAAAGCAAACAGGACAAAGAAATAGGGGAAGAAGATAAAATATAAATTCACATGAACTATTCTGGGCTTCTGTGTTGGTTCCTAATCATTTCAGTGACCCCCAACCACAAAGGCAAATTTAATTCTCTAGTAAAAGTCATCAAACAGTGCCACTCTTGTGGCATAAGCCGCCTGACGATCGAGAACAGCTACATACATGAATATGGGACGCTGGAACCACACGGTTTGAACTCGAAATTCACCTGCACTTAACATTCCCTTTCTCTATAATCGTATTTCCTCTCTATTACGTTCTACTCCTTCCTCACTTGTAATTTATATTCCAGAATTCTCAATGTACTAGACTACAAACCCTCTACCCCAACCATATTCATCCATTCCACCCATCCTCCTCTCAGATAGATTACCAATGTATCCCCTCCTCTCTCTTTCTCTCCCTCTCCTGTCCGCTTTTCCCGCCCCCTCTTTACTATCAGTCTTTCAAACCTCACAACCCTTTACTTAAACATTCACAATTCTCCACTGCACGCACTCATGGACCCAACTTTTTACAAAGTCAGTCACAACGGAGTGCTCCCTTCTTTAGCATGTCTTCCCATTCTTATCTGTTGTACAGCATTGATGCGAGGTTCTCTTCTTCCCATATTTCTTTGTCCTGTATGTTTTTTTAATGCTATAAGGTGTAAACCGAAACGTCACACATGTGCGCTTGTAGGCTAATAAAGCTGGCCCTATATTTATCTGCAATAGTTTTAACATTTTCTTATCACAGATTTACCGCGGCGGCTTCATGTATAATTCTAGTCTTGTTTAAACTATTCGAGCACTACAACAGTCATCTCTCTGACACACCCGGAGAAAAGAGAAAGGGAGGCTGACCTGCGACAACTTGGCGAAGAGGTGTAGAAGCCGAGACAGAGAGTATGTAACAAAGCACCATACCTAGCCTGGCTGCCGACCGGGTGAAGTGGAGAAAAAAAATTTGCTGGTGCAAGTCGTACCGGGCCAGAGACTGATAAGTTGATCAAAGTGCAAAAGTCAAAGTCATGTGGTACTTCTATGTAAGTTTGTGATTTCTGAAACGAAGTCAATGAACCCTTGTACACAAGTCTAGGACTGTTGATGTACAGCTAGGCAACTCTCACACAAAAGTCTAGGACTGTTGATGTACAGCTAGGCAACTCTCACACAAAAGTCTAGGACTGTTGATGTACAGCTAGGCAACTCTCACACAAAAGTCTAGGACTGTTGATGTACAGCTAGGCAACTCTCACAAACAAGTCTAGGACTGTTGATGTACAGCTAGGCAACTCTCACACACAAGTCTAGGACTGTTGATGTACAGCTAGGCAACTCTCACACAAAAGTCTAGGACTGTTGATGTACAGCTAGGCAACTCTCACACAAAAGTCTAGGACTGTTGATGTACAGCAAGGCAACTCTCACAAACAAGTCTAGGACTGTTGATGTACAGCTAGGCAACTCTCACACAAAAGTCTAGGACTGTTGATGTACAGCTAGGCAACTCTCACACAAAAGTCTAGGACTGTTGATGTACAGCTAGGCAACTCTCACACAAAAGTCTAGGACTGTTGATGTACAGCTAGGCAACTCTCACACAAAAGTCTAGGACTGTTGATGTACAGCTAGGCAACTCTCACAAACAAGTCTAGGACTGTTGATGTACAGCTAGGCAACTCTCACACAAAAGTCTAGGACTGTTGATGTACAGCTAGGCAACTCTCACACACAAGTCTAGGACTGTTGATGTACAGCTAGGCAACTCTCACAAACAAGTCTAGGACTGTTGATGTACAGCTAGGCAACTCTCACACACAAGTCTAGGACTGTTGATGTACAGCTAGGCAACTCTCACAAACAAGTCTAGGACTGTTGATGTACAGCTAGGCAACTCTCACACACAAGTCTAGGACTGTTGATGTACAGCTAGGCAACTCTCACAAACAAGTCTAGGACTGTTGATGTACAGCTAGGCAACTCTTGTATACAAGTCTAGGACTGTAGATATACAGGTAGGCAACTCTCATACTAACTCCCGTACACAAGTCTCTCTCTCTCTCTCTGAACCTTAAGTGCCCAGGGCACATGGGGCTTCCGCAAGGGTTTTCCACAAATGCCTGTCTTTCGCCTTTTTTTCTGCTCTTGCCCAGGTGAGCCCTCTATTGCTCAACATCCTTTCTGTTGTTCTTCTCCATGTCTCTTTTGGTCTACCCTTACTTCTGCTCCCCTGTGGTGTCCATCTTAGTGCTATTTTTGGTAGTGAGTTGTCAGTCATTCGGAGCACATGTCCCAACCATCGCCAGCGTCTTTCCTCAATAATTGTTGTCAGTGGTTTCATCTGCATTTCTGCCAATAAGATGTTATTTCTTATGGTGTTTGGCCAAAATATTTTTTTAATTCTACGTAAACATTTAGTCTGGAAAGAATTCAACTTGTTTTCTATGGTTTTGGTGATTTTCCAGCATTCACTTCCATAGAGTAGTACACTTAGAACATTACTCTTAAATATCCTGATTTTCATATTTGTGCTTAGTTTATTTGATTTCCATATATTCTGTAGCATTGCAAAAGCCTGGTTTGCTCTAGTAAGTCTGCTGTTGATGTCCTCTGTGCTGTCTCCATTTTCTACTACTCTGCTGCCAAGGTATACAAATTCGTTGACCTCCTCCACTAACTTGTTATCTACTCTGAGTACATTTCTGTTGTTCACATTTTGCTTCATTAACTTTGTCTTTCCTACGTTGATCTTTAGTCCTATGTTGTTTGCATTCTGGGTTAACTTGTTTATTTTATCTTGCATATCTTTGTGACTGCTTGATAATAGACAAATGTCGTCCGCAAAGTCAAGGTCCTCCAGCACTGTGTTAAGGGTCCATTGTAATCCTCTGCGTTTGTCTGATGTTGCCTCCTTCATTAACCAGTCTACTGCCAAGATAAATAATGTTGGTGATAGTACACATCCCTGTTTCACTCCTGTTTGTACCCTAAAGCTGCTGGAGGTATGTTCTCCACAGATAACTTTGCACTGAAAACCCTCGTATAGGGCTTTGATTACATTAACTATTTTATGGGGGAGGCCATGCCATCTTAGGATTTTCCACAGTGCATCTCTGTTGACACTGTCAAAGGCTTTCTCAAAATCTATGAATAATGCATATGTTGTGCTATGCCATTCATTTGCCTGTTCTAATATTTGTCTAAGTACAAATATATGGTCTATGCATGATCTTCCTTTCCTAAATCCTGCCTGCTCTTTCCGAAGTTTTTCCTCAAGTGTTGGTACAATTCTGTTGATGATTATTCTGCAAAATACTTTACTAGTGAGTGGCAGTAGGGTAATGCCTCTCCAGTTCCCGCAATCTCTGAGGTCACCCTTCTTTGGTAGTTTTACTATAAGACCAGTTTTCCACTCCTCTGGGGCTTTTTCTAAATCCCAAATTTGTTGTAATATCCGGCAAAGTTGTTTTGGTGTTTCTGTTTCTTCTGCTTTCAACATCTCAGCAGTCACTTCATCTTCACCTGGTGCCCTGTCTGATTTTAGCATCTTTATCGCCTCTTTTACTTCATTTATTGTTATTGGTCCTGTATTGATGTTTAGTTCCGCTTTTGCTTCAGGTATATCTATTGCTTGTGCTGCTTGTGTTCTGTTTAGTAGGGTGTTAAAGTGTTCCCTCCATCTTTCAATTTTTTCTCTTTCTCCACTGACCAGTTGTCCATTTTGTGTTCTTACTGCACTTTCACATCTTGTATTGAAGTTACCTGTCATCTGCTTTGTGATTTTATATATGGTTTTCATGTCATTTGTATATGCTGCTTTCTCTGCTGTCTCTGCTAAGTTGTCATAATACTGACGTTTATCTTGACGGCATGATTCCTTCACTTCTTTGTCTTTTTGTGCATAATTACTTAAAACTCGTTCTTTAAGCCGTTGTGATTTGGTGTTCAGTAATTTTTTCTTGATTTCTTTTCTTTGCTCTATCTTTTCCCATGTGGTCTCACTTATCCATTCCTCTTTTCTCCTTTTCCGATATCCCAGCACCTCTTTTGCTGTTTCCTGTAGTGTTTTATTGAACTCTAATATGGACATTTCTGCTTCGTCTTGTAGGACACTGAAGCGGTTCTTAAGTATTATTGAGAATTCATTCTTGTTTGCTGGTCTTCAGTTTTCTTGTATCAAAATGTATCTTTCTGTGTTCTCCGATTCTGGCTTTCCTTAATTTTAGTTTTATTTTTGCTACCAGAAGGTTGTGATCACTTCCTATATCTGCTCCTTTCCTTGCTCGCACATCTTGTAGTGACCGTTTCCACTTGTTGTTTATTAGTATGTGATCGATTTGGTTTTCTGTGGTTTTATCTGGTGACCTCCAAGTCACCTTATGGATGTTTTTGTGTTGGAAAATTGTCCCTCCGATGGTCATCATGTTTTCTTCACAGAAACTGCACAGTCTTTCTCCATTTTCATTTATTTCTCCGATTCCTTCTCTTCCCATGATTCTTCTTCTATCTTCATTTCCTTCACCTACTTTTGCATTGAAGTCGCCCAAGATGAGTAGCATGTCATGCTTGGGTATTGTTTCTACTGTGGCTTGGAGGCTGTTGTAAAAATCTTCTTTTAATTCCTCTTCAGCTGCTTCTGTTGGTGCATAACAAACTATAATAGACAGCTTCGTGAATCTTGAGTTGAAACGTGCATATAATAATCTCTCATTTCTTGTTTGCTGGTCTTTCAGTTTTCTTGTATCAAAATGTATCTTTCTGTGTTCTCCGATTCTGGCTTTCCTTAATTTTAGTTTTATTTTTGCTACCAGAAGGTTGTGATCACTTCCTATATCTGCTCCTTTCCTTGCTCGCACATCTTGTAGTGACCGTTTCCACTTGTTGTTTATTAGTATGTGATCGATTTGGTTTTCTGTGGTTTTATCTGGTGACCTCCAAGTCACCTTATGGATGTTTTTGTGTTGGAAAATTGTCCCTCCGATGGTCATCATGTTTTCTTCACAGAAACTGCACAGTCTTTCTCCATTTTCATTTATTTCTCCGATTCCTTCTCTTCCCATGATTCTTCTTCTATCTTCATTTCCTTCACCTACTTTTGCATTGAAGTCGCCCAAGATGAGTAGCATGTCATGCTTGGGTATTGTTTCTACTGTGGCTTGGAGGCTGTTGTAAAAATCTTCTTTTAATTCCTCTTCAGCTGCTTCTGTTGGTGCATAACAAACTATAATAGACAGCTTCGTGAATCTTGAGTTGAAACGTGCATATAATAATCTCTCATTTATTGGGGTCCATTTCAGCAATGCTCTTGATGCTTCTTTTGTTATAATCAATGCTACTCCTCCTTCATGAAGATCTTCTTTACCTGACCATATTATTGTATCTTCTGTGTGCTGTGTTGTTAATTTCCTTCTGCCTTGTCCTGTCCATCTTGCTTCTTGTATTCCTAGTATGTCTAGTTTGTATCTGTGCATTTCCTTGATGGTTTGTGCTAGTTTTCCAGTCTGGTTTAGTGTTCTTACATTCCAGCTGCCTATTTGCATCTTTTGTTTAGGTTCCAGGAGGTCTGCAGTCGGGCTGGGGACTTCCAGTGGCTGGCTTTCATCCACAACCTTCATGGGCTCAGTTTCCTGATACGCATTTCTCCTTCCACCTGCATTTGCTTTTTCCCTTGCTTCTGTTTCTGTAGCAGTCTGATAGTTTTTTACCAGATAGGGTTGCTGGCCCTATGTTGAACCCTCCTTAGTCGCCTTTTACGATCATGCATGGTAGGGTACAGTGGTCCTATTCTTTGCAGATCCCGGGTACCACACGGGGGACACAAGTCTAGGACTGTTGAAATACAGTTAGGCAACTCCCGTACACAAGTCTAGGACTGTTGATACACAGCTAAGCAACTCTCACACGCAAGTCTAGGCCGGCTGAAAAAAAAAGTCAAGCAACTCTTGTACACAGGTCTAGATCTGCTGATATACAGACGAGCAACTCTCGTACACAGGTCTAGATCTGCTGATATACAGACGAGCAACTCTTGTACACAGGTCTAGTGATCTGCTGATATACAGACGAGCAACTCTTGTACACAGGTCTAGTGATCTGCTGATATACAGACGAGCAACTCTTGTACACAGGTCTAGTGATCTGCTGATATACAGACGAGCAACTCTTGTACACAGGTCTAGTGATCTGCTGATATACAGACGAGCAACTCTTGTACACAGGTCTAGTGATCTGCTGATATACAGACGAGCAACTCTTGTACACAGGTCTAGTGATCTGCTGATATACAGACGAGCAACTCTTGTACACAGGTCTAGTGATCTGCTGATATACAGACGAGCAACTCTTGTACACAGGTCTAGTGATCTGCTGATATACAGACGAGCAACTCTTGTACACAGGTCTAGATCTGCTGATATACAGACGAGCAACTCTTGTACACAGGTCTAGATCTGCTGATATACAGACGAGCAACTCTCGTACACAAGTCTAGGACTGCTGGTGTAAGGTCAAGCAACACATGTACACAAAGCCAAGCAACACTTGTACACAAAGCCAAGCAACTCTTGTACACAAGCTTATGACTGCTGAAGCCATTTGACCCATGGCCTAGATTGTCCAGAGACCTGTAAGGAAGGACATTTCTTCCACAGAAATTAACACGCGCGAACTGTCTTCTGCGTTCATTCATTCCACGTTTTTCTTGTATTTAACCTTAATCCACAGTCCTCTAAATTTAACTGCTTGTCTCTGCCCCTTTGAGCTGGAAGATTCCAGAGATATCTAACATGGACGTGACTTCTTCACCTGTTGCTTGTTGTCTCAGATTCAGTGAGTGAACACATCAAATCTTTTCCCCGGTATATACCCCCAAAAACTTTTCCATATTTGATGAAATCTTTTTGTTTTTCAGTCCTTCTTGTGAGGTACCACCTGACAACATGTGACATTGTGGAGTTGCAAGACTGACGCAGAAATGAAATGTGAAGATTTGGTCTGAGATTAAGAGAGATGAGCAGACCTTTTCTAAGATTTGGTTTGAGATTAAAAGAGATGAGCAGACCTTTTCTAAGATTTGGTTTGAGATTAAAAGAGATGAGCAGACCTTTTCTAAGATTTGGTCTGAGATTAAGAGAGATGAGCAGACCTTTTCTAAGATTTGGTTTGAGATTAAAAGAGATGAGCAGACCTTTTCTAAGATTTGGTTTGAGATTAAAAGAGATGAGCAGACCTTTTCTAAGATTTGGTTTGAGATTAAAAGAGATGAGCAGACCTTTTCTAAGATTTGGTTTGAGATTAAAAGAGATGAGCAGACCTTTTCTACGATTTGGTTTGAGATTAAAAGAGATGAGCAGACTTTTTCTAAGATTTGGTTTGAGATTAAAAGAGATGAGCAGATATTTGTTTAATACTTTGATCACCGAACTTGGTCAATCAATCAGCTACCCTTCGCTCTAACCTCACCATGATAATGTTAGATTTTTATGTTCTTTGAGTGTTTTCAAAATCTTTCATTTTTCCATTCTATTTTTTAACATCTATAAATATCTACAAAGTTTTCATGGCGTAAAAGCACTTTTGTCAATAAAAAAAGTAAGCTATTTAATTAAACTAGCACTCACTCTGCGTGTTTCTAGCTAGAACTAACAAAATCATAACTCTTGTGTTGTTCTGTTACTATGCGTGTTTCTAAGTAGAACTAACAAAATCATAACTCTTGTGTTGTTCTGTTATTGTGCGTGTTTCTAGCTCATTCATTCATTTGCATGTCCCTTGCGGAACTTTGCCTCCCAAACAGCACTCCTGTAGGCCTCTCGGTTGTGAGCAAGATGGCCTGCTGCTGTTGCATCCATTTCCAGATCGTCAACGATGTCTTGCAGCCATCTTCGTTTTGGTCTTCCTCTTTTTCTTTTTCCCATTATGTATCCTTCCAATATGGTCTTCTCTAAATTATCATGACGTTTAATGTGTCCAAAATATTTCAGTTTTCTCTCTTTAATCCTCTTCACTAGCCAGCCTTCTTCAATATTAAGCTCTTGTAGTATAGATATATTTGTTCTTTTTTGTGTCCACGATATTTGGAGAACTCTTCTGTAGCATTTACATTCAAAGGCATTTATGTGTTTCTCAGCTGTTTTGTTAAGTGTCCAGGTCTCACAGGCATATGTTGCTATGGGAAAGATGCATGCCCTTAAAAATCTTATTTCTGTGGTTCTGTCTGCTCCTAGCTAGAACTAACAAAATCATAACTCTTGTGTTGTTCTGTTATTGTGCGTGTTTCTAGCTAGAACTAACAAACTCATAACTCTTGTGTTGTTCTGTTATTGTGCGTGTTTCTAAGTAGAACTAACAAAATCATAACTCTTGTGTTTTCTGTTATTGTGCGTGTTTCTAAGTAGAACTAACAAAATCATAACTCTTGTGTTGTTCTGTTACTATGCGTGTTTCTAAGTAGAACTAACAAAATCATAACTCTTGTGTTGTTCTGTTATTGTGCGTGTTTCTAAGTAGAACTAACAAAATCATAACTCTTGTGTTGTTCTGTTACTATGCGTGTTTCTAAGTAGAACTAACAAAATCAGAACTCTTGTGTTGTTCTGTTACTGTGCGTGTTTCTACGTAGAACTAACAAAATCATAACTCTTGTGTTGTTCTGTTACTGTGCGTGTTTCTACGTAGAACTAACAAAATCATAACTCTTGTGTTGTTCTGTTACTGTGCGTGTTTCTAAGTAGAACTAACAAAATCATAACTCTTGTGTTGTTCTGTTACTGTGCGTGTTTCTACGTAGAACTAACAAAATCATAACTCTTGTGTTGTTCTGTTACTGTGCGTGTTTCTACGTAGAACTAACAAAATCATAACTCTTGTTAAGATTAATGTTACTGAACAGAATATGTTGCTGTTATTCTGTATGTAACTTTTTATTTATAAATAAATTGAATTGTTCTTTTCTTTGAAGACATTTCTGTAAAAATGTGAATATTTTGTTCAAGAAATAATATATCTATTAAAAAGTGACCTAGAATGGACAAATGTAACTTGGCAGTAGAAAATGAAGGATAGCTGAAACATAAACAGAGAAATGTTTGTGAAAAGAGAACAGGGAAAGTGCAACAGAAGTCAGCACGGACGAAGGAAAGAAGACAAGGAGTAGAATACAGAAATGTCTAAACTTTAAAACTGGCGAGGAGGCTGAGAATCAGAGTGACAACGTTCAGTCAAATGTCAAGTCTCTGTCCAGGTCATGATGTCCACACTTGTAGGGGCAGACCCGGGCAAGCGGTGACATGGGCGGGGAAGTGCTCACGGAAAGTTTACACGCTTAATGAGACTAACAGAAACAAAATCTTGGTTTCTTCTGGCTTCTTGAAGTTTCAGGAAATATTTCTTATTAAGTTTTTACTAAATATTGTTCATGATCTATTTATGTTTGTTAAAGTTTGATAATACTTGTGTTTCTCTGTTAGTATGTGTATGTGCTTGGCCAGTTTTGTCACAACTTGATAACACTGGTTATATGTTCTACAGTCTGATAATCCATCTGAACCTTTATGTCCCAAAGTCACAAGGGACGTCTTCAAGTTTTTCCACAAATGCCTGTCCTTCGCCTTTCTTTTTCTTCTGCTCTCTTGCCCTGGCGAGTATTGCTCAACATTCTCTCTGCTCTTCTTCTCTGTGTCTCCTTTCGTCTACCTTTAATCCTATTTCTCTGAGGTGTCCATTTCAATGCCATTTATTTTTAGTAATCAGTCACCAGTCATCCGAAGTACATGCCCAAACCATCGCCAACGTCTTTACAATTTGATAATACGTGTTAGTAAACAACAAAATGTTGTATGATCTGATATTCAATTATTCATTTGCATGTCCCTTGCGGAACTTTGCCTCCCAAACAGCACTCCTGTAGGCCTCTCGGTTGCAAGGAAGATGGCATGGTGTTGATGCATCCTTTTGCAGATTATCAACGATGTCTTGCAGCCATCTTCGTCTTGGTCTTCCTCTCTTTCTTTTTCCCATTATGTACCCTTCCAAGATGGTCTTCTTTAGATTATCATGACGTTTAATGTGTCCAAAGTATTTAAGTTTTGTCTGTTTAATCCTCTTTACTAGCCAGCCTTCTTCAATATTAAGTTCTTGTAGTATAGATACATTTGTTCTTATTTTTGTGTCCACGATATTTGAATAACTTTTCGTAGCATTTACATTTGAATGCATTTATGTGTTTCTCTGTTAGTATGTGTATGTGCTTGGCCAGTTTTGTCACAACTTGATAACACTGGTTATATGTTCTACAGTCTGATAATCCATCTGAACCTTTATGTCCCAAAGTCACAAGGGACGTCTTCAAGTTTTTCCACAAATGCCTGTCCTTCGCCTTTCTTTTTCTTCTGCTCTCTTGCCCTGGCGAGTATTGTTCAACATTCTCTCTGCTCTTCTTCTCTGTGTCTCCTTTCGTCTACCTTTAATCCTATTTCTCTGAGGTGTCCATTTCAATGCCATTTATTTTTAGTAATCAGTCACCAGTCATCCGAAGTACATGCCCAAACCATCGCCAACGTCTTTACAATTTGATAATACGTGTTAGTAAACAACAAAATGTTGTATGATCTGATATTCAATTATTCATTTGCATGTCCCTTGCGGAACTTTGCCTCCCAAACAGCACTCCTGTAGGCCTCTCGGTTGCAAGGAAGATGGCATGGTGTTGATGCATCCTTTTGCAGATTATCAACGATGTCTTGCAGCCATCTTCGTCTTGGTCTTCCTCTCTTTCTTTTTCCCATTATGTACCCTTCCAAGATGGTCTTCTTTAGATTATCATGACGTTTAATGTGTCCAAAGTATTTAAGTTTTGTCTGTTTAATCCTCTTTACTAGCCAGCCTTCTTCAATATTAAGTTCTTGTAGTATAGATACATTTGTTCTTATTTTTGTGTCCACGATATTTGAATAACTTTTCGTAGCATTTACATTTGAATGCATTTATGTGTTTCTCAGCTGTTTTGTTAAGTGTCCAGGTCTCACAGACATATGTTGCGATGGGAAAGATGCTTGCCCTTAAAAATCTTATTTTTGTGGTTCTGTCTGTTCCTCTCCACAAATTCTTTATTTGTTTTACTTTCTGAAGAGCGATAGATGTCCTCCTTTTAATTTCCCTCATTGTATCTCCATTATTAGTTAGCAGTGATCCAAGATATTCAAAACTGTCCATTTCTTCCAATTTTTCCTCACTGATACATATTTCAGGTGCCTTATTTGTTTTGTCAGTTGTCATCAATTTAGTTTTCTTTGCATTAAGATAGAGGTTCTGCTCTTTACTATTCTACGGACTGACATAATTAGTTTTTCCATTCCTTTTTATGTTGTGGACAGTAATACTGATGCATATCTAATTTCTGGTATTTCATAACCTCTAATTTTTATGACATCGTAATATTCTTTGTCTACATCTTCTCTAACATTCCTCATTATATTTTCAGTATACAAGTTAAATAAGTAAGGCGACAATATGCACCCCTGACGGACCCCTTGTTTTATGTCAAACCAAGTTGTTGTTTCACCATTTATTCTTACTGCCGCTTGTTGGTCTAGATATAGCAGTGATATTAATTGTATCAAATGTGTTGGAAATCCCATTTTTTCCATTATTTCCCAAAGTTTCTGATGTTGTACACAATCAAATGCTTTTGAATAGTCTATAAAAGATAAATATAGATTAACATTAAATTCTCTGCTGATCTGCTATTGTTTATAAATCAGCAATTACTTACATGATTTTAAATTTACATCTGAACTTGTCGAAATAATCTCTCCCTAGTCAAATTAAGCACACACACACACACTCACACACACAGGCGCGCGCGCGCACACTCGCACATGACCATGACCTTGTTTTGAGTGAAAACTTCCATGTTGTGACTTTCAGATCAAGTTTTATGACGTGAGATGTTTAACTGCAGCGCCAACATTTACTTGGACATAGACCTTCCAGGACAACTACCAACATTTACTTGGACATAGACCTTCCAGGACAACTGCCATCATGTACTTGGACATAGACCTTCCAGGACAACTGCCAACATTTACTTGGACACAGACCTTCCAGGACAACTGCCAACATTTACTTAGACATAGACCTTCCAGGACAACTGCCAACATTTACTTGGACATAGACCTTCCAGGACAACTGCCAACATTTACTTAGACATAGACCTTCCAGGACAACTGCCAACATTTACTTGGACATAGACCTTCCAGGACAACTGCCAACATTTACTTGGACATAGACCTTCCAGGACAACTGCCAACATTTACTTGGACATAGACCTTCCAGGACAACTGCCAACATTTACTTGGACATAGACCTTCCAGGACAACTGCCGGAAACATGGACCCATTCACCGCGCCCGGGGGCGTATCGCTGTGAGCAACATCGTCAGTAAGGTCTGTCGTCAGTCTATTAAGTCAGTCATTCAGTCAAGTCAATCTTTCAGTCAAGTCAGTCAATCGTAAGTCGGTCAAGTCAATCATTCAGTCAAGTCAGACATCCGTAAGTCAGTCAGGTCAGCCAGTCAATCAAGTCAGACATTCGTAAGTCAGTCATTCAGTCAAGTTATTCAGTCAAGTCAGTCTGATGTTCTGCCGTCCCCGCCACGAACCCCGCCCTCTCCCTGTACCATTTGTTTCGTCTGTTGTAAGTGGCCAACCTTCAACTCACGACCTTCGTGGAAAACACTTCTAAAAAAAGAAAAAAATGATAAGACCTCACTCAGGCGAACGTGGCCTCTAAAGAAAATCAAAGATCAGAGGCGAGGCTGAGTTCTACAACTAGAAGATTCTGACTCGGGCCAGCCGTACACTGATGGCAGGCAACAAAGAATTCCGCGGAGCCATGAGTCACCGAGGGCGAGTTGGTGGTTGTGGCTTTTAGTGCCTGCTCTCTGGAGAAACCAACATCTAGATCCTTCACGAGAGGGTCACGAGCGACATACTGTTCCTCCAACCCCCAAAACTGCCTGGGAACAAACAAATACAAAACCCGCCTTCTCTTGCTGGGAAAAAGTTACAATTTAAGAAAAAAGAAGAAGAAATGAAGCAAATAAATAAAACAAACCTGATTTTGTGCTAGTCATTATGTCGCTGAAAGTCTGCACATCCTACATCAGTGAGTTGACACAGTTTATATCTGTTCACATATATCTATGTGTCTCTGCTCACATTACAGCGAAAATCTTTGAAGAAAAATCGAAAGTTCACTATCCGTATATCCTGGAAAAAAATGTATAAACTTTCACAGAATATAACATCAAGTTCACCATCTGGTGTGACGTGAACTTGCTCCAGTGAAATATAAACCAAAATTTTTGATTGCAGCTAGCGCAGATGATGATCGGAACAGTCCAGGACGAAGAATGATTGGCGTGAATCTCAACGCCCACGACTGAAGCAGTCCCACAGACCGCGCCAGAAGCTGACGGAGTGTGCAGGCTAACTATTGTCTAAATCTGCAGCTGCGGTCTCTCCTGGTACATTTACAGCCATGTAGTGCGCGCATAACAGAAGGCAGTCAAATCTTACAAAATATACATCGTCTTAAATTTACTTCTTTGTTTTCTTCTCACATTTTAAGGCCACGCATTTGTAAACACCCTTGACCTAGATTGTCCAAATATGCCGCGATGTGCTGGGAGCGATTCTGTACGAAGATATAAAGCTTTTTTATTTTGTTTTTTTTTAATGGATAAGAAAATACAGCGTTGTGATGAATTGAGAGTTAATATTCCTTAATAATATCAAACACATATTTTGATTTTCTATTCACCTGCAGAGGAAGAGAATTGTGTGAAAACTTGCTGAAGTGTATCAACAAAAATGGAATGTTGCTGGCATGTACGATAAAACTCGGCTGACAGCGCCAGAGTTGCTGGGGGAGATACAGAACTGCTTCCACAGACAGTAACACAACAGAAATCATCAAAGTAATTTTCCTTCTTGACGAAAGTCTGTATTTATCCCCGTAAAACTTGGTGCGCCAGTTCTCTGTACGTCCCGGGCGCTGGATCTATCCTCTGTACGTCCCGGGCGCTGGATCTATCCTCTGTACGTCCCGGGCGCTGGATCTATCCTCTGCCGCCCCCCAGTAAAGTGTGGAATATTTTCATGAAATGTTCATATTTCTGCACGGAATTCTGAGAGTTTCAATGTTTCGATGAAAACAAGGCATCTCTTTACACTAACATCATCCAGGCACTCTGACTGTACTGGGAACAGTACTTCAACAAGTACATTTTTATGTGACAAAATTATCTATCACTTTTATATAACTCATCTGAACTAGAATTACTACTCTCACAATTATTTGCTCAACTCAGAAATTACTACTCTCAAAATTATTTGTCCAAGTCAGAAATTACTACTCTCACAATTATTTGTCCAAGTCAGAAATTATTACTCTCACAATTATTTGTTCAAGTCAGAAATTATTACTCTCACAATTATTTGTTCAAGTCAGAAATTACTACTCTCACAATTACAGTGATAGCTCGGGTCACGAACTTAACTCGCTCTTTGATTCCTTTCACGAACCGAAACAATTTTTCCCATTGAAATTAATGCAAATCCAATCAGTCCTTTCGCCCGCCCCAGAAACATATTGTTGTTGTTTTTTTTTTACTTTTTTATGGATTTATGTGTGGCAAAAAAATATAATATTAAATATACGGTATAAGTTTACCTCTGTGGTTGATAGTTGCTGGCAAGAGGAGGAGGAGGAGGAGGGAGGAGGAGGAAGAAGGCTACTCCTTCGAAGGAGGGTCCCATTCCATAATAACATCAGGCAACTGTGCAGGTATTTCTGGTGTTTTTTCTCTTTTGTTTGTATCCTGGGAAGTGGTTCGATTGCTGGCTCTGTGGTTAGTGTTTTCAAAAGATAACGATCCAGAGACATGTGTCTTTTTCTTTGTTGGATAATTTTCCGAAAATGGGACATGACATTGTCACATTGTCATTTAAAATGTCCACTGCTCTGCTAGTCACAGTTTTGTTAGGGTGGTGCTTCTCAATGAAAGCCTGCATTCCACTTGCTGCAAATTTCTTTGACCTCAGCAACTGAAACATGTACCACCTCTTTCTTCTACTCTCCTGTGTGCTCCTCCTGCAATAAAAGTGTAAGCCCGTCCTTCACTGGTTTGTGGCCAGGCAGTGACTTCTCCTCTTAAGTTATGTAGGTCCTTCCTGGCATTTTTTTTCCCCCGAAAAGTCCCTTTTCATCGCATTTAACAACTTGATGCGGTACACAACCTTTAGAGTTGATAAAGTTTGCACATTCCTCCACATAGGCATCTGTTGCTTTCTTGTCCGAACTATCTGCCTCATCATACCTAACAACAAATTCCTGTTCGTCGAGGAAGTTTCTCGAACCAGCTTCTACTTGCTTTAAATTCGTCAACGCTAGCATCACTTGTAAATCACTAAATCACCGTGCAAAAGTAAAGCCTTCTCGCGTATCAGGACCTCGCTAACACTATCTCCAGCATAGGACCTCGCTAACACTATCTCCAGCATAGGACCTCGCTAACACTATCTCCAGCATAGGACCTCGTTAACACTATCTCCAGCATAGGACCTCACTAACACTATCTCCAGCATAGGACCTCGCTAACACTATCTCCAGCCAAGCTGCTTTTCATTAATCCAGACTAACAATAATTGTTCTACTTCTTCTAACACTTGAGACCTTTGCTTCGTTAACATAGTCACTCCTTTAGCCACATCAGCCGCCTTTAGCGTATGTTTGTTCTTTAAGATCGTAGATTTAGCCATGTCGTACTGCTTGGCCAGATCAGAAACACGAACACCATTCTCATGTTTACTTATTATTTCCTTCTTAGTTTCTACTGTAATACGCTTAGACTTCTTTACACCGCTGTCACTAGCACTTTCCACTGTCTTGGGAACCATAATGAGGGTTCATTTAATGCAAAAAGCAAAAAAAAAAAAAAAAACAACAACAAACGTATCAAGAACACCGCAACGATAAACAATGTTCACAGCGCGCAAACCTGAGTACAAAGGAGCAACTGACGCTGTTCGCGAGACGAAAACATGGCGGCAAAGCCATGTTTGTGCGTTCGTGCACCGAGGCTTTGTTCGCGGGTCGAGTCAGAATTTATTCTGAAATTGTGTTCGTGGGCCGATTTGTTCGTGACTGGAGGTGCTCGTGACTCGAGGTACCACTGTATTTGCTCAAGTGAGAGATTACTACTCTCAGAATTATTGGCCCAAGTAAGAGATTATTACTCTTACAATTATTTTTCAAATCAGAATCACTACTCTCACAATTATTTGTTCAAGTCAAAGATTCTGTTCTTACAAGTGTTTGTTCAAGCCAAATACTACTATTTTCACAGTTATTTGTTCAAGCCAGAGATTACTACCCTTACAATTATCTGTTCAAGTCACAGATTACTATTTTTATAAGTATTTGTTCAAGTCAAAGACGACTATTTTCACACTTATTTCTTAAAGTCACAGATTACTGCTCTTACAATTATTTTTTCAGGTAAAAAACTACGATTCTCACAATTATTTGTTCAAGTCAAAGACTACTACTCTTACAATTATTTGTTCAAGTCAGAGATTACTACTCTTGCAATTATTTGTTCAAACCAGAGATTACTTCTCTTACAATTATTTGTTCAAGGCAAAGATTACTACTCTTACAATTATTTGTTCAAGGCAAAGATTACTACTCTTACAATTATTTGTTCAAGGCAAAGATTACTACTCTTACAATTATTTGTTCAAGTCAAAGATTACTACTCTTGCAATTATTTGTTCAAACCAGAGATTACTTCTCTTACAATTATTTGTTCAAGTCAAACATTACTACTCTTACAATTATTTGTTCAAGGCAGAGATTACTACTCTTGCAATTATATGTTCAAGTCAAAGGTTACTACTTTTAGAATTATTCGTTCAAGCCAGAGATTACTACTCTTACAATTATTTGTTCAAACCAGAGATTACTTCTCTTACAATTATTTGTTCAAGTCAAAGATTACTACTCTTGCAATTATTTGTTCAAGTCAAAGATTACTACTCTTACAATTATTTGTTCAAGTCAAAGATTACTTCTCTTACAATTATTTGTTCAAGTCAAAGATTACTACTCTTACAATTATTTGTTCAAGGCAGAGATTACTACTCTTGCAATTATATGTTCAAGTCAAAGGTTACTACTTTTAGAATTATTCGTTCAAGCCAGAGATTACTACTCTTACAATTATCCGTTTGCGTTAAGCCATGTCAAGCGCTATAACTTAGGGTAATAATCTCTGTGGGCCCCTTGACTAGTTCCGTCAATCTGCGCCAACAGGGGCCCACAGTAGCATTCGTTTTCCTAGATTCTGCAGCCAGTTTTCAGATTCAAGAGCCACAAAACAGAACAAAGGAACACGGAAGTCAGAATATAAAATACAGAAAGAACATGGAAGTCAGAATATAAAACAAAGAAAGAATATGGAAGTCAGAACACAAAACAAAGAAAGAAACAAAGAAACTAGAACATAAAACAAAGAAAGAACAAAGAAACTAGAACACAAAACAAAGAAAGAACAAAAAAACTAGAACACAAAACAAAGAAAGAACAAAGAAACTAGAACACAAAACAAAGAAAGAACAAAGAAACTAGAACACAAAACAAAGAAAGAACATGGAAGTCAGAACACAAAACAAAGAAACTAGAACACAAAACAAAGAAAGAACAAAGAAACTACACTAAAACTCCAGGAATTGTGCCTCCTCTGTTAGTGCTCGGTTTCTGAAGCCATGTTTGAGCAAATCTTCTTACACAAGTCTGGGAGAAAATCTTCGCCGTATTTTTTAAAAAATTTCTACAAAACCGCCAGTATTGAAGTATCAATGGCACATTTGATCAAAGATGAGTATAATCGATATAAATATTAGCAGAGATATCTAACAACTTCACAGTAACAATTATTTATTACGATCATAACATAAACGTTACTACTCTCACTAGAACAACAAATCCGTTATTATATAAAAATAACAACCTAAGCAACTCTGTGTTTTCTTCTTTTTCTTCTTCTTCTTCTTCTTCTTCTTCTTCTTCTTCTTCTTCTTCAGCTTTCTGAGCCATTAAGACTCATTGCTGCAGATACAGTTCGCCTCCATTCTTTTCTATTCCTAATCTCCTCTCTCCAGTTGGTGACACCAATTTCTTTTATATCCTCTTCAATGTTGTCTTTCCATCTCTGTCTTGGTCTACCTCATCTCTTGCACATACATCATTTTCGTTTGTCTGTTCTCTTCCATTCTTTTTACATGGCCCAGCCAGCGTAGTTTGTTCAGTTTCAAGACATTTATAATTCATTGGGATTTAAATAAGCTGTTCAGTTCAGTGTTCTTTCTAGCTCTCCATTCTCCATTCTTCTTAGGATCTTTCTTCTCAGAGATTTGCAAGTGTTGTTCATCTTTCTTTGTTGTACTCCACATTTCTGATCCATACATGACAGCTGGTCTTATTATAGTTTTGTAGATTGTTATTTTGGTGTTTTGGGACAGGATTTTGGATTTTAACAGGTGTTGCAAGGCAAAATGTATTTTATTCCCAGTGTGAGACGTGGACACTTAACAAAACAGCTGAGAAACACATAAATGCCTTCAAATGTAACTGCTACAGAAGAGTTCTTCAAATATGGACACAAAAAGAACAAATATATCTATACTACAAGAGCTTAATATTGAAGAAGACTGGCTAGTAAAGAGAGAAAACTTAAATATTTTGAGCATATTAAACGTCATGATAATTTAGAGAAAACCGTCTTGGAATGGTACATAATGGGGAAAAGAAAGGGAAGAATACCAAAGCGAAGATGGCTGCAAGACATCGTTGATGATCTGCAAATGGATGCATCAGCAGCAGGCCATCTTGCTCACAACCGAGAGGCCTACAGGAGAGCTGTTAGGGAGGCAAAGTTCCGCAAGGGACATGCAAATGAATGAAGAGTTTGTTATTAAAATTCTGACAAATAAACCATGTTTTTGAGAACATGTAAACATTAATGACAGAAGATTCAGATAAAGCTGTTGTTTACAGGCAGATAAAGCTGCTGTTTACAGGCAGATAAAGCTGCTGTTTACAGGCAGATAAAGCTGCTGTTTACAGGCATATGGAGCAACATATGACGGCCTTTCTTCGTCACAGTCTTGTCTTGTTGAAAGTATCAAATATTTCAATCGTAACAGGCGATGTGAGACAATATTATCAACATATGAACAAGCCAGTCAACAGGTTACACGTAAAATGTGTTCATATAGCCAGGATTATCATTTTATGTGTTGTTATTATATCGTCTGTTCTAAGTCTGGTACAGCACGGCAGTGCAGATGATGCCTTCCCTCATGTGAGCTAGTTAGCGTCTTCCCTCATGTGTGCTAGTTAGCTTCTTCCCTCATGTGCTAGTTAGCGTCTTCCCTCATGTGTGCTAGTTAGCGTCTTCCCTCATGTGAGCTAGTTAGCGTCTTCCCTCATGTGTGCTAGTTAGCGCGTGAGATTCATTTGAAAAAAAAAAACAAAAAAAGAAATTATATCTCAAGTCATTAAAAAAAACTTCCATCACAAAACCATAACACGACTCTATACAAACCATAGTAATTTGTTTTTGTTGTTGTAAAACTGTTAATTAACAGCTAAAGCAAACTATTATACACAACAAGGACGCCAAGTTCCACCAAAAACTGCGGAAGAAAGAAGAAAAAAAGCAAGCATTCCAAGTAACTGCACCAGGTCGGGCGTACAACTTGAATGGAGGTCGCAGAGCTAATTCAAAATAAAAAAACCTACTTTAGTGTGAAGGCGAACAAAAGTCCGGATGTGATCATTTTCACGAGCCGAGGGGTTAGGGGGGGGGGGGGGCACGATTTACTGTGAAGAGTATTTCAAGTGAAGACGATTTGTCTGGAGCACATTACCCAGCGTTTTCTTGTTGATTAGATACTGCAGTCCTGTGTCAAGGTTTCTGAGATTCTCAAGAGCCCTCAGCAAAAACAGTTTCGGTGCTACAGTTCTGTGTCGGTGTTGGTTATACGTGGGGCCCATGTGCGATGTGGAAGATAGCAGCTACTGGCTACACACGGGGCCCATGTACGATGTGGAAGATAGCAGCTACTGGCTACACGCGGGTCCCATGTACGATGTGGAAGATAGCAGCTACTGGCTACACGCGGGTCCCATGTACGATGTGGAAGATAGCTGCTACTGGCTACACGCGGGCCCCATGTACGATGTGGAAGATAGCAGCTACTGGATACACGTGGGCCCCATGTACGATGTGGAAGATAGCAGCTCCTGGCTACACGTGGGCCCCATGTACGATGTGGAAAGTGCTCTGTTAATATCTTATTAGAAGTTGTCACCAGATGATAAGTAATATGATTAGGCATATGACACCAGATGATAAGTAATATGATTAGGCATATGACACCAGATGATAAGTAATTTGATTAGGCATGTGACACCAGATGATAAATAATATGATATGACACCAGATTATAAGTAATATAACTGGGCGTTAGTCAGGATAATGTGACTAAGTCTGAAATATCTAGGTGACTTTTTTTTTAAATTTCGAGCAAGAACATCTTTGATAATTTCTGTACAGAAGTGTCTATTCTATCATAAAACATTGCTTAAATCTATACAGACGCATGCATTCTGTCATACATCGTTGCTTAAATCTGTACAGACGAATGTATTCTGTCTTAAAACATTGCTTAAATCTGTACAGACTTATCTATTTATTCTGCCATAAAACATTGCTTAAATCTGTACAGACGTGTCTATTTATTCTGTTATAAAACATTGGTTAAATATGTACAGACGAGTCTATTTATTCTGTTATAAAACATTGCTTAAATCTGTACAGACGTGTCTATTTATTCTGTTATAAAACATTGGTTAAATATGTACAGACGAGTCTATTTATTCTGTCATAAAACATTGCTTAAATCTGTACAGACGTGTCTATTTATTCTGTTATAAAACATTGCTTAAATCTGTACAGACGAGTCTATTTATTCTGTCATAAAACATTGCTTAAAGCATTAAAAAGTTTGTTTCTCCTCACGAGTTGCAAAGACCACAAGACTAGTCTTAAACTGTCCTATATCTTGTCTTCTTACTCACGTATACTGTCCTATATCTTAGATTCTTACTCACGTATACTGTCCTATATCTTGTCTTCTTACTCACGTATATTGTCCTATATCTTGTCTTATTACTCACGTATATTTTCTATATCTTGTCTTATTACTCACGTATATTGTCCTACACCTTGTCTTCCTCCTCACGTATACTGTCCTATATCTTGTCTTCTTACTCACGTATATTGTCCTATATCTTGTCTTCTTACTCACGTATATTGTCCTATATCTTGTCTTCTTACTTACGTATATTGTCCTTATCTTGTTTTCTTCCTCGCGTATATTATCTTGTCTTGTCTTCTTCCTCATATATTTTTCAGTCCTGAGAAGACAAAAAGGATCTGAGATTTGCTTCGTATAACGGATTATTTACTATTTTATACTGCAAGAACAAGAACTGTCTTTTGTCTGCCACACGTGACGGATTACCCCCCCCCCCCCCTCCTGAATTTTTCCCTCATTATTAAGCTCAGCTGTAGAAATGTTCACCAACTGAGCTGATGGCCTGCATGAAGGATCGGGTACTCTGGAGAAGCATAATAGCCAACGCCAGTCGGCACGGCACCTGATGATGATGATGATGATGTAGAAATGGGTACCTGACTTCTTCTGGAGTTATGGAAGGCGGCCAGGCGTGATGTTGACCACATCACCCTCTAGTGAGCTGACAGGTGAAGGAAAATATGGGCACTAATACCATATCCCTATGTACCTAAGACACGAGAAGGTTGCCTTTCACCAAAGTTCTCTCGCTTCTTTTACGACGTATCCAAGAAACGTTGACTGGTTTTTTTCCCACTATGGTTTTAACCAGTTTTCCTTGTTCTGGAACGTCTCTGGGGAATTCTTCTTCTTTTTTTTATTCACTACAAAATAGAAGGGTGCAACAATAGACCTGAATAAGGTTTTCTATGTAGGCAGCCTGTTTCATTTCGTGTAGGCAGCCTGTTTCACATATGTATTTACAGGTTAGGTCTTGTGTAAGCAGCCTGTTTCACATATGTATTTACAGGTTAGCTCTTTCGTAGGCAGCCTGTTTCACATATGTATTTACAGGTTAGATCTTGTGTAGGCACCCTGTTTCACATATGTATTTACAGGTTAGGTCTTTCGTAGGCAGTCTGTTTCACATATGTATTTATAGATTAGGTCTTGTGTAGACAGCCTGTTTCACATATGTATTTACAGGTTAGCTCTTTCGTAGGCAGCCTGTTTCACATATGTATTTACAGGTTAGGTCGTGTGTAGACAGCCTGTTTCACATATGTATTTACATGTTAGGTCGTGTGTAGACAGCCTGCTTCACATATGTATTTACAGGTTAGGTCTTGTGTAGGCAGCCTGTTTCATTTATGTATTTACAGGTTAGGTCGTGTGTAGACAGCCTGTTTCACATATGTATTTACAGGTTAGGTCTTGTGTAGGCAGCCTATTTCACATATGTATTTACAAGTTAGGTCTTGTTTAGACAGCCTGTTTCACATATGTATTTACAGGTTAAGTCTTGTGTAGGCAGCCTGTTTCATATATGTATTTACAAGTTAGGTCTTGTGTAGGCAGCCTGTTTCACATATGTATTTACAAGTTATGTATAAATATTACCCGCCCCCCCCTCTCTCTCTCTCTATCTCTCTTGTCTCATCAATGTCTAAGATCTATGGAGCTGCTGGTAACAAGAGATTTCCACTTTTGTCTGTTCTTCGTCATCTCCTTGGCTGTCCTCCATGTCAGTGCTGTGTTTACCAGCATTCTCTGCTGTACGTCTCCAAGTCTCTTTAGACCGTCCCTTGCGTCTTTTACCTCGTGGAATCCACGTTTCTGTCGTTCTCACGACATGGCCAATCCAGGGCCAACTTAAGTAAAGATATTAAGCTGTGAACATCCTGAACTTGGAATAAACTGACTCGTGACCTTTGACATCCCCAGCGGCCGGAAGATCGACCGTTATTTTGAAGTCCAGCCATTTTTAAAGATGAAAACTGGGTTAAAGACGGCTTTTTGTGCTACTGGCACAACGTCGAATCTGTTATCTGGACAATCATGAGGATGTGGGATAGGGTCTTGGCCTCGATAAATGGGACTTTTCTCTAGCACAATGACCCGCGTGTTCCCACGAAGGCACAGACACATGACCCGCTTTTAATCAGGCATCCTTGTGTAGGCAGATGTCGGGATATCAAACCACTTCCGGTCAGTGTAAGCCACCTTCTACGCTTCCCGTTGTAAGATAAAATATTTTGCAGCGATGGCTAGAGCTGGCGCAGGACCATGATGTATAGCACCACCACCACATGTGGCTGGCTAGCTATGTTTCAGCGCTACTCCAGTGCCAAGACAACCCCAAACAGGAACAATTTTACAAACGTGCAACACACAGAACGCCTCCACGACAACAAAGCGAGGGTAAAAAAAAAAAAGCGTGGTCGCAGAGTTGATTCATCAATCCACCGAGAAGGGTGGAGAGTGGAGGGAGAATGTGGCCTTTGTCTGCGGAAAATCCCGGACCCGGCCAGCCAATCAAATGGCTGGGTACCGCAGCCAGAAGGAGCGAGCCAAAAGCCACCATTTAAAAATGACCTAAATTTCGTGTCGACAAAGAGCAACGTGGAGTCTAAAAGTGGAGCGGAATACACAGCTCCACAAGGAAAGAAAGTTTCTGTGAAACGTAAAATACGATGTGGGGGCTGGTGGTTTCCAATGTTATAACTGTTTCTATAACAGCTCCACAAGGAAAGGAGGTTTCTGTGAAATGTAAAATACGATGTGGGGGCTGGTGGTTTCCAATGTTACAAATGTTTCTAAAACAGAGTTCAGTAACAATCTGAAGCAAAATATTTATTGTATTAGAAAAGATGAGGCTGGTATTGATTTATCAAAAGTTTGTGTGGCTCACAGATCAGGGGAGAGAGAAAGGAGATGGAAGTTTTTGATGGTCTCCGGACTACCGAACAGTGTGTGATTTGTTGGTGGAGTTATTCACGATTGTTTCCAAACTTGTTCCACACGATTGTTTCCACACTTGTTTCCACAACATATTGTTGTTTGTGAATCATATATTTCTGAATAGTTCCATATTATAGATTAGTTCTATAGAACTGAATCTTACAAGTGCTCTTTGATTAACACATCACAGGTTTTACAAAACTTTAGCACTTCACTAAATCTAGAGCAAGTCCGATGAAAATGTTCTCTACATTATTTATTTAATTCTGACAAATAAGTGCAAGATGTATTGTCGACTACGTCACTTGGATTGAAACGCTTAATCACTTGTTCACAATATCAAACTCTATCATATTCTACATGCAGCATTTCTCAATGTTCTCAACTTCACAATATTCTACACTTGATACGAGAACATTTCCTATCTCAGTATTATATCACATCTGCAACACGTGGTCAACTAGTTTCTCGTCTAAAATCACTGTACTCAAAGTTTCAAAAGTGTCAATTCTTCTTAATCACTTGAATCATTTGAAAACCATCTTCCGTCTAACACTACTTCTGATTTTATATCGTCTCGTCCTCTTTCTTCTCTTGTCTGTTTTCTGATTTCTTCTGACGGTCTTCCTTTGCCGTCTCTCAATCGCAGTGTACTAACGAGCAAAGTCTACTTGCCTCTTCTCTGGAGTTCTGTTCTTATCTCTCATCTGATGGCTTCTCGGCTGTTCTGGTCGAACCTTCTTTCCTCACTCTTGACTGTCCACGTGCACTGACCATCCTTCTTGTAGTTCTGGTCAGTCGCTACTTGCCGGACCGACGGTGTTCTGACGAACTCCCTCCTCTGTCTCCTCTCTCTTCTGTTTCCGTAGTTCTTACTTCCTGGTTTTCTGTTCCTCCGTCTTCGGGCTCCCTCCTCTGTCTCCTCTCTCTTCTGTTTCCGTAGTTCTTACTTCCTGGTTTTCTGTTTCTCCGTCTTCGGGCTCCCTCCTCTGTCTCCTCTCTCATCTGTTTCCGTAGTTCTTACTTCCTGGTTTTCTGTTTCTCCGTCTTCGGGCTCCCTCCTCTGTCTCCTCTCTCTTCTGTTTCCGTAGTTCTTACTTCCTGGTTTTCTGTTTCTCCGTCTTCGGGCTCCCTCCTCTGTCTCCTCTCTCATCTGTTTCCGTAGTTCTTACTTCCTGGTTTTCTGTTCCTCCGTCTTCGGGCTCCCTCCTCTGTCTCCTCTCCTCCACTTCCGGACTTCTTCCTTTCTTCCCCTTGCTTTTTTATCTTCAAGTCCAGCTTGACAGATTAACCAGTAAGTATTTTGGCTCCACTCTTCAGATGTCTACTGATTCTCAATGAGCGTTCCGATTGTCTGTCATTCAAACTACTCCGTGACTTATCTCTCGTATGTCAATTTCCCAATAGGCCACACCTCTAAATATTTAACTGGCCGAGTTGGTCACTTCTTTATTTAAAAACCATGTGCAATCGCGTCCTAATGCATGTCAGTCTCGTCTATACAATTGTTATTTACCTAAGTCATTATCTTGTTCTTTCGTGTCAGAGGTTTTATTGTGTCCCGGATTTTTCACTGTGTCGGCCTTTTCTGTTCGTCTTTTTCTATTGTTTACACGTGTCAACGTCCAGTCACGGCTTTGTTATCACTGGACCATCCTACTTTCTGGTGTCCTGCCTTTGTATTACCTAAATCTCAGCGTTACCGAGTCTCGTCTTTTTCTATTCACCGTTTCCACTGTTTACTTTTGTCCGCGTCTTGTTCTAGTGTCATGGAAGTTCTATACCTTTCTCTTCCGTTTTTCCTACATACTTTTCTCTGTCGCTATTCGATGTTATTATTTGGTTTACAGTATATTTTCATAATCATATTAATTAATACCAATAATAACAACTATAATCATTACTTACAAGGCCATGGTACAACGGTCACCATATTTTGTTACAGTAGGTCGTTAGTATCAAACAATTCTTTATTTACATAGACCAGTGTGGTAACAAGCAAGTCTTTGTTTCTATGGGTTAATGTAGTGACGATATAGTTTTTGTTAACATGGGTTAATGTGATGACAAGCAGATCATTGGTAACGTGGGTTAATGTGGTGACAATAAGGTTTTTTTTTAAAATGGTTAATATGCTGACAATCAAGTTTTGGTCTGAAAGGGTTAGTGCTTGATACATCAAGTTTTTGTTTTAAAAGTGTTAATGTGGTAATTTCGTTTTTTTCCCTATTAACGTAGATCATCGAGATTTAAAGAGGTATCAAAATATTATACAAGAGAATTGTGCCCAACTCACTGGCACCAGCTAAAGACGTATCAAAATATTATATAAGAGAATTGTGCCCAACTCACTGGCACCAGCTAAAGACATATCAAAATAGTATATAAAAGATATGTGTCTAACTCACTGGCACCAGCTAAAGATGTATCAGCGAGCTAAAGAAGTATGTGCCTGCTAAAGAAGAATCTGTCTGTATGCTTGTGACAGGCAATGAACAATATGTACTGCTAAAAAGGTAAAAAAAAAAAGATAAAGGTGATCCTGTCATGCCTTAGAGGCACATAGGGATATGGTGTTAGTGCCCATATTTTCCTTGACCTGTCAGCACACTAGAGGGTGATATGGTCAGTATCACGCCTGGCCGCCTTTCCTTCCCCAACTCCAGAAGAAGTCGAGTACCCATTTCTACAACTGGGTAACTGGGGTGCCTCCGGCCGGATTCGAACCCCCCAACCTTCGACATGAGAGACCAGTGCACTAACCACTTCGCCACTAAAACACACAATGTGTACTGATGGTTACTACTAATTCTTGTGGAAGAGCTACTAATTATTAGACTTGTCTAAGTCAATCTTTTTATGAATCTATCACACGATTCCTCAACTTTATCTCTCTGTCTGATCTCTTCTAATATACTCCAAAGAAACAAATACAACCCAGGCATTCGAGGCTCTCCAGTGAGTACAGCAGACAAAACTGGCTCTCATACAACTTGAAATAGCAAACAGTGAGAAGAACTGACACTAGTATAAATCATACATAGAACACTTTATTAATGGAGAAAATGGAAGGTGTCGCATGTCGATGATAAAAATAAAGAAATACCGCATGGTAGAAGTTACAATTACTTCTTCTTCTTCGTTCGCTTCTACCACTAAGACCGCCCCGTGATCCTACTGAATTTATTCCTGTGTTCTCCGAGAGGACCACAAGAGATCTCCGAGAGGACAACAGGAGGTTCAGAGTATCACGGGACTTGGGCCTGTATTTTCGGTGGGTCGTAGAAGCGGGATTGTGTGATACCGTGGTTTTCGTTGCACCAGTTTAATCTAGAGTTGAACGTTCTCACCGGAAAACCTCGAAGTGTTTTGGGATATCAGTATATCCCTGCCAGATGAGAGGTGGTTGCCCATCCAGCCTAGAGTTGGACTTTCTCACCGGAAAACCTCAGCGTGATTAGGATACGCTTATATCCCCGTCGGGTGAGAGGTGTTTGCCTATCTAGACTGCACTGGTCCAGTGTCTCCGACTTCAGCATTTTGTGGTCGTGGTCACTACCCTTTCTAATTGTGATCAGGACGGAGCTTTTGTCCAGGAGGACGAATCCTCGCCACTAGTAAGTTTCACCCCTGGTTAAGCCAGTTTAGGCGTATTATTCTAGTATGGGCGTATTTAGGACGTTATTGACCTCAAGAGCGTAGGTACCGTGACATGAGTAGCTCTCGCCGTGAGACTACTGGAAATACCGATTAAACCTCACTCTATCCCTTCCATCACCTTTCTTCGCAGCGGCGCCGCAAGGCAACCCTAATCGCTTTTCACATTTTTGTTCATTGGCCGGGAGGAGTTTCACCCCAAGCGCGGCAGCCAAAGAATCTCGCCAGCAGTGTCTTAGTTTAACCCCTGGGTTAAGCCAGTTTAGACAATCTGCCCCAGTATGGGTGTATATATGACGTGGCCGGCCTCTAGAGCAGAGGTGCAGTTACTTGAGTAACTCGCTGCTGGCGAGATTCTTCAGCTGCCGTGTGTGGAGCAGTGCTCCTCCGGCCAATGAAGAAAGGTCCAAATGCGGAAATGGTGGTAGAAAGAATAAAGCGAAGCAAACAGTCAAATCATGGCACCTCTGGTTTTGAGGTCGGCCACTTCCTAAGTGCATTCATATCTGGTGAAATGCCTGAACCGGCTTAACCCAGAGCTTAAGACACTGCTGGCGAGACTCTTCGGATGCCGTGCGTGGAGTGAAGCTCCTCCCGGTTAAGGAAGAAACTGAGGAAAAGAAGTAAGGGTTGCTGTGCGGCGCCGATATGAAAAGGTGAAGGAAAGGATAAAGTGAAGTTTAATCGGTATGTCCAGTAGTATCGCTGCGAGAGCTACACATTCCACGGCGCCTCTGCTCTAGAGGCCGGCCACGTCCGAAATACACCTACACTGGTGAAATATGCCTAAACCGGCGTACACCAGGGGTGAAACCTGATGGCCAGGCATGTCAAGCCACCTCCGCTCTAGAGGTCGGTCACGACCGATATACACCCATACTGGTGAAATATGCCTAAACCGGCTCACACCAGGGGTGAATCTTGAAGGCTACGCATGTCGCGGTACCTCTGCTCTAGAGGTCAGTCACGTCCCAAACACGCCCATACTGGGATAATATGCCTAAACCGGCTCAGCCCAGGGGTAGAAGTCACTAGTGGCGAGGATTTGTACTCCTGGACAAAAGCTCCATCCTGGTCACAACTAGGAAGGGTAGCGGCCACGATTACAAAATGCTGAACTCGGAGACACTGGACCATGGCAGTCCAGATAGGCAACCACCTCTCACCCGGCGGAGATGTATGCGTATCCTAATCACGCTGAGGTTTTCCGGTGAGAAAGTCCAACACTGGACTGGATGGGCAACCACCTCTCACCCGGCGGTGATACACGGGTATCTCAAAACACTTCGAGGTTTTCCGGTGAGAAAATCCAACTCTGGCCTGGGTGGGCAACCACCTCTCACCCAGCGGGGATACACTGATATCCAAAACACGTCGAGGTCTTTCGGTGAGAAAGTCCAACTCTAGACTAAACTGGTGCAACGAAAACCACAGTGTCACGCTATCCCGCTTCTGAGACCCACCAAGAATATAGGCTCAAGCCCTGCGATACTCTGAACCTCTTGTGGTCCTCTCAGGGGGACCACGGGACTTAACGAGGACCACAGGCATAAATTCAGTAGGATCGCAGGGCGGTCTTGGTGGTAGAAGCGAACGAAGAAGAAGAAGAAGACTTGAGTAGCCCTTACCTCGAGACTACTGGTTACTTCACTTAATCCTTTTCTTTACCTTTTCCACGGTGGCGCCGAGCGGCAACCCTAGTCGCATTTTTCTTAATTAGCCGGAAGCAGTTTCACCCCACCCACGGCAGCTGAAGAATCTTACCAGCAGTGGGTTTTAAATCAGAGTTTTCCTTCTCCTAGATGAGCTACCAACCAAGACTCTCATCTACCTGAGGCGTCTGGTTTTCAGGCGCCAGATATTCGCCTTTCGCCCCGTCTCCTGTCAGTTTAAACAGCTCCGCCATGAGAAGGCCAGAAGCTGGACTTGGACTGTCAGAGGCAATTTGAGGCGCACGCCTTGGAGACATTTAATTTGAGTGGAGAGCGTATCCCCCACCTCACCTCCGGTTATAACAGTCCTTAGAACCAGTTACAACTACAAAAAGCAGCTCATCTCCCCGGCAAGAACTGGTTTGCCGTATGGGAAGAAATAGAGCCGATACCTAGCAAGATACGAGAACAATCATTCAACTAAACTGACATACTTATAGGTATGTGGAAATATTACACAAAAGAAATATCAACAACTGAATTTCCAGAATATTCTAGAATTCCATCATGAAAAAAAAACCCCAAAAAACTAACACAACCACTTTCATGGCCAACCTATCCACTGACAAACAAAACTTTGCCCTAAAAAATTGATAAATTACCAAAAAAAACGTTACATTACTACAAGTGTCCAAAATGGACAAAACTCAACTACCAACCAAACATCCCTTGTCCTAAAAAGGACAAGTGGTGATTAACTCTACATCTATGACGTTCATTGAAAACCGATAACTTCAAGAAGACTAAACTACTACTTTCATTCTAACTCAATCCTATCTCATAGATTCAATCATCATAATAATCCTCATTAACGTCTCTCTCAGTTCTTTCCCAATATATATTTGATGTCAACTACATGCCTCCATGAATCATAAAACTTAAAAGTTACTTTAGACTGCCTTACATACATTGAATACAGTTATTGTAATTGTTTATTCTGAATAGTCCCGAAAATTGTGTTTAGTAGATAGTCATTTATATGTGTATGTAGTTACTTCTGTACTGAGTGAATGGATAAGAACGAAACGTAAATGTTATATTTTATTTTATATCTCTCAGATTCAATGTTAGTTATGTTTGTTACATGAACAGCATATCTGTAGAATGTCTGGGATAAAGTGAAAGATGTATGATAAAGGGCAGAATGTCAGATGGGCCCGCGTGCCCATTTTCTTAACCCATTTGAAATAAAGATCAATTAATTATCAATCAATCAATCAATCAACCAATCAATCAATCAATCAATCTCTCTATATATATTATCTCTCATTTTCCCCTGAATTCTTCCCGAGATTCTGCCTCATGAAGTTCAAATTCACGTGAACAGGCATTGTTTTTTTACCTTCGATTTCCAAAAAAAAAAAAAAATTCATAATCTCCGTGCCAGTTCACATGTCTCCTACAATGCACTCTGTCATCCACAGTTTGACACTTGTTTCGCATTATTAAACTTTCTTCTAACACTAAATTCATATATCCCGTGCAATTTTACATTTTCCCAGTCAAAACACTGAATAACGCCAACTTTGACACTTCTAATTTTTTCTCTGGGTTTAAACAAACAACTCGGGTCAAAAGTTCACTAACGAGGGGAAGTCACTCTTATTTAACTGCATTTATCATGATTTGTTTACATAGGTTACCCTGGCTTAGGGGAAGGTCTTGTTTACGTAGATTATTAAAGGGGAAGGTATTTATTTACGTAGGTTATCTTGGTTTAGGAGGTATTTATTTACGTTGGTTATCTTGGTTTAGAGGAAGGCCTTTATTTACGTAGGTTATCTTGGTTTAAGAGGTCTTTGTTTACATAGGTTATCCTAGTTTACGATAGGTCTTTGCGGCTGTTAAAACAACTGAATTAAAAGATTAGTAGAAACACATGTGGGAACAGAAGACACATCAACACCTCAGAGATGAAGCTGGACGGCTCAGTTTTACAAAACGACAAAGGAAACTGAGTAGAAACATCAATGGCAAAGTAAGATGAGAACGTATAATTAAAGAACATACAACATCTAATATTTCGGCGCGAGCCTTTTTTCAAGGCTTACATACAAGGACAACACAACATATATTAAAAAAGAAACAAAAACTTAGCTTTTCAGCCTCCTCCTCCTTTGAAAGACGAGAATAAATTAAGAACAAGAGGACACCAAAACATTTCCTTCCTCACTTCTGTCTTTGGTTGTCTCTCTGATCTTGGATTTATTGACAATATTCAGCTTCGCATTATTATTGTTATTATTATTATTGTAGTCTGATAAGAAATGCAGATGAAGCCACTGACAGCAATGATTGAGGAAAGACGCTGGCGATGGTTGGGACATGTGCTCCGAATGACTGACAACTCACTACCAAAAATAGCACTAAGATGGACACCACAGGGGAACAGAAGTAAGGGTAGACCAAAGGAGACATGGAGAAGAACAACAGAGAGGATGTTGAGCAATAGAGGGCTCACCTAGGCAAGAACGAAAAAAAGGCAAAGGACAGGCATTTGTGGAAAACCCTTGCGGAAGCCCCATTTTAAGGTTCAGAGAGAGAGAGAGAGAGAGAAAGAGAGAGAGAGAGAGAGGAAGGAGAGAGAGAGAGAGTCTAATAACGGAGACAAGGCGATTTAATGAACACGGCAGACATGAACTGTCAAGTTTGACGGCCCTTGTTTGTGACGCCAGACATGAACTGTCAAGTTTGGCGGACCTTGTTTGTGACGGCAGACATGAACGGTCAAGTTTGGCGGCCCTTGTTTGTGACGGCAGACATGAACTGTCAAGTTTGGCGGCCATTGTTTGTGACAGCAGACATCAACGGTCAAGTTTGGCGGCCCTTGTTTGTGACGGCATCTCCATATTATTAGTCACTGTTTGCTAGTAATGTTGTCCGCTCGCCCTGTCACGAAGTGCAAGTGCCTTGTCGTGGCGTGAACAAAGCACCAAAGTAACAATCTACAAAACTATAAGAAGACCAGCCCTCATGTATGAGTCAGAAACGTGGAGTACAACAAAGAAAGATGAATAACAATCTTTGAGAACAAGATCCTAAGAAGAATCTTTGGGCTGATAAAGGATACCAACCCGCTGCTGGCGAGATTCTTCAGCTGCCGTGCGTGGAGCGGTGTTCTTCCCGGCCAGTGAAAAAAGGTGCAAATGGGGTTGCCGCGCGGCACCACTGCGGGAAAAGTGGTAGAAAGGATAAAGCGAAGCAAACAGTCAAATCACGGCACCTCTGGTCTGGAGGTCGGCCACGTCCTAAGTGCACTCATATCGGGCGCAATGCATGAACCGGCTTAACCCAGAGGTTAAGACATTGCTGGCGAGACTCTTCGGATGCCGCGGGTGGAGTGAAGCTCCTCCCGGTCAAGGAAGAAACTGAGGAAAAGAAATAAAGGTTGCTGTGCGGCGCCGATGTGAAAAGGTGAAGGAAAGGTTAAAGTGAAGTTTAATCGGTATGTCCAGTAGTATCGCTGTGAGAGCTACACATTCCATGGCACCTCTGCTCTAGAGGCCGGCCACGTCCGAAATACACCTACACTGATGAAATATGCCTAAACAGGCTGGCTAGGCATATCACGCCACCTCTGCTCTAGAGGTCGATCACTCCCGATATGAACCCATACTGGTGAAATATGCCTAAACCGGCTCATACCAGGGGTGAATCTTGAAGGCTATGAATGTCACAGTACCTCTGCCCCAGAGGTCGGTCCCGTCCCAAACACGCCCATACTGGGATAATTTGCCTAAACCGGCTCAACCCAGGGATGGAAGTCACTAGTGGCGAGGATTCGTCCTCCTGGACAGAAGCTCCATCCTGGTCACAACTTGGAAAGGTAGCGGCCAAGACCACAAAACGCTGAAGTCGGAGATACTGGACCAGGGCAGTCTAGATAGGCAACCACCTCTCACCCGACGGGGAAGTATGCGTATCCTAATCACGCTGGGGTCTTCCGGTGAGAAAGTCCAACACTGGACTGGTTGGGCAACCACCTCTCACCCGGCGGTGATACACGGGTATCTCAAACACGTCGAGGTTTTCGGGTAAGAAAGTCCAACTCTGGCCTGGGTGGGCTACCGCCTCTCACCCAGCGGGGATACACTGATATCCAAAACACGTCGAGGTCTTCCGGTGAGAAAGTCCAACTCTAGACTAAACTGGTGCAGTGAAAACCACAATGTCACGCAATCCCGCTTCAGAGACCCACCAAGAATACAGGATCAAGCCCTGCGATACTCTGAACCTCTTGTGGTCCTTTCGGTGATCTCGTGTGGTCCTTTCGGGGACCACGGGACTTAACGAGGACCACAGGCGCAAATTCAGTAGGATCACAGAGCGGTCTTGATGGTAGAAGTGAACGAAGAAGAAGAAGATACCAACAGTGGAAAATGGAGAGCTAGAAAGAACACTGAACTGAACAGCTTATTTAAATCCCAACGAAGCATAAATGTCTTGAAACCCAACAAACTACGCAGGCTGGGGCATGCAGAAAGAATGGAAGAGAACAGACAAACGAAAATTATGTATCCACAAAATATGAGAGAAAAAAAGACCAAGGGGTAGTCCAAGACAGAGATGGAAAGACAACATAGAAGAGGATATAAAAGAAACTGGTGTCACAAACTGGAGAAAGAAGATTAGGGATATAGAGGAGTGGAGGCGAACTTTATCTGCAGCAGTGATCCTTAATGGCTGGGAAAGCTGAAGAAGAAGAAGTTGTTCGCTTGCTAACTAGTCTCCCGGCTGACCTCTGACCTTGCTTCAGCTTAACTGCCTCCAGTTTGTGGCCATTGAAAACTGCGACGATTTTTAAACAGATAGCAGTAAGAACAACACGGGGTATCTCCCCCAAACCCCCAGTTCTAAACTGCTGCTATGGCAAGAATTAGGTAACTGCAAAAGTAACTGCTACATTATCAGCTTCCTCAGTTCACAGCCATGAGCCTATACAGCCAATATCAAAGTACAGAATCTAAGAGTAATGATGTTTTGGCTAGCACCTTGGTCAGAACTTACAAAGTCAACAGCTGGTTAAATAAAGATGACAGTGAACGTTTACGGGACTGAATGTGGCAGAAATCTTATCTGAGCCGAGGAACAAAGAAGAAACCAAGACTTCAATCTCAAGGAACAAACAAGACTTCAATCTCAGGAAACAAACAAGACTTCAGTCTCGGGGAACAAACAAGACTTCAATCTCAGGGAACAAACAAGAAAAAAAGACTTCAACCTCAGGGAACAAACAAGAAAACAAGACACCAATCTCATGAAACACACAATAAAACACGACTTCAATCTCAGGAAACAAACAATACTTCAATCTCATGGAACAAACAAGACTTCAATCTCAGGGAACAAACAAAAAAACAAGACTTCAATGTCAGGAAACAAACAATACTTCAATCTCATGGAACAAACAAGACTTCAATCTCAGGGAACAAACAAAAAAAACAAGCCTTCAATGTCAGGAAACAAACAATACTTCAATCTCATGGAACAAACAAGACTTCAATCTCAGGGAACAAACAAGAAAACAAGACATCAATCTCAGGGAACAAACAAGAAAAAAAGATTCAATCTCAGGAAACAAACAATACTTCAATCTGATGGAACAAACAAGAAATGAATATTTGAATCTCAAGGAACAAACAGGAAGCTAATACCTGCCACGTTTTATAGATGACCTAAGCGCTTTTTTTCGAACTGGCAACAACAGAATGGCAGAACAGAAGCAGAGAGCACTGTGTACACAGACAAGACCATTAAGGCTGTAGATTATACACAGACAAGACCATTAAGGCTGTGGACTATACAGAGACAAGAACATTAAGGCTGTAGACTATACACAGACAAGACCATTAAGGCTGTAGACTATACACAGACAAGACCATTAAGGCTGTAGAGTATACACAGACAAGACCATTAAGGCTGCAGACTATATACAGACAAGACCATTAAGGCTGCAGACTATACACAGACAAGATCATTAAGGCTGTAGACTATACACAGACAAGATCAGAAAGTCTGTATACTAAACACAGACAAGAAAAGAAAGGCTGTAGAATATACGTAGACAAGATCAGAAAGCCTGTATACTATACACAGACAAGATCAGAAAGGCTGTATACTATACACAGACAAGACCAGAAAGGCTGTAGAATATACGTAGACATGACTAGAAAGGCTGCAGAATAGACGTAGACATGACTAGAAAGACTGTACACTATGTGCAAACAAGAACAGAAAGGCTGTACACTATACGCAGACAAGAGCAGAAAGGCTGTAAACTATACACAGACAAGAGCAGAAAGGCTGTACACTATATGCAGACAAGACCAGAAAGACTGTACACTATATGCAGACAAGACCAGAAAGGCTATACACTACACACAGACAAGAGCAGAAAGGCTGTACACTATATGCAGACAAGACCAGAAAGGCTGTACACCATACGCAGACAAGAGCAGAAAGGCTATACACTATACACAGACAAGAGCAGAAAGTCTGTACACTATATGCAGACAAGAGCAAAAAGGCTGTACACTATATGCGGACAAGACCGGAAAGGCTGTACACTATACGCATACAAGAGCAGAAAGGCGTCAGACAGACAAATACAAACAGCTTAAGATTGTCAATAAAACCACATTAAGATTGTTGATAAAAAGCAATCCGTACATGTTGTACTTCAAGTCTGAGTAAACCTCTGGAATGTTCTACTGTTTCTCAATGTTAAGCACGAGACTGACCTAAAGCTGTGGAATGTTCTACTGTTTCTCACTGTTAAGCACGGGACTGACCTAAAGCTGTGGAATGTTCTACTATTTCTCACTATTAAGCACAGGACTGACCTAAAGCTGTGGAATGTTCTACTATTTCTCACTGTTAAGCGCGGTACTGACCTAAAGCTGTGAAATGTTCTACTATTTCTCACTGTTAAGCACGGGACTGACCTAAAGCTGTGGAATGTTCTACTTCTTCTTCTTCGTTCGCTTCTACCACCAAGGCCGCCCTGTGATCCTACTAATTAACACCTGTGGTCCTCGACAGGTCCCGTGGTCCCCAAACGGACCACACGAGATCCCCGAGAGGACCACAAGAGGTTCAGAATATCGTTGGGCTTGACCCTGTATTCTCGGTGGGTCTCAGAAGCGTGATTGCATGACATCGTGGTTTTCGTTGCACCAGTTTAATCTAGAGTTGGACTTTCTCACCGGAAAACCTTGGCGTGGAATGTTCTACTGTTTCTCAATGTTAAGCACAAGACTGACCTTGTTAGTTGGGCAATTACAGAAACAATGAAACACATGTCCACTCCCTCATATAATACTTGTCGGCATATCACCACAGCATATCATTCTTACAATTTATGTACACTGTGTTGCGGTATCATCCATAAAGTGTTGCTTTGTCAACTATACAGTGTTGTGTTGTCATCTTTATGTAAAGTATTACGATGTCAACTACAGAGTGTTGTGTTGTCATCTTTATGTAAAGTATTACGATGTCAACTACAGAGTGTTGTGTTGTCATCTATATATAAAGTATTATGATGTCAACTACAGGGTGTTGTGTTGTCATCTATATATAAAGTATTATGATGTCAACTATACAGAGTGTTGTATTGTCATCTATATAAGACAAGGGCAAACTGCCTGAAACGTTCACTTGGACATCAACTTCACGTGCTGACCTAAACTGTACTCAGCAGATGATTCATGAGCACAGAAAAGTGACACTAGTCAAAACAGCATATTTGACAATAACTCATGACAGGTTCACGAGAATCCCGTGAAACTTACTGAACACAAAACTCACTGACCATGTTATTGAATGCCTATAAAAGATTGACGCTCCTCGAATCATTTCATTTGAAAATTCAATGCGCAAGTATGGCTCATCTCACTACAGAACAACGACTTATCATTATTGGACGCAGACTGGACAGTCACAAAGTGTAGTGGCCAGACAATTTAATGTGATTAGAAGCACCATTAGTTGCCTTTGGAGACAATTTTAAGAAACTGGCTCAGTTGCAGACCGGCAGCGCAGTGGAAGACACATAGTCACAACTCCTGCTGAAGACCGCTTCATACAGCTGCGTCACCTCAGGAATCGATTTGCATCTGCGTCCTCAACAGTCCAGTCAATGACAGTAGCTCGTCGAATTTCAGATCAAACAGTCAGGAACCGGCTGCACGACGCTGGTCTTTGAACTGGAAGACCCTACAGAGGTCATGGACTTACGGACAGGCATGGCCAGAACCGACTGCAGTGGGCGAACCAGCATCGTGAACGGACAGTTGCGAATGATTGGAGAAGGGTTTGGTTTAGTGATGAATCATTCTTTCTGCTCCAGCGACACGACAGATGGAGAAGAGTTTACGGCAGTGTCCATGAGCTCTATGCCCAGAACTGCGTGGATGAGGCTCCTCCACATGGTGGTGGAGGTGAATGGCGTGAGGGACGATCAACTTCATGGGAAGAAGTGACCTGGTGCAAAATGAAGGACGCCTGAATGCCCAACGTCGATGAAATTCTTCGTCCTCACGTCCTTTCACTTCTGGCTGCACCAGGGTCGATTTTTCAGCAGGATAATGGTCGACCTCATGAGACACAACTCACCATACAGCTCCTCGCTGACAACAACGTCCAGACCATTCCGTGGCCATCCATGTCATCAGATAAGAACCAAATAGAACACTTATGGGATGAACAACAGACAAGTCCGCAAACGAGAAGTAGCGCCAACCAATCTCCGACAGTTGTCTCTTGTACTGTGGGAAGGGTGGGCAGTCATCCCACAACAACAGATCCAACGGCTAATCGGATCAATGTCAGGTAGATGTTCTCTGATATAGGCCAGAGGAGGCCATACACCTTACTGAAACGTTGGCCTCAGTTGCAAAGAATAAAAGTCCAAACCAAATTTAATTTCATTGTTAAAGTCTTAAAGTTCTTTGTGCCAAGATTGAAACATTAATTCCGTAAAATAAAATTTTGATACAAGTCTAAAATTTGGTGTCCATTACGACTACAGTAGTGTTTCGTTTCTTTTTTTTAAACAGTATATATATATATATATATATATATATATCGCTGGCGATGGTTGGGACATGTGCTCAGAATGACTGACAACTCACTACCAAAAATAGCACTAAGATGGACACCACAGGGGAACAGAAGTAAGGGTAGACCAAAAGAGACATGGAGAAGAACAACAGAAAGGATGTTGAGCAATAGAGGGCTCACCTGGGCAAGAGCAGAAAAAAAGGCGAAAGACAGGCATTTGTGGAAAACCCTTGCGGAAGCCCCATGTGCCCTGGGCACTTAAGGTTCAGAGATATATATATATATATATAAAGTGTTGTATTGTCATCTGTAGTGTTGTTGTCATATATATATATAAAAAGTGTCGTGTTGTCATTTGTAGTGTTGTTGTCATACATAAAAAGTATTGTGCTGTTATCTGTAGTGTTGTTGTCATTTATATATATAGTGTTGTGTTGTCATCTGTACTGCTGTTGTCATATATAAAAAAGTGTGCTGTCATCCATGGTGTTGTCATCTATAAATAAAGTGCTGTGTTGTCATCTGCATTGTTGTCATACATAAAGTTTTGTGCTGTCATCTGTAGTGTTGTTGTCATCTATATATAAAGTGTTGCCATCTATGTAATGTTGCCTTGCCAATAATCTGTGCAGAGTACTGTTTTGTCATATATAACGTTTTTTGTTATCATCTGTAGTGTTGTTATCATCTATATATAAAGTGTTGCCATCTATGTAATGTTGCCTTGCCAATAATCTGTGCAGAGTACTGTTTTGTCATGTGTGTTGTGTTGTCTAGTGTGTAGAGTGTTGTACTGTTGCTGCAGTACTGTCTAGTGTGTAGAGTGTTGTACTGTTGCTGTAGTATTGTGTTTCTAGTGTGTAGAGTGTTGTACTGTTGCTGTAATGTTGTATTGTCTAGTGTGTAGAGTGTTGTACTGTTGTATTGTCTAGTGTGTAGTGTTGTACTCTCTAGTATACTGTCATTCTAGTGCTGTCTAGTGTGTAGAGTGTTGTACTGTCATTGTAGTGTTGCACTGTCTAGTGTGTAGAGTGTTGTAGTGTTGTTGTAGTGTTGTGTTGTTACAACTGTTCCTATCTCATAGAACTGCAGCTACAACAGATCTCACAGACAAGCAGTCACATGTAAAAGATCTCACAGACAAGCAGTCACATGTAAAAGATCTCCAAGACAAGCAGTCACATGTAAAAGATCTCACAGACAAGCAGTCACATGTAAAAGATCTCCAAGACAACCAGTCACATGTAAAAGATCTCCAAGACAACCAGTCACATGTAAAAGATCTCCAAGACAAACAGTCACATGTAAAAGATCTCACAGACAAGCAGTCACATGTAAAAGACCTCCAAGACAACCAGTCACATGTAAAAGATCTCCAAGACAACCAGTCACATGTAAAAGATCTCACAGACAACCAGTCACATGTAAAAGATCTCACAGACAACCAGTCACATGTAAAAGATCTCACAGACAAGCAGTCACATGTAAAAGATCTCCAAGACAAACAGTCACATGTAAAAGATCTCCAAGACAAGCAGTCACATGTAAAAGACCTCCAAGACAAACAGTCACATGTAAAAGATCTCCAAGACAAGCAGTCACATGTAAAAGATCTCCAAGACAAGCAGTCACATGTAAAAGATCTCCTAGACAAGCAGTCATGTTAAAATAAACCCAAAATGTTATTACACGCATGAGAAAATATGATAAGTTAACTACAAGACCAAATTCAAGATTTCTTTGTATGAACTTGGAACACACATCTCAAAAAAAAAAAAAAGAAAATCTACAAGTAAAATAACCAACTTTCCTGTTTTTACACAAGGATAGGTTCATATCCTTAGCTTGGTACATTTATCTCAGCCTGTTAAACCTGTTTCAGCTTGTTAAACTTGTCCTCCACTTGGTAAACTTGTCTCATCTTGTTAAACTTGTCCTCCACTTGGTAAACCTGTCTCAGCTTGGTAAACCTGTCTCATCTTGGTAAATCTGTCTCATCTTGTTAAACTTGTCCTCCACTTGGTAAACCTGTCTCAGCTTGGTAAACCTGTCTCATCTTGGTAAACCTGTCTCATCTTGTTAAACTTGTCCTCCACTTGGTAAACCTATCTCATCTTGTCAAATTTGTTCTCCACTTGGTAAACCTGTCTCATCTTGTTAAACTTGTCCTCCACTTGGTAAACCTATCTCAGCTTGGTAAACCTGTCTCAGGTTGGTAAACATGTCTCAGCTTGGTAAACCTGTCTCAACTTTGTAAACCTGTCTCAGGTTGGTAAACATGTCTCAGCTTGGTAAACCTGTCTCAACTTGGTAAACCTGTCTCAACTTTGTAAACCTGTCTCAACTTGGTAAACCTGTCTCAGGTTGGTAAACATGTCTCAGCTTGGTAAACCTGTCTCAACTTGGTAAACATACCCTGTTTGGTAAACTTGTCCTCTGCATGGTAAACTTCTCTGTCAGACAAAATGTTTGTGTGAGAAGACTGCAGGTCAGATTAACCAGAATATAAAATATGAACAAACAAAATCTTCACTCCAGCAACAACAAATCAATCTTATGAAACATAATTTCTCACAATGAACTTTTTTAATGACACGAGAAATATTTTGTTACAATGAACCTTTTAATGACACATGCGAAGGTTTGTCACAATGAACCTGTATAAATAAAGTGTGTGATGATTGGTCACAATGAAACTGTATAAATAAAGTATGTGAAGGTTTGTCATAATGAACCTGTATAAAAAAGTGTGTGAAGGTTTGTCACAATGAACCTGTATAAATATAGTGTGTGACTGTCACATGAACCTGTATAAATAAAGTGTGTGATAGTTTGTCACAATAAACTTGTATAAAATGTGTGACAGTTTGTCACAATGAACCTGTATATATAAAGTGTGTGAAGGTTTGTCACAATGAACCTGTATAAATAAAGTGTGTGAAGGTTTGTCACAATGAACCTGTATAAATAAAGTGTGTGATAGTTTGTCACAATGAACCTGTATAAATAAAGTGTGTGATTGTCACAAGGAACCTGTATAAATAAAGTGTGTGATTGTCACAAGGAACCTGTATAAATAAAGTGTGTGAAGGTTTGTCACAATGAACCTGTATAAATAAAGTGTGTGAAGGTTTGTCACAATGAACCTGTATAAATAAAGTGTGTGAAGGTTTGTCACAAGGAACCTGTATAAAGTGTGTGAAGGTTTGTCACAATGAACCTGTATAAATAAAGTGTGTGAAGGTTTGTCACAATGAACCTGTATAAATACTGTGTGCGAAATAATTTGTTACAAACAACTTCTTCATGACATGTAGGAAACACACCATCATAATTAATCTCTAAGCAACATATGGATAATGACTTGTCACATTTGATCTCTAAATGACATGTGAAACAGCCTGATGCAATTAATATGTAAATGACAAAATGAGAAAAAATGTACCACACTTAACCTCTTATGCATGGTTAATAATTCATCACACTTGACCTTTAAATGACATGTGAAAAATAATTTGTCACACTAAACATCTAAATGTCATGTGAAAAATAGCTGATCACAATTAACCTCTAAATGACATGTGAGAAATGACTGACCACACTTAACTTCTAACTGACATGTGAGAAATAATTTGTCAGAGTGAAACTCCAAGCAAACATCATATAATTTTAGGGACAACATGGAGCTGAGCATGTGAAAACTTTCACTCGCGATGACAGACACGGTCCTCGCTGTTTACAGACCCATTCTGTGAGAATGTAAGAGAGAGCGGACACTAATAAATGCCAGCACACATGGAAAGTGGAGGCCTCATGGGGTTGCACATGTCATAGTGAAATGTCTTCACATGTGAATATGCTAGAGACATGCTACTGGCGCTAACCTGTAGATGAGAAACTTGAACCTGACACAACAATGTCAGGGAAAACTGCTACATCAGAGAATACCTACCATCAGATCAAAGAATGCTGGATGTATGAGGGGATGATGGGATGTCATATAAAAGTCAGTCAATCATTTCTGGGCTACGAGGCCGGGTTTGTTGTAGAACACACAAAAAAAAAATAAAGAGACTATACTCAGCAGAATCAGTGTGGACCATGTACTTCAAATCAAACACAGCACAAGCAAAATATGAGCAGTTACATGAAGAACATAGTGACAAAAATATGGGGGAGAAATGTTTGCTGCAGAGAAGAAATGTAGACAGAAGCAAAGTAAGGATGTATTACTCTGTTATGTATGTTATGTCTTGTGTTCAGACACAATACACCCAGTTAGTCATTCTATCAGTACATCATAAACAGCCATCCTATCAGTACATCATGAACAGTCATCCTATCAGTACATCATAAACAGTCATTCTGCCAGTACATCATAAACAGCCATTCTATCAGTACACCATAAACAGTCATTCTATCAGTACACCGTAAACATTCATTCTATCAGTACACCGTAAACATTCATTCTATCAGTATATCATAAACAGTCACTCTATCAGTACACCATAAACAGTCATTCTATCAGTACATTATAAACAGTCATTCTATCAGGATATCATAAACAGTCACTCTATCAGTACACCATAAACAGTCATTCTATCAGTACACCGTAAACATTCATTCTATCAGTATATCATAAACAGTCACTCTTCATTCTATCAGTACACTATAAACAGTCATTCTATCAGTAAATCATAAACAGTCATTCTATCAGTATATCATAAACAGTAACTCTTAATTCTATCAGTACACTATAAACAGTCATTCTGTCAGTATATCATAAACAGTCATTCTATCAGTACACCATACACCCAGTCATTCTATCAGTACATCATAAACAGTCATTCTATCAGTACACCATAAACAGTCATTCTATCAGTACACCACAAACCCAAACATTCATTCTATCAGTACACCACACACTCAAACAGTCACTCTATCAGTACACCATACACCCAAACAGTGACTCTATCAATACACCATAAACTCAAACAGTCACTCTATCAGTACACCATACACCCAAACAGTGACTCTATCAATACACCATAAACTCAAACAGTCACTCAATCAGTACACCATACACCCAAACAGTGATTCTATCAATACACCATAAACCCAAACAGTCACTCTACACCACACACTGAAACAATGACTCTATCAGTACACCATACACCTAAACAGTCACTCTATCAGTACACCATACACCTAAACAGTCACTCTATCAGTACACCACACACTGGAACAATGACTCTATCAGTACACCATACACCTAAACAGTCACTCTATCAGTACATCATACACTCAAATAGTCACTCTATCAGTACACCATACACCTAAATAGTCACTTTATCAGTACCCCACACACCCAAACATTCATTATATCAAGACACCATACACTCAAACAGTGACTCCATCAGTACACCATACACTCAAACAGTGACTCCATCAGTACACCACACACTCAAATAGTGACTCCATCAGTACACCATACACTCAAACAGTGACTCCATCAGTACACCATACACTCAGTCATTCTATCAGCATACCATACACCCAGTCATTCTATCAGCATACCATACACCCAGTCATTCTATCAGTATACCATACACCCAGTCATTCTATCAGTATACCATACACCCATAGTCACTATCAGTAGACCATACAAACAGTCACTATCAGACACCACATAAACAGTCACTATCATCAGACACCATACAAACAGTCACTATCAGACACCATACAAACAGTCACTATCAGACACCATACAAACAGTCACTATCAGACACCATACAAACAGTCACTATCAGACATCATACAAACAGTCACTATTACACACCACATAAACAGTTACTATCAGCAGACCTTCAGTGCAACAAACTCTCTCTCTCTGAACCTTAAGTGCCCAGGGCACATAGGGCTTCTGCAAGGGTTTTCCACAAATGCCTGTCCTTCGCCTTTTTTTCTGCTCTTGCCCAGGTGAGTCCTCTATTGCTCAACATCCTTTCTGTTGTTCTTCTCCATGTCTCTTTTGGTCTACCCTTACTTCTGTTCCCCTGTGGTGTCCATCTTAGTGCTATTTTTGGTAGTGAGTTGTCAGTCATTCGGAGCACATGTCCCAACCATCGCCAGTGTCTTTCCTCAATAATTGTTGTCAGTGGCTTCATCTGCATTTCTGCCAATAAGATGTTATTTCTTATAGTGTTTGGCCAAAATATTTTTTTAATTCTTCATAAACATTTAGTCTGGAAAGAATTCAACTTGTTTTCTATGGTTTTGGTGATTTTCCAGCATTCACTTCCATAGAGTAGTACACTTAGAACATTACTCTTAAATATCCTGATTTTCATATTTATGCTTAGTTTATTTGATTTCCATATATTCTGCAGCATTGCAAAAGCCTGGTTTGCTCTAGTAAGTCTGCTGTTGATGTCTGTGCTGTCTCCATTTTCTACTACTCTGCTGCCAAGGTATACAAATTCGTTGACCTCCTCCACTAACTTGTTATCTACTCTGAGTACATTTCTGTTATTCACATTTTGCTTCATTAACTTTGTCTTTCCTACGTTGATCTTTAGTCCTATGTTGTTTGCATTCTGAGTTAGCTTGTTTATTCTATCTTGCATATCTTTGTGACTGCTTGATAATAGACAAATGTCGTCCGCAAAGTCAAGATCCTCCAGCACTGTGTCAAGGGTCCATTGTAATCCTCTGCGTTTGTCTGATGTTGCCTCCTTCATTAACCAGTCTACTGCCAAGATAAATAATGTTGGTGATAGTACACATCCCTGCTTCACTCCTGAGTGCAACAAACTACCAGACCTTGAGGATGCCTTGTCAAAAATTTGCTTACAATACGGAGTCACTTTGCAGTGGATTCCCTCCCACTGTGGGATACCAGGCAATGAGAAAGTTGACTGTCGGCCAAAGAGGGCACTGAAATGGAGCAACCAGATACTCTGATCACCCATAATCAGAAGGAAAGCATGATAAAAACCTACAGGAAGCCACAAACACCACCACATGATGACTATCACATGCTAAACAGAAAGGAACAAATCACCATTTTCCATCTCCGAACAGGACACAGCTGACTCCAAAGTCATATGTATACAAAGTTTAAGGTTGGTACTACTAATCTTTGTACATGTGCCCAGGTGCCCCAAACTGTGGAACATATCCTCCAAAACTGCACCAACTATGAGACACTGAGAAATAATTACTGGCCCAGTGAAACCACTAAAGAAGATAAGCTCTATGGTTCCATACATGAATTACAAAAAACAATGAAATTTATCCAAGAGACAAGACTGCAGATATAGACAGACAATGTGTAATGAAGAAGAAGACTATCAGCAGACCATACAAAAAATCACTACCAGCAGACCATACAAACAGTCACTATCAGTACACCACACAAATAGTCACAATCGGACAACACACAAACATTCATTATCAGTACACCACACACAAACAGTCACTATCAGTACAACACAAATCCAAACAGTCACTATCAGCAGACCATACAAACAGTCACTATCAGTAGACCATACAAACAGTCACTATCAGTAGACCATACAAAGTCAGTATCAGAAGACCATACAAACAGTCACTATCAGTAGACCATACAAAATCAGTATCAGTAGACCATACAAACAGTCACTATCAGTAGACCAAACAAACAGTCACTATCAGTAGACCATACAAAGTCAGTATCAGTAGACCATACAAAGTCAGTATCAGTAGACCATACAAACAGTCACTATCAGTAGACCATACAAAGTCAGTATCAGAAGACCATACAAACAGTCACTATCAGTAGACCATACAAAATCAGTATCAGTAGACCATACAAACAGTCACTATCAGTAGACCAAACAAACAGTCACTATCAGTAGACCATACAAAGTCAGTATCAGTAGACCATACAAACAGTCACTATCAGTAGACCATACAAAGTCAGTATCAGTAGACCATACAAACAGTCACTATCAGCAGACCATACAGTCACTATCAGTACACCACACACAGTCACTATCAGTACAACACAAATCCAAACAGTCACTATCAGCAGACCATACAAACAGTCACTATCAGTAGACCATACAAACAGTCACTATCAGTAGACCATACAAAGTCAGTATCAGAAGACCATACAAACAGTCACTATCAGTAGACCATACAAAATCAGTATCAGTAGACCATACAAACAGTCACTATCAGTAGACCAAACAAACAGTCACTATCAGTAGACCATACAAAGTCAGTATCAGTAGACCATACAAAGTCAGTATCAGTAGACCATACAAACAGTCACTATCAGTAGACCATACAAAGTCAGTATCAGAAGACCATACAAACAGTCACTATCAGTAGACCATACAAAATCAGTATCAGTAGACCATACAAACAGTCACTATCAGTAGACCAAACAAACAGTCACTATCAGTAGACCATACAAAGTCAGTATCAGTAGACCATACAAACAGTCACTATCAGTAGACCATACAAAGTCAGTATCAGTAGACCATACAAACAGTCACTATCAGCAGACCATACAGTCACTATCAGTACACCACACACAGTTACTATTAGTACAACACACATCCAAACAGTCACCATCAGTAGATCATACAAACAGTCACTATCAGTAGACCATACAAACAGTCACTATCAGTAGACCATACAAACAGTCACTATCAGTAGACCATACAAACAGTCACTATCAGTAGACCGTACAAACAGTCACTATCAGTACACCATATACCCAGACAGTCACTCTATCAGTACACCATACACCTGAACAAGCATTTCTTGTGTGTACATTATGTACTCACATAATTATACTGTGTGTATGCTATGTACTCACATGTTTATCCCTTAAGCAGGCTATATGGCCCAAGCAATTCTAGTATGTCCTGGCTGTGTATGATATTTACTATGGTACAGCTAACAGATATGAGGTGTGTACACATAAAGCAGCTTAGAATTAACTTTGTCTTTCCTACGTTGATCTTTAGTCCTATGTTGTTTGCATTCTGAGTTAGCTTGTTTATTCTATCTTGCATATCTTTGTGACTGCTTGATAATAGACAAATGTCGTCCGCAAAGTCAAGATCCTCCAGCACTGTGTCAAGGGTCCATTGTAATCCTCTGCGTTTGTCTGATGTTGCCTCCTTCATTAACCAGTCTACTGCCAAGATAAATAATGTTGGTGATAGTACACATCCCTGCTTCACTCCTGAGTGCAACAAACTACCAGACCTTGAGGATGCCTTGTCAAAAATTTGCTTACAATACGGAGTCACTTTGCAGTGGATTCCCTCCCACTGTGGGATACCAGGCAATGAGAAAGTTGACTGTCGGCCAAAGAGGGCACTGAAATGGAGCAACCAGATACTCTGATCACCCATAATCAGAAGGAAAGCATGATAAAAACCTACAGGAAGCCACAAACACCACCACATGATGACTATCACATGCTAAACAGAAAGGAACAAATCACCATTTTCCATCTCCGAACAGGACACAGCTGACTCCAAAGTCATATGTATACAAAGTTTAAGGTTGGTACTACTAATCTTTGTACATGTGCCCAGGTGCCCCAAACTGTGGAACATATCCTCCAGAACTGCACCAACTATGACACACTGAGAAATAATTACTGGCCCAGTGAAACCACTAAAGAAGATAAGCTCTATGGTTCCATACATGAATTACAAAAAACAGTGAAATTTATCCAAGAGACAGGACTGCAGATATAGACAGACAATGTGTAATGAAGAAGAAGACTATCAGCAGACCATACAAAAAATCACTACCAGCAAACCATACAAACAGTCACTACACCACACAAATAGTCACAATCAGACAACACACAAACATTCATTATCAGTACACCACACACAAACAGTCACTATCAGTACAACACAAATCCAAACAGTCACTATCAGCAGACCATACAAACAGTCACTATCAGTAGACCATACAAACAGTCACCATCAGTAGACCATACAAACAGTCACTATCAGTAGACCATACAAACAGTCACCATCAGTAGACCATACAAACAGTCACTATCAGCAGACCATACAAACAGTCACTATCAGTACACCATATACCCAGACAGTCACTCTATCAGTACACCATACACCTGAACAAGCATTTCTTGTGTGTACATTATGTACTCACATAATTATACTGTGTGTATGCTATGTACTCACATGTTTATCCCTTAAGCAGGCTATATGGCCCAAGCAATTCTAGTATGTCCTGGCTGTGTATGATATTTACTATGGTACAGCTAACAGATATGAGGTGTGTACACATAAAGCAGCTTAGAAGTAAATTTGGCCATTTACATCACAACCCTGCCATAATAACTACATGTACTGTACTGGAACTGTAATGTCATGTATCAGAGACAATTACCTTGTGATATACAACACTCCACACAGCCCTACAATCTTCAGCAATCACTTACAAGATATGTACTAAAACAGTCCTGAAATAGAAACCTATGTATGTCAAAATTGTGACATATCACATATAGATTATACAGAACATAAAAAAAAGAATCAGTTTAATATACAAAATTGTGTGACAAAAGTGAATAAACAAAACGACATCCTAAAACATTCTATGCTTCTTCTGTCGCTTCACATCTCTTTGGGTTGTTCTATGTTTCTTCTACTCTGTCTCTTCACATCTCTTTGGGTTGTTCTATGCTTCTTCTACACTGTCTCTTCACATCTCTTTGGGTTGTTCTATGTTTCTTCTACACTGTCTCTTCACATCTCTTTGGGTTGTTCTATGCTTCTTCTACTCTGTCTCTTCACATCTCTTTGGGTTGTTCTATGTTTCTTCTACTCTGTCTCTTCACATCTCTTTGGGTTGTTCTATGTTTCTTCTACTCTGTCTCTTCACATCTCTTTGGGTTGTTCTATGCTTCTTCTACACTGTCTCTTCACATCTCTTTGGGTTGTTCTATGTTTCTTCTACCCTGTCTCTTCACATCTCTTTGGGTTGTTCTATGCTTCTTCTACACTGTCTCTTCACATCTCTTTGGGTTGTTCTATGCTTCTTCTACTCTGTGGAGTCTACATCAAAGCTGTACGTGGTAAGGATCCGTCTATCATTCTCATAATGTGGTCAGTCCACTACCACCTGCTCTAATCAATCACTGCTGACAGTGGCATCATGTCTAAGAAGAGGTCATTACAGCAGGTATTTAGCCACAACAGTCCTTCTATATTATACAGACACTTGGTCTACAGTATGGTACCTTGCTTGAAACTGAACAGATTAAACTGGTTGGGCCATGTAGAAATAATGGAGGAGAGTAGGTAAATTAAAATGATGTATACACAAAAGATGAAGGAAACAAGAACAAGAGGTAGACCAAGACAGGGATGGAAAGACAACATTGAAGAGGATATAAAAGAAATTGGTGTCACCAACTGGAGAGAGAAGATTAAGAATAGAGAGGAATGGAGGCAAACTTTATCTGCAGCAAAGAGCCTTAATGGCTTGGAAAGCTGAAGAAGAAGAAGAAGACATTTGTCTGGAATTTGTCAAATGTACATGGTACTATGTGATTTTTGTTGTTCAGCATATCTTACACAAATGTATGTGTGGTAGAAGCAAACGAAGAAGACCAAAGCTATAAGGCTGTCACAAGAACTTTGACAAAACATAGACAGTATCCTGGTGATATGCCTGCCATCAGAACTTGGACAGGACACACGCTATCACTGTGACAGGGCTGTCCTAGAACCCAGACAGGACACACACTATCATTGTGACAGGGCTGTCCTAGAACCTGGACAAGACACACAATATCACTGTGACAGGGCTGTCCTAGAACCTGGACAAGACACACAATATCACTGTGACAGGGCTGTCCTAGAACCTGGACAAGACACACAATATCACTGTGACAGGGCTGTCCTAGAACCTGGACAAGACACACAATATCACTGTGACAGGGTTGTCCTAGAACCTGGACAGAACACAATATCACTGTGACAGGGTTGTCCTAGAACCTGGACAGAACACAATATCACTGTGACAGGGTTGTCACTTGAACCTGGACAGGACACACACAATATCACTGTGACAGGGCTGTACTAGAACCTGGACAGAACACAATATCACTGTGACAGGGCTGTCCTAGAACCTGGACAAGACACACAATATCACTGTGACAGGGTTGTCCTAGAACCTGGACAGAACACAATATCACTGTGACAGGGTTGTCACTTGAACCTGGACAGGACACACACAATATCACTGTGACAGGGTTGTCCTAGAACCTGGACAGAACACAATATCACTGTGACAGGGTTGTCACTTGAACCTGGACAGAACACACAATATCACTGTGACAGGGTTGTCACTTGAACCTGGACAGAACACACAATATCACTATGACAGGGCTGTCAATAGAACCTGGACAGAACACACAATATCACTATGACAGGTCTGTCAATAGAACCTGGACAGAACACACAATATCACTATGACAGGTCTGTCAATAGAACCTGGACAGAACACACAATATCACTGTGACAGGGCTGTCAATAGAACCTGGACAGAACACACAATATCACTATGACAGGGCTGTCAATAGAACCTGGACAGAACACACAATATCACTATGACAGGGCTGTCAATAGAACCTGGACAGAACACATACTATCACTGTGACAAGGCTGTCCTAGAACCTGGACAGAACACAAACTACTGTCATAGAATGACTTACTATCTCTATAAATGAATGACTCAACTCTATAAATGACTCACAGAATGACTCACCATCTCTATAAATAACTTACAGAATGACTCACTATCTCTATAAATGACTCACGTAATGACTCACTATCTCTATAAATGACTCACAGAATGGCTCACTGTCTTTATAAATGATTCACAGAATGACTATCTTTATAAATGACTGATAGTCTTTATAAATAACTCAGTCTTTATAAAATGATTCACAGAATGACTCACTGTCTTTATAAATGACATAGAATGACTCACTATCTTTATAAATGAGACATAGAATGACTCACTATCTTTATAAATGACTCAAAGTCTTTATAAATGACTGACAGAATGATTCACTGTCTTTATAAAATGACTGACAAAATGACTCACTGCCTTTATAAAATGACTGACAGAATGACTCACAATCTTTATAAATGACTCAGTTCCAGTTTTAAGCAAGATGACATGACACAAGCAATCATAAAGGTCACAGATTACTAAAGAAAACTGTATGTCCATCATGAAGGTAATCATTACAGCAAGTAGCATGTACAGATATAAGAATGTCAGAAATGTGAAAGCATGCATGCATCTGTATATACAGCATATTGTGTGCGTACATATATAGATGGCTACATACAAAATCATGTACAACACAACTATACATAATATACACAGTCATAAATTAGTAATACAGAATTATTTACATATCTTGTCATCTTGTTCATGTGCTAGGGTAAGCATGCTCTTCTACATCTTTCTGTCACACAGTTTCATGGCACTAGTTAGACTGTCTACTACTTGGATGACTGAAGCCAGCTCTAGCTTGGTCAAGGTCCCAGCATATACTACGTGGAGCTTGTCTTCGTGTGAATCTTCCACCTCTTCCCTTCAAGCATTGACAGCTGTGGCACAATTCAGAGAAAAATACTCTTTCATGACACAAACATGCCAGGAAGCCATTTTGACAGCTTTGTTGTGTGGAGAATGAAGAACAGGTCTACATCTCTAGGGAAGGCAGCTGATTAAGGACTGTACTACACCTGATGTCATCTGGCCTGTCAGACTCACATGAAAGCAGTCTGATCTAATCATAACACAGGCAGGCTAACAGAACAGACAAGTCTCGGGCCTGAGACAGAAAACCATGTTTCCACCCATCACTTAGATTAGTGAACTGTGTGAGGTTTCAATGAGGCAGTCATTCTATACAGAAATACAACACTACAACATGCAAGCCCACTCCATGTTCTTTCATTCATTCATTCATTCATATGTCCCTTGCAGAACTTTGCCTCCCTAACTGCACTCCTGTATGCCTCTCACTTGTGAGCAAGATGGCCTGCTGCTGATGCATCCATTTGCAGATCATCAATGATGTCTTGCGGCCATCTTCGTCTTGGTCTTCTTCTCTTTCTTTTTCCCATTGTGTACCCTTTCAATACGGTCTTCTCTAGATTATCATGACGTTTAATGTGTCCAAAATATTTAAGTTTTCTCTGTTTAATCCTCTTTACTAGCCAGCCTCCCTCATTATTAAGTTCTTGTAGTATGGATATATTTGTTCTTTTTTATGTTCATGATATTTGAAGAGCTCTTCTGTACTCCATGTACTGGTATAAAATCTGTCATGTTTTGGGGCCACCTTCTTTTTCCATGTAAGAGAAGAGAGAATGAGCAAGTCGGTGTTTTCAACCAGTCACCTCAATCAACAAACTACCCCTCCTCCTCCCCCAAGTGGCTACAAAAATTAAAAACAATATGGCTGTGAGAAAGCTCAGAGAACACGCTGGGACAAGGTGTGCCTGTGTCACTGCCACAGACACAAACAAAAGGATGTGAAATATATCCAGGCAAGTTTTCAGCCTTTAACCCACCTCACAGGCCAAATTACTGGGATTACTTGACATTTTTTCATGGGTACATTAACTAAATGTCTGCTGTGACAGGTGCTTGATCCTGCTCCATTTAAACAATTCACTGTTTGATTCTCTTCTACTAAACAATTCACTGTTTGATTCTCTTCTACTAAACAATTCACTGTGTCACTGTTTGATTCTCTTCTACTAAACAATTCACTGTTTGATTCTCTTCTACTAAACAATTCACTATTTGATTCTCTTCTACTAAACAATTCACTGTGTCACTGTTTGATTCTCTTCTACTAAACAATTCACTGTGTCACTGTTTGATTCTCTTCTACTAAACAATTCACTGTGTCACTGTTTGATTCTCTTCTACTAAACAATTCACTGTGTCACTGTTTGATTTTGTTCTACTAAACAATTCACTGTGTCACTGTTTGATTTTGTTCTACTAAACAATTCACTGTGTCACTGTTCAATTTTGTTCTACTAAACAATTCGTCCTGTCACTGTTTGATTTTGTTCTACTAAACAATTCACTGTGTCACTGTTTGATTTTGTTCTACTAAACAATTCACTGTGTTATTCTGGCTATTGTTCTCATTCACTGACCCAGTCTCCATCTTCACACCTCCAACAAAAGTTCACTGACCTAGTCTCCATCTTCACACACCTCCAACAAAAGTTCACTGACCTAGTCTCCATCTTCACACACCTCCAACAAAGTCTCCATCTTCACACACTTCCAACAAAAGTTCACTGACCCAGTCTCCATCTTCACACACCTCCAACAAAGTCTCCATCTTCACACACCTCCAACAAAAGTTCACTGACCCAGTCTCCATCTTCACACACCTCCAACAAAAGTTCACTGACCTAGTCTCCATCTTCACACACCTCCAACAAAAGTTCACTGACCCAGTCTCCATCTTCACACACCTCCAACAAAAGTTCACTGACCTAGTCTCCATCTTCACACACCTCCAACAAAAGAGTCATGGCACATAAAGAAAACACTAAACAGCAGTGATTATTCACATTTGGCTAAAACAGCAGTGGTAATTCACATGAACAGAACAAATGGAAGCAGCTGTTGAGAGAAGCTGAGAGCAAGATGAGCTGGTTCTGGCTGTCTGGGACTAGATGACGGGCATCTGAACAACTGCCTGGCCCAGCACGCAGGCACTGCCCTCTCCTTGGCAGTGAACACATTCCAGGATTTCCTTCCTGCAAATAGGGCACTTCTCCAGCTGCATGGCACACACCTCACAGAAGCCTCTGTAGAAGAAGAAGATGGCAGATCTCAGACACCTGGCACTGACAACATACAACAGTTTCACACCACTCACTAACACACATACACAGATAATATGACTGTGTTATAAGAGTGTCACAACAGCCTCATACATTTCTAGGCAACTTTCTTCCTGTTGTTCCTCCAGAAACAGGTCCAGTCAACTCTAATATTCAGCTGCAAGATCAGTACTGGAAGCTCTTCAGTGCAACAAACTACCAGACCTTAAAGATGCCTTGTCAAAAATTGGCTTACAACATGGAGTCACTTTGCAATGGATTCCCTCCCACTGTGGGATACCAGGCAATGAGAAAGCTGACCATCTGGCCAAAGAGGGCACTGAAATGGAGCAACCAGACATACCAATCACCTATAATCAGAAGAAAAGCATGATAAAAACCTACAGGAAGCCACAAACACCACCACATGATGACTATCACATGCTAAACAGAAAGGAACAAGTCACCATCTTCCATCTCCGAACAGGACACAGCCGACTCCGAAGTCATATGTATACAAAGTTTAAGGTTGGTACTACTAATCTATGTACATGTGCCCAGGTGCCCCAAACTGTGGAACATATCCTCCAGAACTGCATCAACTACGAGACACTGAGAAATAATTACTGGCCCAGTGAAACCACTAAAGAAGATAAGCTCTATGGTTCCATACATGAATTACAAAAAACAGTGAAATTTATCCAAGAGACAAGACTGCAGATATAGACAGACAATGCGAACGAAGAAGAAGAAGAAGATAATATTCAGCGTTCTTTCTATTATGCTTCCAGAGACAATGATGAAATACAGGCTGCGGACACAGCTTGGTAGTAGAGTAACAGCCTGCTAGTAGAGTAACAGCCTGCTAGTAGAGTAACAGCCTGCTAGTAGAGTAACAGCCTGCTAGTAGAGTAACAGCTTGCTAGTAGAGTAACAGCTTGCTAGTAGAGTAACAGCTTGCTAGTAGAGTAACAGCTTGCTAGTAGAGTAACAGCTTGCTAGTAGAGTAACAGCTTGCTAGTATAGTAACAGCTTGCTAGTAGAGTAACAGCTTGCTAGTAGAGTAACAGCTTGCTAGTAGAGTAACAGCTTGCTGGAGAAAGAAGTAAAGAAACTGAAGTAAGAATAATAAACGTAAGCTTGGCTTGGACTTGGCCATATCTGGAGATCCAGAAAAAGAGAAGCCAGAAAAGCAAACACAGAACATACAGAAGCAATGTTTGAAGTGTCTTACTATATAAGAGTGAATTCTGTCAAATGGAACACTGAGATGCTGGAGCCAATGTCTTAGGTCCACTTGGAGAACTTCACAAATCAGTGAAAGCCTCTCCCCTAGGCAGCTGTTATGATGTGATCCAACTCAAGTTCATGCTAACAAAGAGAGCGGCTAAGCAAACCCAAGCCTGAAAGTTTGTTTACTAGTTACTAAGTGAGTGTTACTTCCCTCGGCACTAACACTGACAATGATCTCATCTCTCTCTCTCTCTCTCTCTCTCTGTCACTGTCTCTGACCCAAACTTGCTGCGCCAGTCTTGCCAGTGTTTGTGTATGTCTCTTCCCTCTACTGTTTAAGTCAGGATCTGGCCACCCATACATGATGTTATTTACTTTAGACATTCAGGCCTTGACTTATCTTGTTGGATGTTAAAACTCAAAACAGCCTTGACTTATCTTGTTGGATGTTAACTCAAAACAGCCTTGACTTATCTTGTTGGATGTTAAAACTCAAAACAGCCTTCACTTATCTTGTTGGATGTTAACTCAAAACAGGCCTTGATTTATTGTGTTGGATGTTAAAACTGGAAACAGGCCTTGATTTATTTTGTTGGATGTTAAAACTGAAAACAGGCTTTGATTTATTTTGTTGGATGTTAAAACTTTCTCTCTTCTCTCATGATCATCTTACAGAAATATGTGAGTACTTGTTACCTGTGTCCACAGTTAAGAAGCTGAGTATTTGCAAGGTTATCAAAACATAAAGTACAAGCATCCTCACTGACCACAAATTGTTTCATTAATGCCATCTTTTGATGTCTGTGGATGAGAGGACAATTAATTGTACACAGCTGTCTGGTAGGGAAAACATAACACTTAGTAGGTCATGTGTACACAGCTGTCTGGTAGGGAAAACATAACACTTAGTAGGTCATGTGTACACAGCTGTCTGGTAGAGAAAACATAACACTTAGTAGGTCATGTGTACACAGCTGTCTGGTAGAGAAAACATAACACTTAGTAGGTAATGTGTACACAGCTGTCTGGTAGAGAAAACATAACACTTAGTAGGTCATGTGTACACAGCTGTCTGGTAGAGAAAACATAACACTTAGTAGGTCATGTGTACACAGCTGTCTGGTAGGGAAAACATAACACTTAGTAGGTCATGTGTACACAGCTGTCTGGTAGAGAAAACATAACACTTAGTAGGTAATGTGTACACAGCTGTCTGGTAGAGAAAACATAACACTTAGTAGGTCATGTGTACACAGCTGTCTGGTAGGGAAAACATAACACTTAGTAGATCATGTGTACACAGCTGTCTGGTAGGGTAAACATAACACTTAGTAGGTCATGTGTACACAGCTGTCTGGTAGAGAAAACATAACACTTAGTAGGTCATGTGTACACAGCTGTCTGGTAGAGAAAACATAACACTTAGTAGGTCATGTGTACACAGCTGTCTGGTAGAGAAAACATAACACTTAGTAGGTCATGTGTACACAGCTGTCTGGTAGGGAAAACATAACACTTAGTAGGTAATGTGTACACAGCTGTCTGGTAGAGAAAACATAACACTTAGTAGGTAATGTGTACACAGCTGTCTGGTAGGGAAAACATAACACTTAGTAGGTAATGTGTAGAGAGCTGTCTGGTAGAGACAACATAACACTTAGTAGGTAATGTGTAGAGAGCTGTCTGGTAGAGAAAACATAACACTTAGTAGGTAATGTGTAGAGAGCTGTCTGGTAGAGACAACATAACACTTAGTAGGTAATGTGTACACAGCTGTCTGGTAGAGACAACATAACACTTAGTAGGTAATGTGTACACAGCTGTCTGGTAGAGACAACATAACACTTAGTAGGTCATGTGTACACAGCTGTCTGGTAGAGAAAACATAACACTTAGTAGGTAATGTGTAGAGAGCTGTCTGGTAGAGAAAACATAACACTTAGTAGGTAATGTGTAGAGAGCTGTCTGGTAGAGAAAACATAACACTTAGTAGATCATGTGTAGAGAGCTGTCTGGTAGAGAAAACATAACACTTAGTAGATCATGTGTAGAGAGTTGTCTGGTAGAGAAAACATAACACTTAGTAGATCATGTGTAGAGAGCTGTCTGGTAGAGAAAACATAACACTTAGTAGATCATGTGTAGAGAGCTGTCTAGTAGAGAAAACATAACACTTAGTAGATCAGGTGTAGAGAGCTGTCTGGTAGGGTAAACATAACACAAGTTGTTGGCAGATCAAGAACACTGAAGAGGAGACATGCAGATAAGACTTTGTGAATTCTGACAAAGAACAAACAAGACATGAGAGAATGATAAGAACATGCAAGACATGAGAGAATGATAAGAAGAACAAACAAAACATGAGAGAATGATAAGAAGAACAAACAAGACATGAGAGAATGATAAGAACATGCAAGACATGAGAGAATGATAAGAAGAACAAACAAGACATGAGAGAATGATAAGAAGAACAAACAAGACATGAGAGAATAATAAGAAGAACAAACAAGGCATGAGAGAATGATAAGAAGAACAAACAAGACATTAGAGAATGATAAGAAGAACAAACAAAACATTAGAGAATGATAAGAAGAACAAACAAGACATGAGAGAATGATAAGAAGAACAAACAAGACACGAGAGAATGATAAGAAGAACAAACATGACATGAGAGAATGATAAGAACAACAAACAAGACATTAGAGAATGATAATAAGAACAAACAAGACATTAGAGAATGATAAGAAGAACAAACACGACATGAGAGAATGATAAGAACAACAAACAAGACATTAGAGAATGATAAGAACAACAAACACGACGCAAGAGAATGATAAGAAGGACAAACAAGACATGAGAGAATGATAAGAAGAACAAACAAGACATGAGAGAATGCATGCAGGAAACTCTCTATTATAGAGAGGTGAACAACAACACAGATCATCAGAGGAAGTAAACCCCCCCCCCCCTCAGACAAGTGTTCTGGCCCTATTAAACTCCTGACACTCTAAAGGGGGTGGGCCCTTCTGGGTCATGACTCCCAGAGGTCTTGTGAGTTGTTGCTTTTTTTTTTCTGCTGTCCCAGAATTGAACCCGTGATCTTCCAGTTGGTACTGCACTATGAACTGCATCATTGTGATTTAGCCATGGAGGACGGGTCCTGCTTGTGAGAAAGGAAATTATTTAAGTTCTCAATGCTTGTTTCGCATGCTCCACAGCCAGCATGAGGCCTTCAATGATAAGAAGAACAAACAAAACATGAGAGAATGATAAGAAGAACAAACAAGACATGAGAGAATGATAAGAACATGCAAGACATGAGAGAATGATAAGAAGAACAAACAAGACATGAGAGAATGATAAGAAGAACAAACAAGACATGAGAGAATAATAAGAAGAACAAACAAGGCATGAGAGAATGATAAGAAGAACAAACAAGACATTAGAGAATGATAAGAAGAACAAACAAAACATTAGAGAATGATAAGAAGAACAAACAAGACATGAGAGAATGATAAGAAGAACAAACAAGACACGAGAGAATGATAAGAAGAACAAACATGACATGAGAGAATGATAAGAACAACAAACAAGACATTAGAGAATGATAATAAGAACAAACAAGACATTAGAGAATGATAAGAAGGACAAACAAGACATGAGAGAATGATAAGAAGAACAAACAAAACATTAGAGAATGATAAGAACAACAAACACGACGCAAGAGAATGATAAGAAGGACAAACAAGACATGAGAGAATGATAAGAAGAACAAACAAGACATGAGAGAATGCATGCAGGAAACTCTCTATTATAGAGAGGTGAACAACAACACAGATCATCAGAGGAAGTAAACCCCCCCCCCCCTCAGACAAGTGTTCTGGCCCTATTAAACTCCTGACACTCTAAAGGGGGTGGGCCCTTCTGGGTCATGACTCCCAGAGGTCTTGTGAGTTGTTGCTTTTTTTTTTCTGCTGTCCCAGAATTGAACCCGTGATCTTCCAGTTGGTACTGCACTATGAACTGCATCATTGTGATTTAGCCATGGAGGACGGGTCCTGCTTGTGAGAAAGGAAATTATTTAAGTTCTCAATGCTTGTTTCGCATGCTCCACAGCCAGCATGAGGCCTTCAATGATAAGAAGAACAAAGAAGACATAAGAAAATGATAACTTTCCAGTGAGTGGGAGGAATCTCCTCCCTGGACACTCTCTGTGTGAAGATGATTTTAAGAACACTTTTATCTTCATGTTTATGCTGGAAGGAATCTGAAGATCTATATACTAGACATGCATTATTTATATCTGAGAGAGAGAGAGAGTCTGACACAAGACATCAACCACTCATATCTGATTGAGTCTGATATAAGACATCAACCACTCATATTTGATTGAGTCTTATATGAGACATCAACCACTCATATTTGATTGAGTCTGATACAAGACATCAACCACTCATATCTGATTGAGTCTGATACAAGACATCAACCACTCATATCTGATTGAGTCTGATACAAGGATGTAAAGTTGTTAGCTCTCATGACATGAAGCTAGTCCAGTGCCACACTGTAAGAACAAACAAACAAACAAACAAACAAACAAACAAACAAATACACGAACACAGACCTGGGTAAAACAATCCTCTCCTGTGGCTGTAGATGGCCGTACTGGTTGAAAGTTTTGAAGGGTAGAGGCGGTGGGTATGTGAAAGGTTTGGCCCCAAAGTTGAACTCGCACTGTTGGAAGGACATGAAACTGGCAGCAGCAAAGAAACCTGACCTGCATGAGGAGGAGGTGCAGACAAACACTGTGTGATGATGACAAATCACAGCAGGCTTTTCTCACTTTATCATAAATAATCTGTTTCTCTTTAAAACAAAAATAATAAAAGATGGGAGGATGTGTCCAACAAATGATGAGAAATTAAGAGATACATTCTGCAAACAAACAAACAAAACAGACAAAAGATGTGACAATTTATCTAATAAATGCTAAATAATGAGATGCTTTATTATTTTTTTTGCTGCAAAAATTACATGAAATATAAGCAGTAATGTTAAAATGTGACAGTAATGCTAAGATATGACAGAAATGATAAGATGTGACAGAAATGCGAAAATGTGACAGAAATGCGAAAATGTGACAGAAATGCTAAGATGTGACAGAAATGCGAAAATGTGACAGAAATGATATGATGTGACAGAAATGCTAAGATGTAACAGAAATGCGAAAATGTGACAGAAATGCTAAGATGTGACAGAAATGCGAAAATGTGACAGAAATGCTAAGATGTGACAGAAATGCTAAGATGTGACAGAAATGCGAAGATGTGAAGTATATTTTTCAGGGAGTGCTAAAAGCTGAGTTGAGCTGACTGCTTACAACAGAGAAAGGGGTGGGGTGACACCCTACTGACCTGGCATGTGTAAACAACTGCTTGTAACTGGGCAGCGGCTCACCGTTGAGATAAAACACCAGAAACTGTTTGTCCAGATCCAGCAGTAAGCCCAAAATATCACCTGAAACAGTAGGAAGAAAACGTAGCCACAAGGAAACACAGCTCCCCAGACACACACCACGTAAACAATAAACAGACACGTGCTGGTGAGAACACACACCTCCCCAGACACACACCACGTAAACAATAAACAGACACGTGCTAGTGAGAACACACACCTCCCCAGACACACACCACGTAAACAATAAACAGACATGTGCTGGTGAGAACACACCTCCCCAGACACACACCACGTAAACAATAAACAGACACGTGCTGGTGAGAACACACACTTCCCCAGACACACACCACGTAAACAATAAACAGACACGTGCTGGTGAGAACACACAAGCTAACACACCTCCCCAGACACACACCACGTAAACAATAAACAGACACGTGCTGGTGAGAACACACACCTCCCCAGACACACACCACGTAAACAATAAACAGACACGTGCTGGTGAGAACACACACCTCCCCAGACACACACCACGTAAACAATAAACAGACACGTGCTGGTGAGAACACACACCTCCCCAGACACACACCACGTAAACAATAAACAGACACGTGCTAGTGAGAACACACAAGCTAACACTGAGTCGTCTGTGACCAGATAAAAGCTGTGTTGTTAGGTTGGCCTGTAAGAATGTCTGTGTGTCTACCCGCTCGGTGCCAGGCAAAACCAGCTCCTGCTGTAGGCTGTTGCTACGGACGCGCTGGCGTTTCCAGGAGCATAATAAAGGTACATAATGAGCAGTTCGGACTGACAGAAATGCAAGTGAGTGAGTGAGTGAGCTAGCGTCAGACAGACAGCTCTGTAGTGCAAGCTGATAACTTTCACACACTGCATATTCTGGACACAACTACATATTTCATTTAACAGAAATAACTGTTAACAAACTTGTTCTCTTTGTATCCGTGTTACAGTATCTGTAACCTAAGGTAAACATCAATTTCAACTTAATACAACCATACACAATTTCCACCCAACCAATAACCTACGGGGTAACCCAATTTCATCATATATATATATATATTGCAAGTTCATTCCACACACACCCACCACATCTAAAGAAGTTTATCCCACACAAACCCAAAACATCTACAGCAAGCTTATCCTACATAAACTCACCACATCTACAGCAAGCTTATCCTACATAAACCCACCACATCTACAGCAAGTTTATCCCACACACACCCACCACATCTACAGCAAGTTTATCCCACACACACCCACCACATCTACAGCAAGTTCATCCCACACACACCCACCACATCTACAGCAAGCTTATCCTACATAAACCCACCACATCTACAGCAAGCTTATCCTACATAAACCCACCACATCTACAGCAAGTTTATCCCACACACACCCACCACATCTAAAGCAAGTTTATCCTACACACACCCACCACATCTAAAGCAAGTTCATCCCACACACACCCACCACATCTACAGCAAGCTTATCCTACACACACCCACCACATCTAAAGCAAGTTTATCCTACACAAACCCACCACATCTACAGCAAGCTTATCCTACATAAACCCACTACATCTACAGCAAGTTTATCCCACACACACCCACCACATCTAAAGCAAGTTCATCCCACACACACCCACCACATCTAAAGCAAGTTTATCCCACACACACCCAAAACATCTAAAGCAAGTTTATCCTACACACACCCACCACATCTAAAGCAAGTTCATCCCACACACACCCACCACATCTAAAGCAAGTTCATCCCACACACACCCACTACATCTAAAGCAAGTTCATCCCACACACACCCACCACATCTAAAGCAAGTTTATCCCACACACACCCACTACATCTAAAGCAAGTTTATCCCACACACACACACCACATCTAAAGCAAGTTTATCCCACACACACCCACCACATCTAAAGCAAGTTCATCCCACACACACCCACCACATCTAAAGCAAGTTTATCCCACACAAACCCAAAACATCTAAAGCAAGTTTATCCCACACACACCCACCACATCTAAAGCAAGTTCATCCCACACACCCACCACATCTAAAGCAAGTTCATCCCACACACACACACCACATCTAAAGCAAGTTCATCCCACACACACCCACCACATCTAAAGCAAGTTCATCCCACACACACCCACTACATCTAAAGCAAGTTCATCCCACACACACACACCACATTTAAAGCAAGTTTATCCCACATAAACTCACCACATCTACAGCAAGTTTATCCCACATAAACTCACCACATCTACAGCAAGATTATCCCACATAAACTCACCACATTTAAAGCAAGTTTATCCCACATAAACTCACCACATTTAAAGCAAGTTTATCCCACATAAACTCACAACATCTACATCAAGTTTATCCCACATAAACTCACAATATCTACATCAAGTTTATCCTAAACTCACAACATCTACATCAAGTTTATCCCACACAAACCCATCACATCTACAGCAAGTTTGTCCCACACACACCCACCACATCTAAAGAAGTTTATCCCACACACACCCAAAACATCTACATCAAGTTTATCCCACACAAACCCACCACATCTACAGCAAGTTTATCCTACACAAACCCACCACATCTACAGCAAGTTTATCTCACACAAACTCATATATAGTCCCTATTTCGCCTTCATCACTTATGTAATTAGTCCCTATGTCGACTTCATCAATTATGTAATTTACTCCTATTTCGCCTTCAATTATCTTATTTCTTTTTATTTCGACTTCATCAATTATGTAATTTATTCCTTTTCATCCTCAATTATCTCATTTCTTTCTATTTCAACTTCATCATTTATGTAATTTATTTCTATTTTGCCTTCAATTATCTCATTTCTTTCTATTTCTACTTCATCAAAGATGTAATATGTTGCTATTTCGACTTCATCAATTATGTAACTAGTCCCTATTTCGACTTCATCAATTATGTAACTAGTCCCTATTTCGACTTCAATTATCTCATTTCTTTCTATTTCGACTTCAGTAATGACGTAATTTGTTGCTATTTCTCCTTCATGATGTATGGTAACTCTACCAAAAACTTGACCGACTGAAAGGAACACAGACAGATCATGCTCAACTATCTTGTCACACAACTTTCTTGATCTGCGCATCTAAGCTGTGCGCATGCGCCTCAACGTAAACTCAGACCGTACACAACGGGAATCCGCGACCTGACGTGTTCTTGGTTGGTCTGCTTATGGACAGAAAGGGACTGGAGTCTGATGCAGAGCCAGGGCCGAAGATAGAGAAGCACAGCCCCGCGGCCTGACGCAGGAGCGAGCATTCTCAAATGACTTGTGTTAGATGTAGGAGGAATATATTAGGACAGCACGTCGTGGCCCATCTTCATTCATTCGCACTTCGACAGTAAGACCATCAAGATGGATCCCGTTAATGTCTGGCAATATCAGGGACTTATTTGTTTTCTGAAATTAGAGATTTTCTTTTGAACAGTTTCCACATCACTGAAAAGTTCTACACAACATTATGTTAAAAAAATATTGTCATTTCTCTCTCTCTCTTCCCCCCACCCCCCCTCACATTTCTGACTGGTTGTTTGTAGCAGTACACAGCATTTAGAACAAGCCGCAAGGCTGTCAAGACTTTCGCTGTTCAGGTGTGAAAACAGAGAAACATAAACACCTGCACATCCCACTACCTGGCAGAGGTAAAGCACTTGTAAGAAAAGTCCAATGACTAAAGAACTAGGTCAGCTTGTTCTTTGTCTCTAAACTGTCTCACAACATCATCACATGACTCTAGTGTTTGCCTGCAGCTATTCATCATCATGTGCCGTGCCGACTGGCGTTGGCTATTATGCTTCTCCAGAGTACACGATCCTTCATGCAGGCCATCAGCTCATTTGGTGATCTCCTCTCACACCATCCTGTCAGACTGTCCAGCATCATTTCTCTTGGTCTTCCTCTTGATCTTCTTCCTTCTATTTTTCCTGTTGTTATAATATTTTCAATGCCCCCTCTTCTCATTGCATGTCCTATGAAAGTACATTGTCTCTGTCTTATCTTTTTGACAAGGTTTTTTGTCTCTCCAGCTCTTCTCATACATTCTTCATTAGTTATTTTTGCTGTCCAGGGGATTCGCAATATTCTTCTAATAAACCACATTTCTGCTGCTTCCAATGATTTTTGTGCAGACTTGCCTATTGTCCATGATTCACTTCCATATAACAAGATAGGTTCAATATAGCATTTTAGGACTCGTTTTCTAACATTCATTGATAAGGATGTGTTGGTCAATATGTTTCTCATTCTCTGAAATGCAGTCTTTGCCTGGCCTATTCTGTTCCTAATTTCTGTTCTGCATTTCCCATCTGAAGTTATTACTGCTCCAAGGTATTTGAATTTCTGCACCTGCTTTAGAATGGTTCCGTTTAATTTAATACTGCATGCTGGTGGATTCTGTTTCTTAGATATAACCATAGTCTCTGTCTTTTTGATGTTCAAAGTAAGACCTTTCTGTTCACTTTCTTTAGCGACTTTATCCAAGAGATTTTGCAGGTCTTGTTGGTTCTCAGCTATCAGTACTGTGTCGTCAGCATACCGAAGGTTGTTAATATTGTATCCTCCAATTTTTATGCCTGGTTCTGCAGCTATTACTTACGTTTATGTCTACCAGAGTCTGCATAGACTGTCACATCCCACCGTTATGCTACACATCAGTTTACTCAAGACTGTCACATCCCACCGTTATGCTACACATCAGTTTATTCAAGACTGTCACATCCCACCGTTATGCTACACATCAGTTTACTCAAGACTGTCACATCCCACCGTTATGCTACACATCAGTTTACTCAAGTCTGTCACATCCCACCGTTATGCTACACATCAGTTTACTCAAGTCTGTCACATCCCACCGTTATGCTACACATCAGTTTACTCAAGACTGTCACATCCCACCGTTATGCTACACATCAGTTTACTCAAGACTGTCACATCCCACCGTTATGCTACACATCAGTTTATTCAAGACTGTCACATCCCACCGTTATGCTACACATCAGTTTACTCAAGTCTGTCACATCCCACCGTTATGCTACACATCAGTTTACTCAAGTCTGTCACATCCCACCGTTATGCTACACATCAGTTTACTCAAGACTGTCACATCCCACCGTTATGCTACACATCAGTTTACTCAAGTCACTGAAGATGTCAACTTCAAGTCTGAAAACCTAACACCATCATTCTCAGCTGTCATACAACTATTTTAACCTCTCTTCCTCTCAATATACAGTCACCCAACACTACAGTCTCTAAGGAGCTGTCATACAACTATTTTAACCTCTCTTTCTCTCAATATACAGTCACCCAACACTACAGTCTCTAAGGAGCTGTCATACAACTATTTTAACCTCTCTTTCTCTCAATATACAGTCACCAACACTACAGTCTCCAAGAAGCTGTCATACAACTATTTTAACTTCTCTTTCTCTCAATATACAGTCACCAACACTACAGTCTCCAAGAAGCTGTCATACAACTATTTTAACTTCTCTTTCTCTCAATATACAGTCACCAACACTGCAGTCTCTAACGAGCTGTCATACAACTATTTTAACCTCTCTTTCTCTCAATATACAGTCACCAACACTGCAGTCTCTAACGAGCTGTCATACAACTATTTTAACTTCTCTCTCTCAATATACAGTCACCAACACTGCAGTCTCTAACGAGCTGTCATACAACTATTTTAACTTCTCTTTCTCTCAATATACAGTCACCAACACTGCAGTCTCTAACGAGCTGTCATACAACTATTTTAACTTCTCTTTCTCTCAATATACAGTCACCAACACTGCAGTCTCTAACGAGCTGTCATACAACTACTGCACTCTGGAGGCAAAGACGCTCGCCCAATGCAACCTGGATAAGGGAACATAAAAGAGTTCAAAACAAAAGCTAGTGGACGTATAGCTAAACTATTCTGGTGACAATCTGTCTGCTTGCCTGAGAGTCTACAAAACAAAAGCTAGTGGACGTATAGCTAAACTATTCTGATGACAATCTGTCTGCTTGCCTGAGAGTCTACAAAACAAAAGCTAGTGGACGTATAGCTAAACTATTCTGGTGACAATCTGTCTGCTTGCCTGAGAGTCTACAAAACAAAAGCTAGTGGACGTATAGCTAAACTGTTCTGGTGACAATCTGTCTGCTTGCCTGAGGCTCTACAAAACAAGAGCTAGTGGACGTATAGCTAAACTATTCTGGTGACAATCTGTCTGCTTGCCTGAGGCTCTACAAAACAAAAGCTAGTGGACGTATAGCTAAACTATTCTGGTGACAATCTGTCTGCTTGCCTGAGAGTCTACAAAACAAAAGCTAGTGGACGTATAGCTAAACTATTCTGATGACAATCTGTCTGCTTGCCTGAGAGTCTACAAAACAAAAGCTAGTGGACGTATAGCTAAACTATTCTGGTGACAATCTGTCTGCTTGCCTGAGAGTCTACAAAACAAAAGCTAGTGGACGTATAGCTAAACTGTTCTGGTGACAATCTGTCTGCTTGCCTGAGGCTCTACAAAACAAAAGCTAGTGGACGTATAGCTAAACTATTCTGGTGACAATCTGTCTGCTTGCCTGAGGCTCTACAAAACAAAAGCTAGTGGACGTATAGCTAAACTGTTCTGGTGACAATCTGTCTGCTTTCCTGAGGCTTTACAAAACAAAAGCTAGTGGACGTATAGCTAAACTGTTTTGGTGACAATCTGTCTGCTTGCCTGAGAGTCTACAAAACAAAAGCTAGTGGCCGTATAGCTAAACTGTTCTGGTGACAATCTGTCTGCTTTCCTGAGAGTCTACAAAACAAAAGCTAGTGGACGTATAGCTAAACTGTTCTGGTGACAATCTGTCTGCTTGCCTGAGGCTCTACAAAACAAAAGCTAGTGGACGTATAGCTAAACTGTTCTGGTGACAATCCGTCTGCTTGCCTGAGAGTCTACAAAACAAAAGCTAGTGGACGTATAGCTAAACTGTTTTGGTGACAATCTGTCCGCTTGCCTTAGGCTCTACTGTAATCTCATAGCAAATTGTACGACAGGTATCGAGATGTATCGCCTTCTAGGTATACACGCCTTCTTACTGCCCGACCCCCCGCCTGAAGTCAGCACTTGAAGCTGACGGAATACACGGCTTACTTGTTTCATGGTGTAATCCGGCGTTTGTTTAAGTGATCTAGGAACTAATACGATATCTTGACAGGATAAGACTTCGTGGACAAACTCATCATGACTTACAGTAAACTATCCATTTTATCTACATGTGCTCGTATCTAAACACTGTGCCGGAGGCCACCAGCATCTGGTACTGGCCACCAATACTTAGTACCGGCCACCAGCATCTGGTACTGGCCACCAATACTTAGTACCGGCCACCAGCATCTGGTACTGGCCACCAATACTTAGTACCGGCCACCAGCATCTGGTACTGGCCACCAATACTTAGTACCGGCCACCAGCATCTGGTACTGGCCACCAATACTTAGTACCGGCCACCAGCATCTGGTACTGGCGATCCAACGTGTACTGATTCTTTTATCTTCTCTATAGAATAGTTACTTCCAACACATTTGACACAATTAACATCACTGCTGTATCTAGACCAACAAGCAGCAGTAAGAATAAATGGTGAAACAACAACTTGGTTTGACATAAAACAAGGGGTCCGTCAGGGGTGCATATTGTCGCCTTACTTATTTAACTTGTATACTGAAAATATAAAGAGGAATGTTAGAGAAGATGTAGACAAATAATATTACGATGCCATAACAATTGGAGGTTATGAAATACCAGAGATTAGATATGCTGATGACACAGTGTTACTGTCCACAACACAAAAAGGAATGGAAAAACTAATTATGTCAGTCCGTAAGAATAGTGAAGAGCAGAACCTCTATCTTAATGCAAAGAAAACTAAACTGATGACAACTGACAAAACAAATAAGGCAGCTGAAATATATACCGATGAGTAAAAACTGGAAGAAGTGGAGAGTTTTGAATATCTTGGATCACTACTAACTAATAATGGAGACACAATGAGGGAAATTAAAAGGAGGACATCTATCGCTCTTCAGAAAGTAAAACAACTGAAGAAGCTGTGGAGAGGAACAGACAGATATACAAAAATAAGATGTTTAAGGGCATGCATCTTTCCCGTCGCAACATATGCCTGTGTGACCTGGACACTTAACAAAACAGCTGAGAAACACATAAATGCCTTTGAAAGTAAATGCTACTGAAGAGGCCTTCAAATATCATGGAGACAAAAAAGAACAAATATATCCATACTACAAGAACTTAATACCGAAGAAAGCTGGCTAGTAAAGAGGATTATACAGAGAAAATGTAAATATTTCGGACACATTAAACGTCATGATAATCTAGAGAAGACCGTCTTGGAAGGGTGCATAATGGGTAAAAGAAAGACCAAGGCGAAGACGGCTGCAAGACATCGTTGATAATCTGCAAATGGATGCATCAGCAGATGGGCATCTTGCTGACAATCGAGAGGCCTGCAGGAGAGCTGTTAGGGAGACAAAGTTCCGCAAGGGACATGCAAATGACTGACTGATAGCAGAGTTATAGGAGCTTTAAATAAAACTGCCAGTCTCTTTACTACTAAAGTAAAAAGTCAGTTACGTCTTTCAGCGTTAAAGCCTCTTGTAAGCATGTAAACTAAGACCAGTCACATCAAAACATCAGGCTCTCATAAACTTTGACCTAAACTAAGACCAGTCACATCAAAACATCAGGCTCTCATAAACTTTGACCTAAACTAAGACCAGTCACATCAAAACATCAGGCTCTCATAAACTTTGACCTAAACTAGGACCAGTCACATCAAAACATCAGGCTCTCATAAACTTTGACCTAAACTAAGACCAGTCACATCAAAACATCAGGCTCTCATAAACTTTGACCTAAACTAGGACCAGTCACATCAAAACATCAAGCTGTCATAAACTTTGACCTAAACTAGGACCAGTCACATCAAAACATCAGGCTGTCATAAACTTTGACCTAAACTAGGACCAGTCACATCAAAACATCAGGCTGTCATAAACTTTGACCTAAACTAAGACCAGTCACATCAAAACATCAGGCTGTCATAAACTTTGACCTAAACTAGGACCAGTCAAATCAAAACATCAGGCTCTCATAAACTTTGACCTAAACTAGGACTAGTCACACGAAAACATCAGGCTCTCGTAAACTTTAACCTAAACTAGGAGCAGTCACATCAAAACGTCAAGGACTGGATGAAAGATGACCAAGGACTGGATGAGAGATGATCAAGGACAGGATGAAAGATGTCGAAGGACTGGATGAAAGATGTCGAAGGACTGGATGAAAGATGTCAAAGGACTGGACGAAAGATGACCAAGGACTGGATGAGAGATGATCAAGGACAGGATGAAATATGTCAAAGGGCTGGATGAAAGATGTCCAAGGACTGGATGAGAGATGATTAAGGACTTGATGAAAGAAGTCCAAGGACTGGATGAAAGGCATCCAAGGACTGGACGACAGTCAGACGGCTCTTAGCCTAAGAGAAGTGCATTATTTCCTTTCAGTTTACCAGCGCCTCCACAACTCAGGCTTTACGGTAAAGTGGATCGTGGAAAAATGTGAGATTGAAGGTAGGGGGCTTATCTCAGGCCCGTCAAGCAGTCAGAACCTGGAACAGACGAAATTACAATGCTAGAACTTGAAACAAGAGATCGGGAATTATATCTAACAATTGTAGCGCCTGGAGGGCAATGCTGTCTGTCTGTCTGGAATGTTTGCTATAACTGGCCAGGCTACAGAAGATCAGTGGCAGTTTGTAGCCAGCAGAAACAGTACAAGAACAGGGCGAGGGGTGTACATCTGGCATAGTTCAGATTTCAGCTAGTACAGACTGCGTGTGACTTTTAGCACTGATCACGTCTACATACTATTCAGGATATGTATGTGTTATATGCTACTACCGTAAATCTGGTTAAAGAACTGTTATATACTACTACCGTAAAATTGGTTAAAGAACTGTTATATGCTACTACCATAAAACTGGTTAAAGAACTGTTTTATATGCTACTACCATAAATCTGGTTAAAGAACTGTTATATGCTACTACCATAAAACTGGTTAAAGAACTGTTATATACTACTACCGTAAAATTGGTTAAAGAACTGTTATATGCTACTACCATAAAACTGATTAAAGAACTGTTTTATATGCTACTACCATAAATCTGGTTAAAGAACTGTTATATGCTACTACCATAAAACTGGTTAAAGAACTGTTATATGCTACTACCGTAAAAATGATTAAAGAACTGTCGCAATGCTGGCATCCACCACATAGATCTTCTTCTGAATGATGTAGAATTGTCGTACATTCCTGTTCTGAATGATGCAGAATTGTTGTATGTTCCTGTTCTGAATGATGTAGAATTGTTGTAGACTCTTGTTCTGAATGATGTAGAACTGTTGTAGTGAAAGCTATGGTCTGAAGTCAGTTGTATCCCACAGACAGAATTTAAACTATTATCTCATAGGGAGAAGATTCTAAAAGAAAAAAATGTAATGTATGTCTGATTACAAAATGTGTGCATCTATTCCATCCATGCAGGCAACAAAAGCACATCTGAGTGCACTTATAGATCTTACTACCCAGCCAAGCTTCCCTGTAAGGAATAATTCAGCAAAAATCTAAAGAATGTGAGCAATAAACTACAAAGCAAAGCCAGAACAAATGAGCTGAGCAACACAAGAAATGGCCTCAGCTTAGAGGGAACATCTTTGTATCAGCTGGCACATTACTATATCAGTTGTGTGAGTGTGCCCACAGAAACATGGAGACAGGACTGTCGCCTGGGATCAAGCTCTTCTTCCAGCTGGGTGAGCCGCCTGTGCTAGTGTGCTACTGTTATCTGAATAGGACTTTCTTACTTCAGTCTCCAGCTCAATACAACCACAATATGTCCTCACAATACAGCCACAATATATCTAAGCGATACAGGTGAACTGGTATAGAAATAGGACCTTTTTCTTAGAACTTAATTCTAACGTTCTGATACTTTCTCAAGTCCTAGTAACCACTGTTCATCTAATCACTGTCTAATCATTTCTACTACAAAATTTTTATCCAACAAAACTGCCCCTCTAATCAATGTCTAATCATCTCTACTATAAAATTTTTACCTAACAAAACTGTCCCTCTAACCACTGTCTAATCATCTCTACTATAAAATTTTTACCTAACAAAACTGTCCCTCTAATCACTGTCTAATCATCTCTACTACAAAATGTTTACCTAACAAAACTGTCCCTCTAATCACTGTCTAATCATCTCTACTACAAAATGTTTACCTAACAAAACTGTCCCTCTAATCACTGTCTAATCATCTCTACTACAAAATGTTTACCTAACAAAACTGTCCCTCTAATCACTGTCTAATCATTTCTACTACAAAATTTTTACCTAACAAAACTGTCCCTCTAATCACTGTCTAATCATTTCTACTATAAAATTTTTACCTAACAAAACTGTCCCTCTAATCATTGTCTAATCATCTGTACTACACAATCTTTACCCAACAAAACTGTCCCTCTAATCACTGTCTAATCATCTCTACTATACAATCTGTACCTAACAAAACTATCCCTCTAACTGATGTCTAATCATCTCTACTACTCAATCTTTAGCTAACAATGCTGTCCCTCTAATCACTGTCTAATCACCTCTACTACTCAATCTTTACCTAACAAAACTGTTCCTCTAATCACCTCTACTACTCAATCTTTACCTAACAAAACTGTTCCTCTAATCACCTCTACTACTCAATCTTTACCTAACAAAACTGTTCCTCTAATCACCTCTACTACTCAATCTTTACCTAACAAAACTGTTCCTCTAATCACCTCTACTACTCAATCTTTACCTAACAAAACTGTTCCTCTAATCAACTCGACTACTCAATCTTTACCTAACAAAACTGTTCCTCTAATCATCTCTACTACAAAATGTTTACCTAACAAAACTGTCCCTCTAATCACTGTCTAATCATCTCTACTACAAAATGTTTACCTAACAAAACTGTCCCTCTAATCACTGTCTAATCATTTCTACTACAAAATTTTTACCTAACAAAACTGTCCCTCTAATCACTGTCTAATCATTTCTACTATAAAATTTTTACCTAACAAAACTGTCCCTCTAATCATTGTCTAATCATCTCTACTACTCAATCTTTACCTAACAAAACTGTCCCTCTAATCACTGTCTAATCATCTCTACTATACAATCTGTACCTAACAAAACTATCCCTCTAACTGATGTCTAATCATCTCTACTACTCAATCTTTAGCTAACAATGCTGTCCCTCTAATCACTGTCTAATCACCTCTACTACTCAATCTTTACCTAACAAAACTGTTCCTCTAATCACCTCTACTACTCAATCTTTACCTAACAAAACTGTCCCTCTAATCACCTCTACTACTCAATCTTTACCTAACAAAACTGTTCCTCTAATCACCTCTACTACTCAATCTTTACCTAACAAAACTGTTCCTCTAATCACCTCTACTACTCAATCTTTACCTAACAAAACTGTTCCTCTAATCAACTCGACTACTCAATCTTTACCTAACAAAACTGTTCCTCTAATCATCTCTACTGCCGAATGTTTACTTAACGACAGTTCCTGATGACTACTTCCCATGAGAGAACTGCCTCCCTTCCTTGTCCCATGAGAGAACTGCCTCCCTTTCTTGTCCCATGAGAGAACTGCCTCCGTTCTTTGTCCCATGAGAGAACTGCCTCCCTTCCTTGTCCCATGAGAGAACTGCCTCCCTTCCTTGTCCCATGAGAGAAGTGCTTCCCTTCCTTGTCCCACAAGAGAACTGCTTCCCTTCCTTGTCCCACAAGAGAACTGCTTCCCTTCCTTGTCACACAAGAGAACTGCTTCCCTCCCTTGTCTCCCTGCTCTTTCTATCTACTATACCTCCCAAATGACCAGGGTCAGAAGCGTCATTTCTGTCACTCACTGCCTGCTCTTCCCCACGTTCACACCCAGATCGTTGCTGTGTCTAGCAAGACATGGTTATCTAGTTGTGAGGTGAAGGTACTGAAACTTTGAACAAGACAACATCTAGCATATAGTTGTGAGATGAAGGTACTGAAACTTTGAACAAGACAACATCTAGCATATAGTTGTGAGATAAAGGTACTGAAACTTCAAACAAGACAACATCTAGCATATAGTTGTGAGATAAAGGTACTGAAACTTCAAGCAAGACAACATCTAGCATATAGTTATAAGTATATCAGTGACACTATGTAGTGGTATATCAGTGACACTATATAGTGGTATAAGTATATCAGTGACACTATATAGTGGTATAAGTATATCAGTGACACTATATAGTGGTATAAGTATATCAGTGACACTATGTAGTGGTATATCAGTGACATTATATAGTGGTATAAGTATATCAGTGACACTATATAGTGGTATAAGTATATCAGTGACACTATATAGTGGTATAAGTATATCAGTGACACTATATAGTGGTATAAGTATATCAGTGACACTATATAGTGGTATAAGTATATCAGTGACACTATGTAGTGGTATATCAGTGACACTATATAGTGGTATAAGTATATCAGTGACACTATATAGTGGTATAAGTATATCAGTGACACTATATAGTGGTATAAGTATATCAGTGACACTATGTAGTGGTATATCAGTGACATTATATAGTGGTATATCAATGACACTATATAGTGGTATAAGTATATCAGTGACATTATATAGTGGTATAAGTATATCAATGACACTATATAGTGGTATAAGTATATCAATGACACTATATAGTGGTATAAGTATATCAGTGACACTATATAGTGGTATAAGTATATCAGTGACACTATATAGTGGTATAAGTATATCAATGACACTATATAGTGGTATAAGTATATCAATGACACTATATAGTGGTATAAGTATATCAGTGACACTATATAGTGGTATAAGTATATCAGTGACACTATATAGTGGTATAAGTACATCAGTGACACTATATAGTGGTATAAGTACATCAGTGACACTATGTAGTGGTATATCAGTGACACTATATAGTGGTATAAGTATATCAATGACACTATATAGTGGTATAAGTACATCAGTGACACTATGTAGTGGTATATCAGTGACACTATATAGTGGTATAAGTATATCAATGACACTATATAGTGGTATAAGTATATCAGTGACACTATATAGTGGTATAATTATATCAGTGACACTATATAGCCAAATTAACAGGCATAAAATCCTTTTATGAGGTTGAAAGACCCGCCGAAGACAGGAAAAATTGGCGAACTACTTTGCGAGCCCTATGTGACGTTTAACGGCACGGGAAGGATATAAGATAAGACTTTATAGTGGTATAAGTATATCAGTGACACTACACAGTGGTATAAGAATATCAGAGACACCACAAACTAAACGTGTTACAGTATCTCTCTGCTTGGTGTCTCTCTCAGGTCTTCCGACTGATCTTGTACCAGGCCAAACAAATTCCCACCCTCCTGTACTCTTTCCCCTGTAGTATTCTTCTTCTTCTTGTGCTGGTTCACACCTTGACATCAATCTCTCCCACAAATATGACAGTTCATCTGAGCTTCCAGCATCACCACAGAGCATCTCCTACACAGGGCTGGTGTCTGGCCAGGTCTCTTGTCAGAGTGTGATTGTAGGCAACTCTGGAGGATGTGATGTGGTGTGCAGCTAGCAACTCTGGAGGATGTTATGTGGTGTGCAGCTGGCAACTCTGGAGGATGTGATATGGTGTGTAGCTGGAAACTCTGGAGGATGTGATGTGGTGTGTAGCTGGCAACTATGGAGGATGTGATGTGGTGTGCAGCTAGCAACTCTGGAGGATGTTATGTGGTGTGCAGCTGGCAACTCTGGAGGATGTTATGTGGTGTGCAGCTGGCAACTCTGGAGGATGTGATGTGGTGTGCAGCTAGCAACTCTGGAGGATGTTATGTGGTGTGCAGCTGGCAACTCTGGAGGATGTGATGTGTGCAGCTGGCAACTCTGGAGGATGTGATGTGTGCAGCTGGTAACTCTGGAGGATGTGATGTGGTGTCTGTTGCTCTTTGCCCCAGGCACATAGGTCTGCTGTGCCAATCTTCAGCTCCTGGTACAGATGGTGTCTCAGCCTGCGGTGGCTTGTCTCAGTCGGAAGATTATCACGTGGTCATTTCTACAGTAACTACATATCTCAGGCAGAAGCAATAAAAACTGCAGCAATGAAAATAATAGATGATATAAACCAGGCCGAGAGACAAATTATCTTTGCCACAGATTCACAGCTCCTCATACAAGCACTGATACATCAAAAAAATAAAAACCTGGACAACCTGACAGAAGCCCTATCACAAGCAAGCTCAATGTTCAATAAAAAAAATCAGTCATACAACAGATACCCAGCCACAGGGAAATGAAGAGGCAGACAGACTGGCAAAAGAATAAGGGAAGAATGCAACAGATCGACAGAAGCATAACATATGAAGTAACCAATTGTATGAAACTTCAAGCAAGACAACATCTAGCATATAGTTATAAGTATATAGGTATAAGTATATCAGTGACACTATGTAGTGGTATAAGTATATCAGTGACACTATATAGTGGTATAAGTATATCAGTGACACTATGTAGTGGTATATCAGTGACACTATACAGTGGTATAAGTATATCAGTGACACTATGTAGTGGTATATCAGTGACACTATATAGTGGTATAAGTATATCAGTGACACTATATAGTGGTATAAGTATATCAGTGACACTATATAGTGGTATAAGTATATCAGTGACACTATATAGTGGTATAAGTATATCAGTGACACTATGTAGTGGTATATCAGTGACATTATATAGTGGTATAAGTATATCAATGACACCATATAGTGGTATAAGTATATCAGTGACATTATATAGTGGTATAAGTATATCAATGACACTATATAGTGGTATAAGTATATCAGTGACACTATATAGTGGTATAAGTATATCAGTGACACTATATAGTGGTATAATTATATCAGTGACACTATATAGCCAAATTAACAGGCATAAAATCCTTTTATGAGGTTGAAAGACCCGCCGAAGACAGGAAAAATTGGCGAACTACTTTGCGAGCCCTATGTGACGTTTAACGGCACGGGAAGGATATAAGATAAGACTTTATAGTGGTATAAGTATATCAGTGACACTACACAGTGGTATAAGAATATCAGAGACACCACAAACTAAACGTGTTACAGTATCTCTCTGCTTGGTAGATCTCTCTCAAGTCTTCCGACTGATCTTGTACCAGGCCAAACAAATTCCCACCCTCCTGTAGATACTGTTCTTGTACTCTTTCCCCTGTAGTATTCTTCTTCTTCTTGTGCTGGTTCACACCTTGACATCAATCTCTCCCACAAATATGACAGTTCATCTGAGCTTCCAGCATCACCACAGAGCATCTCCTACACAGGGCTGGTGTCTGGCCAGGTCTTTTGTCAGAGTGTGATTGTAGGCAACTCTGGAGGATGTGATGTGGTGTCTGTTGCTCTTTGCCCCAGGCACATAGGTCTGCTGTGCCAATCTTCAGCTCCTGGTACAGATGGTGTCTCAGCCTGCGGTGGCCTGTCTCAGTCGGAAGATTATCACGTGGTCATTTCTACAGTAACTACATATCTCAGGCAGAAGCAATAAAAACTGCAGCAATGAAAATAACAGATGATATAAACCAGGCCGAGAGACAAATTATCTTTGCCACAGATTCACAGCTCCTCTAACAAGCACTGATACATCAAAAAAATAAAGACCTGGACAACCTGACAGAAGCCCTATCACAAGCAAGCTCAATGTTCAATAAAAAAATCAGTCATACAACGGATACCCAGCCACAGGGAAATGAAGAGGCAGACAGACTGGCAAAAGAATAAGGGAAGAATGCAACAGATCGACAGAAGCATAACATATGAAGTAACCAATTGTATAAAACCAGCCCACAGCAAAAACTGACAAGCAATATTATAAACTTCCTGTAATATGATTTTCAGTTTAGTATTCTGAAATATGCCATGATATCTGCATGGGGTACAGGTGTTAGTGTACACATTTCTAGCTCATATTACTGCCAGGTAAGTAGACAAGCACCTGTCACTGCTGCCTTTGTTTCCCCAGGTAAGTCCCAGGTAACCATTTCTTGAGGCTGGCTTGACCCAGCTGCCAGTCGGTCAGAAAAAAATTCCACCCATGTGAGGAATGAAACGTGGAAGCTTCTGGTCGGCAAGCCAGTGACCTAATCACTAGACTAGCGTATCAGCTGAGTATGATATTGTGCATATTGTTATGCCCAGAATATTTCAGCTGCGTGCTTCCTAAGTTTTTCATGAGGTTACAGGTACTGAGGAGTTGTCTGCCCATTCTTTACACCATCGTCTTGTACACGGAAGAGAGTTTCTTGTTTAACATCCACGCTCCTACACCGTCTTGTGTGTGTGTGTGTGTGACAGAGAGAGAGAGAGTGAGAGAGACAGAGAGAGTGTGAGAGAGAGACAGAGACTGAGAGAGAGACAGAGAGAGAGTATGAGAGAGAGACAGAGACAGAAGGAGAGACAGAAAGAGAGAGAAACGGGAGTGTACAGAGAGAGAGTGAGAGAGAGACAGAGAGAGTGAGACAGAGAGAGAGTGAGACAGAGAGAGAGTGAGACAGAGAGAGAGTGAGACAGAGAGACAGAGAGTGAGACAGAGAGAGACAGATAGAGAGAGTGAGAGAGAGTATAGAGAGAGACAGAGAGAGTGTGAGAGAGTATAGAGTGAGACAGAGAGAGAGTGAGACAGAGAGAGAGTATAGAGAGAGACAGAGAGAGTGAGAGAGAGTACAGAGAGAGACAGAGAGTATAGAGAGAGACTGAGAGACACAGAGAGTGTGAGAGAGTATAGAGAGAGACAGAGAGAGTGAGACAGAGAGAGAGTATAGAGAGAGACAGAAAGAGAGACAGAGAGAGAGTACAGAGAACGTATGGCAAGCCTCAGACTCATGTGTTGGGGTAGTGACCTCCAGTCTCTTTCTCTGCCAGGAAACCTATTTATCATGGACTCGGAGACGCTAGTAGCTAACCCCTTCTACGAGATGCAGCAAGACGTGGTATAAGAATATCAGAGACACCACAAACTAAACGTGTTACAGTATCTCTCTGCTTGGTAGATCTCTCTCAAGTCTTCCGACTGATCTTGTACCAGGCCAAACAAATTCCCACCCTCCTGTAGATACTGTTCTTGTACTCTTTCCCCTGTAGTATTCTTCTTCTTCTTGTGCTGGTTCACACCTTGACATCAATCTCTCCCACAAATATGACAGTTCATCTGAGCTTCCAGCATCACCACAGAGCATCTCCTACACAGGGCTGGTGTCTGGCCAGGTCTTTTGTCAGAGTGTGATTGTAGGCAACTCTGGAGGATGTGATGTGGTGTCTGTTGCTCTTTGCCCCAGGCACATAGGTCTGCTGTGCCAATCTTCAGCTCCTGGTACAGATGGTGTCTCAGCCTGCGGTGGCCTGTCTCAGTCGGAAGATTATCACGTGGTCATTTCTACAGTAACTACATATCTCAGGCAGAAGCAATAAAAACTGCAGCAATGAAAATAACAGATGATATAAACCAGGCCGAGAGACAAATTATCTTTGCCACAGATTCACAGCTCCTCTAACAAGCACTGATACATCAAAAAATAAAGACCTGGACAACCTGACAGAAGCCCTATCACAAGCAAGCTCAATGTTCAATAAAAAAATCAGTCATACAACAGATACCCAGCCACAGGGAAATGAAGAGGCAGACAGACTGGCAAAAGAATAAGGGAAGAATGCAACAGATCGACAGAAGCATAACATATGAAGTAACCAATTGTATAAAACCAGCCCACAGCAAAAACTGACAAGCAATATTATAAACTTCCTGTAATATGATTTTCAGTTTAGTATTCTGAAATATGCCATGATATCTGCATGGGGTACAGGTGTTAGTGTACACATTTCTAGCTCATATTACTGCCAGGTAAGTAGACAAGCACCTGTCACTGCTGCCTTTGTTTCCCCAGGTAAGTCCCAGGTAACCATTTCTTGAGGCTGGCTTGACCCAGCTGCCAGTCGGTCAGAAAAAAATTCCACCCATGTGAGGAATGAAACGTGGAAGCTTCTGGTCGGCAAGCCAGTGACCTAATCACTAGACTAGCGTATCAGCTGAGTATGATATTGTGCATATTGTTATGCCCAGAATATTCAGCTGCGTGCTTCCTAAGTTTTTCATGAGGTTACAGGTACTGAGGAGTTGTCTGCCCATTCTTTACACCATCGTCTTGTACACGGAAGAGAGTTTCTTGTTTAACATCCACGCTCCTACACCGTCTTGTGTGTGTGTGTGTGAGACAGAGAGAGAGAGAGTGCGAGAGAGACAGAGAGAGTGTGAGAGAGAGACAGAGACTGAGAGAGAGACAGAGAGAGAGTATGAGAGAGAGACAGAGACAGAAGGAGAGACAGAAAGAGAGAGAAACGGGAGTGTACAGAGAGAGAGTGAGAGAGAGACAGAGAGAGTGAGACAGAGAGAGAGTGAGACAGAGAAACAGAGAGAGAGAGTGAGACAGAGAGACAGAGAGTGAGACAGAGAGAGACAGATAGAGAGAGTGAGAGAGAGTATAGAGAGAGACAGAGAGAGTGTGAGAGAGTATAGAGTGAGACAGAGAGAGAGTGAGACAGAGAGAGAGTATAGAGAGAGACAGAGAGAGTGAGAGAGAGTACAGAGAGAGACAGAGAGTATAGAGAGAGACTGAGAGACACAGAGAGTGTGAGAGAGTATAGAGAGAGACAGAGAGAGTGAGACAGAGAGAGAGAGTATAGAGAGAGACAGAAAGAGTACAGAGAACGTATGGCAAGCCTCAGACTCATGTGTTGGGGTAGTGACCTCCAGTCTCTTTCTCTGCCAGGAAACCTATTTATCATGGACTCGGAGACGCTAGTAGCTAACCCCTTCTACGAGATGCAGCAAGACGTGATCGGTGAAGTGATGAAGAAGAACTCCTCCACAGAAAGGCTGACCAGCATCAAGAACAAGGTCTGTGAGAAGCATTACATCATGGCCAAGACCCGCATAGAGACTCAGAGGGCTAGGAGACTGAAGCAACTGTTAGACAACTCCAGCAAGCTCAGACATGAGGTAAGCAAGTGCACGAACAGCATGACTTCTTCTTCTTCTTCTCTTTTAGTTCAATGTATCATGTGACAGGCAATACCTAAATGTGAAGTTTTGTTGATTAAATTAAGTTCACAAATGGCCAGCTTCTGATATCCCCACAAAATGAGACCTTGACTGTGTAAGTCAGTATAATGTGGACACTGTCTTTACGACAGACTGTGTAAGTCAGTATAATGTGGACACTGTCTTTACGACAGACTGTGTAAGTCAGTATAATGTGGACACAGTCTTTACGACAGACTGTGTAGGTCAGTATAATGTGGACACTGTCTTTACGACAGACTGTGCAGGTCAGTATAATGTGGACACTGTCTTTACGACAGACTGTGCAGGTCAGTATAATGTGGACACTGTCTTTACGACAGACTGTGCAGGTCAGTATAATGTGGACACTGTCTTTACGACAGACTGTGTAAGTCAGTATAATGTGGACACTGTCTTTACGACAGACTGTGTAAGTCAGTATAATGTGGACACTGTCTTTACGACAGACTGTGCAGGTCAGTATAATGTGGACACTGTCTTTACGACAGACTGTGCAGGTCAGTATAATGTGGACACTGCGTGCAGGTCAGTATAATGTGGACACTGTCTTTATGACAGACTGTGCAGGTCAGTATAATGTGGACACTGTCTTTATGACAGACTGTGTAAGTCAGTATAATGTGGATCCAGTGTTATACCTGACTATGAAGATAAAAAACTGTAGTCCCGGTAGGTCGTACTATGACATAGAACCCTACTACTAGTATATCACAACATGATTAAGCTGTAGTTCTGGTAGCTAGGAATATGACATAGAACCCTACTACTAGTATATCACAACATGATTAAGCTGTAGTTCTGGTAGCTAGGAATATGACATAGAACCCTACTACTAGTATATCACAACATATTAAGCTGTAGTTCTGGTAGCTAGGAATATGACATAGAACCCTACTACTAGTACATCACAACATATTAAGCTGTAGTTCTGGTAGCTAGGAATATGACATAGAACCCTACTACTAGTATATCACAACATATTAAGCTGTAGTTCTGGTAGCTAGGAATATGACATAGAACCCTACTACTAGTACATCACAAGATACTAAACTGTATGGCCTGGAGTACTCAGTGGCTGGAGGAATGTACAGACACCAGAGGAATACTTCATCAAGACTTTATGTAACTTGAAGTTGATACTAAGAAAGAAAACAGACACGGGGTATATGTGAGAGCAACTTGGACCATCTTCCAGATAAAGAAAGACTCCCTCTTTTAGTTCATGATGTCCTCTCTCTCAGTTCCTGATCCTGCTTCCTAAATATCATGAACATTTTTCACTACCTCACACATGTTTTATCTTGCAACCTCACACACGTTTTATCTAGCAACCTCACACACGTTTTATCTAGCAACCCAGAGGTTAAGACATTGCTGGCGAGACTCTTCGGATGCCGCGCGTGGAGTGAAGCTCCTCCCGGTCAAGGAAGAAAATGCGAAAAGAAGTAAGGGTTGTTGTGTAGTGCCGATGTGAAAAGGTGAAGGAAAGGATAAAGTGAAGTTTAATCGGTATGTCCAGTAGTATCGCTGCGAGAGCTACACATACCACGGCCCCTCTGCTCTAGAGGCCAGCCACGTCCGAAACACACCTACACTGGTGAAATATGCCTAAACCGGCACACACCTGGGGTGAAACTTGCTGGATAGGCATGTCATGGCACCTCCGCTCTAGAGGTCGGTCACGCCCGATATACACCCATACTGGTGAAATATGCCTAAACCGGCACACACCAGGGGTGGAGCTTGATGGCTAGACATGTCATGCCACCTCCGCTCTAGAGGTCGGTCACGCCTGATATACACCCATACTGGTGAAATATGCCTAAACCGGCTCACACCAAGGGTGAAACTTGAAGGCTACGCATGTCACGGCACCTCTGCTCTAGAGGTCGGCCACGTCTCAAACACGCCCATATTGGGATAATATGCCTAAACCGGCTCAACCCAGGGGTGGAAGTCACTAGTGGCGAAGATTCATCCTCCTGGATCAAAGCTCCATCTTAGTCACAACTAGGAAGGGTAGCGGCCACGACCACAAAATGCTGAAGTCGGAGACACTGGACCAGGGCAGTCTAGATAGACAACCACCTCTCACCCGGCGGGGATGTAGGCGTATCCTAATCACGCTGAGGTTTTCCGGTGAGAAAGTCAAACACTGGACTGGATGGGCAACCACCTCTCACCCGGCGGTGATACACAGGTATCTCAAAACACGTCGAGGTTTTCGGGTGAGAAAGTCCAATTCTGGCCTGGGTGGGCTACCACCTCTCACCCAGCGGGGATATACTGATATTCAAAACACGTCGAGGTCTTCCGGTGAGAAAGTTCAACTCTAGACTAAACTAGTGCAACGAAAACCACGGTGTCACGCAATCCCGCTTCAGAGACCCACCAAGAATACAGGCTCAAGCCCTGCGATACTCTGAACCCCTTGTGGTTCTCTCTAGGATCTCGTGTGGTCCTTTCGGGGACCACGGGACTAAACGTAAATTTACGCCACAGGCGTGGGATCACTGGGCGGTCTTGATGGTAGAAGCAAACGAAGAAGAAGAAGATCTAGCAACCTTACACATGTTTCATCTAGCAAATCCCCTGGGAACAACTGTGTTAAGAACATACTCATCTTAACACAGTCTTGTGAGACAGGGAACATAGATCTGTTTGCTTAAAAACTTTGATCTACTTCTGCAGCCCAGAAACTTGTAGCAATCAACACTAATTGTAACTGTTATTTTTGTAAATTGTAATGTCAGGTTGGTGGACGGATGGGGACATGGAGATCGCCAGCTGGGATGAGGAAAATCTATTGTGTAACCAGTGAATCCAGGCCTTGACAAGCCTATGGATCTTTATAACAATGGCTATCAGAATGATGTAAACAAAACAGAGCCAGCAGACTATAGGTGGCAGGGAATGGATATTGTTGAGGCACTCATCAGATTCCTCATCCCAAAGTCGGAGTGTCTCTGTGGAACTATCTCAAAGCCGTCTACATCGCTGGATCTGACATGGAGAAGGGACTTAAGTACAGCCACCAGAGGCTGGAAACAAAGTTTTGGCCAGGCCAGCCTACACCGCTGTCTTCATGGCAGTCCGAGCAAGACCACAGTCTGCCCTAGCAAGGAAAGGTGATGGAGTCAGAGGTACCCAGCCAAAAGCCTCATATCTGGTGAAATGCATGAACCGCCTTAACCCAGAGGTTAAGACATTGCTGGCGAGACTCTTCGGATGCCGCGCGTGGAGTGAAGCTCCTCCCGGTCAAGGAAGAAAATGCGAAAAGAAGTAAGGGTTGTTGTGTAGTGCCGATGTGAAAAGGTGAAGGAAAGGATAAAGTGAAGTTTAATCGGTATGTCCAGTAGTATCGCTGCGAGAGCTACACATACCACGGCCCCTCTGCTCTAGAGGCCAGCCACGTCCGAAACACACCTACACTGGTGAAATATGCCTAAACCGGCACACACCTGGGGTGAAACTTGCTGGATAGGCATGTCATGGCACCTCCGCTCTAGAGGTCGGTCACGCCCGATATACACCCATACTGGTGAAATATGCCTAAACCGGCACACACCAGGGGTGGAGCTTGATGGCTAGACATGTCATGCCACCTCCGCTCTAGAGGTCGGTCACGCCTGATATACACCCATACTGGTGAAATATGCCTAAACCGGCTCACACCAAGGGTGAAACTTGAAGGCTACGCATGTCACGGCACCTCTGCTCTAGAGGTCGGCCACGTCTCAAACACGCCCATATTGGGATAATATGCCTAAACCGGCTCAACCCAGGGGTGGAAGTCACTAGTGGCGAAGATTCATCCTCCTGGATCAAAGCTCCATCTTAGTCACAACTAGGAAGGGTAGCGGCCACGACCACAAAATGCTGAAGTCGGAGACACTGGACCAGGGCAGTCTAGATAGACAACCACCTCTCACCCGGCGGGGATGTAGGCGTATCCTAATCACGCTGAGGTTTTCCGGTGAGAAAGTCAAACACTGGACTGGATGGGCAACCACCTCTCACCCGGCGGTGATACACAGGTATCTCAAAACACGTCGAGGTTTTCGGGTGAGAAAGTCCAATTCTGGCCTGGGTGGGCTACCACCTCTCACCCAGCGGGGATATACTGATATTCAAAACACGTCGAGGTCTTCCGGTGAGAAAGTTCAACTCTAGACTAAACTAGTGCAACGAAAACCACGGTGTCACGCAATCCCGCTTCAGAGACCCACCAAGAATACAGGCTCAAGCCCTGCGATACTCTGAACCCCTTGTGGTTCTCTCTAGGATCTCGTGTGGTCCTTTCGGGGACCACGGGACTAAACGTAAATTTACGCCACAGGCGTGGGATCACTGGGCGGTCTTGATGGTAGAAGCAAACGAAGAAGAAGAAGATCTAGCAACCTTACACATGTTTCATCTAGCAAATCCCCTGGGAACAACTGTGTTAAGAACATACTCATCTTAACACAGTCTTTGTGAGACAGGGAACATAGATCTGTTTGCTTAAAAACTTTGATCTACTTCTGCAGCCCAGAAACTTGTAGCAATCAACACTAACTGTAACTGTTATTTTTGTAAATTGTAATGTCAGGTTGGTGGACAGATGGGAACATGGAGATCGCCAGCTGGGATGAGGAAAATCTATTGTGTAACCAGTGAATCCAGGCCGTGACAAGCCTATGGATCTTTATAACAATGGCTATCAGAATGATGTAAACAAAACAGAGCCAGCAGACTATAGGAGGCGGGGAATGGATATCGTTGAGGCACTCATCAGATTCCTCATCCCAAAGTCGGAGTGTCTCTGTGGAACTATCTCAAAGCCGTCTGCATCGCTGGATCTGACTTGGAGAAGGGATTTAAGTACAGCCACCAGAGGCTGGAAAACAAAGTTTTGGCCAGGCCAGCCTACACCACTGTCTTCATGGCAGTCCGAGCAAGACCACAGTCTGCCCTAGCAAGGAAAGGTGATGGAGTCAGAGGTACCCAGCCAAAAGGCGTATCGCAAAAATCAGGGTACTACACATCATCGCCAGTGTGCGTACGAAGATGAAGATTTAGCAAATTCACACGTTTAATCTAGCAACGTCACATGTTTCATCTAGAAACCTCACACATGCTTTCATCTACAAACCTCACACATTCTTTCATCTACCAACCCTACACATGCTTTCATCTACCAACCTCACACATTCTTTCATCTACCAACCTCACACATTCTTTCATCTACCAACCTCACACATTCTTTCATCTACCAACCTCACACATTCTTTCATCAAACAACCTCACACATTCTTTCATCTACCAACCTCACACATGCTTTCATCTACCAACCTCACACATGCTTTCATCTAGAAACCTCACACAGTCTTTCATCTACCAAAGCTCCATCTTAGTCACAACTAGGAAGGGTAGCGGCCACGACCACAAAATGCTGAAGTCGGAGACACTGGACCAGGGCAGTCTAGATAGACAACCACCTCTCACCCGGCGGGGATGTAGGCGTATCCTAATCACGCTGAGGTTTTCCGGTGAGAAAGTCAAACACTGGACTGGATGGGCAACCACCTCTCACCCGGCGGTGATACACGGGTATCTCAAAACACGTCGAGGTTTTCGGGTGAGAAAGTTCAACTCTGGCCTGGGTGGGCTACCACCTCTCACCCAGCGGGGATATACTGATATCCAAAACACGTCGAGGTTTTCCGGTGAGAAAGTCCAACCCTAGACTAAACTAGTGCAACGAAAACCACGGTGTCACGCAATCCCGCTTCAGAGACCCACCAAGAATACAGGCTCAAGCCCTGCGATACTCTGAACCCCTTGTGGTCCTCTCTAGGATCTCGTGTGGTCCTTTCGGGTACCATATGGGGGACCACGGGACTAAACGTAAATTTACGCCACAGGCGTGGGATCACTGGGCGGTCTTGATGGTAGAAGCAAACGAAGAAGAAGAAGATCTAGCAACCTTACACATGTTTTCATCTAGCAAATCCCCTGGGAACAACTGTGTTAAGAACATACAGTCTTTGTGAGACAGGGAACATAGATCTGTTTGCTTAAAAACTTTGATCTACTTCTGCAGCCCAGAAACTTGTAGCAATCAACACTAACTGTAACTGTTATTTTTGTAAATTGTAATGTCAGGTTGGTGGACAGATGGGAACATGGAGATCGCCAGCTGGGATGAGGAAAATCTATTGTGTAACCAGTGAATCCAGGCCGTGACAAGCCTATGGATCTTTATAACAATGGCTATCAGAATGATGTAAACAAAACAGAGCCAGCAGACTATAGGAGGCGGGGAATGGATATCGTTGAGGCACTCATCAGATTCCTCATCCCAAAGTCGGAGTGTCTCTGTGGAACTATCTCAAAGCCGTCTGCATCGCTGGATCTGACTTGGAGAAGGGATTTAAGTACAGCCACCAGAGGCTGGAAAACAAAGTTTTGGCCAGGCCAGCCTACACCACTGTCTTCATGGCAGTCCGAGCAAGACCACAGTCTGCCCTAGCAAGGAAAGGTGATGGAGTCAGAGGTACCCAGCCAAAAGGCGTATCGCAAAAATCAGGGTACTACACATCATCGCCAGTGTGCGTACGAAGATGAAGATTTAGCAAATTCACATGTTTAATCTAGCAACGTCACATGTTTTCATCTAGAAACCTCACACATTCTTTCATCTACCAATCTCACACATGCTTTCATCTAGAAACCTCACACATTCTTTCATCTACCAACCCTACACGTGCTTTCATCTACCAACCTCACACATTCTTTCATCTACCAACCTCACACATTCTTTCAACTACCAACCTCACACATGCTTTTATCTACCAACCTCACACATGCTTTCATCAAACAACCTCACATATTTTTTCATCTACCAACCTCACACATGCTTTCATCTACCAACCTCACACATGCTTTCATCTAGAAACCTCACACAGTCTTTCATCTACCAACCTCACACATGCTTTCATCTACCAACTCTGCACATGCTTTCATCTAGAAACCTCACACATGCTTTCATCTACCAACCCTACAGATGCTTTCATCTACCAACTCTGCACATGCTTTAATCTACCAACTCTGCACATGCTTTCATATAGAAACCTCACACATGCTTTCATCTACCAACCTCACACATTCTTTCATCTAATAACCTCACACATGCTTTCATCTACCAACCCCCTACATGCTTTCATCTACCAACCCTGCACATGCTTTCATCTACCAACTCTGCACATGCTTTCATCTACCAACCCCACACATGCTTTCATCTACCAACTCTGCACATGCTTTCATCTAGAAACCTCACACATGCTTTCATCTACCAACCTCACACATGCTTTCATCTAATAACCTCACACATGCTTTCATCTACCAACCCTGCACATGCTTTCATCTACCAACCCCACACATGCTTTCATCTAATAACCTCACACATGCTTTCATCTAATAACCTCACACAAGCTTTCATCTAGCAACCTCACACATGCTTTCATCTACCAACCTCACACATGCTTTCATCTACCAACCTCACACATGCTTTCATCTACAAACCTCACTATTGGGGTTCTTCTATAAAGAAGAGTCACGGACCCGAATCTTGCTGCAGAAAACGACTGTCTGATGTGTTACACAACAGGTGAAGGTGATGGAGCTAGATCGCCAGCGACACAAGATTGAGCTGTTGAAGCGACTGCAGCCAGACCACGACTACAGCTATGACGATATCCACATCGTGAACAAAGAGAAACGTTTGTCTGGAAAGATAATCCCGTGCTATCTAGACAATACACTTCAATACCCAACAAGACAGAGGTAGGTAACTTGTTACTGTCTGTTATATTATGATACCCAACAAGACAGAGGTAGGTAACTTGTTACAGTCTGTTATATTATGATACCCAACAAGACAGAGGTAGGTAACTTATTACTGTCTGTTATATTATGATACCCAACAAGACAGAGGTAGGTAACTTGTTACTGTCTGTTATATTATGATACACAACAAGACAGAGGTAGGTAACTTGTTACTGTCTGTTATATTATGATACCCAAGAAGACTGAGGTAGGTAACTTGTTACTGTCTGTTATATTATGATACCCAACAAGACTGAGGTAGGTAACTTGTTACTGTCTGTTATATTATGATACCCAACAAGACTGAGGTAGGTAACTTGTTACTGTCTGTTATATTATGATACCAAACAAGACAGAGGTAGGTAACTTGTTACAGTCTGTTATATTATGATACCAAACAAGACAGAGGTAGGTAACTTGTTACAGTCTGTTATATTATGATACCCAACAACACAGAGGTAGGTAACTTGTTACTGTCTGTTATATTATGATACCCACACTGCTGGCGAGACTCTTCGAATGCCGCGGGTGGAGTGAAGCTCCTCCCGGTCAAGAAAGAAAATGCGGAAAAGAAATAAAGGTTGCTGTGCGGCGCCGATGTGAAAAGGTGAAGGAAAGGATAAAGTGAAGTTTAATCGGTATGTCCAGTAGTATCGCTGCGAGAGCTACACATACCACGGCGCCTCTGCTCTAGAGGTCGGTCACGCCCGATATACACCTACACTGGTAAAATATGCCTAAACCGGCTCATACCAGGGGTGAATCTTGAAGGCTATGCATGTCACGGTACCTCTGCTCTAGAGGTCGGTCACGTCCCAAACACGCCCATACTGGGATAATATGCCTAAACCGGCTCACACCAGGGGTGGATCTTGAATGCTATGCATGTCACAGTACCTCTGCTCTAGAGGTCGGTAGGTCGGTCACGTCCCACACATGCTTTCATCTACCAACTCTGCACATGCTTTCATCTAGAAACCTCACACAAGCTTTCATCTAGCAACCTCAAACATGCTTTCATCTACCAACCTCACACATGCTTTCATCTACCAACTCTGCACATGCTTTCATCTAGAAACCTCACACAAGCTTTCATCTAGCAACTTCACACATGCTTTCATCTACCAACCTCACACATGCTTTCATCTAGCAACCTCACACATGCTTTCATCTACCAACCTCACACATGCTTTCATCTAATAACCTCACACATGCTTTCATCTACCAACCTCACACATGCTTTCATCTAATAACCTCACACATGCTTTTATCTACCAACCTCACACATGCTTTCATCTAATAACCTCACACATGCTTCCATCTACCAACCCTACACATGCTTTCATCTACCAACCCTACACATGCTTTCATCTACCAACCTCACACATGCTTTCATCTAATAACCTCACACATGCTTTCATCTACCAACCTCACACATGCTTTCATCTAATAACCTCACACAAGCTTTCATCTAGCAACTTCACACATGCTTTCATCTAGCAACCTCACACATGCTTTCATCTACCAACCTCACACATGCTTTCATCTAATAACCTCACTACTGGGGTTCTTCTATAAAGAAGAGTCACGGACCCGAATCTTGCTGCAGAAAACGACTGTCTGATGTGTTACACAACAGGTGAAGGTGATGGAGTTAGATCGCCAGCGACACAAGATTGAGCTGCTGAAGCGACTGCAGCCAGACCACGACTACAGCTATGACGATATCCACATCGTGAACAAAGAGAAACGTTTGGCTGGAAAGATAATCCCGTGCTATCTAGACAATACACTTCAATACCCAACAAGACAGAGGTAGGTAACTTGTTACTGTCTGTTATATTATGATACCCAACAAGACAGAGGTAGGTAACTTGTTACTGTCTGTTATATTATGATACCCAACAAGACAGAGGTAGGTAACTTATTACTGTCTGTTATATTATGATACCCAACAAGACAGAGGTAGGTAACTTGTTACTGTCTGTTATATTATGATACACAACAAGACAGAGGTAGGTAACTTGTTACTGTCTGTTATATTATGATACCCAAGAAGACTGAGGTAGGTAACTTGTTACTGTCTGTTATATTATGATACCCAACAAGACTGAGGTAGGTAACTTGTTACTGTCTGTTATATTATGATACCCAACAAGACTGAGGTAGGTAACTTGTTACTGTCTGTTATATTATGATACCAAACAAGACAGAGGTAGGTAACTTGTTACAGTCTGTTATATTATGATACCAAACAAGACAGAGGTAGGTAACTTGTTACAGTCTGTTATATTATGATACCCAACAACACAGAGGTAGGTAACTTGTTACTGTCTGTTATATTATGATACCCACACTGCTGGCGAGACTCTTCGAATGCCGCGGGTGGAGTGAAGCTCCTCCCGGTCAAGAAAGAAAATGCGGAAAAGAAATAAAGGTTGCTGTGCGGCGCCGATGTGAAAAGGTGAAGGAAAGGATAAAGTGAAGTTTAATCGGTATGTCCAGTAGTATCGCTGCGAGAGCTACACATACCACGGCGCCTCTGCTCTAGAGGTCGGTCACGCCCGATATACACCTACACTGGTAAAATATGCCTAAACCGGCTCATACCAGGGGTGAATCTTGAAGGCTATGCATGTCACGGTACCTCTGCTCTAGAGGTCGGTCACGTCCCAAACACGCCCATACTGGGATAATATGCCTAAACCGGCTCACACCAGGGGTGGATCTTGAATGCTATGCATGTCACAGTACCTCTGCTCTAGAGGTCGGTAGGTCGGTCACGTCCCAAACACGCCCATACTGGGATAATATGCCTAAACCGGCTCAACCCAGGGGTGGAAGTCACTAGTGGCGAGGATTCGTCCTCCTGGACAAAAGCTCTGTCCTGGTCACAACTAGGAAGGGTAGCGGCCACGACCACAAAATGCTGAAGTCGGAGACAATGGACCAGTGCAGTATAGATAGGCAACTACCTCTCACCAGGCGGGGATGTTTGCGTATCCTAATTACGCTGAGGTTTTCCGGTGAGAAAGTCAAACACTGAACTGGATGGGCAACCAACTCTCACCCGGCGGTGATACATTGGTAACTCAAAACACGTTGAGGTTTTCCAGTGAGAAGGTCCAACTCTGGCCTGGGTGGGCTACCACCTCTCACCCAGCGGGGATATGCTGATATTCTAAACACGGTGAGAAAGTCCAACTCTAGACTAAACTGGTGCAACGAAAACCACGGTGTCACGCAATCCCGCTTCTGAGACCCACCAAGAATTTCAGGCTCAAGCCCTGAGATACTCTGAACCTCCTGTGGTCCTCTCTAGGATCTCGTGTGGTCCTTTCGGGGACCACACGGGGGACCAAGGGACTTAACAAGGACCACAGGCGTAAATTCAGTAGGATCAGAGGGCGGTCTCGGTGGTAGAAGCGAACAAAGAAGAAGAAGAAGAAGAAGATTATGATACCCAACAAGACAGAGGTAGGTAACTTGTTACTGTCTGTTATATTATGATACCCAACAAGACAGAGGTAGGTAACTTGTTACTGTCTGCTAGATTATGATACTCAACAAGACAGAGGTAGGTAACTTGTTACTGTCTGTTATATTATGATACCCAACAAGACAGAGGTAGGTAACTTGTTACTGTCTGTTATATTATGATACCCAACAAGACAGAGGTAGGTAACTTGTTACTGTCTGCTAGATTATGACGTCCCTGTTACTACCTGCTAAACTATGACGCCCCTGTTACTACTTGCTAGACTATGACGCCCCTGTTGACTATGATGTCCCTGTTACTACCTGCTAGACTATGATACTCTGATGACAGACATTATGAACCTGGCACATACTTTTACCTAACAGATAACTGATATAAACAGATGATGAATCTCACACATGAAGAGAATGTCCTGGCTGTGACAAGTGAGTAAGAGAATGAGTGAAGTAAGTTTAGGTTTTCGGCACACATCTGGGCGTTGTCAACACTACTGCTAGTGCTTACTGTTTCCCAGGTCCGCCAGCGACACCAGCCTGACCCCGACTGTCTGCAAGGCCAGGGCAAGTCTCCGACTCCAGCACCTACAAAAAGCCAGGGAGAAAGGCCGGCCCGCCGCCAGTCTCAGCCCCGCCCACACCACAAAACCCACGGCCACACCTCTCGCAGCTGTGAGGACAGACTCCCGCCAGCACGGATCCAGGTCTACCCCGGTGTCCGCTGTTTCAGGCACGGACAAAAGCAGGAGGTTCCCGCCCAGAACATTCAGTACCACGCCTCGTCTGCACGCCACCGACAAGGACAAGCCAGCTAACAAGTCCTGGCAACATCAAATGAAAACACCAGAACCTTCAGAAGAAAGGACTGGACTGTTCTGCAAGTCCTACACTTATTATTCTGAGGCAGGAAGGAACCGCGATGATCTTGCTGGTGGTGATGATGATAATGATGTTGACCATACAAACAAACCAGAAATTATTGACCTAAGAGCCCACTTCTTGAAGAATGACACAATGAACAATCCAAGGATCTCCGCTGCTAGAGGCCCACGTCTACCCCACACAGACAACCATCTCCTGACAGGCAGAAAGTTCAGACTTAGCAGGAACATGATGATGACGGAGGCTGAGAACATCAACTCCAGAGTTCAGAAGTTCATCAAGGACCTGGAAGTGACACGGGGTCAGGAGAGTGTAACAGACCCAGGAGACATCATACACTCCACTCCCGACCATCCACACACGCTCCACCGCAATGCTGAAGGCAGAACCGGACAGCCAAGCAAGACCGGCGACAAAGTTAGCTCAGTCCTCACACCTGCTCTAACTAAATCACCAACCACGCCAGAAATCAAGCTTCACGCCGCAGGCTCAGACTCTCAGCAAGCTAGCAGAGATGCTAAAAGACCTAAAGATGATGACAACGCGAAAGAAAGTGGAGATGTCCAGGTCCCGCCACGGAAAATCAGCAACAGCTGGAAGTTTATCAAGGGACGATCTGCGGACGGACATCTGCGGGGCACCTACAGTCCTGAAGACCTCGTTCTTCAGGCAATGACAGGCATCCCTATAAGAAATGTTCTCCGCACTCCAGTGCCTCTCCACAGCGCGTCCAGGGCCATGCGACATACTGCCACCTTCAGGATGTTCAAGGTCGTTGAGAGACTCATCAGTGACAGGACCAGGTACCAGAAATACATGGTAGAGGAGCTGAAACAGCAGATCACCGAGGAGCTCGTCAGTAAGACTAAAACTGAAGGCGAAACAAAGACCTCAGGATCTGGGGAGCTGGCAGGACCTGTACCAGCTATTTTAGAGACCAGCTAATTTTAACCTGCTTATACGAATAGTTCATGTTAGAAATGTGTCCTTAACAACATTTGTAAACAGTTGAATTGTAGGCGCAGTCACTGCTTGACTCAAGTCTACTACCAGGTGGAACAACAACTAAAATATATGGCGTGATGTCATTTCACATGTTAAAACACGGAACTGAATGTTTTATAAGGACACATAGCTACTTCGGCTCATATTCTCCCGGGTGGGGGGGAGTCTATTTATAAATTGTGTTGTTTCTATGGGGATCTGTTCGTGAGAAAACTCGTGATACGCCAGCAAAAGCCACTGTTCTCATAGTAAATAACGCCATGTATAGCGTGCCACACTGTTCTCATAGTAAATAACGCCATGTATAGCGTGCCACACTGTTCTCATAGTAAATAACGCCATGTATAGTGTCATACACTCTTCTCATAGTAAATAACGCCATGTATAGTGTCATACACTCTTCTCATAGTAAATAACGCCATGTATAGCGTGCCACACTGTTCTCATAGTAAATAACGCCATGTATAGCGTGCCACACTGTTCTCATAGTAAATAACGCCATGTATAGTGTGCCACACTGTTCTCATAGTAAATAACGCCATGTATAGTGTCATACACTCTTCTCATAGTAAATAACGCCATGTATAGTGTGCCACACTGTTCTCATAGTAAATAACGCCATGTATAGTGTCATACACTCTTCTCATAGTAAATAACGCCATGTATAGTGTCATACACTCTTCTCATAGTAAATAACGCCATGTATAGCGTGCCACACTCTTCTCATAGTAAATAACGCCATGTATAGTGTGACACACTGTTCTCATAGTAAATAACGCCATGTATAGTGTGACACACTCTTCTCATAGTAAATAACGCCATGTATAGTGTGACACACTCTTCTCATAGTAAATAACGCCATGGATAGTGTGGGCGAGCACGCGAATCCCGGAAGTGTGTACGGCTTATGAGCGGAGCGTTCTCGCCCACGTGATCCGAACGTATGAAGACCTATATACAGTCAAGGAAAGCATGGTGAGGGAGAGTGAGAGCTGAGACATGGCGGGCTGAGTTCGTTTCGTCTGTGCTTATACTTATCCCCAGCCGATCTACTACTGTATTGTAGAGCCATAACATGCTGTGGATTATGTCATTCTTGTCTTGCATGAAGATTCTCTGATTCCTCGTGATATTCGTTATATATTTTGTATGGGCACACATCAAGGTCTATCACGTGTTCATTTGCATGGATAATACTATGTCAATGGTATAAGGAGATACCTAACCTGGCAGCAGCAACTGCACAATCAATGTGCCACATGATAGTTCCTGGAGACAGGAGGTGAGACACCATAGCAGCAGATATGTGTGATAATTCAGTGCGTTAGCACAAAGGGGGGGGGGGATATGTGTGATAATTAAGTGCACTGGCACAAAAGGGACATTATGTGTAGTATGATGAGGTGGATCATGGCAGCAGTTGTTGCAAGTGCAGTGGCACCTGGTGATACGGAGAGATGCGGGTTTCATAAGAGCAGCAGTAGCTTCAATGAAAATAAGTGCGTTGGCACAATTTAGATGAATGTATGTATATGCTTATGACGCCCAGGAGAGCCCAGGCCAATTGGGTCCATATGATTTCAGTTGATACTAGAGTTATACATTATATTGATAGCATGTTTATTACATTCATGATTATACATGATGATGTCCTGTATATGTAATGTCTATTGTGATGTTAAATGGTGTATGTAGTGTAGATAAATAAATGTTGACTGATTTGAATTGCTTGACTTGGTTATGTGTACTGCATGTCATGTAAAATTGTATGCTATATGTTGCATTACTGGCACACAGTATCCTTGGAGGGGAAATCCCATGTTGTCGCGGATAGACATAGGTTTGAGCCTGGCCATGGATTTCTGGGTTTCAGATGGTCTTTGGTTATGTCTCTTCCCAAAATTGTCCCCAGTTGTAGATTTAGCACCCCCCTAAGTCTACAACCACCCGTGTGGTTACCTGGCCCATGGAGAGAGAAGAACAGAACCACTGCCACCTTCCTCGCATGCCGTAAGAGGCAGCTAAGGAAGTTGAGGGACCTGATCTCCGTACAAAAAAATAAAATAAAACCGGAGCGTTACAGAAACACGGAGAGGAGAAGCAGGAAACTTTGTCTTGGAAAAGGAAGGGACTCTGATAACAGAGCGCATGACGTTGTGCGGTCAAAGCCGAAAGGGAGCTGCTTCGACATCCCAACTGAGTACCAGGACACCTTTTACCACTGCATGTTGGAATGTTAGAAGAACGTATGAAAGTGGAAAGGTTGCCATGATAGCGAGAGAAATGAGTAGATATAATATAAAGATACCAGGGTGAGCGAAACACACTGGACAGGAACAGGTAAGCTTAGACTAGCAACAAGGGAGACAATCCTTTTATCAGGTCACCAAAACCCAGATGCAACACACTCAGAGGGCGTGGCACTAATGGTATCCTGTGAGTCCCTGAGAGCACTTATGAACTGGGATGCAGTTAACTCAAGGATAATTACAGCCTGCTTCTCAACAAAGAAGGATTGTTGAATATCATCCAGGTATCTCTCTCTCTCTCTCTCTCTCTCAACCTTAAGTGCCCAGGCCACATGAGGCTTCCGCAAGGTTTTTCCACAAATGCCTGTCCTTTGCCTTTTTTTCTGCTCTTGCCCAGGTGCGCCCTTTATTGCTCAACATCCTTTCTGTTGTTCCTCTCCATGTCTCTTTTGGTCTACCCTTACTTCTGTTCCCCTGTGGTGTCCATCTTAGTGCTATTTTTGGTAGTGAGTTGTCAGTCATTCGGAGCACATGTCCCAACCATCGATAGCGTCTTTCATCAATAATTGCTGTCAGTGGCTTCATCTGCATTTCTGCCAACAAGATGTTATTTCTAGGTATACGTACCAACAAATGATGCAGAAGAGGTAGTAAAGGACGAATTCTACAACACATTGCAGGAAATCCTAGACCAACAAGGCAACAAACATATAACAGCTCTAATGGGGACATCAATGTAAAGGTAGTTAAGATCAACACAGGTTATGAGAAAGTAATGGATCTAAATGGATTAGGAATAATGAACGAAAATGGAGAAAGATTAGCAGATCTATGCATGCTCAACAACCTTGTCATTGGAGGAAGTATATTTCCACATAAAACTATACAGAAAGCCACGTGGGTATCACTGTCACTGAGAACCAGATAGACCATATTTGTATCAGTAGAAGCTTTCACAGAACAATGCAAGATGTCAGAGTGCAACAAGGTGCAGATGTAGCTTCTGACCACCACCTACTGGTTGCTAAACTGAGAATGAAACTGAAGAAGCACCACAAAACAGACATGGCAAGGAAAAGATATAATATGGTACTGTTGGAAGGCCTAGAAATCGCAAAGAACTTTAAACTGAAACTGAGCAACAGATTTCAGGTACTGCAGGAGTTATACGAAGAAGATACACTAGATGTGAACACTGTGTGGAATAGTGCTAAAGAAATGTGGAGCAAATCATGTGAAGAGACAGTGGGATTTAAGAAACCTCAACACAAGGAGTGGGTTACACTGGAAACACGGAAGAAGATAGACAGAAGGACAGAAATAAAAGCAAAAATAAATGACAGTAAAACAAGAGCAGCAAATGCTTCTGCTCAGACAGAATACAATTTGGCCCATAAAGAGGTTAGGAAAAGAGTAAAGAAAGACAGACAGGCCTATTCTGATAATATGGCAGGACAGGCAGAAGAGGCAGCTGGTAAAAACAATATGAGAGCTCTGTGTGAAATCACCAAGAAGTTAGCAAATAGACCATGTAGCCCATCAAAAACAAGGAAGGTAAGGTAGTAACATCAGAAGAAGAGCAGATGCAAAGATGGATGGAATACTTCAGTAGAATCCTAAATAAGCCAGCACCAACAGAAACAGGAGATACCAGCAGCAGAGAATACTCTAGACATCAATGTAGAACCATCCAGCAAGGCCAACATTGATCAAGCTATCTCAGAGTCGAAGAGAAATAAGGCTCCGGGTTGAGATGGAATTGTAGCAAAAGTGCACCTAGCGAACAAAGAAATAACAACAGAAGTACTACTCTTACTATTTAACAGGATTTGGGAAGAAGAGGAGGTCTCAGAGTATAAAACTCCCTAAAAAAGGAGATCTATTAGAATGTAAGAACTATAGAGGCACCTCCCAGCTCTCAATACCTAGCAAGGTCTTCAGCAAGATTTTGCTAAATAGAATTAAAACATCAGTAGATAGTAAACTAAGAGAAGAGCAAGCAGGTTTCAGGCAAGAAAGATCCTGTACTGACCACATTGCTACAATGCAAATAATAGTAAAACAGTCAATGGAGTGGAATTCTTCACTGTTAGTTACATTCATTGATTATGAGAAAGCATTTGATAGTTTAGATCGTAGAATGCTATGGAAACTACTGGAACACTATGCTATCCCAGCCAAGATAACAAAGCTTATAAAGACTATATATGAAGGAACAACTTGTAGAATTATGCATGGAGAAACTCTCACAGAAAGTTTGAAAGTGGAAACAGGTGTGCGGCAGGGATGTTTGCTATCACCATTCCTATTTCTTCTAGCAAATGATTGGATCACGAAAACTACCACACAAGAGAAAAGAAATGGGATACAATGGACATAGTATAGTGTGGCACACTGTTCTCATAGTAAATAACGCCACATATAGTGTGGCACACTGGTTAGTGCGATAGTCTCTCAAGTGTTTCCTTGTGCCCGAGTGGCGTACTGGTTAGTGCGATAGTCTCTCAAGTGTTTCCTTGTGCCCGAGTGGCGTACTGATTAGTGCGATAGTCTATCAAGTGTTTCCTTGTGCCCGAGTGGCGTACTGATTAGTGCGATAGTCTCTCAAGTGTTTCCTTGTGCCCGAGTGGCGTACTGGTTAGTGCGATAGTCTCTCAAGTGTTTCCTTGTGCCTGAGTGGCGTACTGATTAGTGCGATAGTCTATCAAGTGTTTCCTTGTGCCCGAGTGGCGTACTGGTTAGTGCGATAGTCTCACATGCAGAGGTCGGTGGTTGAACTCCGCCGAGGGCACCCCAAGCCCCACAGCTGTAGAAATGATACCTGGCTGTTTCTGAAGGCTACCAGGCATCATGATGATGATGACAAACCAACCTCTAGTGTGCCCTGATGTTAAGGAAACACATGGACACTGACTCTAGGTGTTTCTATGGCAACGCTTCTGTTTTGTTGTGTGCGTCCTTCTGTCCGGGTTCACGGTACGAGAGTTAATGGGTTGGGGGGAGAAGAGAGAACATATTCTTGCCGGGACTCTAGATAGAAAAGTAATAGAAAAACAACCTTAAAAAACTCACCAAGCATCAAGGACAGCTCACGCCTACTGAATGAATTTCTTATAAAAAATACACTTCTTGGATTTACTAGAACATACGAGCTACTATGGAAAAGTCCTCAGCCTGGTCTTCAGATTTACCTTATTTAAATGTGCTCGCCATCCACTCTGAAATAGTCCCCTTGGAAACGCACAGAGAATCACTGCGCCTCTTACATCCATCAAAACCACAATGAAAGTAGTTCTTCTGAAGCCTGTCGACTACCACCTGCGACACTCGAAGGGCCGTCCAATCAGCTTCATTTGTGAGAATTAGACGAAGACACGGGAGATAGGTCAGGTGAGTATGGAGGGTGTGGCATGACCACCACGTTGGTTCCTGTCAAAAACTGCTTCGTGTTATGGGACGTGTGATATGGCGAAGGTCATGAGCCGAGACAAACTTCGCAGCAACGTGATGCATGTTTGGATTTTCTGTGAGGATCTCCTTATAGACTCCATAAGTAATTCCAACCATGTGAGAGAGCTGACGGATTGTTTAACAAATCTCCTCCTCTCATTCTTCTTCTTTTTCGTTCGCTTCTACCACCAAGATCGCCCCGTGATCCTGCTGAATTTACTCCTGTGGTCCTCGATAGGTCCCGTGGTCCAAAAGCGGCCCACAAGAGACCACCGAGAGGATCACAAGAGTTTCAGAGTATCGCAGGTCTTGGGCCTGAATTCTTGGTGGGTCGCAGAAGCGGTATTGCGTGACACCGTGGTTTTCGTTGCACCAGTTTAGTCTAGAGTTGGACTTTCTCACCGGAAAACCTCGACGTGATTTGAATATCAGGATATCCCCGCTAGGTTAGAGGTGGTTGCCCATCCAGCCTAGAGTTGGACTTTCTCACTGGAAAACCTCGACGTGTTTTGGATATCAGTATATCCCCGCCGTGTGAGAAGTGGTTGTCCATCCAGTCCAACGTTGGACTTTCTCATAGGAAAACCTCAGCGTGATTAGGATACGTATACATCCCCGCCGGGTGAGAGGTGGTTGCATATCTAGACAGCACTGGTCCAGCGTCTCCAACTTCAGAATTTTGTGGTCGTAGCCACTACCCTCCCTAGTTGTGACCAGGATGAAGCTTTTGTCCAGGAAGACGAATCCTCGCCAGTAGTAAGTTTCATCCATGGGTTAAGCTGGTTTATGCATATTATCCTAGTATGAGCGTGTTTAGGACATGACCGACCTCCAGAGCGTGCTGCTGGTGACTGGTCGCTCCGAACGCCCGTCATGTTGAACAGACACTCAACAGACTTTGAAATGTGTGTTCCACTCAAAAACTGTGTTGGACCTGAAGACTGCCATCAAAAGTCTAAAAAAAAAAAAGCTTCATGCAAAGTCTGATGTAGGCAGGTTGGTCGACTTTGTCAGCTACCCTCAAGACTGTAAAGTGCGTCTAAAACATGGTTGCAAAACTGGTGTAGAAACTGAACACGTGTAAACAGTGGCAGACATGATCCAGCAGACATGGGAGTAATGACCTTCAGTGTCCCGCATGTATTTATTAAACAGTACAGCATGGCAAGTACAGTGCGGGAACTTTCCGATACCACCTCGTATATCTCTTTTCAGTTGCTATGATTTCATGTACTTTACTATATATCAACTTTCAGGCTGCTATTGTTACACGTACTTTAGCATATATCAATATTCAAGTTTCTTAGAACTGCCTGTAGCTTAATATAAATCAACTTCTATGTTGCTATGATTATAGCAACTTATATGTTAACCTATATGCTGCTATGTGCAAAGTTATCTGTGGAGAACATACCTCCAGCAGCTTTATGGTACAAACAGGAGTGAAACAGGGATGTGTACTATCACCAACATTATTTATCTTGGCAGTAGACTGGTTAATGAAGGAGGCAACATCAGACAAACGCAGAGGATTACAATGGACCCTTAACACAGTGCTGGAGGACCTTGACTTTGCGGACGACATTTGTCTATTATCAAGCAGTCACAAAGATATGCAAGATAAAATAAACAAGTTAACCCAGAATGCAAACAACATAGGACTAAAGATCAACGTAGGAAAGACAAAGTTAATGAAGCAAAATGTGAACAACAGAAATGTACTCAGAGTAGATAACAAGTTAGTGGAGGAGGTCAACGAATTTGTATACCTTGGCAGCAGAGTAGTAGAAAATGGAGACAGCACAGAGGACATCAACAGCAGACTTACTAGAGCAAAACAGGCTTTTGCAATGCTACAGAATATATGGAAATCAAATAAACTAAGCATAAATATGAAAATCAGGATATTTAAGAGTAATGTTCTAAGTGTACTACTCTATGGAAGTGAATGCTGGAAAATCACCAAAACCATAGAAAACAAGTTGAATTCTTTCCAGACTAAATGTTTACGTAGAATTAAAAAAATATTTTGGCCAAACACCATAAGAAATAACATCTTATTGGCAGAAATGCAGATGAAACCACTGACAACAATTATTGAGGAAAGACGCTGGCGATGGTTGGGACATGTGCTCCGAATGACTGACAACTCACTACCAAAAATAGCACTAAGATGGACACCACAGGGGAGCAGAAGTAAGGGTAGACCAAAAGAGACATGGAGAAGAACAACAGAAAGGATGTTGAGCAATAGAGGGCTCACCTGGGCAAGAGCAGAAAAAAAGGCGAAAGACAGGCATTTGTGGAAAACCCTTGCGGAAGCCCCATGTGCCCTGGGCACTTAAGGTCCAGAGAGAGAGAGAGAGATATGCTGCTATGATAGCCTGTAACTTTATATATCAACTTCTTTGTTGCTATAATCTCAAGAAGGCAGAAATGATCCAAAAGCCAGGTTTGTCTCAGCTCCAAAACACGATCAGAGAGCAGGGTAAGGTCTGGAGAACTATGGCAAAAATTGTGCTTGGTGAGACAAGAGAACCTTCTTCATATACCTTTCGGTGTTGAGGGGACAAGACAACTACTAGCATTAAAGTTATGCTAGAATCAGCAACACACTCCCTGCTGTTTGTGTATGTAAGTCTGTGTGGCGTGTTTGTGTGGCGTGTCTGTGTGTGCTGTCAAGCTTCTTCTCACAAGGAATAGCCGCCACGACGACGCATGCCATTACAACAACAACAACAACAACAAAATCTTCGTAGTACAATAACTATATCATACAAGCACAGGACAACAGCCTCTCCTCTCTCAAAGTTCAATACAACACGTACATGTTTTAATGTGGGTCAAATGACAGAAGGCCGACATCTTGCATCAAACGACCATCTGGATGTACAAGAGGGTCTTGACTAGCTGTGGTTGGCTGGCCCCTGTTATCTGTTCCCCAAACACAAAATGACCATCTAGATATAGGAGGGTCTTGACTAGCTGTGGCTGCTGGACCAGGGGCATCTGCTGCCCGAAGTAAGCCCATCGTACGCGTGGGCCAAGACGACAGTTTCACGAATTCTTTGTGCTGCTTCCAGGCCGGCGCTAAATAAACGGTCAAACTGTGGACAATGTCGGCCACCCTCTGGGCAAACTACAAGAAGTTTTCTTCAAATTTTCAAACACAAAAGACACTTCATCAAGACACTCCATCAAGACAATCCACGCTACCCTCCAGAATCCCCCTACTCCGCGGCCCCCCCCCCCCTCGAGAAATAACAGCAGAATCAGTTATTGCCGCCAGGTGTTTCCCTCAACGAAGTCGGGCAAAAGTTGGAGAGATTACCAACTCCGAGGAAGAAACAAACCCCGACTAGCTACACTGAAAATGTTTTTCACCATTCTCTATACCCGTCTCTCTCTCTCTCTCTCTCTCACACACACATACACACACGGTAGGTGTCGCATATGCAGAAGAAGTGCGAGGTTTCTGGTCTATCTTCACATCCAAACTTATCTTCCTTTGTGAGAGAGCAGAGTCTGCTACAGCAGCGTCAGCGGGCCTGGCCGATCATGACAAAGATGCTAGGCCAAGGCAAAGCCTCAAGTCCTCGGGATCTTTGTGAGCTGAGAGGGCCTTGCTTGGGCCCAAGCTTTACAACATGAATAAGGCTTGGCTATGTTTTCTTGACAATCCTAAACAGGTTAGCAAACTGTAAAGGACTTGGCTAGGTCTTTCTTCAAAAGGGCTTGGCTAGGTCTTTCTTCAAAAGGGCTTGGCTAGGTCTTTCTTCAAAAGGGCTTGGCTAGGTCTTTCTTCAAAAGGGCTTGGCTAGGTCTTTCTTCAAAAGGGCTTGGCTAGGTCTTTCTTCAAAAGGGCTTGGCTAGGTCTTTCTTCAAAAGGGGCTTGGCTAGGCCTTTCTTCACAAGGGCTTGGCTAGGTCTTTCTTCAAAAGGGGCTTGGCTAGGCCTTTCTTCAAAAGGGCTTGGCTAGGCCTTTCTTCACAAGGGCTTGGCTAGGTCTTTCTTCAAAGTCCTGAAGACCTTTGCTGGATGACAATCTGACGATAACAGGGGTGGGGGTGAATGTCTTATGTCCTGAAGATTTCTGCACTCTTGTCTTCTGTTAATATAGCAGATCAGAGGGCTGTTTGGTTTAATCTGATGTCTGCTGTGATATGTATGTGTGGCGTGTCTGTGTGATATGTATGTGTGGCGTGTCTGTGTGTGCTGTCAGGCTTCTTCTCACAAGGAATAGCCGCCACGACGACGCATGCCATTTCTATTACAACAACAACAACAACAAAATCTTCGTAGTACATTAACTATATCATACAAGCACAGGACAACAGCCTCTCCTCTCTCAAAGTTCAATACAACACGTACATGTTTTGATTTGGGTCAAATGACAGAAGGCCGACATCTTGCATCAAACGACCATCTGGATGTACAAGAGGGTCTTGACTAGCTGTGGTTGGCTGGCCCCTGTTATCTGTTCCCCAAACACAAAATGACCATCTAGATATAGGAGGGTCTTGACTAGCTGTGGCTGCTGGACCAGGGGTATCTGTTGCCCGAAGTAAGCCCATCGTACGCGTGGGCCAAGACGACAGTTTCACGAATTCTTTGTGCTGCTTCCAGGCCGGCGCTAAATAAACGGTCAAACTGTGGACAATGTCGGCCACCCTCTGGGCAAACTACAAGAAGTTTTCTTCAAATTTTCAAACACAAAAGACACTTCATCAAGACACTCCATCAAGACAATCCACGCTACCCTCCAGAATCCCCCTACTCCGCGGCCCCCCCCCCCCTCGAGAAATAACAGCAGAATCAGTTATTGCCGCCAGGTGTTTCCCTCAACGAAGTCGGGCAAAAGTTGGAGAGATTACCAACTCCGAGGAAGAAACAAACCCCGACTAGCTACACTGAAAATGTTTTTCACCATTCTCTATACCCGTCTCTCTCTCTCTCTCTCTCTCTCACATACACATACACACACGGTAGGTGTCGTATATGCAGAAGAAGTGCGAGGTTTCTGGTCTATCTTCACATCCAAACTTATCTTCCTTTGTGAGAGAGCAGAGTCTGCTACAGCAGCGTCAGCGGGCCTGGCCGATCATGACAAAGATGCTAGGCCAAGGCAAAGCCTCAAGTCCTCGGGATCTTTGTGAGCTGAGAGGGCCTTGCTTTGGGCCCAAGCTTTACAACATGAATAAGGCTTGGCTATGTTTTCTTGACAATCCTAAACAGGTTAGCAAACTGTAAAGGATTTGGCTAGGTCTTTCTTCAAAAGGACTTGGCTAGGTCTTTCTTCACAAGGGCTTGGCTAGGTCTTTCTTCAAAGTCCTGAAGACTTTTGCTGGATGACAATCTGACGATGACAGGGGTGGGGGTGAATGTTTTATGTCCTGAAGATTTCTGCACTCTTGTCTTCTGTTAACATAGCAGATCAGAGGGCTGTTTGGTTTAATCTGATGTCTGCTCTCATATTTCATAGGAGACGTACATATATATACTTTAAGTGCTGACCTGAATTGTGCTCAGCAGATGATTCATGTGCACAGAAAAGCGACACTAGTCAAAACAGCATTTCTGACAATAACTCATGACAGGTTCACGAGAATCCCGTGAAACGTACTGAACACAAAACTCACTGACCATGTTATTGAATACCTGTAAAAGATTGACGCTCCACGAATCAACTCATTTGAAAATTCAATGCCCAAGTATGGCTCACCTCACTACAGAACAATGACTCGTCATCATTGGATGTTTACAGACTGGACAGTCACAAAGTGTAGTGGCCAGACAATTTAATGTGGTTAGAAGCACATTAGTCGCCTTTGAAGATGATTTTAAGAAACTGGCTCAGTTGCAGACCGGCCGCGCAGTGGAGGACCCATAGCCACAACTCCTGCCGAAGACCGCTTCATTCGGCTGCGTCATTTCAGGAATCGATTCTTCGTCCTCAACAGTCCAGTCAATGACAGCAGCTCGTCGAATTTCAGATCAAACAGTCCGGAACCGGCTGTACGACGTTGGTCTTTGGGCTAGAAGACCCTACAGAGGTCATGTTCTTACGGACCGGCATCGCAAGAACCGACTGCAGTGGGCGAATCAGCATCGTCAATGAACCGTTGCGAATGACTGGTGAAGAGTTTACCGCAGAGTCCATGAGCGCTACGCCCAGAACTGTGTGGTGGGGGTATACTGGTGGGGGGGGGGCGATCAACTTCATGGGAAGAAGTGACCTGGTGCAAAACTGAAGGATGCCTAAATGCCCAACTATACGTCGCTGAAATTCTTCGTCCTCACATCCTTCCACTTCTGGCTGCACCAGGGTCGATTTTTCAGCAAGATAACGCTCGACCTCATGTGGCACAACTCACCACACAGTTCCTCGCTGACAACAACGTCCAGACAATTCCGTGGCCATCCATGTCATCAGATAAGAACCAAATAGAACACTTATGGGATGAACTCAACAGACAAGTCTGCCAGCGAGACGTGACGCCAACCAATCTTCGACAGTTGTCTCTTGCACTGCGGGAAGAGTGGGCAGCCATTTCACAACAACAGATCCAACGGCTAATCGGATCCATGTCAAGGAATGTCGTTCTCTGATACAGACCAGAGGAGGCCATACACCTTACTGAAACTGAGGCCTCAGTTGCAAAGAATTAAAAGTCCAAACCAAATTTAATGAACATCATTTCATTGTTAAAGCCTTAAAGTTTTTTAATGCCAAGATTGAAACATTAGTTCTGTAAAATACAATTTTTATACAAGTTTGAAATTTGGTGCCCATTCCGACTACAGTAGTATTACGTATCTTTTTTTTTGTTTTTTGAACAGTATATATTGTCAGTTGTCCATTATGATTTTATCTGTACTCTTGACACAGGAGAAGTATATTGTCAGTTGTCCATCATGATTTTATCTGTACTCTGACATAGGAGATGTATATTGTCAGTTGTCCATCATGACTTTATCTGTACTCTTCTTCTTCGTCTTCGTTCGGTTCTACCACCAAGATCGCCTCGTGAACCTACTCAATTTACTCCTGTAGTCCTCTATAGGTCTCGTGGTCCTCCTGTGGTCCCCAAAAGAACTACACGAGATCCCCGAGAGGACCACAAGAGGTCCAGGGTATCGCAGGGCTTGGGCCTTTATTCTCGGTGGGTCGCAGAAGCGGGATTGCGTGACACCGTGGTTATCGTTGTACCAGTTTAATCTAGAGTTGGACTTCCTCACCGGAAAACCTCGACGTGTTTTGGATACCAGTGTATCCCCGCCGGGAGAGAGGTGGTAGCCCACCCAGACCAGAGTTGGACTTTCTCACCGGAAAACCTCGACATGTTTTGGGATATCCGTGTATCCCCGCCGGGAGAGAGGTGGTTGCCCATCCAGTCCAACGTTGGACTTTTTCACAGGAAAACCTCAACGTGATTAGGATACGCATATATACCCGCCGGGTGAGAGGTGGTTGCATATCTAGACTGCGCTGGTCCAGTGTCTCCGACTTCAGCATTTTGTGGTCGTGGCCGCTACCCTTCCTAGTTGTGACCAGGACAGAGCTTTTGTCCAGGAGGACGAATACTCGCCACTAGTGACTTCCACCCCTGGGTTGAACCGGTTTAGGCACATTATCCCAGTATGGGCGTGTTTAGGACATGACAGACCTCTAGAGCGGAGGTACCGTGACATGAGTACTCATCAAGTTTCACCCATTGTTTAAGCCGGTTTAGGCATATTTCATCAGTATGCGTGTATATCGGACGTGGCCAGCCTCTAGAGCAGAGGTGCCGTGGTATAAGTAGCTCTTGCCGCGAGACTACTGGACATGCTGATTAAACATCACTTTATCCTTTCCATCACCTTTTCACAGCGGTGCCGCACGGCAACCCTAGTCGTATTATACTTCATTGGCCGGAAAGAGTTTCGCTTCACGCGCGGCAGCCGAAGAGTCTCGCCAGCAATGTCTTAGTTTAACCCTGGGTTAATCCGATTTAGACAATCTGCCACAGTATGGGTGTATATAGGACGTGGCCGGCCTCTAGAGCAGAGGTGCCGTAATTTGAGTAGTCCTGACCTCAATACTGCTGATCACTTCACTTAATCGTTTCCTTCACCTTTTCCACGACGGCGCTGCGCAGCAACCTTAATCGCATTTTCTTCATTGGCCGGGAGGAATTTCACCCCACGCACGGCTTATGAAGAATCTCGCCAGCAGCAGATCTGTACTCTTACACAGGAGAAGTATATTGTGAGTTGTCGATCATGACTTTATCTGTACTCTGACATAGGAGAAGTATATTGTCAGTTGTTGATCCTGACTTTATCTGTACTCGGACATAGGAGAAGTATACTGTCAGTTGTTGATGCTGACTATCACAGCTTTTGTTGAGCAATATATTACATCCTACATCCTTCCCGTGCTGGGGCTGGCATGGTAGCTGGCCAAGTTTTCCTGTTTTGGGCAAGCTTTTCAACCTGACCAAGGGATGTTATGCTCACTAAACTGGCACCTCTTAACAACTCGAGAAGAACGTGCGAGTTAGTAAATAGCGTCATGGCCGCAGTTTGAAGCTGGTATCAACGACATGCGAGTCTGAGTGGTTTTCTTGCTAGAGTTGGCAACCATGCACTTGTTTCCATTGCCAGATGTTCCCAACACTGACAGGTTTCCGACTTGATTTATCAAGTTAGTAGCTAGCAGCCACTTCCGTCCCGCCCGCCCGCCTCGTGTCAGTCTACTGTAAGCCCGGACACATGGACGCGGCACAACATGGCGGTGTGGTCGAGTAGTGAGTCACTTTTAGCACAATCTGTCGTGAGGCCAAACGTGGCCACTGTCACCCCAGCAAGTGATAGTTTTTATGAGGGTTATACCAAGTGATGGATTAGAAAGCCAAGTGGCAAGATTTAAAGTATCACTCTCTTCTAGGGCAGAGACCAGCCGTCGGCGGCAGATGTGAGACGGAGATGTACATAAAAACAAACATGAGATTTGTAAAATACTATATCTACTCTGTTTTACAGTATGGAGCACAAACCTGCACTCTAAGCAAAAAGATGGAGAGAAAGATTAACGCAGCAGAAATATAAATCTACACACAAAAAACTAGGTCATATAACATGTAGAATGAAAAGAACAAATGCACAAGTTTTAGAACAGCTCCAAGTGCAATGTGTGAACTTCTCAAAGAAATATGGATGAAGGAAAAAAAATACTTTGGCTAAGGCACAACAATATACTGAAGACCATAACAGAAGGAAAGGTGGAAGGGCAGAAAGAGATATGGATGGAAAGATAACATACGAGAGTGGACAGGACACAGCCTGCCTACACATGTAGGAACACTTCCCCGAGTACAAGACAAGAGCCTGCCTACACGTGTAGGAACACTTCCCCGAGTACAAGACAAGAGCCTGCCTACACATGTAGGAACACTTCCCCGAGTACAAGACAAGAGCCTGCCTACACATGTAGGAACACTTCCTTGAGTACAAGACAAGAGCCTGCCTACACGTGAAGGAACACTTCCCTGAGTACAAGACAAGAGCCTGCCTACACGTGTAGGAACACTTCCCCGAGTACAAGACAAGAGCCTGCCTACACATGTAGGAACACTTCCCCGAGTACAAGACAAGACTGTCAGCAGCCTGCCTACACATGTAGCAACACTTCCCCGAGTACAAGACAAGAGCCTGTCTACACATGTAGGAACACTTCCCCGAGTACAAGACAAGAGCCTGCCTACACGTGTAGGAACACTTCCTTGAGTACAAGACAAGAGCCTGCCTACACATGTAGGAACACTTCCTTGAGTACAAGACAAGAGCCTGCCTACACGTGTAGGAACACTTCCCCGAGTACAAGACAAGAGCCTGCCTACACATGTAGGAACACTTCCTTGAGTACAAGACAAGAGCCTGCCTACACATGTAGGAACACTTCCTTGAGTACAAGACAAGAGCCTGCCTACACATGTAGGAACACTTCCTTGAGTACAAGACAAGAGCCTGCCTACACGTGTAGGAACACTTCCCCGAGTACAAGACAAGAGCCTGCCTACACGTGTAGGAACACTTCCTTGAGTACAAGACAAGAGCCTGCCTACACGTGTAGGAACACTTCCTCGAGTACAAGACAAGAGCCTGCCTACACGTGTAGCAACACTTCCCCGAGTACAAGACAAGAGCCTGCCTACACATGTAGGAACACTTCCCCGAGTACAAGACAAGAGCCTGCCTACACATGTAGGAAAACTTCCCCGAGTACAAGACAAGAGCCTGCCTACACATGTAGCAACACTTCCCCGAGTACAAGACAAGAGCCTGCCTACACGTGTAGCAACACTTCCCTGAGTACATAACAAGAGCCTGCCTACACGTGTAGCAACACTTCCCTGAGTACAAGACAAAAGCCTGCCTACACATGTAGGAACACTTCCCTGAGTACAAGACAAGAGCCTGCCTACACGTGTAGCAACACTTCCCCGAGTACAAGACAAGAGCCTGCCTACACATGTAGGAACACTTCCCCGAGTACAAGACAAGAGCCTGCCTACACATGTAGCAACATTTCCCCGAGTACAAGACAAGAGCCTGCCTACACGTGAAGGAACACTTCCCTGAGTACAAGACAAGAGCCTGCCTACACGTGAAGGAACACTTCCCCGAGTACAAGACAAGAGCCTGCCTACACGTGAAGGAACACTTCCCTGAGTACAAGACAAGAGCCTGCCTACATGTGTAGGAACACTTCCTGGTCTCCCACCGTGTGAAGGACGGACACAACTTCCTGTCTCTTGCAGGCTGGTGATAACACACATGCAAGTTCCAGCGCCCAACACCGACCTACATACTGACCCCTTGACGACATCTGACCCTGACCTGACCCTGAACCCTGACCAATGATGCGTCACTTGACCGTACCCATCTGGTTTCCCCGCAATTGTCTGCCCACGCAGGCCAGCACAAGATTTTCTTTTAAATTCTGAGTTTTTACAACGAAAGTAATAGTTTATTTCACTGAAATAAGAGACAAGAAGACATTTTACGGAAATAAGAGACAAGACATTTTACTGAAATAAGAGACAAGAAGACATAATTTACTGAAATAAGAGACAATAAGGCATATTTTACTGAAACAAAATACAAGACGACATATTTTAATGAAAAAATACAAGACGACATATTTTACTGAAACAAAAGACAAGACGACATATTTTACTGAAACAAAATACAAGACGACATATTTTACTGAAACAAAATACAAGACGACATATTTTACTGAAACAAAATACAAGACGACATATTTTACTGAAACAAAATACAAGACGACATATTTTACTGAAAAAATACAAGACGACATATTTTACTGAAACAAAATACAAGACGACATATTTTACTGAAACAAAATACAAGACGACATATTTTACTGAAACAATACAAGACGACATATTTTACTGAAACAAAATACAAGACGACATATTTTACTGAAACAAAATACAAGACGACATATTTTACTGAAACAAAATACAAGACGACATATTTTACTGAAAAAATACAAGACGACATATTTTACTGAAACAAAATACAAGACGACATATTTTACTGAAACAAAATACAAGACGACATATTTTACTGAAACAATACAAGACGACATATTTTACTGAAACAAAATACAAGACGACATATTTTACTGAAACAAAATACAAGACGACATATTTTACTGAAACAAAATACAAGACGACATATTTTACTGAAACAAAATACAAGACGACATATTTTACTGAAAAAATACAAGACGACATATTTTACTGAAACAAAATACAAGACGACATATTTTACTGAAACAAAATACAAGACGACATATTTTACTGAAACAATACAAGACGACATATTTTACTGAAACAAAATACAAGAAGACATATTTTACTGAAACAAAAGACAAGACAACATATTTTACTGAAATAAGAGACAAGAAGACATATTTCACCGAAACAAAATACAAGACGACATATTTAACTGAAACAAAATATAAAACGACATATTTTACTGAAACAAAATACAAGACGACATATTTTACTGAAAAAATACAAGAAGACATATTTCACTGAGAGACAAGACAACATATTTCACTGAAACAAGAGACAAGACGACATATTTTACTGAAACAAGACGGAAGAGAACAAGCTGCAGGTTTACTTCATTCATTCATTCATTTGCATGTCCCTTGCGGAACTTTGCCTCCCTAACAGCTTTCCTGTAGGCCTCTCGGTTGTGAGCAAGATGGCTTGCTGCTGATGCATCCATTTATCAACGATGTCTTGCAGCCATCTTCGCCTTGGTCTTCCTTTCTTTCTTTTTTCCCATTATGTACCCTTCCAAGATGGTCTTCTCTAGATTATCATGACATTTAATATGTCCAAAATATTTAAGTTTTCTTCAATATTCATATAGTATGGATATGTGTTCTTTTTTTGTGTCCATGATATTTGAAGGACTCTTCTGTAGCATTTACACTCAAAGGCATTTATTTGTTTCTCAGCTGTTTTGTTAAGTGTCCAGGTCTCACAGGCATATGTGAATATTATTTCCTTATTCGTGTGATTCTTATCAAACATATAACTGCTCCATTGAGCACAATTTCTGATAGACAGACGGCAGCCCACATACAGCGCGAGCAGGCGGGCAAGTGAGAGGTCAAAAGTTCACCAGGCTACACAAAACTACAACTACTTCAACAATGTCCGGGCGGGGAAGGGATACAATCGATCCCAGTGGACCCGCGCTTGAATCAAGAACAGAAGTGTTCAAACCCCCCCCCCCCCCCCTTTACTGTGCCCACATCGTCATCATGTGCCGTTCAAACAGGAAGAGAGTGCCACGTGTATCCCAGAGATCTTGATGTTCGTATTGTAGCTCGGCTCAGCGAATGTTTATATGCCACAGTGCTTTCTTATTCTGTCTTGTATCTTCTTCCTCTATCTTCTCTGTGATGATGTTTCCAAGTCCACTCTCTTTTTTTTTTTTTATCTCCACTGAATATTGCTTGCCATATTCACTGTGTTAAAAGTTCATTTTGCTATATTAAAAAAGATCTTAATATAGCATCTTAGCTCAATGGTAAATGAGGAAGAAAAGACACATAAGTAAAGAACATGTTTTAGAAAATAGATGAATTCAGTTTTACAAAAAAAAAAAAGATACTAAAGTTTCTGTAAAACTGAACCATAACTATTTTCATTACTAGAACCAGTTTTACTGCAACTGTCATTTCTTTAAGACCGCAGCTATCATTTCAATAAGATCGCAGTTGTCATTTCTTTAAGACCGCAGCTGTCATTTCAATAAGATCGTAGTTATCATTTCAGTAAGATCGCAGTTGTCATTTCAGTAAGATCGCAGTTGTCATTTCTTTAAGACCGCAGCTATCATTTCAATAAGATCGTAGTTATCATTTCAGTAAGATCGCAGTTGTCATTTCAGTAAGATCGCAGTTGTCATTTCTTTATGACCGCAGCTGTCATTTCTTTATGACCGCAGTTGCCATTTCTTTAAGACCTCATAACTGATCACAATTATAGCATGCAGTAACATCTGGAAACTGGAAAATAAAAGAAGCAGTTTCATTTTTCTTTTTGCGGCTCCAAAATTTTTTTTTTTACACAGTACGATTTTTTTTCTGTGCATGGCGGCACAGCTTAGAGGGAACAGTTCTGACCACCTTTCACAGTAAACTTAGTCGGAAGTGTGAGACATTAATGTGCTCCTTGTTTGCTGTTCATCTTCGAAGCTTTCTCTTCCTGAACATATTGTGCCACCGAAACACGTGTGCTTTCAATAAAGCATCCTTCCCACAGGCTTTCTCTATCGTAGCCAGCGTCTCTGTCGCGGATTTTTCAAGTTTAACACAAAACTTTATCACGTATCGTTGCTCGACATTCCTCTGCATTTTGACCGTTACGCGACGCTTAAACAGCTGTCCACTTCGCAAGTGATCCGCACTCTGTAAAAGCTCAAAGCCAAAAGACGAGCTATCGACCCTTTACCTAACATCTCCCACTAAACCCCAGGCCCGGAGAATCCGCCCCCTGGCCCTGCTGATTGGCAGAATAAAATAAGTCTCATGACTTACCGGACACACCTTGTACATGGAGTTTGTTTTCTTCCCTTGATGCTGGTCCCCTAGACTCACACCTGCTCAGCCTATATCTAATCCACTACCAAACTTCTATATTAGTTTTACTGGCTATCTACTGCTCAGCTTTTCAAATTGTGTGCTACAGCACACAGGTGCCATGTGAGAGAACTAGAAGTGTGCTATGGCACACAGGTGCCATGTGAGAGAACTAGAAGTGTGCTATGGCACACAGGTGCCATGTGAGAGAACTAGAAGTGTGCTATGGCACACAGGTGCCTTGTGAGAGAACTAGAGGTGTGCTATGGCACACAGGTGCCATGTGAGAGAACTAGAGGTGTGCCACCAAACTTCTAGAGCAATATTTTTCCCTAGCTTGCAGCACATCTTATGTATGTGATAAATACTAGCCAGTACAACTATTAGTCCCAGCCCAGCCTAAACTGAAATGTCCAGAGATCTGCATCTCCAAGCAGCCTCATGGCTCACTTGAAAACAAGCTCTTCTATAGTAAAACATATAAAACTTGAACAGTGTAGCATGTAAACTATGAAAATGCTACAAATATATGCTTAACTGCAGGAGAGTCCAGCATTAAGAAGACAGATGTGCCACTGATACAAAAGTTTGTGTTACACCACCTGCCACGGGCTCAAGAAGTTTGGGGTCACTGACCTAAAGTATATGTTGCCATCTTTCCTAGCTCTCTACTGTGTCAGTGTAATTCTCTCCCTTGTCTCCTTGCTTCCCTCCCTTGTTCTGTCTAGAGATCTCCCTTCACAATTGAATGTATAAATGTCAGCACAACAATCTAATATTTCAGAAAAAGCCTTTTTCAAGGACCACGTACACAACTAACATAGCAGATAAAAACTAAATGAAACATCATCACTTAGATCTCTGATATCTCCCTGGAGGGGGAGCAGAAACTACACAGACTAGCGAACACAGAAGAAATGAAAGAATGAACAAGTCAAGAGATGATCAAGCTGACAAAAGAATGAACAAGTCAAGAGATGATCAAGCCGACAAAAGAATGAACAAGTCAAGAGATGATCAAGCTGACAAAAGAATGAACAAATCAAGAGATGATCAAGCCGACAAAAGAATGAACAAGTCAAGAGATGATCAAGCTGACAAAAAAATGAACAAGTCAAGAGATGATCAAGCTGACAAAAGAATGAACAAGTCAAGAGATGATCAAGCTGACAAAAGAATGAACAAGTCAAGAGATGATCAAGCTGACAAAAGAATGAACAAGTCAAGAGATGATCAAGCTGACAAAAGAATGAGAGCTGAACCATACACTTCTTTAACTAGAACCTGGGTTAACATCTTCCACCCTGACAAATGCATTATTTATTTAGCTTCTTATCCCAAGTAATCGCTCTTATTTAGCTTGACATTTGTGATAAGTGTCTGATTAAACTTTGGTTTCTGCATTGTATTCAGTTTTCTTCTGTTGCTTGTGTGTAGTTAAACTGCTGCCTTAATTCTTTTGCTTTGGTAAATGACCAAAATGTACAGGGAAAACCAAAACAGCAGCCACACTTAAGAGAAACATCAAGAAACATACAAGAAAGGGTAGTCTGATTCTCAGCACATGACACATCACAAAGAAATTTGATAAAACTGTCCCACCTATAACAGTGCCCAGCCTTGTGTAAAACACTGACCACTACCTGGCCATCTCACTTATATCCTCACAGACTCTTCTTCTTCTTCTTCTTCACTATTCAAGCTCTAAATCTACAACAGAGCTGTCAGGACAAATAAGTTAGTGCTTTTCTCTAGGTCCTGGCATTAGCTAACGTATCCTATGGTGTATGAGAAGAAAAGCAGGGACTTTTTTCTCTGGCATTAGCTAACTTATCCTATGGTGTATGAGAAGAGAAGCAGGGACTTCTCTAGGTCCTGGCATTAGCTAACTTATCCTATAGTGTATGAGAAGAGAAGCAGGGACTTCTCTAGGTCTTTGCATTAGCTAACGTATCCTATGGTGTATGAGAAGAAAAGCAGGGACTTTTTTCTCTGGCATTAGCTAACTTATCCTATGGTGTATGAGAAGAAAAGCAGGGACTTCTCTCTCTGGCATTAGCTAACTTATCCTATGGTGTATGAGAAGAAAAGCAGGGACTTCTCTCTCTGGCATTAGCTAACTTATCCTATGGTGTATGAGAAGAAAAGCAGGGACTTCTCTCTCTGGCATTAGCTAACTTATCCTATGGTGTATGAGAAGAAAAGCAGGGACTTCTCTCTCTGGCATTAGCTAACTTATCCTATGGTGTATGAGAAGAAAAGCAGGGACTTCTCTCTCTGGCATTAGCTAACTTATCCTATGGTGTATGAGAAGAAAAGCAGGGACTTCTCTCTCTGGCATTAGCTAACTTATCCTATGGCGTATGAGAAGAAAAGCAGGGACTCCTCTCTCTGGCATTAGCTAACTTATCCTATGGTATATGAGAAGAAAAGCAGGGACTTCTCTAGGTCCTGGCATTAGCTAACTTATCCTATGGTATATGAGAAGAAAAGCAGGGACTCCTCTCTCTGGCATTAGCTAACTTATCCTATGGTGTATGAGAAGAAAAGCAGGACTCCTCTCTCTGGCATTAGCTAACTTATCCTATGGTGTATGTGAAGAAAAGCAGGGACTTCTCTAGCTGGCATTAGCTTCTTCTTCTTCTTCGTTCGCTTCTACCACCAAAACCGCACTGTGATCCTACTGAATTTACGCCTGTGGTCCTCGTTAGGTCCCATGGTCTCCTGTGTGGTCCCCAAAAGGACGAGATTTTTCAGCTGCCGTGCATGGAGTGGTGCTCTTCCCGGCCAATGAAGAAAGGTACAAATGAGGTTGCCGCACAGCATCACTGCGGAAAAGGTGGTAGAAAGGATAAAATGAAGCAAACAGTCAAATCATGGCACCTCTGGTCTGGAGGTCGGCCACGTCCTGAGTGCAGTCATATCGGGTGAAATACATGAACCGGCTTGTCTCACTGCTGGCGAGACTCTTCAAATGCCGTGCGTGGAGTGAAGCTCCTCCCGGTTAAGGAAGTAAATGCGGAAAAGAAATAAAGGTTGTTGTGCGGAGCCGATGGGAAAAGGTGGTGGAAAGTGAAGTTTAACCGGTATGTCCAGTAGTATCACTACGAGAGCTATACCACAGCACCTCTGCTCTAGAGGACGCCCACATCCGAAATACACCTACACTGGTGAAATATGCCTAAACCGGCACACACCAGGGGTGGAACTTGATGGCTAGACATGTCGTACCACCTCTGCTCTAGAGGTCGGTAACGCCTGATAAACACCCATACTGGTGAATTTTGCCTAAACCGGCTCATACCAGGGGTGAATCTTGAAGGCTACGCATGTCACAGTACCTCTGCTCCTGAGGTCGGTCCCGTCCCAAACACGCCCATACTGGGATAATATGCCTAAACCGGCTCAACCCAGGGGTAGAAGTCACTAGTGGCGAGGATTCGTCCTCCTGGACAAAAGCTCCATCCTGGTCACAACTAGGAAGGGTAGCGGCCACGACCGCAAAATGCTGAAGTCGGAGACACTGGACCAGGGAAGTCTAGATAGGCAACCACCTCTCACCCGGCGGGGATGTTTGCGTATCCTAATCACGCTGAGGTTTTCCGGTGAGAAAGTCCAACCCTGGACTGGATGGGCAACCACCTCTCACCCGGCGGTGATACACGGGTATCTCAAAACACGTCGAGGTTTTCTGGTGAGAAAGTCCAACTCTGGCCTGGGTGGGCTACCACCTCTCATCCAGCGGGGATGCACTGATATCCTGAACACGTCGAGGTCTTCCGGTGAGAAAGTCCAACCCTAGACTAAACTGGTGCAATGAAAACCACGGTGTCACGCAATCCCGCTTCCGAGACCCACCAAGAATACAGGCTAAAGCACTGTGATACTCTGAACCTCTTGTGGTCCTTTCGTGGATCTCGTGTGGTCTATTTTGGACCACACAGGGGACCAAAGGACCTAACGAGGACCACAGGCGTGAATTCAGTAGGTTCACAGTGTGGTTTTTGGTGGTAGAAGTGAACGAAGAAGAAGAAGACTAGGCTCCTAGCAGGTAATGTTTCAAGTGCTCAAGCACAAGTCACACAGAACTGACAGTGGATTATGGTGGCTAGCCTGGAGTCCTAGTTTGACCCCCAAAAAGCAGCCTCTTAGCAGACTCCATTGCCACAAGGACCTCACTAAACTTTGCTATGTTGGCCAAGCACTCTGAGCTCTTTACCAGGTGCGCCAACAAAGAGGTGGGACAGAATCTTGGCTAGGTCTGGGTGGTTGGCCCTGACAACCATGCTGCCACACTACCACGCTAATCTTTGCTCTCACCTCACGAGATAGAAGAAGAAGAAAAGATAACTCACCAGATTTCCAGCATGGATGCGAGTGTAGCTCACTCTGTGCATCGTACCAGATCAGCTGTCTGCAGCCATCATAAGCCATGGAGAACTCATCGTCCCCTATACCACAGCCATCCTGTAGTTTACAGAAATGAAAAGAGTCACGGATGTCATGTGACATAATCAACACATGATGTTATATAGGCTGTCACATGACTGCAGATTAAGTGATACGGGCTGTCATATGACCACATATTAACTGATACTGGCATCATATGATCACAGATTAAATGATATGGGCTGTCATGTGACCAACAAAATAATAAGAAAACAAGGTCTTGTATAATAAAACATATAAGGTCTGAAATCAGTCAGTGTAGATTGTAAACTATGAAATTTATATAATAGATAACAAGGATGAGTATGCTGATAACTGATGAAATCATAATGAAATGACTGAAAATGACAGGATATCATGTGACCACAGATGACACAGGCTTTCAAATGATCACAGACAACACAGGCTATCATGTGAGCACAGTTGACACAGGCTTTCAAATGATCACAGACAACACAGGCTATCATGTGATCACAGTTGACACAGGCTTTCAAATGATCACAGACAACACAGGCTATCATGTGAGCACAGTTGACACAGGCTTTCAAATGATCACAGACAACACAGGCTATCATGTGATCACAGCTGACACAGGCTTTCAAATGATCACATACAACACAGGCTATCATGTGAGCACAGTTGACACAGGCTTTCAAATGATCACAGACAACACAGGCTATCATGTGATCACAGATAACATAGACTTTCAAATGATCACAGACAACACAGGCTATCATGTGAGCACAGTTGACACAGGCTTTCAAATGACCACAGACAACACAGGCTATCATGTGATCACAGTTGACACAGGCTTTCAAATGATCACAGACAACACAGGCTATCATGTGATCACAGTTGACACAGGCTTTCAAATGATCACAGACAACACAGGCTATCATGTGATCACAGTTGACACAGGCTTTCAAATGATCACAGACAACACAGGCTATCATGTGAGCACAGTTGACACAGGCTTTCAATTGATCACATACAACACAGGCTATCATGTGATCACAGTTGACACAGACTTTCAAATGATCACATACAACACAGGCTATCATGTGAGCACAGTTGACACAGGCTTTCAAATGACCACAGACAACACAGGCTATCATGTGATCACAGATAACATAGACTTTCAAATGATCACATGCAATACAGGCTATCATGTGACCACAGATGACAAAGACTTTCAAATGATCACATACAACACAGGCTATCATGTGATCACAGATGACAGAGACTTTCAAATGATCACAGACGTGAGTTATCATGTGAGAACAGAAAAAAATGGGTTATCATGTGAGCAAATAGAAAATGAACTCCTTATCACCAGTAGCACTCTCCCCAGATGGAACTACAAAAAAGCAAACTGGACAATGTACAGACATCATACAGGTATCCTGGTGGGACAGCTGTCCATAGAAGGTAAGGATATTAACAGCATAGTGAAGGAATTTAATGCTTGTATCCTTCAGGCCGCTCGTGAAACCATTCCCAGAGGAGCTCGTAGGGACTATAAACCATACTGGTCTAGTGAGCTGGGAAAATTCCATGAAGACATGGAAACAGCTCGAAAGCAAGCAGAAAATAGACCGTGCCAAGAACACCACAATAATTACCAACATTCTAAGGCCACATTTCAGAGACCCAAGCTGCAAGCCAGACGGGAAAGTTGGAGAGAGAAAACAGAGTCCCTAAACTTTGAAAAGGATGGAAGAAAATTGTGGAAACTAATCAAACAGTTAAACAATGAGAGCACTGGAAGAAGTACAAAGATTACACTAATAGAGGATGGGAAACTCTTACAGGTAAGCAGGTAGCAGATCACTTTGCTCGCATGTTTGCACAAGACTGCAACATTGATATCCATCCAGAGAAAGAGCGTACAGTGCGCATTGAGCCACAGAAAGAAGAGGAACAAGTCATGGAGTGTCCACACAAGTGGAGGTCATGGATGCACTAATCACACGCAGTGAGTTAGACCTAGCAGTCAGTAATCTGAAACCAAGGAAATCACCATGACCAGATGGAGTGTCCTATGAAATCAAGAACCTGGGAACGGCAGCAATGGGAAAACTGTTGGATATTTTCAATATATTGGAGCACAGGTAAGTTACCTCAAATCTGGAAGGAAGCAAGCATGGTACCAAAAAAAAGCCAGGGAAAAATAGTGATGCTGCCTCCAGCTACAGCCCAGTCAGTCTCACTAGCTGCCTATGCAAAACAATGGAACGCATCATTGACCTGAGGCTAAAATGGTACCTAGAAAGTGAAAACCTCATTCCACAACAAGCAGGATTTAGGCACTACTACAGTACAGAAGATCAAGTGACCTATCTCTCTCAAGAGATTGAGGATGCGTTCCAAGAGAAAAACCTTATACTAGTAGCGTGGATAGACCTGAAGAAAGCTTTTTGATAAAGTATGGAAAAAAAGGTCTGCTGTGGAAACTAAGAAACTGCGCAATGTGAATGGAAGACTGTACAACTGGATAAAGTCCTATTTACACAGTAGATGAGCTAGAGTAGTAATGGATGGACACAAAAGCCAGAAAGTACTGCTGCGACACGGTGTACCACAAGGAGAAGTCCTTTCACCTACACTATTCCTGGTATTCATTAATGACCTGGTCAAGGAACTTCCCTATGGAATCAAAGCAGCACTGTATGCAGATGATCTGGTCATGTGGTGTACAGATGAATACGTGACAGTTGCTACATAGAGACTCCAAACACGGTGTCATGCAATCCCGCTTCTAAGACCCACCAAGAATACAGGCTAAAGCCCTGTGATACTCTGAACCGCTTGTGGTCCTCTCGTGGATCTCATGTGATCCTTTCGAGGACCACACAGGAGACCACAGGACCTAATGAGGACCACAGGCATAAATTCAGTAGGATCACAGTGCGGTTTTGGTGGTAGAAGCGAACGAAGAAGAAGAAGAAGAGACTCCAAAGAGCAGCAGACATATCTTGACATCATGGACAAACAAATGGTGTGTAAGTATCAACACAGAGAAATCAAGTACTACTCTGTTCACTCTCTCATCTACACAGAAAGCAGGTAAGAACTCTGTAAATGAAATATCCTTAAGGATGAACAACCAACCCACTTACTTAGGAGTGACTCTTGACTCAAAACTGACCTGGAAGCAACATATCAACAGTGCAGAAGCAAAAGCCAGAAGAAAACTAGCCATATTAAGAAAACTGAGTGGAACCGCATGGGGAGCTAGTGAAAGAATCCTCAAGAATGTATATCAGCAAAGTATTCTACCACATTCAGAATATGGCTCAACATCTTGGTGCACAGCATCAAACACTACCCTGCATAATCTAGACAAGGTTCAAAATCAGTCACTACGGATTATCACAGGTGCCATGATGTCCATACCAGTAGTAGAAATGCAGAAAATAGTTGGTGTTCAAGCGCTAAAAGAACGTAGACACAAAGGTCATGACCATGGGAGAGAAATTCCTCAGCTCTGTAAGCCATCCCCTGAAGGAGAGAATCAATAACTTGGCACTAAGACGGCTTAAAAGAAGCAGCTTCATTCATCAGGCAAAACATATGCGTAAGCTGATACCTGACCTTCCAACTGTAGTTGCTCCATTATCATCTGTACCAGAGCATACACCATGGAAAGAAGCAAATTATACACAAATAACTATTCAGACTGAAGTGAAAGGTGTGCAGAATGGTGAGATGCAAAGCAGTCTTGTAAGATCAACAGCCACACTTAGTGTGCTAGATGACAAATATCCATGTGACACCTGGATACGTGTGTATACAGACAGATCTGCACACAATATTGTAAAGAATGGAGGGGCAGGAGCATATATTGAATATCCAAACAACACCACTGACAAGATTTCCATACCCACTGGAAAATACTGCAACAACTTTGATGCAGAAATTTGGGCAATTATTGCTGCAGCTGATAAACTATCAGACTCCAGAATTGATATGTGCCCTGTAGTAATTCTCACAGATGCAAGATCAGTACTGGAAGCTCTTCAGTGCAACAAACTACCAGACCTTAAGGATGCCTTGTCAAAAATTGGCTTACAACATGGAGTCACTTTGCAGTGGATTCCCTCCCACTGTGGGATACCAGGTAATGAGAAAGCTGACCATCTGGCCAAAGAGGGCACTGAAATGGAGCAACCAGACATACCAATCACCTATAATCAGAATAAAAGCATGATTAAAAACCTACAGGAAGCCACAAACACCACCACATGATGACTATCATATGCTAAACAGAAAGGAACAAGTCACCATTTTCCGTCTCCGAACAGGACACACCCGACTCTGAAGTCATATGTGTACAAAGTTTAAGGTTGGTACTACTAATCTATGTACATGTGCCCAGGTGCCCCAAACTGTGGAACATCTCCAAAACTGCACCAACTATGAGACACTGAGAAATAATTACTGGCCCAGTGAAACCACTAAAGAAGATAAGCTCTATGGTTCCATACATGTATAAAAAACAGTGAAATTTATCCAAGAGACAGGACTGCAGGTATAGACAGACAATGTGTACGAAGACGAAGAAGAAGATCATGTGAGCAACATGGGTTATCATGCAGACAACACAGGTTACTGTGTGAGCACAAACAACACAGGCTATCTTGTGAGCACAGACAACACAGGTTATTGTGTGAGCACAGACAACACAGGTTATCATGTGAGCACAGACAACAGAGGCTATCGTGTGAGCACAGACAACACAGGCTATCGTGTGAGCACAGACAATACAGGTTATCATGTGAGCACAGACAACACAGGTTATCATGTGAGCACAGACAACACAGGTTATCATGTGAGCACAGACAACACAGGTTATCATGTGAGCACAGACAACACAGGTTATCGTGTGAGCACAAACACAGGCTATCGTGTGAGCACAGACAACACAGGCTATCATGTGAGCACAGACAACACAGGCTATCATGTGAGCACAGACAAACAAGGCTATCGTGTGAGCACAGACAAACACAGGTTATCGTGTGAGCACAGACAAACAGGCTATCGTGTGAGCACAGACAACACAGGTTATCGTGTAAGCACAGACAAACAAGGCTTTCATGTGAGCACAGACAACACAGGTTATCATGTGAGCAGAGACAACACAGGTTATCGTGTGAGCACAGACAACACAGGTTATCATGTGAGCACAGACAACACGGGCTATCATGTGAGCACAGACAACACAGGCTATCATGTGAGCACAGACAACACAGGCTATCATGTGAGCACAGACAACACAGGTTATCATGTGAGCACAGACAACACAGGCTATCATGTGAGCACAGACAACACAGGTTATCATGTGAGCACAGACAACACAGGCTATCATGTGAGCACAGACAACACAGGCTATCATGTGAGCACAGACAAACAAGGCTATCATGTGAGCACAGACAAACAAGGCTATCATGTGATTGTTGCTGACATGGGCTGCTATGCTTGATAACAACTGAAACACTGACATCAACTATATGCTGCCATGATGCCTCTGACAATCAGGAACTAGCAAACACACAAAAGATGACACGGTATCCGGGGCTACAGAGCCCAGACAATGTTCCCAATCTGACTGGTCTATTTTCCAACTCACCAACTTCTTCATCAATGCCACATTTCTACAGACTGCAGCAAAAATTGCTGTTGACTCTTGACTCCACTACCCTCATATTACCAACATGCATCACAGTATTTTCTTGTGGAACTTATCTGATGTTGTAACTTATATCATTTTATTAAAATGTAAATTAATCTCAGATGTAAAATGTATTTGCATTTGGTGTTATTTTGATAATGAAATGCTTCCCTCATATAAACATTTCATGACAACACTTCTACACTTTTTACTACAGATCTAACTAAATACTACAGATCTAACTAAATACTACAGATCTAACTAAATACTACAGATCTAACTAAATACTACAGATCTAACTAAATACTACAGATCTAACTAAATACTACAGATCTAACTAAACACTACAGATATAAATGAAGCCTCATCCGGTCAGTCATTTGCATGTCCCTTGCGGAACTTTGCCTCCCTAACAATTCTTTTGTGGGCCTCTCGGTTGTAAGCAAGGAACCCTGATGCTGATGCGTCCATTCACAGATCATCATATAACAGTATATTGGAAAATGTACTGTTACGATGGTTGGATTTTGCATAAAATGGATATAATACGGGGTATTTTAATATTTGGACCATTTGTTTTAAAACCTTGGTATTTTTGTTGTGTGGGAGTTCAGTTGAAAGGTCAGGGTGAGACGTTGGGTTCCACGGGATTTTTATGAATTTAACCTTGACATGTTAGTAACAGAAAAGTTATTTTACGGAGTGTTCAGTGGGTATTCATGGGAAGGTCGTAAACAGGTAGAATCACGGGCTGAGTGATTCTCGGGATAGAAACTTTGGGAAGATTTTAGGGGAATAGTCAGGACATATTTAAGGAGTCTTCTTCTTCTTCTTCTTCGTTCGCACTGTCTGTCTATATCCGCAGTCCTGTCTCTTGGATAAATTTCACTGTTTTTTGTAACTCATGTATGGAACCGTAGAGCTTATCTTCTTTAGTGGTTTCACTGGGCCAGTAATTATTTCTCAGTGTCTCGTAGTTGATGCAGTTCTGGAGGATATGTTCCACGGTTTGGGGCACCTGGGCACATGTACATAGATTAGTAGTACCAACCTTAAACTTTGTATACATATGACTTCGGAGTCGGCTGTGTCCTGTTCGGAGACGGAAGATGGTGACTTGTTCCTTTCTGTTTAGCATGTGATAGTCATCATGTGGTGGTGTTTGTGGCTTCCTGTAGGTTTTTATCATGCTTTTCTTCTGATTATAGGTGACTGGTATGTCTGGTTGCTCCATTTCAGTGCCCTCTTTGGCCAGATGGTCAGCTTTCTCATTGCCTGGTATCCCACAGTGGGAGGGAATCCATTGCAAAGTGACTCCATGTTGTAAGCCAATTTTTGACAAGGCATCCTTAAGGTCTGGTAGTTTGTTGCACTGAAGAGCCTCCAGTACTGATCTTGCATCTGTGAGAATTACTACAGGACATGTATCAATTCTGGAGTCTGATAGTTTTTCAACTGCAGCAATAATTGCCCTAACTTCTGCATCAAAGTTGTTGCAGTATTTACCAGTGGGTATGGAAATCTTGTCAATGGTGTTGTTTGGATATTCAATATATGCTCCTGCCCCACCATTCTTTATGGCATTATGTGCAGATCCATCTGTATACACGTATCCAGGTGTCACATGGATATTTGTCATCTAGAACACTAAGTGTGGCTGTTGATCTTACAAGACTGCTCTGCATCTCACCATTCTGCACACCTTTCACTTCAGTCTGAATAGTTATTTGTGTATAATCTGCTTTTTTCCATGGTGTATGCTCTGGTACAGATGATAATGGAGTGACTACAGTTGGAAGGTCAGGTATCAGCTTACGCATACGCTTGGCCTGATGAATGAAGCTGCTTCTTTTAAGCCGTCCTAATGCCAAGTTATTGAATCTCTCCTTCAGGGGATGGCTTACAGAGCTAAGTAATTTTTCTCCCATGGTCATGACCTTTGTGTCTCTACGTTCCTTTAGCGGCTGAACACCAACTATTTTCTGCATTTCTACTATTGGTGTGGACCTCATGGCACCTGTGATAATCCGTAGTGACTGATTTTGAACCTTGTCTAGATTATGCAGCGTAGTGTTTGATGCTGTGCACCAAGATGTTGAGCCATATTCTAAATGTGGTAGAATACTTTGCTGATATACATTCTTGAGGATTCTTTCACTAGCTCCCCATGTAGTCCCACTCAATTTTCTTAATATGGTTAGTTTTCTTCTGGCTTTTGCTTCTGCACTGTTGATGTGTTGCTTCCAAGTCAGTTTTGAATTTAAGGAGTGAGAGGAGGAGATTTGAAAAAAAGGAGATGATTTTATGATTATTATGATAGAATGATTATGATAGATTGAGAGAGATAGAGTTAGGATGAATTATGAGGATTGATTAGTAGTTTGAGATTCATTATGATTGAAAATTCATTGTAGAGGTTGAATGAGTAGGATGTTCCAGATAGGATGCTAGGATGTGAAGTTGTATGTAAGGATCCACGGAATGAATTTTCAGTGTGTTAATAAGCTGGCTCTTATTACTTCTAGCTGTACTGCAGCCTTTATTTAGATGTAGCGTGCATGTGTCTGCTAGTTACAGACACGGCAATAGTTTAAGTACTTCGCAGTTGTGTAGAACCACCACCCAAGTGATAAACTGTACTACTTTCTTTTCTTACTCTATCTACCCATTAAATCTGAGCAATTTCTAAGAACAAACACATCTCAACAGTTTGAGAACCACCAACACTCAAATTGATATAGCAATTACACATATTTATTATGGAAAAAAAAGAGTGGTGAATAAATGAGGATGTAGCAAATAAACTGAGTAAAAAGATGAACAATCAAACTCCTCTCCAGACAAGAACTAGTTTGCTATGTAAGGAGGGAGTGTGCAACAGACTACTACTCTCAGCTAGGAAAAACATGCATTCAACATGATGGAATAAGAGCCAACTTATTAACACACTGAAAATATGTTGTTGCCTAGTACTTACATGACTGAAAAATTTACTATCTTTTGTTGTTGCCTAGTACTTACATGATTGAGAAATTTACTATCTTTTGTTGTTGCCTAGTACTTATGTGACTGAGAAATTTACTATCTTTTGTTGTTGCCTAGTACTTACATGACTAAGAAATTTACTATCTTTTGTTGTTGCCTAGTACTTATGTGACTGAGAAATTTACTATCTTTTGTTGTTGCCTAGTACTTACATGACTAAGAAATTTACTATCTTTTGTTGTTGCCTAGTACTTATGTGACTGAGAAATTTACTATCTTTTGTTGTTGCCTAGTACTTACATGACTGAAAAATTTACTATCTTTTGTTGTTGCCTAGTACTTACATGACTGAGAAATTTACTATCTTTTGTTGTTGCCTAGTACTTATGTGACTGAGAAATTTACTATCTTTTGTTGTTGCCTAGTACTTACATGACTAAGAAATTTACTATCTTTTGTTGTTGCCTAGTACTTACATGACTGAGAAATTTACTATCTTTTGTTGTTGCCTAGTACTTATGTGACTGAGAAATTTACTATCTTTTGTTGTTGCCTAGTACTTACATGACTAAGAAATTTACTATCTTTTGTTGTTGCCTAGTACTTACATGACTAAGAAATTTACTATCTTTTGTTGTTGCCTAGTACTTACATGACTGAGAAATTTACTATCTTTTTGGTTCTAAGGACTGCAAATGCGCCTCAAACAGCCTCTGGCAGTCAAGTCCAGCTCCTGGCCTTCCCGTGGCAGAACTGTTTAAACTGACAGGAGAAGGGGCGAGGGCGAATATCTGGCGCCTGAAAACCAGATACTTAGGGTAGATGAGTGTCACGTTTGGTAGCTCATCTGCCACTGTTGGCGAGATTTTTCAGCTGCCGTGCGTGGAGCGGTGCTCTTCCCGGCCAATGAAGAAAGGTACAAATGTGGTTGCCGCGCAGCATCACTGCGGAAAAGGTGGTAGAAAGGATAAAGCGAAGCAAACAGTCAAATCATGGCACCTCTGGTCTGGAGGTCGGCCACGTCCTGAGTGCAGTCATGTCGGGTGAAATGCATGAACCGGCTTGTCTCACTGCTGGCGAGACTCTTCATATGCCGTGCGTGGAGTGAAGCTCCTCCCGGTTAAGGAAGTAAATGCGGAAAAGAAATAAAGGTTGCTGTGCGGAGCCAATGGGAAAAGGTGGTGGAAAGTGAAGTTTAACCGGTATGTCCAGTAGTATCGTTACGAGAGCTATACCACGGCACCTCTGCTCTAGAGGCCGCCCACGTCCGAAATACACCTACACTGGTGAAATATGCCTAAACCGGCACACACCAGGGGTGAAACTTGATGGCTAGACATGTCATGCCACCTCCGCTCTAGAGGTCGGTAACGCCTGATAAACACCCATACTGGTGAATTTTGCCTAAACCGGCTCATATCAGGGGTGAATCTTGAAGGCTATGCATGTCACAGTACCTCTGCTCTAGAGGTCGGTCCCGTCCCAAACACGCCCATACTGGGATAATGCCTAAACCGGCTCAACCCAGGGGTAGAAGTCACTAGTGGCGAGGATTCGTCCTCCTGGACAAAAGCTCAATACTGGTCACAACTAGGAAGGGTAGCGGCCACGACCGCAAAATGCTGAAGTCGGAGACACTGGACCAGGGAAGTCTAGATAGGCAACCACCTCTCACCCGGCGGGGATGTTTGCGTATCCTAATCACGCTGAGGTTTTCCGGTGAGAAAGTCCAACCCTGGACTGGATGGGCAACCACCTCTCACCCGGCGGTGATACACGGGTATCTCAAAACACGTCGAGGTTTTCCGGTGAGAAAGTCCAACTCTGGCCTGGGTGGGCTACCGCCTCTCACCCAGCGGGGATGCACTGATTGTAACAGAATAGCAATTCTGTTCAGAGATTATTTGTGTAGTGCTAATAACTGTGTTTGCGTAGACCACAACTCATGTCGTTAGGAAGGCCCGTGTGCAAAACGTCGTTAGAAAGGTCAGTGTGCAAAAAAGCCGGGTGAGGAGTCTTTGTGTGAACGTTGAACTGGATGGACGTGTTTGGGCGAACGAGAATGGGGTAGAGCGAGTCTTGTCGTTGTTAGAATTAGTTTAGTTTGTTTTTTCTGTGTGGCTGCAGTCCTTGGTAAGCTTGTAAGTATGGTTTTTGGTATGAATAAATCATTGTAAGGTTTTCCTTGCTCATGTGGCGTAGAGGTCATTTCACGCCGGGCATTTGTTACTGTGAATTTCTGTTCAGCCTGATGGCTACATTCCCATCATCATGATTTCACCCCTCATTTTGGTCCATTAATAAATGTGTGTTGTCTGATGATAAACTACACCAATCGGCTTTGTGGAAATTCTCATTGTGGACCAGTTTGTTTTGGTCGGAAGACTGCCAAGTTATGTTTAAGTTGTTGTATTCGTACTATTGTGTGGAGTGGAAAGCCTAGGTGTCTTGTTGTATTTTCTTAGTGTATAATTCAGAAAATTAGGTGATGGTTAGAACACCAGCAACAAGAAGAAACTTGTAAGTTGAAACTGTACTCCACAAGAAGGTTCAATCAATCCAGTAGTCATATTTTTTGTGTGTAGATAGCGGTATGGCCAAACTGTTATAGTGGCTGCTATAAATAGTCACAGGCAGGCACACTTTCTGTTTCAGTGGTGCCGTGATGCTGTTACATGATATCCTAAACACGTCGAGGTTTTCCGGTGAGAAAGTCCAACCCTGGACTGGATGGGCAACCACCTCTCACCCGGCGGTGATACACGGGTATCTCAAAACACGTCGAGGTTTTCCGGTGAGAAAGTCCAACTCTGGCCTGGGTGGGCTACCGCCTCTCACCCAGCGGGGATGCACTGATTGTAACAGAATAGCAATTCTGTTCAGAGATTATTTGTGTAGTGCTAATAACTGTGTTTGCGTAGACCACAACTCATGTCGTTAGGAAGGCCCGTGTGCAAAACGTCGTTAGAAAGGTCAGTGTGCAAAAAAGCCGGGTGAGGAGTCTTTGTGTGAACGTTGAACTGGATGGACGTGTTTGGGCGAACGAGAATGGGGTAGAGCGAGTCTTGTCGTTGTTAGAATTAGTTTAGTTTGTTTTTTCTGTGTGGCTGCAGTCCTTGGTAAGCTTGTAAGTATGGTTTTTGGTATGAATAAATCATTGTAAGGTTTTCCTTGCTCATGTGGCGTAGAGGTCATTTCACGCCGGGCATTTGTTACTGTGAATTTCTGTTCAGCCTGATGGCTACATTCCCATCATCATGATTTCACCCCTCATTTTGGTCCATTAATAAATGTGTGTTGTCTGATGATAAACTACACCAATCGGCTTTGTGGAAATTCTCATTGTGGACCAGTTTGTTTTGGTCGGAAGACTGCCAAGTTATGTTTAAGTTGTTGTATTCGTACTATTGTGTGGAGTGGAAAGCCTAGGTGTCTTGTTGTATTTTCTTAGTGTATAATTCAGAAAATTAGGTGATGGTTAGAACACCAGCAACAAGAAGAAACTTGTAAGTTGAAACTGTACTCCACAAGAAGGTTCAATCAATCCAGTAGTCATATTTTTTGTGTGTAGATAGCGGTATGGCCAAACTGTTATAGTGGCTGCTATAAATAGTCACAGGCAGGCACACTTTCTGTTTCAGTGGTGCCGTGATGCTGTTACATGATATCCTAAACACGTCGAGGTCTTCCGGTGAGAAAGTCCAACCCTAGACTAAACTGGTGCAATGAAAACCACGGTGTCACGCAATCCCACTTCCGAGACCCACCAAGAATACAGGCTAAAGCACTGTGACACTCTGAATCTCTTGTGGTCCTTTCGTGGATCTCGTGTGGTCTATTTCGGACCACACAGGGGACCACGGGACCTAACGAGGACCACAGGCATGAATTCAGTAGGTTCACAGTGCAGTTTTTGGTGGTAGAAGTGAACGAAGAAGAAGAAGAAGAAGACTATCTTTTGTTGTTGCCTAATACTTACATGATTGAGAAATTTACTATCTTTTGTTGTTGCCTAATACTTACATGATTGAGAAATTTACTATCTTTTGTTGTTGCCTAGTACTTACATGATTGAGAAATTTACTATCTTTTGTTGTTGCCTAGTACTTACATGATTAAGAAATTTACTATCTTTTGTTGTTGTCTAATACTTACATGATTGAGAAATTTACTATCTTTTGTTGCCCAGCCTATCTGCATGACACCATCTGTAACAATGATGACCTCATAGTACCAGACTCCAGAGTCAACCTGGAACGTGCAGCGGACACTCTCGAAAGAAGAAGCATCGCAACGAGCCTGGGAAGCCAACAAGAGAATAAAAATCATAACAGCTGCTTTAAGCAGAAAGAAATAACAATGCTGACCAGGTTATAAACCTCTGCTAGAGTGACAAGGTTAACACGGCCAACAAATAGTCCCACTTTCTGTGCTAGAGTGACAAGGTTAACACGGCCAACAAATAGTCCCACCTTTCTGTGCTAGAGTGACAAGGTTAACACGGCCAACAAATAGTCCTGCCTTTCTGTTGGTGTTCCTGGTAACCAGTTCAGCCTGGCTAGGAAGGATGGGTTGGCCATGGTCTCTATGGCACTGAGAAACTTGCTCTGTGGTTCTACTGTGGGTCTTCATGCCAGCCACTGTCACCAACTTCCAAACCAGCATGATGTCTGTGTTCCAACATTTCTTGCTCTTCACAGGACATGTTCTCATATCCCTCACTGACAAGTGTGTGTGCTTCTGTGGCTCACCCTGCGGGTCATGAACCCATTTATATAGCTGGGTCAATAGGAGGCTGTTGGCAGTTGGTCATCAACCCATTTATACAGATTGACAAAACAGGAGGGTGCTTTTAGTGGGTCATGAACCACCATCATAATGAATAACTTACACAGCAAGTTTAAAGTATTACAGCAAAACATGTGCAAGAGAACAGCAGCCTTACCTCCAGACCATCAGCCGATATCTTGAGATATTCACTGACATCATTATTGTTCAAAATAACGTTCAGGTCTGACCCGTCTAGCTGCTCGTAGGAAAATGGACGGCCCTTCAACAAGATAATTCATAAACAAATAATTGTTGTATGTCAAAATAAGAAAAACACTCTCCCTCTGTCTACACATGCATACACATACAGCGAGAGAGACTGCAACAGAGAGAGACTGATGGAAAGAAAGACACAGACAGAGAGAGAAAGAGAGAAACAGAAAGAGAGAAAGTCAAAGAAGGATAGAGAAAGAGCAAGAGAGGAGAAGAGATGGAAAGAGAGAGAAAGACTAAGAGAGAGACAGAAAGAAAGAGAGAGACAGTTAGAAAAAGAGAAAGAGAGAAAGACAGATGGATAGATAGAGACACAGAGTTTGAGAGAGAAAAATGGAAAGAGAGAGATGGAAAGAGAGAGAGAGAGGATTTATATATAAACAAGAGAACCTAGTTAACAGATGTTAGAGTTTGTACTACTAATACTATCTTGAAAAACCTATGAGAAATTCTGGTAGAAAATCTGCTCAGTTCTCTGTCACTGATACAGATATAATCAGGTTCCTTATTCCCCTCCCTCTAATCTGTATGCCTGTATAATAATGTACTACTCAAAGGTCAACATTTGCCCTTCTTGGGCCTGCTCCTTAGACGGGCCTGCGTGCCCAATTCTTAACCCTTCTGAAATAAAGATCAATCAATCAATCCTTTGATGGATGCTTAGTTTTTATGACTGTAACGCCACCACCCTTTAGGTATAACTAACTTATACAATGCTTGTTGTATGTCTGTTTATGCTCTTACTTTGGTAAATTCATCTTAAAACTAGGAAATATCATCTGATGATGATTACTTTTTCAAGTTAATAACAAGAGTGAAAGGAAAACTAAGACTCCTTGCTTGCAAGTGATCACACAAGATTAAGTCAGTCCTGGACTCTGGACACTTCAGATTTGTGAGGTCGGTGTCGTGCACAGCTCAGCACTCAGCAAAACTGTGAAATATCTGGTTCTGTTCCCTGGCTAGCAACATGTCATATCTTCAAACATGTCCTCTATCAGAACCAAGCAGATAACATGATTTTCAAGAAGGCTTCATGTGGTCACATGATAGCCTGTCATTTTCAGTCATGTCAATATGATGTCATCAGTTATCAGCATATTCATCCTTGTTATCTATTGTCACAAGATTTTTAGCTGTACTCTGGGACTGAAAAAATATCTGCCATAACCTTCTCCCATGCCGATATGATTCAGGGAGATAGTACAAGGCAAGATAAGTATTCAAAACTCTCCCTGCCATTTTATACAAGTTTCTCCACAAGCTTGTATGGTTTCTGCTGTCAGTCCATCGACTCCTGGCGCTTTGTTTCATGGACTTCTTCTAATCTATTCTTCCACTTCACAATTTAGTATTGATGGGCCAAGCTCCTTGCTAGACTTAGATATTTTCTTGTTCTGCTTCTCCAGCTAGGCTGAGAAGTTCTCATCTTTGTCTGATAGCTTTTTCACTAAAGATGGTCTTTCCACTTTTATCTTTGTTGGTGTTGGTTGGGTTATAATGTTCATCTTGGAGAATCATACTCTTCACACTTTTATCTTTGTTGTTGTTGGTTGGGTTATAATGTTCATCTTGGAGAATCATACTCTTCACACTTTTATCTTTGTTGTTGTTGGTTGAGTTGTAATGTTCATCTTGGAGAATCATACTCTTCACACTTTTATCTTTGTTGTTGTTGGTTGGGCTGTAATGCTCATCTTGGAGAATCATACTCTTCACACTTTTATCTTTGTTGTTGTTGGTTGAGTTGTAATGCTCATCTTGGAGAATCATACTCTTCACACTTTTATCTTTGTTGTTGTTGGTTGGGCTGTAATGTTCATCTTGGAGAATCATACTCTTCACACTTTTATCTTTGTTAGTGTTGGTTGGGTTGTAATGCTCATCTTGGAGACTAATACTCTTCACACTTTTATCTTTGTTGGTGTTGGTTGGGTTATAATGTTCATCTTGGAGAATCATACTCTTCACACTTTTATCTTTGTTGGTGTTGGTTGGGTTATAATGTTCATCTTGGAGAATCATACTCTTCACACTTTTATCTTTGTTGTTGTTGTTGGTTGAGTTGTAATGTTCATCTTGGAGAATCATACTCTTCACACTTTTATCTTTGTTGTTGTTGGTTGGGCTGTAATGCTCATCTTGGAGAATCATACTCTTCACACTTTTATCTTTGTTGTTGTTGGTTGAGTTGTAATGCTCATCTTGGAGAATCATACTCTTCACACTTTTATCTTTGTTGTTGTTGGTTGGGCTGTAATGTTCATCTTGGAGAATCATACTCTTCACACTTTTATCTTTGTTAGTGTTGGTTGGGTTGTAATGCTCATCTTGGAGACTAATACTCTTCACACTTTTATCTTTGTTGGTGTTGGTTGGGTTACAATGTTCATCTTGGAGAATCATACTCTTCACACTTTTATAGAACTGTCTGGGTGACCTTGTGTTCCCCATAGTTCTTCAAAGATTTGTCTTTGACTCCTTTGACTGTTCTCTTAGTTTCTCTTCCTGTTACCTGGGGCTTCCCTGGGAAATCCAAGGCAACAAGGACAGGTGCTGACAGCCCTAGCTCACATAGTTACCTGGATGTTACACTTCACATCCCTACAGCATGCAAATGCTACAGGAAATAACTTCAGTGTTCGAACTCCATATACCCATCATTGCTTCCCACACCCCTAAAAGGTTAAAAAAACCAACTTGTATTAGATAAGATTTACTTATTACAAAAGACAACAATACAGATGTGTAAGACAGCATGAAATGTATGACACTATGTAGTACAGAGAAACACTTACCTCTTTTACAACTGTTTTGTTAGGCACATCCAGGACATGGAATAAAACACAAAAATATCATCAAGGACATTCCTTTTTATTTTCTCAGTATTTTTCTTAGCTGAAAGGTACAAGTGGAAGGAGACAAGGCAAGGTAATGTAATGCAGCTTAACTGAAAGATACAAAGGGATTGTGTCAAGATACAAGTCATCTTTGATGAAAAATACATGAGACAGAGAGAAGACAAACAACACAAGACATTTTAACTGAAAGATAAAAGAGGAAGGAGACAAGAAAAGACATCTTTAGTGAAAGAAACATACGGAAGAGGACAAGACATGATAAGACATCTTTAGTGAAAGGTACATACGGAAGAGGACAAGACATGATAAGACATCTTTAGTGAAAGGTACATACGGAAGAGGACAAGACATGATAAGACATCTTTAGTGAAAGGTACATACGGAAGAGGACAAGACATGATAAGACATCTTTAGTGAAAGGTACATACGGAAGAGGACAAGACATGATAAGACATCTTTAGTGAAAGGTACATACGGAAGAGGACAAGACATGATAAGACATCTTTAGTGAAAGGTACATACGGAAGAGGACAAGACATGATAAGACATCTTTAGTGAAAGGTACATACGGAAGAGGACAAGACATGATAAAACATCTTCAGTGAAAGGTACATACGGAAGAGGACAAGACATGATAAGACATCTTCAGTGAAAGGTACATACGGAAGAGGACAAGACATGATAAGACATCTTCAGTGAAAGGTACATACGGAAGAGGACAAGACATGATAAGACATCTTCAGTGAAAGGTACATACGGAAGAGGACAAGACATGATAAGACATCTTTAGTGAAAGGTACATACGGAAGAGGACAAGACATGATAAGACATCTTTAGTGAAAGGTACATAAGGAAGAAGACAAGACATGATAAGACATCTTTAGTGAAAGGTACATAAGGAAGAAGACAAGACATGATAAGACATCTTTAGTGAAAGGTACATAAGGAAGAAGACAAGACATGATAAGACATCTTTAGTGAAAGGTACATAAGGAAGAAGACAAGACATGATAAGACATCTTTAGTGAAAGGTACATAAGGAAGAAGACAAGACATGATAAGACATCTTTAGTGAAAGGTACATAAGGAAGAAGACAAGACATGATAAGACATCTTTAGTGAAAGGTACATAAGGAAGAATACAAGACATGATAAGCATCTTTAGTGAAAGATACATAAGGAAGAGGACAAGACATGATAGGACAAGACATGATAGGACAAGACATGATAAGCATCTTTAGTGAAAGATACATAAGGAAGAGGACAAGAAATGATAGGACAAGACATGATAAGCATCTTTAGTGAAAGATACATAAGGAAGAGGACAAGACATGATAGGACAAGACATGATAAGCATCTTTAGTGAAAGATACATAAGGAAGAGGACAAGACATGATAAGACAAGACATGATAAGACATCTTTGGTGATTGGCACTAAGAAGGCTTAAAAGAAGCAGCTTCATTCATCAGGCCAAGCGTATGCGTAAGCTGATACCTGACCTTCCAACTGTAGTCGCTCCATTATCATCTGTACCAGAGCATACACCATGGAAAGAAGCAGATTATACACAAATAACTATTCAGACTGAAGTGAAAGGTGTGCAGAATGGTGAGATGCAGAGCAGTCTTGTAAGATCAACAGCCACACTTAGTGTTCTAGATGATAAATATCCATGTGACACCTGGATACGTGTGTATACAGACAGATCTGCACACAATACCATAAAGAATGGAGGGGCAGGAGCATATACTGAATATCCAAACAACACCACTGACAAGATTTCCATACCCACTGGAAAATACTGCAACAACTTTGATGCAGAAATTTGGGCAATTATTGCTGCAGCTGATAAACTATCAGACTCCAGAATTGATATGTGCCCTGTAGTAATTCTCACAGATGCAAGATCAGTACTGGAAGCTCTTCAGTGCAACAAACTACCAGACCTTAAGGATGCCTTGTCAAAAATTGGCTTACAACATGGAGTCACTTTGAATTGGATTCCCTCCCACTGTGGGATACCAGGTAATGAGAAAGCTGACCATCTGGCCAAAGAGGGCACTGAAATGGAGCAACCAGATATACCAATCACCTATAATCAGAACAAAAGCATGATAAAAGCCTACAGGAAGCCACAAACACCACCACATGATGACTATCACATGCTAAACAGAAAGGAACAAGTCACTATCTTCCGTCTCCGAACAGGACACAGCCAACTCCGAAGTCATATGTATACAAAGTTTAAGGTTGGTACTACTAATCTATGTACATGTGCCCAGGTGCCACAAACTGTGGAACATATCCTCCAAAACTGCACCAACTATGAGACACTGAGAAATAATTACTGGCCCAGTGAAACCACTAAAGAAGATAAGCTCTACGGTTCCATACATGAATTACAAAAAAAACAGTGAAATTTATCCAAGAGACAGGACTGCAGGTATAGACAGACAATGCGAACAAAGAAGAAGAAGATCTTTGGTGAAAGGTACATAAGGAAGAGGACAAGACATGATAGGACAAGACATGATAAGACACGACATGATAAGCCATCTGTGGTGAAAGGCACATAAGGAAAAGGACAAGAAAAGACACAATAAGACATCTTTGGTGAAAGGCACATAAGGAAGAGGACAAGACAAGACATGATAAGATATCTTTGTTGAAAGGCACATAAGGAAAAGGACAAGACAAGACATGATAAGATATCTTTGTTGAAAGGCACATAAGGAAAAGGACAAGACAAGACATGATAAGATATCTGTGGTGAAAGGCACATAAGGAAAAGGACAAGAAAAGACACAATAAGACATCTTTGGTGAAAGGCACATAAGGAAGAGGACAAGACAAGACATGATAAGATATCTTTGTTGAAAGGCACATAAGGAAAAGGACAAGACAAGACATGATAAGATATCTTTGTTGAAAGGCACATAAGGAAAAGGACAAGACAAGACATGATAAGATATCTTTGGTGAAAGGCACATAAGGAAAAGTACAAGACAAGACATGATAAGATATCTTTGGTGAAAGGCACATAAGGAAAAAGACAAGACATGATAAGATATCTTTGTTGAAAGGCACATAAGGAAGAGGACAAGACAAGACATGATAAGACATCTTTAGTGAAAGGTGCATAAAGAAGGAGGTAAGGTAAGACATCTTACAAGGTACACATTAACTTAGTACAACAGGAACCTATTTGAGGCAACAGGTGAAAAAAAAGCCACACAAATTACTAGAAATAAGGCTTTAAAAAAATCAAGACATAAATTACTAGATTATCACCCAAGAAATAAGGCTTTAAAAAAATCAAGACATAAATTACTAGATTATCACCCAAGAAATAAGGCTTTAAAAAAAAAATCAAGACATAAATTATCAGGATATAAAATAGCAGTAACAAGAAAACTGAACTGCCTAGATTATCAAAATATAAAACTGCACTAGCACAGGTTATAAAGATAGAAATCAGCATTTGCATAGATTATTAAGAGAGAAAACTGCACTAACACAGATTATCATGATAGGAAACAGCACTAACAAGACGGGAAACAGCACTAACAAGATGGGAAATAGCACTAACAAGATGGGAAACAGTACTAACAAGATGGGAAACAGCACTAACAAGATGGGAAACAGCACTAACAAAACAGGAAACAGCACTTGCACAAACTATCAACACAGAAAATAGCACTCTATCAATGGCAGAAAAGAATACTTACACAAATTATCAAGGCACCACCTAGCACAGAAGCCTACTTCCCGCCTGCTGTAGCTCTGTCGTGTGTTGTCGTTGTTACGATCATACCAGCCCTCTAGAAGGGTCAGCGGATGAACTTCACACTTCTGTAACACCTGCATAATCCTCACCTTGTTTTCACCTGAAAAACATGTCACCAACAAACATGTCAACAACTGAAGAAACGCTTTTTTTTTCTGAACAATAAATCAAATAATCTACTTTTCAAGCACACAATAAATCAAAGTATACTTTTCAGGCACACAATAAATCAAAGAATCTACTTTTCAGGCACACAATAAATCAAAGTCTACTTTTCAGGCACACAATAAATCAAATAGTCTACTTTTCAGGCACACAATAAATCAAATAGTCTACTTTTCAGGCACACAATAAATCAGATAATCCATTTTTCCTTAGAACCAATCAATCAGATAATCTACTGACACTTATTTGTGAAAATAAATAGATGCACATTACAATCAACATGGGCGTCTCAGTGGCAAAGTGGTTAGTGCACAAGTCTCTCATGGTGAAGATCAGAGATTCAAATCCAACTGGAGGCGCCCCAGCCGCCCAGCTGTAGGAATGGGTATTCGACTTCTGGAGCTGGAAAAGGAAAGCTGGCCAGGCATGACACTCTAGTGTGTTGACAGGTCATGAAAAATACTGGCACTAACATCATATCCCTATGGTCTCTACAGCATGACAGGGTTACCTTCAGCTTTTACCTCTACAATCAACATCATTGTCATCACCATGATCATCACTACCACAATCACCAGGATCATCATTATCATTCTCAGTAAATATTCTCTCCTTATATTTCATGACAAATTTAAAGGACTAACAAAACAACAACAAAAAGAAACAATCATATGGCTCTGTTCCTTAACTCTTTCCATGCGGCAGAAGAAACACGGATGTGTCATGGCGTGCGGGGGAGTAAAACGCGGGTCTTGATCTGTAAGGGGGTATAGTTGTAAAATGGAATGGAAAACAGTATTTCCATGTACTTCCGTATACGTAATATGTGTCAAAGTGTAGCTAAATGAATGAAAATTTCATAAATGCAGAGTTTTTTAGGAAAAAAGAAGTAATGTGATGTTTTTAGACACTGATTGTGGCCAGCTCACCATCGGCTAGGTCTAGATTTGCACTACTTACCTCTACTTACCATCTAAGATGTGTAGATCTACTTATCGATCTCGTATTGTGACTCCGTATGGCATTTTCGCTCAATAAATGTCTGAAATAACCTCCTAACTACTTCTCCAGTCATCTAAATATGTCTAAATCTACTTAGAAAACATTCAAGAGCAGCGGCGTGGCCATAGGCTATGTCCATACCCCTATCTACATTGTCAAAAATTGAAAAATTTCCATGCTTCACGTCCTTGTTCTCGCTCGGCATCGCTCGTAACTAGGCACGCACTCTCCATTTTGAAAGTGTCACTGGAATCGCGGACGAAATATGTACAATCTAAATGTTACGCCTACCCGTGTGGTACCCGGGATCTGCAAAGAATAGGACCACTGTACCCTACCATGCATGATCGTAAAAGGCGACTAAGGAGGGTTCAGCATAGGGCCAGCAACCCTATCTGGTAAAAAACTATCAGACTGCTACAGAAACAGAAGCAAGGGAAAAAGCAAATGCAGGTGGAAGGAGAAATGCGTATCAGGAAACTGAGCCCATGAAGGTTGTGGATGAAAGCCAGCCACTGGAAGTCCCCAGCCCGACTGCAGACCTCCTGGAACCTAAACAAAAGATGCATATAGGCAGCTGGAATGTAAGAACACTAAACCAGACTGGAAAACTAGCACAAACCATCAAGGAAATGCACAGATACAAACTAGACATACTAGGAATACAAGAAGCAAGATGGACAGGACAAGGCAGAAGGAAATTAACAACACAGCACACAGAAGATACAATAATATGGTCAGGTAAAGAAGATCTTCATGAAGGAGGAGTAGCATTGATTATAACAAAAGAAGCATCAAGAGCATTGCTGAAATGGACCCCAATAAATGAGAGATTATTATATGCACGGTTCAACTCAAGATTCACGAAGCTGTCTATTATAGTTTGTTATGCACCAACAGAAGCAGCTGAAGAGGAATTAAAAGAAGATTTTTACAACAGCCTCCAAGCCACAGTAGAAACAATACCCAAGCATGATATGCTACTCATCTTGGGCGACTTCAATGCAAAAGTAGGTGAAGGAAATGAAGATAGAAGAAGAATCATGGGAAGAGAAGGAATCGGAGAAATAAATGAAAATGGAGAAAGACTGTGCAGTTTCTGTGAAGAAAACATGATGACCATCGGAGGGACAATTTTCCAACACAAAAACATCCATAAGGTGACTTGGAGGTCACCAGATAAAACCACAGAAAACCAAATCGATCACATACTAATAAACAACAAGTGGAAACGGTCACTACAAGATGTGCGAGCAAGGAAAGGAGCAGATATAGGAAGTGATCACAACCTTCTGGTAGCAAAAATAAAACTAAAATTAAGGAAAGCCAGAATCGGAGAACACAGAAAGATACATTTTGATACAAGAAAACTGATAGACCAACAAACAAGAAATGAATTCTCAATAATACTTAAGAACCGCTTCAGTGTCCTACAAGACGAAGCAGAAATGTCCATATTAGAGTTCAATAAAACACTACAGGAAACAGCAAAAGAGGTGCTGGGATATCGGAAAAGGAGAAAAGAGGAATGGATAAGTGAGACCACATGGGAAAAGATAGAGCAAAGAAAAGAAATCAAGAAAAAATTACTGAACACCAAATCACAACGGCTTAAAGAACGAGTTTTAAGTAATTATGCACAAAAAGACAAAGAAGTGAAGGAATCATGCCGTCAAGATAAACGTCAGTATTATGACAACTTAGCAGAGACAGCAGAGAAAGCAGCATATACAAATGACATGAAAACCATATATAAAATCACAAAGCAGATGACAGGTAACTTCAATACAAGATGTGAAAGTGCAGTAAGAACACAAAATGGACAACTGGTCAGTGGAGAAAGAGAAAAAATTGAAAGATGGAGGGAACACTTTAACACCCTACTAAACAGAACACAAGCAGCACAAGCAATAGATATACCTGAAGCAAAAGCGGAACTAAACATCAATACAGGACCAATAACAATAAATGAAGTAAAAGAGGCGATAAAGATGCTAAAATCAGACTGGGCACCAGGTGAAGATGAAGTGACTGCTGAGATGTTGAAAGCAGAAGAAACAGAAACACCAAAACAACTTTGCCGGATATTACAACAAATTTGGGATTTAGAAAAAGCCCCAGAGGAGTGGAAAACTGGTCTTATAGTAAAACTACCAAAGAAGGGTGACCTCAGAGATTGCGGGAACTGGAGAGGCATTACCCTACTGCCACTCACTAGTAAAGTATTTTGCAGAATAATCATCAACAGAATTGTACCAACACTTGAGGAAAAACTTCGGAAAGAGCAGGCAGGATTTAGGAAAGGAAGATCATGCATAGACCATATTTGTACTTAGACAAATATTAGAACAGGCAAATGAATGGCATAGCACAACATATGCATTATTCATAGATTTTGAGAAAGCCTTTGACAGTGTTAACAGAGATGCACTGTGGAAAATCCTAAGATGGCATGGCCTCCCCCCTAAAATAGTTAATGTAATCAAAGCCCTATACGAGGGTTCTCAGTGCAAAGTTATCTGTGGAGAACATACCTCCAGCAGCTTTAGGGTACAAACAGGAGTGAAACAGGGATGTGTACTATCACCAACATTATTTATCTTGGCAGTAGACTGGTTAATGAAGGAGGCAACATCAGACAAACGCAGAGGATTACAATGGACCCTTAACACAGTGCTGGAGGACCTTGACTTTGCGGACGACATTTGTCTATTATCAAGCAGTCACAAAGATATGCAAGATAAAATAAACAAGTTAACCAGAATGCAAACAACATAGGACTAAAGATCAACGTAGGAAAGACAAAGTTAATGAAGCAAAATGTGAACAACAGAAATGTACTCAGAGTAGATAACAAGTTAGTGGAGGAGGTCAACGAATTTGTATACCTTGGCAGCAGAGTAGTAGAAAATGGAGACAGCACAGAGGACATCAACAGCAGACTTACTAGAGCAAACCAGGCTTTTGCAATGCTACAGAATATATGGAAATCAAATAAACTAAGCATAAATATGAAAATCAGGATATTTAAGAGTAATGTTCTAAGTGTACTACTCTATGGAAGTGAATGCTGGAAAATCACCAAAACCATAGAAAACAAGTTGAATTCTTTCCAGACTAAATGTTTACGTAGAATTAAAAAAATATTTTGGCCAAACACCATAAGAAATAACATCTTATTGGCAGAAATGCAGATGAAACCACTGACAACAATTATTGAGGAAAGACGCTGGCGATGGTTGGGACATGTGCTCCGAATGACTGACAACTCACTACCAAAAATAGCACTAAGATGGACACCACAGGGGAGCAGAAGTAAGGGTAGACCAAAAGAGACATGGAGAAGAACAACAGAAAGGATGTTGAGCAATAGAGGGCTCACCTGGGCAAGAGCAGAAAAAAAGGCGAAAGACAGGCATTTGTGGAAAACCCTTGCGGAAGCCCCATGTGCCCTGGGCACTTAAGGTTCAGAGAGAAATGTTACGCCGCTTGTTTTAATGGAACAAACAATGTCGAATTTTCGACCATACGCACGCTTGGGACCACTGGATGTGTCGAAAATTCGACCATACAGCACGGAAAGAGTTAATCTGTAGTACAGTAAATGCTAAAAATAAGCATTGTGTAACTTCTCTAAGCTAAATATAGCAGTGAGATACTCTAAGTATCATGGATGTTGACTGGTGGGTTAAGAGATAGGTCACACCTACAAAGTGAAAGGAATCAATTCGGCGGGGGGGGGGGGGGGGTGTGAACTTACTTGTTTGAGCAAACTTTTCTAAAGCAACCAAAGAGTGAAGTATAACAACTGGGTGGTTGCCAGGTTTCTGCGGAAGTAAAATACAACATTATATAAACAAACAAACAAAAAAGTTGACACTGATATATCACAGTTAGTTTTGAGTTTCAATAGTTTTTTTTTTTTTATGGAACATTAACCAACTTTCAACTCCTGTGCATTTCACACTGAAAGTGCTGATTCTTTTTCATGCACTGATAATATAATCATGCATACAAACAGGCATTCTCCAGATTTCCGAGCTAACACAATGTATCGAGTGTCCATGACAGGAAGCCTTGTCCTTCAGGGATTCTCATTACTCTCAGTCCCTCTGCCTTCACTGCCACAATCAGGATGTCTCAGAATTTACAAAGCAATCCTGTTAGAATTATCCTGTCAAAGCCACTATCCTGGAAAAAAGCCTTCAAATGTATCCAGAAAGAGAGCTGCAGAGAGGCATTTAGAAAAAAAAACCTGCCATAAAGGATCGCGTACTCTGGAGAAGCATAATAACCAATGGCAGTCGCTACAGCACCTGATGATGATGATATTTCATTCTTACAGAGTTAAATTAGCTGTTCCTTTCTGTCTACATGGCTAGATGGTTAAAGTGGTTCTCTACCACTACTCTGAACCCCTCCCCTATTAGCCTGCAAATAGGAACCAAATCTGGAGAATACCCTCATCCACGGTCACCTTAAACAGAATCCTGCCTTTGTCAGAACCAGAAAGTGCATCATCCTCACTATGTCACTTGCCCTGTAGTCTGGCTAGTGAAAGTGGTTACCTTTCCCAAAACTGTCCTCACACTCCATGATGCACCTGTGAGTTCCTAAATGTAACATATACCACTGTGTGCAAAAAAAGTCTAAGATAACTTACTTGGAGAGACCAGTCTCAGACTGGATGACCATGTGCGGAAACATCTTTATGATATCTCCCACCAATGCTTCTAAGCCAGTCTCTAATCATTTCAATGGCCTTAATCACAAAGGCAAGTCTGATTTCCAAGTAACTGCCACTAAAAAGTGTCACTGTGATGACAGAAGCTGCCCTAGTGCTCAAGAACTGCTACATACAGGAATATGGAATACTGGAACCACATGGATTGAATAAAAATTCTACTATATTTAACCTTTCCTTTCTTCGCAATCATAATCCCTCCTAATTAAGTTCTTATCTTACCTCAGGCACAACTGATATTCTAGAACCTTCACCATACTTATAGTCCACCATACTATAGTCCACCATACTATAGTCCACCCCAACAGCATACATCTATTCCATCCAGCGTTTTCTTGGCTTGACAAACATTGCATTCTTCTCTCTCATTTTGCATTTTCCCAACCCTCTCTTCACTGCCACAATCAGGATGTCTCAGAATTTACAAAGCAATCCTGTTAGAATTATCCTGTCAAAGCCACTATCCTGGAAAAAAGCCTTCAAATGTATCCAGAAAGAGAGCTGCAGAGAGGCATTTAGAAAAAAAACCCACCATAAAGGATCACGTACTCTGGAGAAGCATAATAACCAATGGCAGTCGCTACAGCACCTGATAATGATGATGATTTCATTCTTACAGAGTTAAATTAGCTGTTCCTTTCTGTCTACATGGCTAGATGGTTAAAGTGGTTCTCTACCACTACTCTAAACCCTTCCCCTATTAGCCTACAAATAGGAACCAAATCTGGAGAATATCCTCATCCACAGTCACTTTAAACAGAATCCTGTCTTTGTCAGAAGCGCATCATCCTCACTATGTCACTTGCCCTGTAGTCTGGCTAGTGAAAGTGGTTACCTTTCCCAAAACTGTCCTCACACTCCATGATGCACTTGTGAGTCCCTAAATGTAACATATACCACTGTGTGCAAAAAAAAGTCTAAGATAACTTACTTGGAGAGACCAGTCTCAGACTGGATGACCATGTGCAGAAACATCTTTATGATATCTCCCAGCAATGCTTCTAAGCCAGTCTCTAATCATTTCAATGGCCTTAATCACAAAGGCAAGTCTGATTTCCAAGTAACTGCCACTAAAAAGTGTCACTGTGATGACAGAAGCTGCCCTAGTGCTCAAGAACTGCTACATACAGGAATATGGAATACTGGAACCACATGGATTGAATAAAAATTCTACTATATTTAACCTTTCCTTTCTTCGCAATCATAATCCCTCCTAATTAAGTTCTTATCTTACCTCAGGCACAACTGATATTCTAGAACCTTCACCATACTTATAGTCCACCATACTATAGTCCACCATACTACAGTCCACCCCAACAGCATACATCTATTCCATCCAGCATTTTCTTGGCTTGACAAACATTGCATTCTTCTCTCTCATTTTGCATTTTCCCAACCCTCTCTTTACTACCAACCAGTCAGACTGGTATCACATCTCACAAGTTTTGAGAAACATTCACACTTTACCACACACACTCTCAGATGCAGCTTCTTACAAGCCATAGCTAAGTGCTCCACTTTTTCCCATTCTCATTTGATGTAGGAAGAAACAGGCCTGATTACAGTCATACTTACAAGACGGTCTACAAAGAACTTCAGCATGTCTGTGGTTAATAATGATACACTGTTTGGACCTGAAACATCCATAGATAAAATCAAACAAGTGTAATCCTGTAACATTATTCACACTAAGTATGATGTCAATTTATGTACTTCAAACTTTCAAAACAATATTTTACAAGAAATTTAATTTCCTTGAATTAGATCAAATGTTGGTGGTAATTAAACTCAAGAGGTTTATTTGTAAACAAGGAAATAACCAAATGCTCGGGCACTGAGAAGATTCAAAAGACAAAGGTGGAAATGGCTGGGCAACATACTATGAATGGGAAAAAACAAGACACCTTATACCAGCTTGATTTGGACACCTCAAGGGAAAAGAAAGAGGGGCAGACCATTAGGAACAAGGAGACACACAGCAGGAACTAAAGGAGGCAAGAAAGACATAGTTCACAGTATCCAGGCTTGCTCAAGACAGGTGGCTGGAGAAACTTTGCTGATGTCTTATGCTGCACTGGGAGCACAGAGGACTGATGTCTTATGCTGCACTTGGAGCACAGAGGACTGATGTCTTATGCTGCACTGGGAGCACAGAGGACTGATGTCTTATGCTTCACTGGGAGAACAGAGGACTGATGCCTTATGCTCCACTGGGAGCACAGAGGACTGATGCCTTATGCTCCACTGGGAGCACAGAGGACTGATGCCTTATGCTCCACTGGGAGCACAGAGGACTGATGCCTTATGCTCCACTGGGAGCACAGAGAACTGATGCCTTATGCTGCACTGGGAGCACAGAGGACTGATGTCTTATGCTTCACTGGGAGCACAGAGAACTGATGTCTTATGCTGCACTGGGAGCACAGAGAACTGATGTCTTATGCTGCACTGGGAGCACAGAGGACTGATGTCTTATGCTGCACTGGGAGCACAGAGAACTGATGTCTTATGGTGCACTGGGAGCACAGAGGACTGATGTCTTATGGTGCACTGGGAGCACAGAGGACTGATGTCTTATGGTGCACTTGAAGCACAGAGGACTGATGTCTTATGGTGCACTGGGAGCACAGAGGACTGATGTCTTATGCTCCACTGGGAGCACAGAGGACTGATGTCTTATGCTCCACTGGGAGCACAGAGGACTGATGATGAGAAGTTTATTTGTGTAATCCCTCCACGACTGCACTGCTATTATAAGATAGGAATTCTTGCTTTTATTGTTACATAAAATGAAAATATATCTGCCAACTTCTCGGCAAGGCAACCTAGAAGCAAATATACGAGGCGTGATCAAAAAGTATCCAGACTGGGCTTATTAAAAAAAAAAAAAACTACAAGAGTTAGTGATTTATATTTTAGTCCCCTTCTGAAGCAGCACACTCAGCCTAGTGCTGTTTCCACTGCTGGAAGCATTTTTTTAAAGTGATCTTCTGATGTGGAGTACAGCTGCCTCATCGCATTCTGTTGTATCTCCTGAGCATCCTAAAACCTTTTTCCTTTCAAATGTTTTTGTTTTTGTTTTTGGGATGAAGTCACAGGGAGTGACATCAGGTGAATATGGTGGCTGCTGGACCTGTGGAATGCGGTACTTAGCAAGAAACTGCTGCACAAGTTGTGATGCATGGCCAGGTGCACTGTCATGGTGGAGTTACCACTCACCATTCTCATGCAACATTGGCTTTTGCAACGAACTGGGTCCCACAAAAACATGACAAAACTTCACAGCAGTATTCCTTGCTGACTGTCTGATGTGATGGAGCATATCCGTGATTCCACTGTCACCAAAATAAAACAGCCAGCATCGTCTCGAAATTGCTGCAGCTCTGTCATGTTTTTTTTTTTTTTGGCTCTGGGGTCTTCCTGTGTAAAGACTGGGCCTTAGTTTCAGGTTCATACCCATAAACCCACAATAAATCACCTGTTAGAATGTTTTTAAAAGGTTTTCATCATTTTCAGCGCATTCAGGCAGGCCAGGAGCAGCCAAAACACAGGCCTGTTTCTGCTCAGCTGTGAGCACTTTGGGCACAAATTTACCTGCGACACGCTTCATGCCCAAATCATCCATAAGAATTGACTGACTGAACCGAAACTAATGTGTAAGTCTTCAGATAACTCATGGATAGCGACCTGGTGATTTTACAGAAGGGATGTGTGGACAGGTTCAATATTTTTTTTTCAGTTTTGCTGGTTGAGGACCTCCCAGGTCATTCATCACTCTCTACACTTTCACTGCTGTTTTTAAAACGTTTATACCACTCATAAACTTCTGTACGACTCATACAATCTCCTCATAGGCTACCTGTAACTTTAAGTATGAGTCTTTGCATGTTTTGCCAAGCTTCTGACAAAATCTGGCGCCAATTCATTGATCCAGTTTTTCCAACATGAGAAATGCAACAAACAGATTCAGATATGTCAGAACAAAGCACTACTGTAAACAAAGCAGACAAGCAATGGAGACGTGACTTATGCTGCATGTCAAGGTCAACCTGTGCCCTATCTGCTTCTGGTTGTGTCAGTCAGTTCCTGAGTTATGTCCTCAGTCTGGGTACTTTTTTGATCACACCTCATATGTTACCTGCCAACTTTTCACCAAGGCAACCTAGAAGTATACATACATTACCTGCCTGAGAACTTCTCAGCTAGGCAACCTAAAAGTATACATACAAGTATATTACCTGCCAACTTCTCAGCAAGGCAACCTAGAAGTATACATACAAGTATATTACCTGCCAACTTCTCAGAAAGGCAACCTAGAAGTATATGTAGAAGTATATTACCTGCCAACTTCTCAGAAAGGCAACCTAGAAGTATATGTAGAAGTATATTACCTGCCAACTTCTCAGAAAGGCAACCTAGAAGTATACATACAAGTATATTACCTGCCAACTTCTCAGAAAGGCAACCTAGAAGTATATGTAGAAGTATATTACCTGCCAACTTCTCAGAAAGGCAACCTAGAAGTATATGTAGAAGTATATTACCTGCCAACTTCTCAGAAAGGCAACCTAGAAGTATACATACAAGTATATTACCTGCCAATTTCTCAGAAAGGCAACCTAGAAGTATATGTAGAAGTATATTACCTGCCAACTTCTCAGCAAGGCAACTTAGAAGTATACATACAAGTATACTACCTGCCAATTTCTCAGCAAGGCAACTTAGAAGTATACATACAAGACATTTTCTCAGCAAGGCAACTTAGAAGTATACATACAAGTATATTACCTGCCAACGTCTCAGCAAGGCAACTTAGAAGTATACATACAAGTATATTACCTGCCAACTTCTCAGAAAGGCAACCTAGAAGTATACATACAAGTATATTACCTGCCAACTTCTCAGCAAGGCAACTTAGTATATTACCTGCCAACTTCTCAGCAAGGCGACCTAGAAGTATACATACAGGTATATTACCTGCCAACTTCTCAGCAAGGCAACCTAGAAGTATACATATGTTCCGCTGCTGGCAAGGCTTGCTGTATGTCTGAGCCACCTCTAGCTCCGAGAGATTTAGATGATTTTTAAGCTCTAGCAAAGCATCCTGCATACACCAGCAAGGTTGCACTAAGTTAGCATTAGTTACATTAAAAGTTCACATTTCCGACAGTGAGTAATGCCAAAGTTTTTGATGCAGCTAAAAGTTAAATCAACATGAGATGAACATATAAATATGATAATTCAAAAGATGATTTCTAATCTTATTAATGCCACACCTGTATTGAATGAACATATTCTATAAAAGAATATCTGTTCTTTTTGTATTTGTTGTTGCTGGATTTATATTAGCCGTATCTTGAAGTCCTCATAACTGAATGTATATAATCTCCTGAGATTTGTGACATGATGATAGCTAAACTAAAAGTTCTAACAAACATTTATGACTTCAGTGAGGCCATTTAACCAAGACAAAGATCTATGACTTCAGTGTGGCTAGATAAATTAGCATACCTAAAGTTCCCATACAGTTCTATGATTTCAGTGATTATATGACTAAACCAAAAACTAATGTGACTGTACAGAACCAGAAGAAGCCTATCATAAACAGATGACATCGGGGTTAGTCTTGTGAGTGAAGAAAAAAAATAAAGCATGGCAGGAAAGAGAAAGAGTACTGCATTCAACAAATTAATGAGCTGAATTTCCAGGTTTCACTCATACTCAATACTTCTCTCTGTTGGTATCCGTTGTGACTGAAAAAATAGTACATTTGCAGTTAGCCTTCTTCCTTCATCATTTGTCTTGCTCCATCATTCTCTCCCTATCTCTCTCTCTATATATAATATATGCCAATGACCTAAGATATACCTAAGAGGACACCACAGGGGAACAGAAATAACGGTAGACCAAAAGAGACATGGAGAACAACAGAGAGGATGTTGAGGATGTTGAGGAACAGAGGCCTCATCTTGGCAAGAGTGGAAAAAAATACAAAGGACAGGCATTTGTGGGAAAACCCTTGCGGAAGCCCCATGTGCCTTGGACACTTAAGGTTGAGAGAGACCTATGATACTGATCTCCCCATTAGTATTGTGCTGCTTCCCTTTCTCTCTCGCTGGCATTTCTGGGCAGGACAATCTCTCCTAAGATTTAAACTAAATTATCTGTTTATAGATCCTCATAACTATACCCATCCTGCTCCCTCATCTACCCTGCTCTCATTCTCTGCAACTGTTTACCTCAGATATATTCTACTACTTACTTACACCTATTTGGAAATCCAACCCAGGCATTTCTCGAATGCAGGGCTCTCTCTCCTTCCTGCTCTGCCATCTTTTCTCTTTGCTCACGAGACCAATCCCGGCACCATCTGTTTCTGTTGGGCTTCATCCACTTCCGTAAGGATATACCAACATTCCAAAAAAAATGATCCAGAACTTACCTTTGTAGGAAGAGGACATTCATCCAAGAGAAGTGCTATAACAGCGGGTCCCAGCGGGTCCTCCATGGGTATGACACTAATCAGTGACTTGACCACATTTAGCCAACCACGGTCACAGTCGGCTATTTTATGCAAAATAAGCATGGCCAGCGGTGGTTCCTGAGCACTGGAACGGTAAACAGACACAATTTAACCAGGCCAAGATCAATCCTATAAACCAGATCTGAAGTTAGCATTAGTTACATTAAAAGTTCACATTTCCGACAGTGAGTAATGCCAAAGTTTTTGATGCAGCTAAAAGTTAAATCAACATGAGATGAACATATAAATATGATAATTCAAAAGATGATTTCTAATCTTATTAATGCCACACCTGTATTGAATGAACATATTCTATAAAAGAATATCTGTTCTTTTTGTATTTGTTGTTGCTGGATTTATATTAGCCGTATCTTGAAGTCCTCATAACTGAATGTATATAATCTCCTGAGATTTGTGACATGATGATAGCTAAACTAAAAGTTCTAACAAACATTTATGACTTCAGTGAGGCCATTTAACCAAGACAAAGATCTATGACTTCAGTGTGGCTAGATAAATTAGCATACCTAAAGCTCCCATACAGTTCTATGATTTCAGTGATTATATGACTAAACCAAAAACTAATGTGACTGTACAGAACCAGAAGAAGCCTATCATAAACAGATGACATCGGGGTTAGTCTTGTGAGTGAAGAAAAAAAATAAAGCATGGCAGGAAAGAGAAAGAGTACTGCATTCAACAAATTAATGAGCTGAATTTCCAGGTTTCACTCATACTCAATACTTCTCTCTGTTGGTATCCGTCGTGACTGAAAAAATAGTACATTTGCAGTTAGCCTTCTTCCTTCATCATTTGTCTTGCTCCATCATTCTCTCCCTATCTCTCTCTCTATATATAATATATGCCAATGACCTAAGATATACCTAAGAGGACACCACAGGGGAACAGAAATAACGGTAGACCAAAAGAGACATGGAGAACAACAGAGAGGATGTTGAGGAACAGAGGCCTCATCTTGGCAAGAGTGGAAAAAAATACAAAGGACAGGCATTTGTGGGAAAACCCTTGCGGAAGCCCCATGTGCCTTGGACACTTAAGGTTGAGAGAGACCTATGATACTGATCTCCCCATTAGTATTGTGCTGCTTCCCTTTCTCTCTCGCTGGCATTTCTGGGCAGGACAATCTCTCCTAAGATTTAAACTAAATTATCTGTTTATAGATCCTCATAACTATACCCATCCTGCTCCCTCATCTACCCTGCTCTCATTCTCTGCAACTGTTTACCTCAGATATATTCTACTACTTACTTACACCTATTTGGAAATCCAACCCAGGCATTTCTCGAATGCAGGGCTCTCTCTCCTTCCTGCTCTGCCATCTTTTCTCTTTGCTCACGAGACCAATCCCGGCACCATCTGTTTCTGTTGGGCTTCATCCACTTCCGTAAGGATATACCAACATTCCAAAAAAAATGATCCAGAACTTACCTTTGTAGGAAGAGGACATTCATCCAAGAGAAGTGCTATAACAGCGGGTCCCAGCGGGTCCTCCATGGGTATGACACTAATCAGTGACTTGACCACATTTAGCCAACCACGGTCACAGTCGGCTATTTTATGCAAAATAAGCATGGCCAGCGGTGGTTCCTGAGCACTGGAACGGTAAACAGACACAATTTTAACCAGGCCAAGATCAATCCTATAAACCAGATCTGAATTTTAACATCCTCAGAAAAAATAAGAAACAAACATTTCATTTGCAGTGGAGAAGAAAAAAAAATCACAAAAATTAAAAGGCCAGGGCAGACACAAGTCTTTACAATCACAGAAATGTGTAACGTCTCACTGCCATATTCAGCATCCTACCTATCATGAATATTGCTCATTAAGTTTTGTTTTGTTTTTTTTTCTGTAAACTATGATCCAGATGAGCTGCAGTAGACTGTGACAACAAGCACACCCCACTCACTTGTCTACAAGGGTTCTGATAACAGACAAGGTCTCCAGCACCAGACAGTCCACATCCTCTTTATCTGAAGCTCTGCCTGTTCTGCCAGAGCCTGAGTGCTGTCTCTAGATAGGACCAACCAAAGAAAGCTTTAAAATATGCAGCAACTTTCACCTCACACACTTATACGCACATACCACATGTTCTTACAAACAACGGTCAATGCATACAAGGAGGTCAATGCAACAAATATCAATACATGAAGACTGAATACAACAATGATCAATGCCTAAAAGGTCTATAAAACAAATATCTATACATCAAAGGTCTATACAATAATCATGTATAAACTAGGGAAAAAAGTAGGAGCAGCATTATTATTTAATGATTACGAAGTGACGTTTCGGCGTGAGCCTTAATCATACAAAAACACACAGGACGAAGAAATAGAGAGAGGAGATAAAGTATAGATTCACATGAATGCTATTTAAAAAATAAATAAATAAAAATTAAAAAATAAAAAAAATAAATAATGAACAGAGCACTTAGCTGTACCTGTAAGAAGATGTGGCTTGTTTGACGCTGTGTGTCAGAAATGAGCATGGTAGGGTGTAGAGACTGTTTAAATGGAGACCTGTGATGTGTGGTAGGTGGGTCGTAACTGTGTGTGGTGGGTGGGGAAACCATGGAGGGGAGAGAGAGTGGTACAATGTTAACCTAGCCAGAAGAAGGTGAAACAGATGATTATAGTTAGGGTAGAGGGGTTGTAATGTGATGCTGTGAGGAGGTTCTGAACTATGTGTAACAAGTGAGAAGGGAGTGGAGCTTAGTGGAGAGGGATTATAATTGTTGAAGAGAAGAATGTAAGGTGTAGCTGAATAGTGAGTTTAACCCATGTGGTTCCAGCATCCCATAATCCTGAATGCAGCGGTTCTCAAGTGCTAGGCGGCTTGTGTCATCTGTGTGACATTGTTTGATGGCTGTTACCAGAAAATCAGATTTGTTTCTATGGTTGGGGCTATTGAAATGAGTCGGGACTGGTTTCAAAGCATGCTGGGTGATACTGTACAGATGTTTCTGCATGCGGTCCCCTAATCTGAGGCCAGTCTCACCAATATACGTTATCTTTCATCTTTTGCATATGATGACATATATCACATTACGGGACTCGCATGTGAATCCCTCATGAAGAGTGAGGATAGTTTTGGGAAAGGTGATCGTTTTCATTTCCCAGACTACAAGGACAGGCATCGCAGCGGGGGAGGTTACATTTTCTGATACCAACATATGTGAAGCTCTGCTTCAAGTGGCTGTGGACGATGATGTCCTTAGGGTTTGGCTCACATTTGTATGCCAACAGGGGTGGATCAGAGAAAATGTCACGAGTGTCGGGGTCGAGCTGAATTATTAGCAGATGACGATAAAGAATTTTCGTAACCATCTGACCATGTGGGTGGAAAGGCAGTACTAACTTAACTCTGTCCGATGAAGCAACAGGCTTTTTTCTAAATGCTTCTTTGCGGCTCACTAGTTGGATACAGTTGAAGGCTTCACGAAGGACATTTTCTGGGTAGTAGCGATGACGGAAAAGTTCTAATAACTTGTTGGACTGATCTATAAAGTCCAAATTATCCTGACATATGCGGCGAAGATGGAGGATTTGGGAGTATGGGATGGAGTTCTTACAGGCTTCAGGATGGGAGGAGGTGTAAAGCAAATAGGTGTGGCTGTCGGAGCCTGTTTGTGCCAACAGAAATTTTAATGTCTAAAAAGTTGACAGACTTGTTCGAAATTTCATAAGTGAATTTTATGTTATTATTAAGTGAATTGGTGAATTCAATAAATTTTTTTAGGTCTTCCTGTGGCATACTGGTGACTCCAATGCCATCATCGATATATCTTTTATAGAATTCTGGAAGTCTGCCAGTGTAGGTTTCCTATAATTTGACTTCCAGAAAGCCCATAAATAGATATGAATAACTAAGACCCATTTTCATTCCACCATGTCTTACAGTTACAGCTAAGTGCTCTATTCATTATTAATTTTTTAATTTTTATTTATTTATTTTTTTAATAGCATTCATGTGAATCTATACTTTATCTCCTCTCTCTATTTCTTCGTCTTGTATGTTTTTGCATGATTAAGGCTCACGCCGAGACATCACAACTTCGTAATTGTTACGTAATAAAGCTGCTCCTACTTTTTCCTAGTTTATACATTTTGATATCGCAGCTTTACTGCAGTGCTTCGTGTATAGTTGTATACTTATACACTAATTATTGTGTGTACAACAAACAGTACATGACAGTCTGTAAAACGAATGAGAATGCATGAAAAATTCAGTTAACATTTACTGTAAGCAGAGTACATTAAGGAAAAAAAATGCAAGTGACTGCAATAATAAAACAAGAAATAAATGAGACACTGGATCTTCTCAGACACACAGATTTGTTGGTGGTGTTGCCCATACTGGGATAATGCCTAAACCGGCTCAACCCAGGGGTAGAAGTCACTAGTGGCAAGGATTCGTCCTCCTGGACAAAAGCTCCATCCTGGTCACAACTAGGAAGGGTAGCGGCCACGACCGCAAAATGCTGAAGTCGGAGACACTGGACCAGGGCAGTCTAGATAGGCAACCACCTCTCACCCGGCGGGGATGTTTGCGTATCCTAACCACGCTGAGGTTTTCCGGTGAGAAAGTCCAACCCTGGAATGGATGGGCAACCACCTCTCACCCGGCGGTGATACACGGGTATCTCAAAACACGTCGAGGTTTTCCGGTGAGAAAGTCCAACTCTGGCCTGGGTGGGCTACCGCCTCTCACCCAGCGGGGATGCACTGATATCCTAAACATGTCGAGGTCTTCCGGTGAGAAAGTCCAACCCTAGACTAAACTGGTGCAATGAAAACCACGGTGTCACGCAATCCCGCTTCCGAGACCCACCAAGAATACAGGCTAAAGCACTGTGATACTCTGAACCCCTTGTGGTCCTCTCGTGGATCTCGTGTGGTCTATTTTAGACCACACAGGGGACCACGGGACCTAACGAGGACCACAGGCGTGAATTCAGTAGGTTCACAGTGCGGTTTTTGGTGGTAGAAGTGAACGACGAAGAAGAAGAAGAAGTTGGTGGGGTTGTATAATGTTTGATGGGAACCATAAAGAAGATGTTCTGTGTAGGTGGTGACATGAAGGCACTGAAGCTCATGTGTCCACTCAGACTGGGTACTGGCTAACTTCAATAACAAAGTGGACCTAAGAGAGATAAGAGCAAGGTCTTGATCACCTCCGCCTTGCTGGCCAGGCTTAATGTGCTACCAGCAGCAATGGCAGGTTGCTAGGAACAGGGTCTTGACCACCTCCTGACATCCTTATCAGCCTCTGACATTCTGTGGTCACAACATTCACAGTTGACGGAAATAATTCCTATCTCTGAATGGCGAAGTGGTTAGTGCACTCGTCTCTTGTGGGGAAGGCTGGGGGTTTGAATCCGGCCGGAGGCACCCCAGTCACCCAGCTGTAGAAATGGGAGTCTTCTGGAGCTGGGTGAAGGAAAGGCAGCCAGGCGTGATACTGGCCATATCACCCTCTAGTGTAGTGACAGGTCAAGGAAAATATGGGCACTAACACCATATCCCTATGTGCCTCTAAGGCATGACAGGATTACCTTTACCTTTACATTTTACTGTTTGTCTGTCTTGTCTCCTTCTTCAGTGTTGAAGAGACAAATGCTGCTAACTGTTGTAAAACAAACAAAACAAAAACAACGGTCAGAACTTCTGCACATGCCCAGCACACACCTATGTTTTCCATACACATGCCTGGAGCCCTGCAATGATCATCTGAACCAACTAACCAGTGTCTTGATCACCTGTGGTTAACTATACCTCACAACTAATCATCTTTCTGGAATGATCATCTTTACATGCCAAAAACATTACCAAAAAAAAAAAAAGAATGAAGAAAATAACATGTAGTAGAAAGATGTATGATAATAATACTTTGAACAAAGTAAACAATGTCTTCTTCTTCTTCTTCTTCATTCACTTCTACCACCAAGACTGCCCTGTGATCCTACTGAATTTACCCCTGTGGTCCTCTATAGGTCCTGCGGTCCCTCGTGTGATCCCGAGGTCCCCGAGAGGAACACAAGAGGTTCAGATATCGCACAGCTTGAGCTTGTATTCTTGGTGGGTCTCAGAAGTGGGATTGCATGACATCGTGGTTTTGTGACACCAGTTTGATCTAGAGTTTGAATTTCTCACCAGAAAACCTCAGCGTGATTAGGATACACATACATCCCCAACGAGTGAGAGGTGGTTGCCCATCTAGACTGCCCTGGTCCAGTGTCTCCGACTTCAGCATTTTTGTGGTCATGGCTGCTACCCTTCCTAGTTGTGACCAGGATGGTGGTTGCACTAGTGACTTCCACACCTGGGTTGAGCCGGTTTATATTATCCCAGTATGGGCGTGTTTGGGACGTGACCGACCTCTAGAGCAGAGGTACCGTGACATGCGTAGCCATCAAGTTTCACCCCTGGTGTAAGCCGGTTTAGGCATATTTCACCAGTGTAGGTGTATTTCGGATGTGGTAGACCTCTAGAGCAGAGGCGCCGTGGTATGGGTAGCTCTTGCCACGATACTACTGGACATACCGATTAAGCTTCACTTTATCTTTTCCATCATCTTTTTACATCGGTGCCACACAGCAACCCTGACTGCTTTTCCGCATTTTCTTCCTTGGCTGGGAGACCTTCACTCCATGCGCTGCAACCGAAGAATCTCGCCAGCAGTGTTAACCTCTGGGTTAAGAAAGTTTAGGCACTTCACCCGAAATGAGTGCACTTAGGACATCGCCGACCCCTAGACTAGAGGTGCCGTGATTTGACTACTGTTTACTTCGCTTATTCCTTTCTCTCACTTTTTCCACAGTGGTGCCGCATGGCAACCCCATTTGCACCTTTCTTCATTGGCCGGGAGGAGCCCCATATATTTTCAGGCGCCAGATATTTGCCTTCGCCCCTTCTCCTGTCAGTTTAAACAGTTCTGCCATGAGAAGGCCAGGAGCTGGACTTGACTGTCAGAGACTATTTGAGACGCATGCCACTGAAGTGGAGAGCGTGTCCTCCAGCAATAACAGTCCTTAGAACCAAACAAACAACTGAACTAAAACATTGTGCCTGCTATACTGAACGGTGATATAAATGGCATAAAATTTTTAAAAAAAACAAAAAAAACAAGTACTGTCAATGATGGTGATGTTAGGGGAGTGTTAATGAGTTTTGATAAAGACCGAATGATGATGATATTGTGGAAATCAAACATTGTTTTCATTTATGATTTGAAGAAAAAACATCACTTGTGACATGGCTCTGGTGTATTAGTAATTGATGGTGGCATGGCTCTGGTAAATTAGTTACAGATGGTGGTATGGCTCTTGTATATTACTTATTGATGTTGGCATGGCTCTGGTATATTACTTATTGATGGTGGCATGGCTCTGGTATATTACTTATTGATGATGGTGATGGTGGCATGGCTGTGGTATATTAGTTACTGATGGTGGCATGGCTCTTGTATATTAGTTACTGGTGGTGGCATGGCTCTGGTATTTTAGTTATTGATGGTGGCATGGTTCTGGTATATTAGTTACTGATGGTGGCATGGCTCTTGTATATTAGTTACTGATGATGGCATGGCTCTGGTATATTAGTTATTGATGGTGGCATGGTTCTGGTATATTAGTTACTGGTGGTGGCATGGCTCTTGTATATTAGTTATTGATGGTGGCATGGCTCTTGTATATTAGTTATTGATGGTGGCATGGCTCTTGTATATTAGTTATTGATGGTGGCATGGTTCCGGTATATTAGTTATTGATGGTGGCATGTTTCTGCTATATTAGTTATTGATGGTGGCATGTTTCTGGTATATCAGTTACTGATGGTGGCATGGCTCTAGTATATTAGTTACTGATAGTGCCATGGTTCTGGTATATTAGTTACTGATGGTGGCATGGTTCTGGTATATTAGTTACTGGTGGTGGCATGGTTCTGGTATATTAGTTACTGGTGGTGGCATGTTTCTGGTATATTAGTTATTGATGGTGGCATGTTTCTGGTATATCAGTTAATGATGGCGGCATGGCTCTGGTATATTAGTTACTGATAGCAGCATGGCTCTGGTATTTTAGTTATTGATGGTGGCATGGTTCTGGTATATTAGTTACTGGTGGTGGCATGGCTCTTGTATATTAGTTATTGATGGTGGCATGGCTCTTGTATATTAGTTATTGATGGTGGCATGGCTCTTGTATATTAGTTATTGATGGTGGCATGGTTCCGGTATATTAGTTATTGATGGTGGCATGTTTCTGCTGTATTAGTTATTGATGGTGGCATGGCTCTTGTATATTAGTTATTGATGGTGGCATGGCTCTTGTATATTAGTTATTGATGGTGGCATGTTTCTGCTGTATTAGTTATTGATGGTGGCATGGCTCTTGTATATTAGTTATTGATGGTGGCATGGCTCTTGTATATTAGTTATTGATGGTGGCATGGTTCCGGTATATTAGTTATTGATGGTGGCATGTTTCTGCTGTATTAGTTATTGATGGTGGCATGTTTCTGGTATATCAGTTACTGATGGTGGCATGGCTCTGGTGTATTAATTACTGATTGTGGCATGGCTCTGTATATTAGTTACTGATGGTGGCATGGTTCTGGTATATTAGTTACTGGTGGTGGTGGCATGGTTCTGGTATATTAGTTACTGGTGGTGGCATGTTTCTGGTATATTAGTTATTGATGGTGGCATGTTTCTGGTATATCAGTTAATGATGGCGGCATGGCTCTGGTATATTAGTTACTGATAGCAGCATGGTTCTAGTATATTAGTTACTGATGGTGGCATGGTTCTGGTATATTAGTTACTGGTGGTGGCATGGTTCTTGTATATTAGTTACTGGTGGTGGCATGGTTCTGGTATATTAGTTACTGATGGTGGCATGGCTCTTGTATATTAGTTATTGATGATGGCATGTTTCTGGTATATTAGTTATTGATGGTGGCATGGCTCTTGTATATTAGTTATTGATGGTGGCTTGGTTCTAGTATATTAGTTGTTGATGGTGGCATGGTTCTGGTATATTAGTTATTGATGGTGGCATAGTTCTGGTATATTAGTTATTGATGGTGGCATAGTTCTGGTATATTAGTTATTGATAGTGCCATGGTTCTTGTATATTAGTTATTGATGGTGGCATGGCTCTGGTATATTAGTTACTGATGGTGGCATGGCTCTGGTATATTAGTTACTGATGTTGGCATGGCTCTGGTATATTAGTTACTGATGGTGGCATGGCTCTGGAGTATTAGTTATTGATGGTGGCATGGCTCTGGTATATTAGTTACTGATGGTGGCATGACTCTGGTATATTGGTTATTGATGGTGGCATGGCTCTGGTGTATTAGTTACTGATGGTGGCATGGCTCTGGTGTATTAGTTACTGATGGTGGCATGGCTCTGGTATATTGGTTACTGATGTTGGCATTGCTCTGGTGTATTAGTTACTGATGGTGGCATGGCTCTGGTGTATTAGTTATTGATGGTGGCATGGCTCTGGTGTATTAATTACTGATTGTGGCATGGCTCTGGTGTATTAGCTACTGATGGTGGCATGGCTCTGGTGTATTAGCTACTGATGGTGGCATGGCTCTGGTGTATCAGTTACTGATGGTGGCATGGTTCTTGTATATTAGCTACTGATGGTGGGATGAAATATCACACAACAGATCCTATGGCTATGAGACTTATAATATCAGCAAGAGCTAGAGTGACAACAGTTTTCACGGCAGAAAATGATAACCTAGCTCTCTGCTGGTCTTCCCAGCTGCAGGTCCTATCTGACAGATGGGGTACAGCTTGCCATAATCGTAGGGTGGTGAAGCCTGATAAGAAGCCAGCCTACTCTAGGTCTTCAAGCCAGATAAAGTAACCTATTCCTAATCTGGCATGGTGCCTGTATTCTAACACCTTCACAGCACTGACCCCTAAGAACAATGCTACTGGAAGATGAAACGACACCAAAGAATCAACAACAAACCTGATGGTTATGTGAGCGATGATGATGGTGATGGCGGTAGTGGTTGTGCTGATTTCTCCTCTCATGCTGCTCAGCTTGTGGCATGGCCGTGCTGCTGTGGTGATTGTGGTCCCGCTGATGGTGGTGGTGGCTGCTGACGTGAGAGCTGCTGTCACTCTCCTCAGCTTGAGTGATTGGAGGATCCTGATTCTTGTCCTTGCATACACACGCCCCCATGACACAACTTCTGCTCACCAGCTCAACTGACAAGTTTCTAATTTAGTTCTCACTGTTGTAATCCACATAACGTCTCTTCTACTTCTAAACAAAAAAAACAACAACAAAAAATTTCTTGCATTACAATTTTTTTTTTTTTTAAAGAAAGAAAGAAAGAAAGAAAGAAAGAAAGAAAGAAAGAAAATTAACACTGGGCGAGTCTAGAGGAGATATCAAACAGAAAAAAAAAAAAAAAACAGAAAAGAAAACAAAGAAACAAGTACTAAACCAGCTGGAAATGAAAAGAGAAATATTGAAAATCTTAAAAACAAGACAGCTAAGATATTTTGAGCATGTCACAAGGCATCATACTGCAGATCTTTCTCGAGGGGAAGAGAACAAAAGGCATCGTACTGCAGATCTTTCTGGAGGGGATGAGAACAAGAGGCATCGTACTGCAGATCTTTCTGGAGGGGAAGAGAACAAGAGGACGACAGTGGCATAGATGGGTGGACAGCATCAAGAGATGGACAGGGACAAGCTTGGCCAAGTGCTCCACGAAGCCAAGAAACAGAGCAGAGTGGAGATTCATTGCAGCGACCTTCGGTGGGGAGATGGCACAAGATGATAACCTTCTTATTCGTACGCACAGTGGCGATGATGTGTGGTACCCTGATTTTTGCAATGGGTACCTCTGACTTCAGCACATTTCCTTGCTAGGGCAGACTGTGGTCTTACTCGGACTGCCATGAAGACAGTGGTGTAGGCTGGCCTGGCCAAAACTTTGTTTTCCAGCCTCTGGTGGCTGTACTTAAGCCCCTTCTCCATGTCAGATCAAGCGTGCAATGCTGGCTGGCCAGATGGGTTTGAGATAGTTCCACAGAGGCACTCTGACTCTGGGATGAGGAATCCGATGAGTGCTTCAACAATATCCATTCTCCGCCACCTATAGTCTGCTGGCTCTGTTTTGTTTACTGATAGCCATTGTTGTAAAGACTCATAGGCTAGTCACGTCCTGGATTCATTGGTTTCACACCAGACTTTCCTCATCACTGCCAGCAATCTCCATGTCCCCATCCGTCCACCAACCTGACATTACATTTTACAAAAATAACAATTACAATTAGTGTTGACTGCTACAAGAATCTGGGCTACAGACGTAGGTCAGAGTTTTTAAGCAAACAGATCTATGTTCCCTGTCTCACAAAGACTTTTTAAGATAAGCATGTTCTTAACACAGTTGTTCCTAGGGGGAAATGATGATAATGACAGCAAGTCCAGTCAGGTCCATCATTTCCTTGAAATGGAAGACAAAGAGCTTTGACTGCCAGGTACAAGGTCAATAAAGAAAATATATCTCAAGTTCTCAACATCAATCCATGATATGTATATCAGTCAGTCAGTCAGTCATTTGCATGTCCCTTGCAGAACTTTGCTTCTCTAACAGCTCTTCTGTAGCTCTCTCGGTTGTAAGCAAGATGGCCTGCTGCTGATGCATCCATCTGCAGATCATCAACGATGTCTTGCAGCCATCTTCACCTTGGTCTTTCTCTCTCTTTCTTTTTCCATTATATACCCTTCCTTCTTCTCTAAATTATCATGACATTTAATGTGTCCAAAATATTTAAGTTTTCTCTCTTTAATCTTCTTTACTAGCCAGCCTTCTTCAATATTAAGTTCTTGTGGTATGGATATATTTGTTCTTTTTGTGTCCATGATATTTGAAGAACTCTTCTGTAGCATTTCTTCTTCTTCTTCTTCGTTCGCTTCTACCACCAAAACCGCACTGTGATCCTACTGAATTTACGCCTGTGGTCCTCATTAGGTCTGGTGGTCTCCTGTGTGGTCCCCGAAAGGACCACACGAGATCCACGAGAGGGCCACAAGGGTTTCAGAGTATCACAGGGCTTTAGCCTGTATTCTTGGTGGGTCTCGGAAGCGGGATTGCGTGACACCGTGGTTTTCATTGCACCAGTTTAGTCTAGGTTGGACTTTCTCACCGGAAGACCTCGACGTGTTTAGGATATCAGTGTATCTCCGCCGGGTGAGAGGCGGTAGCCCACCCAGGCCAGAGTTGGACCTTCTCACCGGAAAACCTCGACGTGTTTTGAGATACCCGTGTATCACCGCCGGGTGAGAGGTGGTTGCCCATCCATTCCAGAGTTGGACTTCCTCACCGGAAAACCTCAGCGTGATTAGGATACGCTAACATCCCCGCCGGGTGAGAGGTGGTTGCCTATCTAGACTGCCCTGGTCCAGTGTCTCTGACTTCAGCATTTTGTGGTCGTGGCTGCTACCCTTCCTAGTTGTGACCAGGATGGAGCTTTTGTCCAGGAGGACGAATCCTCGCCACTAGTGAATTCCACCCCTGGGTTGAGCCGGTTTAGGCATATTATCCCAGTATGGGCGTGTTTGGGACGTGACCGACCTCTAGAGCAGAGGTACTGTGACATGCATAGCCTTCAAGATTCACCCCTGGTGTGAGCCGGTTTAGGCAAAATTCACCAGTATGAGTGTATATCAGGCGTGACCGACCTCTAGAGCGGAGGTGGTATGACATGTCTAGCCATCAAGTTCCACCCCTGGTGTGTGCCGGCTTAGGCATATTTCACTAGTGTAGGTGTATTTCGGACGTGGCCGACCTCTAGAGCAGAGGTGCCGTGATATGTATAGCTCTCGTAGCGATACTACTGGACATACCGATTAAACTTCACTTTATCCTTTCCACCACCTTTTCCCATCGGCACCACACAGCAACCTTTATTTCTTTTCCGCATTTCTTCCTTGACCGGGAGGAGCTTCACTCCAGGTGCGGAATTTGAAGAGTCTCGCCAGCAGTGTCTTAACCTCTGGGACAAGCCGGTTCATGCATTTCACCCTATATGACTGCACTCAGGACATGGCCGACCTCCAGACCAGAGGTGCCGTGATTTGACTATTTGCTTCGCTTTATCCATTCTACCACCTTTTCTGCAGTGATGCTGCGCGGCAACCTCATTTGCACCTTTCTTCATTGGGCGGGAGGAGCACCGCTCCACGCACGGCAGCTGAAAAATCTCACCAACAGCGGTAGATGAGCTACCAAACGTGCCACTCATCTACCCTAAGTATCTGGTTTTCAGGCGCCAGATATTCGCCTTTGCCCCTTCTCCTGTCAGTTTAAACAGTTCTGCCATGGGAAGGCCAGGAGCTGGACTTGACTGCCAGAGGCTGTTTGAGACGCATTTACAGTCCTTAGAACCTTCTGTAGCATTTAATTCAAAGGCTTTTATGTGTTTCTCAGCTGTTTTGTTAAGTGTCCAGGTCTCACAGGCATATTTTCCTGTATGCCCTTAAAAATCTTATTTTTGTAGTTCTATCTGTTCCTATACACAGCTTCTTTAGTTGTTTTACTTTATATATGTCAACAATCAGAAGAACTTGTGTCAGAGGTGTCATAATTTGTCTTCATGCCATTACAAAATGCACTACTTTCTGTCATACTAGTTCATTATGAACAATGTATCATAATGATATTACTGACTTCTCCTGGTGTATCCTCTAACAAGTCTCTCTTTGATATCCTGTATACAAATCCCGACCATTACATTTAAATCCTGCGAATACATGAGAGACCATACGACCATCTTTCAACTTTCCCGTTTACAAACGCCTTAACGCGAAACTTGATTGTATTAATATTCTGCCTTGATGACACAGAGCTACTATCTTACTATAACATTTACTATGAATCGACTGTTAAATGTTCCCCTTGAAACTATAATAAGAATTCATTTTCATGAGAAAGACTGGCATTTGTCGTTTGTTTACCTTCCTGATGCAGTCAGCGATCCTACACATCATACCATGCTACGATTCACGGAAACTCCAAGTACATAAAAGATATCCGGTTTATTCTGCCGACACAAACTGTCGCTGTGAGACGAAGCTGTGAAATCAGTTGAAACAGAAAGAAAGAAAACTGCAACAACACAAACACGGTCCAGCAGAAGTTGCAGCAGACATGAAGGCTGCCATCTTGAATTTTGAGTGGTAAATTTTTCTCGCATGCTTTATAAATTCTACTACAAACTGTGGGCTTCGCAATAAAACCAGTTTTATTTAACATGACAATAACAAAATAATAGTATTGATAAGTATTTTCAACAAAAGCAAATTATCGGCATAGCAACGGAAGCATTGAGAGTGTAGAACAGAAAAAAACAACATGGTGGAAATGTATAAACTAGGGTGAAAAAAAGTTGGAACAGCTTTATTGCTTGTTAAGTAACAAAGCTGTTCCTACTTTTTTCCTAGTTTATACATTTTGGTATCACAGCTTTGCTGCAGTGGATCCGTGTATTGTTATATACTCATACACTAATTATTGTGTGTTACTAAACGTTTGGTCACGTGATGAGAAGAAACAGTCAGAGAATCCCAAAACAAGCTATCAAGTGGAACACAACAGGCCGAAGAAAAAGAGGCAAACCACGCGAAACTCTAAAGAGGCAATTCGCCCGGTATGAGTGCACACAGGACGTGACCGACTTCCAGAGCAGAGGTGCTATGAATCCTGTACTCGAGACTACTGATTACTTCACTTAATCCTTTCTTTCACCTTTTCCACAGTGGCACTGCGCGGCAACCCCATTTGCACCTTTCTTCACTGGCCGGAAGGAGCCCCACTCCAGGCACGGCAGCTGAACCTTAGTTTCCACAGCAGACCTTTTTTGTCCATACTTTATCAAAGACTTTCTTCAGTTCTATCTGCCCTGCCAGTACAAGGTTTTTGTCTTGGAATGCATCCTCAGTGTCTTGAGAGAGACAGGTCACTTGATCTTCTGTACTTTAGTACTGCCTAAATCCTGCTTGTTGTGAAACAAAAAGGTTTTCTCTTTCTAGGTACCATTTTAGCCTCAGATCAATGATGCATTCCATCATTTTGCATAGGCAGCTAGTGAGACTGATTGGGCTGTAGCTGGAAGCTGTATCACTGTTTTTCCCTGGCTTTAGCAGTGGTACCATGCTTGCTTCCTTCTAGATTTGAAGTAACTTACCTGTGCTCCAGCACATATTGAAAATATCCAACAGCTTTCCCATTGCTGCCATTCCCAGGTTCTTGATCATTTCATTGGACACTCCATCTGGTCCTGGTGATTCCCTTGGTTTAAGTTTACTGACTGCTAGGTCTAACTCGCTGTGTGTGATTGATGCATCCATGACCTCCACTTTTCTGACTTGTTCCTCTTCTTTCTGTGGGCCAGTGCGCACTGTATGCTCTTTCTCTGGATGGATATCAATGTTGCAGTCTTGGGCAAATATGCGAGCAAAGTGATCTGCTACCTGCTTACCTGTAAGAGTTTTCCTATCTTCTATTAGTGTAATCTTTGTACTTCTTCCAGTACTCTCATCATTTAACTGTTAGATGAGTTTCCACAGTTTTCTTCCATCCTTTTCAAAGTTTAGGGACTCTGTTTTCTCTCTCTAACTTTCCTGTCTGGCTTGCAGTTTGGCTCTCTGAAATTTGGCCTTAGCACGTTGGTAATTATTGTGGTGTTCTTGGCATGGTCTATTTTCTGCTTGCTCTCGAGCTGTTTCCACGTCATTATGGAGTTTTCCCAGCTCACTAGACCAGTATGGTTTATAGTCCCTACGAGCTCCTCTGGGAATGGTTTCACGGGCAGCCTGAAGGATACAAGCATTGAATTCCTTCACTATGCTGTTAATTTCCATACCTTCTATTGACAGCTGTCCCACCAGGATACCTGTACGATGTCTGTACATTGTCCAGTTTACTTTTTATAGTTCCATCTGTGGAGAGTGCTACTGTGAGTTCATTTTCTATTGTCAGGAAGACTGGTCGATGGTCACTACCTCCAAGTTGTTTTCCACCTTTGCGTGTAATGTTCCACTTCAGGTCTGGAGAGTGAAATGCCAGATCTGGTGTTGAGGTTGTATGCCAAGCCCTTGAGTAAAATGTTGGGGGATCCATTGGCTGGTTGATCAGGAGAAATCCATTATCATCCTGCCAGCTCTCAACATCCTCCCCTCTCTTGTCTATGTGGTCATAGCCCCAGCTCTGGGAATGGTTGTTAAAATCACCACAGACCATCAGTCTCTCTTTGTGTGGGATTGTTTCCAGAGCAAGTGGGCGGTCATTAGGACAGTAATAGTTAAGGAGGTGGAAGTCCGTATTACTGGTTTTTAGATGGATCATCTGGTATTCGGCTCCTTCCATGTACATTCCCACCTGACATGCGCTGATGTTATTCTTAACAAGTGTGAGTATTCCTCCTTTTCTTCTGTCCTGTCGGTCTGATCTGAAACACTGGTAGCCTCTGATTTTAAAGACAGCATCTTTGATTAGGTGTGTCTCCTGTATGCAGCATATACTTACCTGCTCTGCAAAGAGTATGTTCTCTAGCTCCACCTTTTTACTATAGCCATTTCTATCACTGCTGACACACTCAGTATTCCATTGCATTATTTAAAGTTCCTGCTTTTTGGCAGTTTTCTGCTGTTGTATTTTTTGGCCAGTAGCTCTACTCTCATGTCTCCTGGCTCCACAAGACGAACTGAGAGGACCTCTAGTAGCATTGGGTGGACCCTTTCGAGGCAGGGGGCCCTGCACTGTGTCTGCCTGGTTAGTTTTCACAGGGCAAGCACCATGTTTGAAAACTGAAGATAGAGACATTTCATTGGCGATAATGCATGGTACCCTGATTTTTGCGATGCCCTTTTTTTGGCTGCTGCAGGCGAGATTCTTCAGCTGCCGTGCGTGGGGTGAAACTCCTCCCGGCCAATGAAGAAAAATGTGATTAAGGTGTCGCGCAACACCATCATTGAAAGTTGAAGGAAAGGATTAAGTGACCAGTAGTCTCGAGATCAGGACTACTCAAATCACGGCACCTCTGCTCTAGAGGCTGGCCACATCCTATATACACCAATACTGAGGCAAATTGCTTAAACCGGCTTAACCCAGGGGTTAAACTAAGACATTGCTGGCGAGATTCTTCGGCTGCCCAGATTTTCCTCATCCCCACCGACGATCTCCATATCCCCATCCATCCACCACCTGACAATACATATTACAAAAATAACACTTACAATTAGTGTTAATTGCTACAGGTTTCTGGGCTACAGAAGTAGGCCAGAGCTTTTAAGCAAACAGATCTATGTTCTCTGTCTCACAAAGACTATGTGTGTTCTTAACACAGTTGTTCTCAGGGGAGCTGGTTAATTAATAAAGCTGCTCCTACTTTTTTCCTAGCTTTTGGCAGAAGAATGTGGAGTAGTGAATTAGTTAGTGCCCTCAGCTCTGTAATGCAAGTCGATGGTTTGATCCAAGGCTAATAGGCTCTGGTCAATCCATTTATAGAAATGACCCCCGCCTCTGTCTGGAGCTAAAGAAGGAAATCTGGCCCTTAAAGTGCCCAAGTGTAGAGGAGAATATTAGCACAATTGTCTTCCAAGTATCCCAGAGACAGTGAGCGCGGTTACCTTACTAACATATGAAGTAGAATTGTTTGTGTGCGCTCTGAGATATGCACCACATACTTGAATGTCCAATACTGGAAGATTTACAACAGCAATACCTACCTGAACACCCAGTCATTGAAAACACATTATAAACAAGCTCAGTACAATTAAAGATGATCTGCAGATATTTTACCATTGCTTCAAGCGGCAAACTCAAATGGCTGCTGGATCGGAGAAAGAAAGAAAACGCTCATAATTCATAGTAAAGTCCTGGGGCAGCCTGATCTGGCCACTGTTCTAGGAAATCTGCCAGTAACCACTCATCTTAGGTTACCCCCCCCCCCCCCTCTTCCCCAGCTGACACTGAGAAACCAGTTTATGTTGTTATTTATCATAATTGTTGTTATTTATGATAATTGCGGTTATTATACTTCATTTATGCATGCGAAAGCTGGAAAACAACTAAAGAAATAGACAAGAAATTAGACTCTTTTGAAAACAAGTGTCTAAGGAAAATACTCGGCATCAAGTGGAATGAATTCAAGAACAACGCAGAGATAAGACAGATGACTGAATAACAACCAGTCTCATAGGTGATCAGGAAAAGGAGATGGACATATGTTGGTCACTTGATGAGAAGAAATGATCAGAGAATCCCAAAACAAGCTATCAAGTGGAACACAACAGGCCAAAGAAAAAGAGGCAGACCGCGTGAAACTCTAAAGAGGACATTGTTAAGAGAGGCCAAATTAACAGGCATAAAATCCTTTGACGAGGTTGAAAGACTCGCCGAAGACAGGAAAAAATTGGCGAACTACTTTGCGAGCCCTATGTGATGTTTAACGGCACGGGAAGGATATAAGATATTATAATTCTGTAAAGATTTCTCCAAAACTGCATCTTTGCTGCTTTGAATTTATCTTCTGCTTTTAAATGTCAAAGTTTCTCATCCATATAATAATTTTGGCTCTTTATTGCAGTGTAATAGTGTTCTCACTTTTAGGGACATCCTCTTATTTGTTAGTATCTTCTTATTTATTAGTATCTTCTCATTTGTTAGTATTTTCTTATTTGTTAGTATCTTCTTATTTGTTGGTATCCTTTTATTTGTTAGTATCTTCTTATTTGTTAGTATCCTCTTATTTCTTAGTATCATCATATTTGTTGGTATCCTCTTATTTGTCAGTACCATCTTAATCTGTTAGTATACTCTTATTTATTAATATCATCTTATTTATTATATTCTTATTGGTATCCTCTTATTTGTTGTTATTCTCTTATTTGTTAGCATTATCTTTACCTTATAAAAAGCTGACTTTTCTCTCTCTTGTTCCCAGTTTGATTTCAGTTGTGCACTTGCCCTCATCTGTTTTGATGTAAGTGAATTCACATGTCTCAGTGTCCCCACATCTGACAAGATCTTGTGCTGTGCTATATTTACTCCTTTTTTCATATTGTCATTATTTCTTTGTTCATATTACCATTGTTTCTGTCTTGTTGGTGTTTAGCTATAAGGCTTTTATATTGCTCTGTCTAATGATGTTGTTAGTTTCTGATATTCTTGTTCGTCAGTCTCCCTGGAAACGTAAGCTGCTGTTCCTTGCAGCTGATGCTGCGGGTATGGTGAGAGCATTGTGTTGGATTGGGAGCGGGTCATGGCAGCTATTTTGTCAGTCCTTGGGTGCAACTAAAAAGCTGAGAGTATGCAATACTTCTTTAGCAGATTTCACTGTCAGGGGACTATGGCTGTCCCTGTCCCATTAGCTGTGTTAGGCCTGTCACTGGGGGTACCAGTGGGAGAGGTCTTGGTCAGATATGTTTCACCAACCATGACGCCAGCATGTCAGCTATGGTTCGCCAACCCTGACGCCAGCATGTCAGCTATGGTTCGCCAACCCTGACGCCAGCATGTCAGCTATGGTTCACCAACCCTGACGCCAGCATGTCAGCTATGGTTCGCCAACCCTGACGCCAGCATGTCAGCTATGTTTCACCAACCCTGACGCCAGCATGTCAGCTATGTTTCACCAACCTGACGCCAGCATGTCAGCTATGGTTCGCCAACCCTGACGCCAGCATGCCAGCTATGGTTCGCCAACCCTGACGCCAGCATGTCAGCTATGGTTCGCCAACCCTGACGCCAGCATGTCAGCTATGGTTCGCCAACCCTGACGCCAGCATGTCAGCTATGGTTCGCCAACCCTGACGCCAGCATGTCAGCTATGTTTCACCAACCCTGACGCCAGCATGTCAGCTATGTTTCACCAACTCTGACGCCAGCATGTCAGCTATGTTTCACCAACCCTGACGCCAGCATGTCAGCTATGGTTCACCAACGCTGATGTCAGCTATGGGTTGCTGATTGCCTGAATGGTCTGCATCCCCCCCCCCCCTCTTTTTTCCTTTTCTGCTATTAGTCCCAGAAGGCTGACCAAGAGGCATAGAAAAAAAAAACATTTGAAATGATAAGAAACAAAACAGCAAGGATCGCTCGAGACAAAGCAGCATTGACCACCCATGCTACCTGGCATAGCGTGTACTGAACAAGTATAAAGATTAAGGCAAGTGGTGTGAATTAACTTGAAGAAAATTCACACTGTTTCACTTCTTTTCATCATTCAGAACATCTGTTGTTAAAGTATGAGGGATTTGTAAGTGTGAGTCCGTCATTATATTATTTGTTAAAGTATGAGAGATTTGTAAATGTGAGTCCGTCATTATATTATTTGTTAAAGTAGAGAGATTTGTAAATGTGAGTTTGTCATTATATTATTTGTTAAAGTATGAGAGATTTGTAAATGTGAGTTTGTCATTATATTATTTGTTAAAGTATGAGAGATTTGTAAATGTGAGTCTGTCATTATATTATTTGTTAAAGTATGAGAGATTTGTAAATGTGAGTCTGTCATTATATTATTTGTTAAAGTATGATGGATTTGTAAATGTGAGTCTGTCATTATATTATTTGTTAATTAAAGTATGATGGATTTGTAAATGTGAGTCCGTCATTATATTGTTTCTTCTTTTAATGATCCAAAGTGACTAGCTGAGCAACTATATTTGCACTTTGTACTGAAACATATCTTCCACAACCATTTCACTCCAGAATCTCTCTACATAAACACCATGCTCATCTCAGCTTCTGTACAAAGTTTTCACTATCAGCCCACGACAAACAAAATTTGTGCAGAATGCCCCAAAAGCCTTTTATTTTTCATTCAAAGCACTTTGGAAGAAATATAGTGATAAAGTAAGTCAGCCATTTGCATATCTCTTGCAGAACTTTGCCTCCATAACAGTTCTCTGTAGCTCTCTCGGTTGTAAGCAAGATGGCCTGCTGCTGATGCATCCATTTGCAGATCATCAACGATGTCTTGCAGCCATCTTCACCTTGGTCTTTCTCTCTCTTTCTTTTTCCATTATATACCCTTCCTTCTTCTCTAAATTATCATGACATTTAATGTGTCCAAAATATTTAAGTCTTCTCTGTTTAATCCTCTTTCCTAGCCAGCCTTCTTCAATATTAAGCTCTTGTAGTATGGATATATTTGTTCTTTTTTGTGCCCACGGTATTTGGAGAACTCTTCTGTAGTATTTACATTCAAAGGCATTTATGTGTCTCCCAGGTGTTTTGTTAAGTGTCCAGTTCTCACAGGCGCATGTTGCGACGGGAAAGATGCATCCCCTTAAAAATCTTATTTTTGTGGTTCTGTCTACTCCTCTCCACAGCTTCTTTAGTTGTTTTACTTTCTGAAGAGAGATAGACGTCCTCCTTTTAATTTCCCTCATTGTATCTCCATTATTAATTAGTAATGATCCAAGATATTCAAAACTCTCCACTTCTTCCAATTTTTCCTCATTGATACATATTTCAGCTGCCTTGTTTGTTTTGTCAGTTGTCATCAATTTAGTTTTCTTTGCATTAATTAAGATAGAGGTTTTGCTCTTCACTGTTCTTACGGACTGACATAATTAGTTTTTCAATTCCATTTTGTGTTGTGGATAGTAATACTGTGTCATCAGCATATCTAATCTCTGGTATTTCATAACCTCCAGTTTTTATGACATCGTAATATTCTTTGTCTACATCTTCTCTAACATTCAAATGATAAAGGACTAATATTATATACCAGAATGACTGTCCGCTGATGTTGGATAAAACTGAAGATGACACGGGGGAGGGAGGCGATTGCTTTAGAAAGCTAGGTGGCCATGGCAACAGGGGAGACAAAAATAATAACAGCAGTAAGTCTTTCAATGCTATAATCTGATCATCTTCTCGTGAATCACCAGACAGAACAAGATAGGACGTTTGAAATCTGATACGATTCAAGTAGGCTGAATATTATTAAGACATTCTTAACTGTCTTGCTGAGGGCTTTGTTTATCTGTACAGTTGGAAACTGGTCTTTCTGAAGGCTTTATTTATCTGTACAGTTGGAAATTGGTTTTCTGATGGCTTTGTTTGTACAGTTGGAAATTGGTTTTCTGAGGGCTTTGTTTATCTGTACAGTTGGAAATTGGTTTTCTGAGGGCTTTATTTATCTGTACAGTTGGAAATTGGTTTTCTGAAGGCTTTATTTATCTGTACAGTTGGAAATTGGTTTTCTGATGGCTTTGTTTGTACAGTTGGAAATTGGTTTTCTGAGGGCTTTATTTATCTGTACAGTTGGAAACTGGTTTTCTGATGGCTTTGTTTATCTGTACAGTTGGAAATTGGTTTTCTGAGGGCTTTGTTTATCTGTACAGTTGGAAATTGGTTTTCTGAGGGCTTTGTTTATCTGTACAGTTGGAAACTGGTTTTCTGATGGCTTTGTTTATCTGTACAGTTGGAAATTGGTTTTCTGAGGGCTTTGTTTATCTGTACAGTTGGAAATTGGTTTTCTGAGGGCTTTGTTTATCTGTACAGTTGGAAACTGGTTTTCTGATGGCTTTGTTTATCTGTACAGTTGGAAATTGGTTTTCTGAGGGCTTTGTTTATCTGTAAAATTGGTTTTCTGAGGGCTTTATTTATCTGTACAGTTGGAAACTGGTTTTCTGATGGCTTTGTTTATCTGTACAGTTGGAAATTGGTTTTCTGAGGGCTTTGTTTATCCGTACAGCTGGAGGCTGGTCTTTCTGAGGGCTTTGTTTATCTGTACAGCTGGAGGCTGGTCTTTCTGAGGGCTTTGTTTACAGCTGGAGACTGACTGGATTTACATCAAGGAATCTTCTAAAGTGGTCATAGATTTGCACACAACCAAATTTACCATGAGGTTCATGAACATGTTCAGTGCAGTCAGATTGAGGCTCATGATTATGAACATGTTATGACTATTTAGAAGAAAAGTAGAAGCTTTCTTAATGAACAAGCACACAGATGTGAGGTTTTAGTTTACTCCTAAATCTTACAGAAACATACAGGGCAAAGAAATAGGGAAAAAATGGTAAATGGGAATGGAAAAAAAAAAAAGGGAGCACTTGGCTGTGACTTGCAAGAAGCTGTATTCAGGTGCGTGGTGAAGTACTGTGAATGTTTAAATGAGGACATGTGAGGTGATAAGTTGGTAGTAAAAAGGGGGTGAGGAAAGCAGAAAGGAGAGAGAGGGAGGGATACAATGGTTGCCAATGTGAAAAAAGGTTCGCTGAAACAGACAAATGTGGCTAAGGGTTTGTAATATATTGAAGCAAAGGTTCTGGACTATAAGTTGAGGGTTTGTAATATAGTGAAGCAAAGGTTCTGGACTATAAGTTGAGGGTTTGTAATATATAAAAGCAAAGGTTCTGGACTATAAGTTGAGGGTTTGTAATATAGTGAAGCAAAGGTTCTGGAAAATGAGTTGCAAGTGAGAAAAGTAGTAAATTTAGTAGGAAGGGAATATGTTTGTGGAGAAAAAAGGCCAACTATAGCAATATAATATGCTCAACACAAAGTCAGGATATAATGACATGCTCACACACATACAAAAATAACTGGAGTCATTTATTGAAACATTTATTACCATTCAAAGACAGTACCACATATTTATGCTTATAATAAAAGTACTGAAAAAAAAAGACAGCACTGAATTACATATTCTTGTACAAATACATCATTCATATACAAGTCTTGTTCAGTGCAAAAACACCAGTGGAATATTCTAAGCACATTCCTTCATGTGATGGCCTTTGTACAGAAATTATTCACAAAAACCAAACAGGCACGTACTTAAACCACAGACAGACGTTCTATCACCCCTGTCAAATCAACTTACTCCACATTTATTGACAAAAATTTTGGAGCCATTCTGGATCAAAGTTGAAGAATCAAATTTATAAATAAAAGCAAATCACAAACTCAAACGTTCTGATGAGGCCCTGTTATCTTTACGTTTCTCGACTTTTCTGGAGATCATGACAGTTTTTGTACACTACTATTTACAAGAGCATCATCGCCCGAGTTTCCACATAATAAACAAGACTGGAGAAACTTACAAACATTCACGTCATGCTATAACTCACGACAATTATCATTTGCAAAATATGAAAACATTCAAACTGAATACAAGACCAACTCAAATACATGGAAAAACATCACACCACTCTTGAACATGTGATGAACATGGACGGCTGAACCACTCAAAAACAAGACAAAAGCAGTCCTGATCACATTAGCCTCATATGCTAGCACAAACGTAGGGGGAAGTAAAGCTGACACACAGCCTGTTCTATAAATCATATCCAAGCTTAATTCACCTCTCACACCATGATCAGACTACAAAGCTAACTACTGCTACACACAGTGTTTCCCAAGAGTTTCCCCCATGTAAGAACATGCAACGTAACAGGTCACTGCTGGATATCAGATGCATGTCCATACCAACTTCAACCACATCATTCGACCCACTCCCATCTAACTGAATTTTATGCAAAGTTGTGCTTTAATACCATGTTACGTTTGTGACAGAGTGACATGTCAAACAGCTCTATGCTATCTGATGCCGAGACATCTGAAAATTTAACTGAAGCTTATGGAGATGTCACTCTATCGAGAAATATGGTCTTTAGTTGGCACAAAGCTTTCAAAGAGGACTGAGAAAATGTTGAAGATGAACCTCGTTCTAGAAGGTCAATCTTCTCAAGAGATGATCACAATGTGCGAGCTGTGATGGCAAAAGACCACCGAGTGAATATCACGACGATTTCAGAAGATGCAGGACTGGATATAAATGCAGTAGAAACATCAAGCACATGCAAAGGCTCCAGTGAGTATGAAGGGACATTACATATGACTGGATGTTGTATCACAATAACGCCTGGTCATACTGTGCTTTCAATTTCAGAGTTTTTGGTGAAGAAAAACATCCCTACACTTCCACAACCTCCCTACAACCCAGATCTAGCTCCTTGCAATTTCCACCTCTTCCCAGAGTTTAAATCTAAGTTGAAGGGTCATCATTTAGGGACTGTGGAAAACATCTTTAAAAAACTGTAGCAATGAACTAAGTATATCTATGGCTTCCAGTACTGCTATGATCAGTGGAGAAAAAACATTGAAAATACTGTGTAACTTCTCAAAGGTTGTACTTTGAAGGAGATAACTTGTAATTTCAAGTATTATATAAATACAAAATCAGTACATACACTTACTTTTTGGATACAGTGGTACAAGGTTTCTCCATATCATGTTGCCTGTACTTTATTACACTACAACAGCTCTAGAAAAACATGCTAGCAACAAACCAACCTTCTAAACAGATAAATACAACTATTAAGCCTAGCATTTCTCTACTTGGAACAAGGGAGAGAATAAAAATTGTAAGCCCAGGGAACAAATCTGTCAAAATTTGTTACTGAACTGTTCAAACATGAGCTTACAAGATAATGTTTGAGACTGGAGAAAACTGTTCTTATAAAGTTGCATATCCTGCCCTTAATAAGTGCTACACAATCTCACATATACAAACAACAGACAGCAACTCCACAGTATTAAACAATCTTACTTTATATCTTCCTACATGGACAGAAAAATCCAAATCTGTTGTAGAGAAATGTTTTAAATGTAGTTTATTTTACACAACTGCTTTCCTCCATCATCATCATCATCATCAGGGTACAAGAACAAATGAGTTCATGTCTCTACCCTTTACTATTCATTTTTATCCTTAACCATATATGACTGCTTTTAAAAGTCAAAATTTAAGAAACAAAACAAAAAGAAAGAAAAACAAAACAAACCAGGTCATGTACACAAGTGGAAATTAACTGTAAACCATAAAATCATACCCTGGAGGTTTAGTGGGTGGGGTGGACGTGGGGAGGAAGTGTCCACACAACAGCATATCAGAATAGTGAAAATGGAGTCATAGAAGTGGAGCTAGAGTGGACAAAGCTTCTCAGGTATGAGACCTGGAATCTGAAGCGGTCAAGAGTTAGAAAGAGAGCTGTGACTTATAAACAAATGGAAGACAAGAGCATGTACAAGTATGTTGTGCACAAAAGGATTCATTTTTAAAATCTATCAGCAAGCAAATCCTTTAAGCTGTCTTCTCATGCAAATATTCTGGCTCTGGCCCGTTACCACAAGCATTCATTTCCAGCCTTTTCAAATTTGGATAACATGTTCATTGTAAATAATATACCTGCAAGGCGAGGCACATCAAGGTGTCCACTGTACACATGGCTGCCAGTACATGAAGCGAAACAATAAAATTAGTAAAGAAAAAAAAACAGCGCCATGAATACAGAAAGTACGCCAGAGTACACTACGAGCGTACGTGTGAACATGACAAGTGAAGGAGAAGATTTTGTGATCAGTGTGTGAATAAAGTGAGTCTAGAGAATATAACAACCTGCCATATTTACATGTAAATATGGCAGGTCTCTTAATCTGTGAATATAGTGAAAGTGAAGATGGTAACAACAGCCCCTAACTCTACTGACTTCTTTGACTGTTCTGACAGATCAACTACATGATGGTGTTCTACACAATCTTTCCTTCAGCTATGTTAGGTCATTACCTCCCAGGGGCATGTCAGAGTGTCACCACGACACAAATGACCCAGACAAGTTTCTTTTCGTTTACACTGGATGCTACTTCTGAAGGTTTGGATACTTTATCTGCATGCAAGAACAAACATGGCAAACCATACAGTTAAGGTGTATCACAGCACAAGGTGAACTGACATGTAGAGGAACTAACTAGTTTATACCAGCCGCTGCTGTTCATTTAGAGGAGCAGATGAAAGAAAACTATGAGGGGCGCTCACGGAGTAATGCATCACATCCATTTTTTTTTTCTTTCAGATAATGAAGATAGAAGCATGAAATTTTGCACACTTTAAATATGGCATGTGCCGACTGTGTGAACCAAATTGTACTGCAACCGGCCAATGAATATGGCTGTCTTGACCGCTGAAATGTAGCTTGTTAGCAACTTGCAGTATAAGCAGCAAATTGTGATAGAATTTCTCATTGCAGAGAAGGAAACTGTTGTGAACATTCACAACGTCTATGTGGTGTGTATGGAAGTTTTGCAGTCAACAGGAGTACATTTAGTTGCTGGGTTCAGAGAATCAAAGAATCAATAAGTGGAGATAAGGAGTTCCACGATCGGCTGCGCTGTGGATGTCCTGCCACAGCCACCAAGGCAGAAATGCTGAAATGTGCTGAGGGCATTATTCTTACCGATAGGCATATCACTACGCAACAACTGGCCTTAAAGCTGTCAATCAGCAATGGTAGTGCAAATGCAGTTATAAAAGCTCTCGGATTTTCTAAGGTTTGTGCAAGATGGATTCCTCAAAGTCTCAAAAATGACTATCGATTGCAAAGGAAAGCAATTTCTTCTGAAATGTTTGAGCGTTTAAAAGACAGTCAATGGAGTGGCATCATCCGCAATCACCACGAAGAAAGAAATTCAAGACAGCTCCTTCAGCTGGAAAGGTCATGACCATTGTCTTTTGGGACACCAAAGGTGTGATTTTTTTTGGATGTTATGCCACGAGGAGAGACAATCAGTTCACAAGCTTACATTAAGACACTGAAAAAAACTTGACGTTTTCACAGAGTTCTGCTGCATAAGAATCCAACAGACCTGCATCTCCTTCACGACAATGCGCGCCCTCACACAAGTCTGGCAACACGGGAGCAATCACCAAATTGGGTTGGACTATACTACCCCATCTACCCTATAGTCCCAATTTGGTACCCTCTGATTTCCATCTGTTTGATCCACTTAATGATGCGCTCCGAGGGGTAAGATCTGAAGATGATGGAGTGATTCATGCAGCGAAGAAATGGCTACATGATCAAGATAAAATGTGGTACGGGCTAGGAATATATGGACTTGTTTTGCGCTGGCGTAAAGCTGTACAAGTTGATGGGGATTATGTTGAATAATACCGATGTTTATATGACATATCCACGTATACTGTATATAAATTTCATGCTTTTTTAATAAACAGCTCTTGAGAAAAAAACGATGTGGTGCATTACTTTCTGAACGCCCCTCGTAATACCGGACGGCGGAGATCAAGACAGATATGGGGTGGTAGTGATGGAAACAGAATTGTGGCCTATGCTGGTATCAAGCTTTAGCTGCAGCTGTTCCACCTGGGCATACAGATGGCCAGTCTATCTTGTGGTAGATAAGTAGTATTAGACTGGAGGGACAAAAGCAGAAGTATACTATGACAAAGTTCTTAGAATTATCAAGGAAATGATATACTGTGTCAAGTTAGTTTTTGAAGACTCATTTCAAGACAAATATGTGAAACACAAAATTATTAAAAGAATCTTCCAGTGTGACCAGAGCACGCCTTCATGCCGTTATGTTTTCTGTTAACAAGGATTCTTGCCAGTGTGACAGGTACATATACCTGTGCTGAGATCATCTCTGATTGGTCAACAACAACACAAGGACAGCAGAGAAAAGCAGAAACATAGGAGAATGAACCAGACAGGAAAATGTGCTGGTGTCAGGACAGTTTAGCTAAAAGCTACAAGATCTGGTGTGAAGAATGTACAAACATTATTGTGAAGTTATTCCAGGATAAAACAGACACAGACTATCTATAGTGGATGTTGTGCTGACGCATCTGGGCTACTACACATATACATTTGGTCTACTATACATTTGAAAATCATAGGCTTTAAAACTTTCTAATCTTACTTTCATACTTTATGCCATTTGTTTTTTTTTTCTTATTTTCCTCACTGCATCATTTTGTAAACCTGAACCATACACCTCTATCTACCTTTATTACTAGAACCAGTCGTCATCTCTTTCATCTCTTACAAGAGATGCCACATTGGACAATTCATGTTTATTCAAGACAACAATTAGATGTGCGAAGCACACACGCCCAGATGGAACTGTAAGGACATCTATGCCAGCAATATAAAGATCAATGCACAATTATGGCTGTGCTTCAAGAAGATAATGCAAGCAGAAAGGAATGTATTGTTCTGTGTAGATCTTCACGCCTTGAGCAAGAAGAGTGACAGGCCGCTGGAAACATGGAGAGCAACAATACTCTGCACAAAAAAAGCTGTCAGATATAATAATGAAAGTGGACCTCCTCTGAAAGATGGCAGAACAACCAGCATGTGAATGAAGACAGTTTTCACTGACTTGGCTTTGTCATCATCAACCTTCACAGCAAAATGCCTCTGACATATCTCCAGACAAAGAACAACAGAAGGGATGTTAACCAATAGAGGGCTCACCTGGGAAAGAGCAGAAAAAAAAAAAGGCAAAGGGCAGGCATTTGTGGAAAACCCTTGCGGAAGCCCCATGTGCCTTGAGCACTTAAGGTTCAAAGAGAGAGAGAGATATCTCCAAACACCACTATGCTAGTTAGAATGGGTACAAAGAACAAATTGAACAGAGGCACAAGTTACATCCAACAACGCCAGTTATCATACATGCAGAAGCACATTTCAGCAACAATCTCCATGGCAAAATGACAAGCCTGGAAGCCTGAGGAAGATGAGAACACTCAGTCCCACTATGCTAGCAGACTGGATAAATAAGAGTTAATACCATGAAAGAACAAGTAATAGAACACTCAGTCCCACTATGTTAGCAGACTGGATAAATAAGAGTTAATACCATGAAAGAACAAGTAATAGAACACTCAGCCCCCACTGTGGTAGCACACTGGATGGTAAAGAAGAGTAAATGGCATGGAAGAACAAGTAATAGAACACTCAGTCCCACTATGTTAGCAGACTGGATAAAGAAGAGTTAATACCATGAAAGAACAAGTAATAGAACACTCAGCCCCACTATGCTAGCAGACTGGATAAATAAGAGTTAATACCATGGAAGAACAAGTAATAGAACACTCAGCCCCACTATGTTAGCAGACTGGATAAAGAAGAGTTAATACCATGAAAGAACAAGTAATAGAACACTCAGCCCCACTATGTTAGCAGACTGGATAAATAAGAGTTAATACCATGAAAGAACAAGTAATAGAACACTCAGTCCCACTATGCTAGCAGACTGGATAAAGAAGAGTTAATACCATGAAAGAACAAGTAATAGAACACTCAGTCCCACTATGCTAGCAGACTGGATAAAGAAGAGTTAATACCATGGAAGAACAAGTAATAGAACACTCAGCCCCACTATGCTAGCAGACTGGATAAAGAAGAGTTAATACCATGGAAGAACAAGTAATAGAACACTCAGCCCCACTATGCTAGCAGACTGGATGGTAAAGAAGAGTTAATACCATGAAAGAACAAGTAATAGAACACTCAGCCCCCACTGTGGTAGCACACTGGATGGTAAAGAAGAGTAAATGGCATGGAAGAACAAGTAATAAAGACAATCTCTGCTATCACTGAATCTAGCTGATGAAAGTACTCATCAAACAGATGTGAACCAAAAAATTACATACTTATATGTGTAACACATGAAGATTTTTCTTCTACAGAAGAATGACCTCAGCTGTGTTCTCTTTAGGGAAATATAAAAGAGAGGGAGATTATGAAAATCTGTTTTCAATAGTGAAGCTTATCAAGTACTGCAGCAGAAGTTGTCTCACAAACTCCTCTACTTCACCTTCTGACACTGGCAACTACATAAACTGAGCTGGATATTCCTGATCCGGTTAATGTGGCTTCAAATGTGCTGCTTCACTTACTGAGCTGGACATTCCTGATCTGGTTAATGTGGCCTCAACTGTGCTGCTTCACTTACTGAGCTGGACATTCCTGATCTGGTTAATGTGGCCTCAACTGTGCTGCTTCACTTACTGAGCTGGACATTCCTGATCTGGTTAATGTGGCCTCAATTGTGCTGCTTCACTTACTGCGCTGGACATTCCTGATCTGGTTAATGTGGCCTCAACTGTGCTGCTTCACTTACTGAGCTGGACATTCCTGATCTGGTTAATGTGGCCTCAAATGTGCTGCTTCACTTACTGAGCTGGACATTCCTGATCCGGTTAATGTGGCCTCAACTGTGCTGCTTCACTTACTGAGCTGGACATTCCTGATCTGGTTAATGTGGCCTCAACTGTGCTGCTTCACTTACTGAGCTGGACATTCCTGATCTGGTTAATGAGGCAAACTGAGCTCAGCTGTCAGACTGAACTAGTCATTAAGTATACTACTGTAAACCAAAGCTTGCTGGACTTCCGTGTCATGATAGTTCGGGTGAAGTTTAACTTTAACTACAATTTATTTATTTCTCAATTACCAGGCTGTGCAATTATATAAATTCCTTTCCTTCAAAACATACAAAAACATAAAAGATGTGGTAAAAGCTAATAAAGAACCATCAATTCGCCTTCATAATTGTCACCATTGTATCATTTTTACGCAATGTGGCAAAAATTGATTTAGATGCAGCCCTCCACTTGTCCTATGGGTACAAGTTGGGCCCCTGGGCCCTGTCAAGCTGGACACCCCTGATGTAGATCATGGACAGCAATGACCATCAAACAATAAAATGGCTAACAAATGCTAAGATCAAAACACCAGCGGTGGCGATATTTGTACAGATGGATCGGTGGTTCATGGCAAGAGATGTGCCTGCACCATCATATTCAAACCAAACAGCAGAACAGTCAAAGAAACCAGTGGTGCTTATACTGCAACAACATGAGGTCTCATAATGGAAACTAAGCTCTAAGCTCTAAGCTGGCTAAAGAATGTTACATAAGAAACAGTGAAATAGCATGAAGAGGCTTGCTGTGCTATACTCCACCTGTTTGTACACTCTACTTCTTTTCTGTGTATTGTTCCAAGTAATAAGAAAGCTAACTCACAGTACTCGGCAGAATTTTACAAAGCAAAGAAATCATTATCTATAGCAGCGGTTCCCAAACTGTTTGACACTGTGGACCCTTGGACACACATCTCCACTCACCCTTGTATTAATGTAAAGAAAAACCTCTACATACTTTCAGTGTTCTATATAATCTAGACTTGTTCTGTGGACCCCCAGCTGACCCTTCTCATATCATAGTTTGGGAAGCGCTGAGCCATATCTTGAAATATAAAAATGAACATCCATATCTTTACCAAAGAATAACTTCCTCTCCTCACTAAAATTATGCATGCAGAAACTGTCAAACTGGAATGAGTTTGAAGACATGGTTCTGTGAGAGCTGTGACTCAGATCATGTGAGATACCAGCACATGAAAGGCAACTAGGATGATTTTAGTCTTTTAGGAGCTCTGTCTATCTCTGACAGTTCCTCCGATGGTTTTAGTCTTTTAGGAGCTCTGTCTGGCAGTTCCTCTGCTGATTTTCTCTTTTCTCCTGGTGTTGATTTACTGTGTGGATCTGTAACACCACTACCAGGCTCTTGTGTGCTTTCACCCTCTTCTTTAACACCATCTTCAGCCTCTTTCAAACTTTTACCACTACTATCCTCCTTGGCTACTTCTGGCTCTGATTTGTCTGATATTGCTCCATTTTCACGGACCCTACCAATTTTGCAGGCGGGTCCAATTCTTGGTCTCTTCCCTCGATTTGTCTGAGATGGTGGCCGAATTTTTTTGACAGACGCATCTCCGTCTTCATCAGAAATCTCAACTGGCACTTCAGATTCTTTAAATGGGCATGGTCTTTTAGTCCAGCGTTCTATGGTGTTTTTGCTGAGTTTGCTGACTTTGACGGAGAACTTCTTGAGGTGATTGTCTCGTAGATGTTTCACGTAGTAAGCTGGGTGAAACCCAACCTCTCCGCACATACTACAATCACGAGTGCCACTAGGCGAGGACAGGCACGTATGTTTCAAAAGAGAAGCTTTGTCAATGACCACCATTCCACATTTCATACACGTATGATGCATGCGCATGCAGTGACGTGTGAGGTCAACATTACGCCCAAAATTTAGATTACACAGCACACAAACACTGCCCTTCACCAAAGTATTGTTTGTCTGCCTTTTTTGATTTGCGGCTGGCTTCTGGAGCTGCGGTTGAACTGAGGCTGTTGGGTTCGACTTTAAAGTGCCAGTTACAGGATCAACGTGTCCGTGAACCTTCAGTATGTGCCGCTCACAATCCTGGCGTGACTCGAAATGGCCTCCGCAAAACATGCACATGAGAGCGCTGATGTAATGCTGCAGTTCACGGCTGTGAACAACTCGCATGTGAAGTAATAAATTGAGTACATGATGGCCGCAGGAAATGCACTTGCCCACCACGCCCCGCGTCTGATTCTCCTCTTTGTGTGTGTCGATATGTTTGCGCAGGCCCTGCGCGGTCCAAAAACGAACATAACATGTGGCACAGTACAATGGGGCTTGATTTCGCTCAAACAAGTTAAAAGGCAGATCTATCCGATGAGCATAGAAGAAATGTATGCGAAGGGCCTTCCTATCTTTAACGTAACCTCCACAGATTTCACAAACTTCAAAGCCGCCAGCTGCAGCATTACCTGGTCTAGAAGAAGGAAGTGCCACAGAGTTCTTGGTGTCATTCACCACGTTGGGAACCGCTGGTCGAGGCCCTTTGGCTTGTGAAGCCGCATTGTAACGTACTGCCTGCTGATGTCCTGAAACTTTAGGAGAAAACGGCACACAAGCAGCAGCAGGGACATTATATCGTGGAAGAGACGCTCCAGGTGCACGCTTCTGTAGAGACTGCTGCTGCTTCCTTGCAGCAACTGCCGCAGCATTCTTCTGGGCCGCCAACGCCTGCACCTCCGCCTGCTGTCTTCTAGCTTCAGCCAAAGCCGCCTGCTGCTGTGCATGCTTCTGTTGCAAAAGTTTCAAGCTCTTAGATATAACAGGCTTGTAGAAGATGTTCTCTAGACACAGGTTGATTTCAGCTCCAGACAGGCAGCTAGGATGCAGGTTAAACAATGGCCGGAACTGTTTAGCACATCGCTGCTTGTGGACAGTCAGCTTCTGCTCCTGGTTATTCTCATATGGGCACAGATCACACTCATAAAAGGCTTTCTTGTCATGAAGCTTGGGCTGTACAGCATGCTCTGCTTCCATGTGAAACTTAAAGGCCACTATCTGTCTGGTTGAAAACAAACAATAGGAACATCTCAAGAGTTTGTTATCTTCATGTGGATATTGCTTGTGAAGGTACATCACATTGTTAGACTCGGTCTGGAAGTTGCACATCTTACATCGCAGTTTCAACTTCAGCTTCAGATGACCAATTGTGGCAAAAAGATCTTTTTCAATTTCCTTGAGCTTTTCAAGATCTTCCTTCTCTTTAACTCCGAGTTTATCATCACCATTCTTCTTGCACTGAATTTTTACCAGGTCGTGGTACACCGACTCTTTGATCAAATCAGAACCGATATCAAAAAGAAACTTTGCCAGAGGGCCAAGCTCTGAGGCTGGGTTGGGCTTGAAGTACTTGGGACGGGTGTTGATTCTGTTCTGTATCTCCCAGCGGATGAGCTCAATCTGATCTAAACTTGACTTTGGCTTTGGAGGGGCTACAGAAGGAACAAACACTGATGGACTCTGAGATCCCTGCCCTTGGATGCCGCTATGGAAAGCAAAGCCAGATGGGAGTGCAGGCATGCCGTGAGACGGGTACCCTGTTGGCAAGCCATGTAGCGTTGCCGGAGACAGAGATATGGGATGGTTGTTCATGGCTGTAGCTGCAGGTAACTTACTGTTTGCTGATGCGTAGCTGTGGCTTACGCCTGAAACTGAACTAGGTAACCCAGCTGCTGCAACAAGCCCTGAAGTTTGTGAAGTCTGAAATGAATGTTTTGAAGTGATTTCTTTGGCATTAGCACTTGGATCTGGGCGGCCAATTTTCTTCTTCTTCTTTTTAGTCTTATTTATCTGCACATTTTTATCTGAATCTTTCACCACTGCAAGACATGCTACACCCTCTTCTGTCCCTTCTTTACTCTTCTCACTATCTGAAGCCTTGGCCTTCTTTGAAGCTTTCACGTTGTTTTCATCTTCGGAATCTCCTCCAATCTCTGAAGGCTGGACATCAAGTTTCTGATCAGCTGTAACGGATTCATTACCTGGACTCACATGTCTGTCACTCACTGTATCAGAATCAACACAGGTACTATCTGTATTCTTGCTGTGTTCTACATCCTTGACTCTCACTCCCCTCTTATTGCTGCTCTTCTCCTTGCTATCTGGTAAGGCACCATCAGTACTCTCTCTCATATCACAGTCATGCTTTGAGGCCTCTGTCCCCAAGTTCTCACAAGATGTATGAGAGTTTCTCAGTGTTTCTTTGCTACATTCACTTTCACCGTGGACTCTGCTCAAGCTAGAAGAACTCTCAGGAAAATCTTTCTGTGGGAATGATTTGGATGCTTTTTTTGCTGCAATATTTTGAATAACACTTTCAAACCTATCACTTCTCTCTGATTTGCTTGAAATGGAAGCCATGCCATGATTGAAATGTCTCTCTGCCACATGTTTGTCTTCAGTGCCACAGGAGTCATGTATGCCTTCCTTCTCTACCACTCCATTGCAGGCCAGGCCATTCTCTGGAACATTCACTGACAACTTCACTTCAGATTTTTCTGGTGAAGATTCTTCTCCACAACTTCCATTACTGAGGCACTTGGCTTTGTGAAACACATCATTCACACCAACATCTTCATTTGCTCTCTGCGAGTCCATCTGAAATGAGAAATCATGTAGGAAAAGATCATTACAACCTGTGATGCTGTTTACTATAGGCTATACTACAATTTAATATTACCAGAGATACTGTTTATTACAGGCTATATTACAATTTAATATTACCAGAGATACTGTTTATTACAGGCTATATTACAATTTAATATTGCCTGAGATACTGTTTATTATAGGCTACACTACAATTTAATATTACCAGAGATACTGTTTATTACAGGCTATATTACAATTTAATATTGCCAGAGATACTGTTTATTACAGGCTATATTACAATTTAATATTACCAGAGATACTGTTTATTACAGGCTATATTACAATTTAATATTACCAGAGATACTGTTTATTACAGGCTATATTACAATTTAATATTACCAGAGATACTGTTTATTACAGGCTATATTACAATTTAATATTGCCTGAGATACTGTTTATTATAGGCTATACTACAATTTAATATTACCAGAGATACTGTTTATTACAGGCTATATTACAATTTAATATTACCATAGATACTGTTTATTACAGGCTATATTACAATTTAATATTACCAGAGATACTGTTTATTACAGGCTATATTACAATTTAATATTACCAGAGATACTGTTTATTACAGGCTATATTACAATTTAATATTGCCTGAGATACTGTTTATTATAGGCTATACAACAATTTAATATTACCCGAGATTATAGGCTATACTACAATTTAAAACTACCAGAGATCTTCATTTGCTTCTACCATTAAAATCACCCTGTGATCCTACTGAATTTACTTCTGTGGTTCTTGCGATAGTCTCATTTAGGACGGAGGCTCAGAGCATCATGGAGCTTGGGCCTATATTCTCAGTGGGTCACAGAAGCTGCATTGCGTGACACTGGTTTTCGTTGCACCAGTTTAGTCTACAGTTGGACTTCCTCATCGGAAAACCTTGTCATGGTTTGAATATAAGTATATCCCTGCCAGGTGAAAAGTGGTTGCCCATCCAGCCTAGAGCTGGACTTCCTCACTGGAAACCTTGACATGTTTTGGATATCAGTATATCCCTGTCGGGTGAGAGGTGGCTGCCTATCTAGGCTGCACTGGTCCAGTGTCTCCGACTTCAGCATTTCGTGGTCGTGGCCACTACCCTTTTGTCGAGGGCAAATTCTCACCACTAGCAAGTTTCACCCCTGAGTTAAGCCGGTTTAGGCGTATTATCCCAGTATGGGTGTATATAGGACGTGACCGGCCTCAACAGAGGAGGCACTGTGATATGACTAGCCATCAAGTTTCACCCCCTGGGTTAAGTTGGTTTAGGCATATTGCCCCAGTATGAGTGTATATAGGACGTGGCTGGCCTCTAGAGCAGAGGTGCCGGGTATGAGTAGACCTCACCACGAGGCTACTGGCCATATCGATTAAACTTCACTTAATCCATTCCATCACCTTTTTTCAGTGGTGCAGTGCGGCAAACTTAATTGCATTTTTCTTCACTGGCTGGGAGGAATTCCATCCCATGCACAGCAGCTGAAGAATCTCGCCAGCAGCGTCTTAGTTTAGTACCTGGGTTAAGCCAGTTTAGGCATTTTGCCTCAGTGTTTGTGTATATAGGACATGGCTGGCCTCTAGAGCAGAGGTGCCGTGACATGAGTAGCCCTGACCGCAAGACTACTGACCATACCGATTAAACTTCACTTAATCCTTTCCATCACCTTTTCCACAGCAGCACCGCACGGCAACCATAATCACATTTTTTTTCATTGGCTGGGAGGAGTTTCTCCTCACACACGGCAGCTGAGGAATCTCACCAGCAACGGTACCAGAGATTATAGGTTATACTACCGCTGCTGGCGAGATTCTTCAGCTGCCATGAGTGGAGTGAAACTCCTTGGGGACCACAGGCGGACAGGACTACAGGAGTAAATTCAGTAGGATCACAAGGCAGTCTTGGTTGTAGAAGCTAACAAAGAAGATAGGTCATACTACAATTTATTATTACCAGAAATACTCTTTATTACAGGCTATACTAAAATTTAATATTACCCAAGCTACTGTTTATTACACCCGTTACAATTTAATATTACCCGAGCTATTGTTTATTACAGGCCATACTGAAATTTAATATTACCTGAGATACTGTTTATTACAGGTTATACTACAATTTAATATTACTCGAGATACTGTTTACTTACTTCTTCGTTCGTTTCAAACATGAAGACTGCCCTGTGATCCAACTGAATTTACTCCTGTGGTCCTTGATAGGTCCCATGGTCCCTCATGTGGTCCTCAATCCATGAGAGGACCACCAGAGGTTCATAGTATCGCTGGGCTTGAGCCTGTATTCTTGGTGGGTCTCAGATGCGGGATTATATGACACCGTGGTTTTCATTGCACCAGTTTAATCTAGAGTTGGACTTTCTCACCGGAAAACCTCTGCGTATTTTGGATATCGGTATATTCCCGATAGGTGAGAGGTGGTAGTCCATCCAGGCTAGAGTTGGACTTTCTCACCGGAAAACCCTGACATGTTTTGAGATACCCGTGTATCACCGCCAGGTGAGAGGTGGTTGCCCATCCAGTCCAGCATTGGACTTTCTCACCGGAAAACCTCAGCGTGATTAGGATACGCAAACATCCCCACCGGGTGAGAGGTGGTTGCCTATCTAGACTGCACTGGTCCAGTGTCTCCGACTTCATCGTTTTGTGGTCGTGGCTGCTACCCTTCCTAGTTGTGGCCAGGATGGAGCTTTTGTCCAGGAGGATGAATCCTCGCCACTAGTGACTTCCACCCCTGGGTTGAGCCGGTTTAGGCATATTATCCCAGTATGGGTGTGTTTAGGACGTGACCGACCACGTGAGCAGAGGTACTGTGACATGCGTAGCCATCAAGTTTCACCCCTAGTGTAAGGCAGTTTAGGCATATTTCACCAGTATGGGCGTATTTCAGACGCGGCTGGCCTCTAGAGCATAGGTGCCACGGTATGAGTAGCTCTCGCCGCGATACTACTGGACGTACTATTAAGCTTCACTTTATCCTTTCCATCACCTTTTCACATCGGCACCACACAGCAACCCTAATTGCTTTTCCGCATTTTCTTCCTTGGCCGGGAGGAGCTTCACTCCATGCATGGCATCCGAAGAATCTCGCAAGCAGTGTCTTAACCCCTGGCATTTCGCCCGATATGAGTGCACTTAGGACATGGCCGACCTTCAGACCAGAGGTGCTGTAATTTGACTAGTTTACTTCGCTTATTCCTTTATTTCACCTTTTCCACAGTGGTGCCGCATGGCAACCCCATCTGCACCTTTCTTCACTGGCCAGGAGGACCCCCACTCCACGCATTGCAGCTGAAGAATATATCGAGGGACCTATCGAGGACCACAGGCATAAATTCAGTAGGATCACAGGGCAGTCTTGGTGGTAGAAGTAAACGAAGATCTACCTGAAACGTCTGGTTTTCAGGTGCCAGATATTCGCCTCCGCCCCTTCTCCTGTCAGTTTAAACAGTTCTGCCACAAGAAGGCCAGGAGCTGGACTTGACTGTCAGAAGCTATTTGAGACACACACCATTGGAGTGGAGAGCATATCCTCCACCCCACCTCCAGCAATAACAGTCCTTAGAACCTGTTTACTTACAATTTAACATTACCTGAAATTCTGTTTAATATAGGTTATACTACAATTTAACATTACCCGAGATACTGTTTATTATAGGCTATACTACAATTTGTGTAGTAGGATATATATACTATCTCCTCTGCTTTTTGGAATTGCAACAGACTTCATAATGAAAAAATGCTGCACATATAACATAGGCATTGATTGGATACATGGGACCCAACTAGAAGATCTTGATTTTGCTGATGACATAACTCTTATCAGTAACAATGTGAATTCCATGCAAGAAAAAAGATATCCTGTCTTCACTGGCTAGCAAAATAGGACTTGAAATTAACAAGGACAAAACAAAAATAACGAAATTTCCCCTTACTCAAAATAGAAAAATACACGTAGAAGGGACAGCTGCTGAAAAAGTCAATAGATTTGCATACCTTGACAGCTACATAGACCAGGATGGTGACATCTGAAAGGAAGTTAGAATTAGAATTGCAAATCCAGCATCGATCTTCAAGAAGCTTGGGAACATATGGCATTCAAAGCTTATAAGCACAAAAACCAAGTTAAGACTATTCAATTCAAATGTGATATCCACCCTCATTTATGCATGCGAAAGCTGGAAAACAACTAAAGAAATAGATAATAAATTAGACTATAGAAAACAAATGCCTAACGAAAATATTCAGCATCAAGTGAAACGAATTCAATGCAGAGATAAGATGGATGAGCGAATAACAACCAGTCTCATGGGTGATCAGGAAAAGGAGACTGACATATGTTTGTTACGTGATGAGAAGAAACGATCAGAGAATCCCAAAACAAGCTATCAAGTGGAATACAACAGGCCGAAGAGAAAGAGGCAGACCACGGGAAACTCTAAGAGGACACTGGTAAGAGAGGCCAAATTAACTGGCATAAAATCCCTTGATGAGGCTGAAAAGCTCACCGAAAACAGGAAAAATTAAAAGCTCACAGAAAACAGGAAAAATTAGCAAACTACCTTGCGAGCCCTATGTGACATTTAACAACACTACAATTTAATATTACCCAAGACACTATTTACTACAGATTATACTACAATTTAATATTACTCAAGGTACTCTGTTTACTATAAGTTATACTACAATTTAACATTACCTGAGATCAATGTTCCCTCTAAGGGTTTGTGGTCTGTATGCAAAATGTTCAGCTCATGTGCAAAAAAATGTGCGTGCAATTGTGTGTAGTAATTATATATATATATATACACACACACACACACACAGTGAAGGCCTGTACACTTAATAACAGGATAAACCTGTTGTACTTTTCAGTTACTAGTATATAGTTAACTGCAATGATGATTTCTTTGTTTACTTATTCAGTGACAGTAGCTGTTTATTTACACAGTTGTTTATCCTATCATATTGGACTGACTATGGGTTCACTGAAACATAATCCCACTGTATATGGAGAAGCAAGTAGATGACCCCAGTTTACCAGGCAACACAAGATTAAATCAGGGTGACAGCATGACAGACCTAATATCCAGATCCCACACTTTGCTGTCTGGCCATCTAATTATGGGTTAGAGCAGAGCTACTTTCACTTTTAAAGGTGACATTCAAATTAAAACCTCTAGCCCCCAAATGTATGCCACCGGTTACAGAGTCTTTGTCAGTACAAGTTTGAACACTACAAAAAACACAGTTTCACACAATTCTGCACGTTTCCACAGTGATAGTAAATCTACTGCTATTTTTTTTAAAAAAACAAAACACGACAGCTCTAATGTTGGTGGCCACGATGATGAACAAAGTTACCAAGATCAATTTGCGTATCTGAGCAGCCCAATGGACATTCTCCTTTCCCACGAAATTGGATGCAGTAGAAATTAATCTGCCCATTTATTTTAATTACCCTCTATTCTCTGTGTGTCCACTTGCCTCGTCACGATTCTGCTAAAGTACTACCAAAACTACACAATAAAAGGCCAGTAGAAACATCTGATCTGAAAGTCATTTCTCAACAAGAATGAAATAGGAAAAACATGTACCATCATTGTATTTCTCTTGATCACAATCACAGCACAGAGTAACATCTAGAAACTGGAAAATAAAAGTAGCAGTTTCATTTTTCTTTTTGCATGGCTCCAAAAATTTTGTGCATGGTGTGGTTTTTTTATGTGTGCAAAACAGTCCCTGAAATACTGTTTACTATAGGTTATACTAAAATGTAACATTACCCAAGATACTGTTTATTACAGGTTATACTACAATTTAACATTACCTGATCTACTGTTTTATACAGGTTATACTACAATTTAACTCTTTCTGTGCCAGAGGAAGAAACGCGGACGTTCAGTTGGTGCCGGGATAAAAGCGCGGGTCCTGATCTGTATAGGGGGTATAGTTGTAAAATGGAATGGAAAACAGTATTTCCATGTACTTCCGTGTACTTCTTATGTTTCAAAGTATAACTAAATGTATGCAAATTTCATAAATGCAGAGTTTTTTAGGAAAAAAGAAGTAATGTGATGTTTTTAGACAATGATTGTGCCCAGCTCACCATCGGCTAGGTCTAGATATGCATTACTTACCATCTGAGATGTCTAGATCCACTTGTCGATCTTGTATTGTGATTCTATGTTGCATTCTCTCTAAATTAATGTCTGAAATAACATCCCAACTACCTCTCCAGTCGTCTAATATGTCTAAATCTACTTAGGATTCAAGAGCAGTGGGGTGGTCACAGGCCATGTCCATACCCCTATCTACATCATCAAAAATTGAAAATTTTCCATGTTTCTCTTCCTTTTCTTGGTCAGCATCGCTAGTAACTAAGGACTCTTCCACCATTTTGAAAAGTGTCACCGGAAACGCGGACGAAATATGTATAATCTAAATGTTACACCGGTTGTTTTACTGAAACAAACCAAAGTAGAATTTTTTACCACGGCCGCCACGAAATGGGAGAGCCAGAAGTGTGAACACCCAACCAATGGCTCTGTAAGAGTTAACATTACCCGATCTACTGTTTATACAGGTTATACTACAATTTAACATTACCAGAATATTCTTATGCTTTACATGAACTGAGGATGATCTTTACTTTTATTTGCTGGTACACTCTACTTGGTCATCATAACAAAATCTCTGCAATTCTAAACAAAAAGATTATATATATATATGTCAAACAAGCAAGATTTCCCAAATCATATTTGACTCTTTGGCTCACATGAGTGTCCTCTCGTAACAGAAGTATGCCAAACTGCTGAGTATGTCTCAAAATTATATGTACCATAAAGAATAGTTTTCATCATAACTCTTTGCTCAACAAGATTTGTATTTTAGCTACATCATTTAGGCATTAATCTGAATAAAATGTTTAAAATAGAGGGGGAAAAAAGTGTGGGATTCCAGATAAAACACATACTACAAGAAGACAAAAAAAAAGATACCCTTATATTGACTTGAATTGGACCTCAAGGAAAAAAAAGGAAAGAGAGGCAGGCCACTGGAGACATACAATACAGGAAGAACTAAAGGAAGAAAGAAAGACATAGCTCAAAGTATCCCGACTTGCTCAAGACAGGACTGGCTGGAGAACCTCTGTCGATGCCTTATGCTCCACTGGGAGTACAGAGTACCGATGATTCCAGACAAAACAGTAATGCAGACACATCAAGTTGTTGTATGTAGTAAATGACTGTTATCCTGTATGGAAAGAGGTACTGATATCACGTATGGAGAGAGGCCCGGATATCCTGCATGGATAGTTACTGATACCCTTATGGAGAGAGGCACTGATATCCTGTACAAAGTAAGACACTGAAATTCTTTACACTGTGAAACATTAAAATCCATATAAGGAATCTATATATTTTTCAGTCACTCACCTTTTATTCAAGGAAAACTCCAAAACTAGCACCCAAGATGCCGTGTAAGTAGCTGTGTGTGAAAAAATATAAGTAGTTACATTATGAGATATGATGTTAAGTTGTGTGAGATCATGTAAATAGATATGTCAGATAATAAACCATGTAAGTGGGTATACAAGACAAGACATAAGTAGCTTCTTCTTCTTCTTCGTTCGCTTCTACCACCAAAACCGCACTGTGATCCTACTGAATTTACGCCTGTGGTCCTCGATAGGTCCCGTGTTCTCCTGTGTGGTCCCCGAAAGGACCACACGAGATCCACAAGGGGTTCAGAGTATCACAGGGCTTTAGCCTGTATTCTTGGTGGGTCTCAGAAACGGGATTGCGTGACACCGTGGTTTTCGTTGCACCAGTTTAGTCTAGGGTTGGACTTTCTCACCGGAAGACCTCGACGTGTTTAGGATATCAGTGCATCCCCGCTGGGTGAGAGGCGGTAGCCCACCCAGGCCAGAGTTGGACCTTCTCACCGGAAAACCTCAACGTGTTTTGAGATACCCGTGTATCACCGCCGGATGAGAGGTGGTTGCCCATCCAGTTCAGAGTTGGACTTTCTCACCGGAAAACCTCAGCGTGATTAGGATATGCAAACATCCCCACTGGGTGAGAGGTGGTTGCCTATCTAGACTGCACTGGTCCAGTGTCTCCGACTTCAGCATTTTGTGGTTGTGGCCGCTACCCTTCCTAGTTGTGACCAGGATGGAGCTTTTGTCCAGGAGGACGAATCCTCGCCACTAGTGACTTCCACCCTTGGGTTGAGCCGGTTTAGGCATATTATCCCAGTATGGGTCTGTTTGGGATGTGACCGACCTCTAGAGCGGAGGTGGCATGACATGTCTAGCCATCAAGTTACACCCCTGATGTGTGCCGGTTTAGGCATATTTCACCAGTGTAGGTGTATTTCGGACGTGGCCGGCCTCTAGAGTAGAGGTGCCGTGGTATGTATAGCTCTCATAGCGATACTACTGGACATACCGATTAAACTTCACTTTATCTTTTCCACCACCTTTCCCATCGGCACCGTACAGCAACCTTTATTTCTCTTCCGCATGTCTACCTTGACCGGGAGGAGCTTCACTCCACGCGCGGCATATGAAGAGTCTCGCCAGCAGTGTCTTAACCTCTGGGACAAACCGGTTCATGCATTTCACCCTATATGACTGCACTCAGGACGTGGCCGGCCTCCAGACCAGAGGTGCCATGATTTGACTGTTTGCTTCGCTTTATCCTTTCTACCACCTTTTCCACAGTGATGCTGCGCTGCAACCTCATTTGCACATTTCTTCATTGGCTGGGAGGAGCACCACTCCATGCACGGCAACTGAAAAATCTCGCAAACGGCAGCAGATGAGCTACCAAACGTGCCACTCATCTACCCCAAGTATTTGGTTTTCAGGCGCCAGATATTCGCCCTCGCCCCTTCTCCTGTCAGTTTAAACAGTTCTGCCATGGGAAGGCCAGGAGCTGGACTTGACTGCCAGAGGCTGTTTGAGACGCATTTACAGTCCTTAGAACCGTTAAATGCTGTAAACTCAAACGTCCCTATGGTCTACAACCATGGACATTAAATTAGAAAATAAAAGTGGGGACCCTTGAAATGCTGATATACAGAAGAACAGGATTACTTCCACTGACAGAAAGCAAACGTGAACGCTCACACATTTCAAACGTGTAATGAGAAATATATTTCACTATACTGAAGTCTAAAGAAACAGAAAAGAAATTAGATTCTTTTGAAAACAAATGCCTAAGGAAAATACTCGGCATCAAGTGGAACGAATTCAAGAACAACACAGAGATAAGACAGATGACTGAACAACAACCAGTCTCATGGGTGATCAGGAAAAGGAGGTGGACATATGTTGGTCACTTGAGAAGAAATGATCAGAGAATCCAAAAACAAGCTATCAAGTGGAACACAACAGGCCAAAGAAAAATGGGCAGACCACGTGAAACTCTGAAGAGGACATTGTTAAGAGAGGCCAAGTTAACAGGCATGAAATCCCCTGATGAGGTTGAAAGACTCGCTGAAGACAGGAAAAATTGGCGAACTACTTTGCGAGCCCTATGTGACGTTTAACGGCACGGGAAGGATATAAGATACTGAGGTCGCCTATCAGTAGTTTGGGGGGGAAATATTTATTTTAAAATATTTAAACATATTATTGTATAATTATTATTACTTATTATTGCTGTAAAATAAAGAATGCCTACAACATACGATAATGTGGTTATGTACAAACTACTTTCACTTTACATCAGTTGCTGAGATTGTACGCTAGCTCGGCATTTTATGCTTGTGATTCTTAACAACTTTCATTCATTCAACAATGTCTACTTGTTAGTACATTTTTCACGGTCAACAACGTTTTCTTCGTACGCGATGTTCAAACGATCGATAATTTCTGTCCCCCGCTGCGAACTGTCTACACGGACATGTCAAATCGAAACTAGACGGCAAAGAAGGAGGGGAGGGAATGGACTTGCCCGCCATGTTTGGTGTAGGGTCCTCGCCGGCGTCTATCTACCACACCAGGCGACTTCCACTTTCGCCAAAACACATTCTTCCCGCGCTAGAAAACTAAGTCTCAGCCATAACACTTTCAATCTTTTGATCTGAACGGTTAAAGTGTTGCACAAAAAAAAAAAAATGCTTACCATTAGAAAACAAGTTTGACGTATGTGTGGGACCTTGTACACAGCCCTGTGCTATCGTCCATTACAACTTTTGGCTAGTACTGGCGAAACATGGCGGAACATGGTCACGTGATACACAAGGCGCCCTGCACTGAGATACTACATAATCACCGTTCTAGCCAATGAAAGCGGAGAACTATAGCGCGCATGCGCTTATTTCGTCCTTCATTCTTCGCCTCTTCGACCACCTCCTTCGCCAGGCCCAACAGCCGCTCCTCCTTTATATTGTATATTGCCGTGTCGGGCGATGTACATGTGTACAGTTTGCTGGCCCACTTTTTTCTTCTTGTAACACGGCGCCCCACTTCTGACGTCGCTGTGACACTAAGATGTGTTGGTCGGTCACTCTTCCAAGATGGCCATGTCTGAATTCCTGATATTCTTCTTTGCTGGTATATGTCAAATTGTCCAGGCTTATCATCTATCTCCTATACTTCTGTCTGCAGTTCTGTGCCTTCTTCTGACCACGTTAGAACTGAGAACATGTGATCTCTGATTCCATGAACTTGTGGGATAGTTACGACGCCTTGACTTGATGACCTGTAGTTGGTCCGAGAAACAGCTTATGGATAGAATCCACCACCGGAGATGGGCCACATCGAGTCCTACATTTGCCAGGTTGAAGACGCGAGGGTCGGTCAGCATGAAGAGGTGTGATGGAAATTTGAGGGCTTTACTTTCCACCCATCCATGTCCTTGGTTGACGATCGGCTAACCAATCACGCCCTGTGGCGTGTCCTCTCCGCCTCTCACGGTCCGCGGCCAGCCTTCGTATTGTATCCCAGCTGTGCTGCTCGTGTCAGCTTCTTGAGTTCCCCGCCAGTCAGCCTCAGGTCGGACGTTCGTTCTCCTTCAGGAGTCCACGTCATGGCTGTGTTAGCGATGTTGCTTGGGGTCTCAGTGAAGGAAATGACTAACACATTTCCAGCATTTGTCCCCTTCTAGTTCACACGGGGCAGGTAAAATGTAAAGGTAACCCTGTCATACCTTAGAGGCACATAGGGATATGGTGCTAGTGCCCATATTTTCCTTGACCTGTCAGCACACTAGAGGGTGATATGGTCAGTATCACGCCTGGCCACCTTTCCTCCCACAACTCCAGAAGAAATCGGGTACCCGTTTCTACAGCTGGGTGACTGGGGTGCCTCCGGCCGGATTCGAACCCCGACCTTCGCCATAAGAAACTAGTGCACTAACCACTTCGCCACTCTGCCTGAGGAAATCTCTATAATTTATTGTTTGTGGCCAGTAAATCTTTCTGAGGTAGGTTGTGTGGAATGAGGATAAAATGCCCATTTCCTTTTCTGTTCTCTAGAATTATGTACCATAGAGAAGTATGGATAGCACACAAGTCTGCTAGTGTTCTATTTTGGTTCTAGTATTGTACTTGGAGCTTTACATTGCGTGTCTTCTATTCTGTCCATCTTTATCTCAGTTTGCCAACCCTTGTCTTCTATTCTGTCCATCTTTATCTCAGTTTGCCAACCCTTGTCTTCTATTCTGTCCATCTTTATATCAGTTTGACAACCCGTATCTTCTATTATGTCCATCTTTATATCAGTTTGACAACCCTTGTATGCTCTCTCTCTCTCTCTCTCTCTCTCTCTCACTGCCCCTTCCCCCACCAGTTTTATACTGCCAACCAGTCAGGGTGGTAGCACAACCCACAGCTCTTCACATAAGCAACTCTTTTCAGAACACACTTTCCGAAACAGCTTCGTACAAGCCAGAGGATAAATAATCATTTTATTCCTTCCATTCATATGTGTTATACATTATACGTGTCAATTTAATCTTTCTCTTTTCCTGTCGTGTACATTTTTGTGTGAATAAGACAAAACGTGTCAATTTAACCTTTCATTTTTTCCTGTCGTGTACATTTGTGTGTGAATAAGACAAAACGCGTCAACTATGTGCTTCGTTCATGAATAAATCTGCTACTATCTTTCTAAATAATCGAAGTTCAGTCATCAGTACTTCATGTAAGACTGCCAAGTCTGCAGTCACTGCTGGAAAACTTGGCGAATATATCCTGGCCACAAGAATGTCGAAGGAGACGAGAAGTTTGTTACGTTCACGCCTGCCAGCCAAGGCCAAAGTCTGGCATCATCAAGTCTCCAGAATTTGATCATATTTGAAACTTGGTGTTTGTGATAAGAACCAACCCATAAAACTTGGCTTCCATTAACTGTCACCGTCATGTCCTGTGTGTGTGCGTTCTTTCTTTGCATTTCAAATCTGTCTGCCTGCCTGCTTGCCTGCCTGTCTGTCTGTCTAAAGACTCATTGTTGCATACACAACCCATCTCCATACATCTCTGCTCATGCCTTCTTGTTATTTACTCCAAGCTCTCTGCATCTTCTTCCACTTTGTCTTTCCATCTTTGTCTCGTTCTTGTCCCTTTCATCTTCTGCATATAAGCCAGCTGTGTTTGAAGATTGTCTACCATTCTTTCTACAAAACCCACAGCCGTCGTGACCTGTCAGTTTTTCTAATGGAGCCGATTTGTCATAAAATTCAAAATTAAATAAAATGAGGCATGTAATTCTTGATATTTTATTTTCTTATAATCACAGAAGGTGCCGTTCACCCCTCCTCCCTCAAACTAACACACACACACGCACACATACACACACACACACCAGATTCCTCCCCCACCTCTCGCCATGGCCTCAGATGTTGCCAGTTTCTGCTCTTGCCTTTCACTTGCGCCAAGATTAAGACCCCGCGTTGTGGATCTCTCTGGCTGCCCTCCCCGCCCCACGCTCTCTCTCTCTCTCTCTCTCTCCCCACTCTCCCTCTCTTCTCTCCGTGTGCGATGACTCCGGTGTGTGTGTGTGTGTGTGATTACACACTTTCCCCGCACAGACAAGTAGTGTGTGTTGGTGTGTCACGAACTGGGTTGCCGGATGTAGAGGGGAGGTTTGGGTGGTCGTGAAGGAAGAAAGGAAGATAGAGGCGGATTTGTAACATTCTGGATTCTAGAACTGATATGAAAAGAAAATGCAAGAAAAATATTTCTCTCTGGAGACGAAATGATCTAGATTTCCAGAGCAATAAAACACAGATAATCAAAAGATTTTTATGGTAAAGATATGAGAAGAATATTTGTAGGGGGAGACAGAGAGAGAGAGAACTGAGAAATGCAAGAATATCTCAGAAATATACTGGAATAAATGACACAAACCCCATAGATATACTGGAATAAATGACACAAACCCCATAGATATACTGGAATAAATGACACAAACCCCAGAAATATACTGGAATAAATGACACAAACCCCAAAAATATACTGGAATAAATGACACAAACCCCAAAAATATACTGGAATAAATGACACAAACCCCCAAAATATACTGGAATAAATGACACAACCCCAAAAATATACTGGAATAAATGACACAAATCCCAAAAATATACTGGAATAAATGACACAAACCCCAAAAAATGTACTGGAATAAATGACACAAACCCCAAAAATATACTGGAATAAATGACACAAACACCCAAAAATATACTGGAATAAATGACACAAACCCCAAAAATATACTGGAATAAATGACACAAACACCCAAAAATGTACTGGAATAAATGACACAAACCCCAAAAATGTACTGGAATAAATGACACAAACACCAGGGATCTTGTACTCCACCTCATGACGTCATCAGTTTGTGCGGCCCCCCCCCCCCCAACCCGCTACACGTCAGTTAAGTTTATCTTGTATTTCCTTGGCAACACAGGCCCTTGACCTAAAGTTGAAAGGTGCCGAGTATACTGGGGTCCTACAATCTCCCCGTCACAGTCAGACCTGGAGCATCCTCTTCCGTCGGACATGAGATCTGTCATTTACAAGCTCACTTCTGTACTAGCATGGCAGCCTGCTCAAAACAGCCTGCAGGTTTTGTTTTAACTTACACCCATGTGCCAACAAAACAATGGGCGCTTCATGACCCCGTTTATGGCTTCATGGTGCACGATTTAGTCTGATCTTCGACTTGATCACAGTTATAGTCTCCTCAACTTTGTAACTATTTTCATGGCGCCGGCGTAGGTTCGCGCTTAGTTTCTGCACACTATTTCTGAGGCGTGTGTGATATTGTTGGTGTAGGAGAGTACGCCATATAAAATTTCTGAACGTTTGAACGAAATCAAGTTCGGTCAGTCATTACCTCTCTCTCTCTCTCTTCTCTCCCCCACCACACCAATACCTCCCCCATCTTTCTCTTCTCAGCGCCGACTTCAAGCGAATATTCGCCATCTGTAGGTTAAAATTAGCGGCCTGGAGATAGCTGGCTCCACACAGCTCCAAGTGTGTTAAGGACCGTGCTAGCGTGCCATTTTGTCAGCACGTTTGTACTATACTACACGCACTGCATTACATAACATGTTTCTCACTGCAGTATACTCACACACGAGATATTGTATGCGCGTGTTATTAACTGTACTATTAATTATGAACATTTGTATGCGTGCTTAAAATAAACATACTCCATCTTCATCTACTTGACGAATGATGCAGGGAACACACGTCCACGGTCATCATTTCAGTCTCGTGATGCTGATGCGGACCATTTTATTGTTGCTTTACTTCCGTGCAAAAATTCTTGAGTAAGGTGTCTCAAGGAGAACAGCTGTACTATCATATGAGGTAAAGGGAGGAACACAGGGCAACATACGTAAAAGACACGCAACTATTGTAGGATGAAAAGGTAAAAAAAGGTAAAGGTAATCCTGTCATGCCTTAGAGGCACATAGGGATATGGTGTTAGCGCCCATATTTTCCTTGACCTGTCAGCACACTAGAGGGTGATATGGTCAGTATCACGCCCGGCCGCCTTTCCTTTCCCAACTTCTTCTGAAGTCGGGTACCCATTTCTACAGCTGGGTGACTGGGGTGCCTCCAGCCGGATTCGAACTCCCAACCTTCACCATGAGAGATCAGTGCACTAACCACTTCGCCACCCAGACGCCCTATTGTAGGGTAAGGTATGATCAAATAAACAAAAAAACTGTTGAGAAACCCCAGATTACAAGACTGTTCAGAATGGCTTTCACGCAATAACTTTTGCCTGCATCAATAGGAAACTGGCCACGCCCACGCGAGACTCGCTGAGGAAACACAGCAAGGACGAAAAAAGTGTCTTAATTCTAATTGTCCTGGAGTCTAATTATTCGGAGTTTTGAATGCCAGTTTCCCTTTTCGGAGATGTTCAAGGATCTGGCCAGACCCAATCTCACAGCAGTAGAAACTACAGCGATGCTGAAATCCAGAGACAAAACTACTACACAAGTGAGAGAGACTAGTATCATCCTCTGAGCAAACAACAACGGAGACCAAAAAGTCTGTTGAATAATTAGTGTATAAGTATATAAAACTAAGTATATAACTATAAGTATATAAAACTAAGTATACACGAAACCACTACACTAAAGATGTGATAACAAAATGTATAAACTAGGATGAAAACAAAAAGTAGGAACAGCTTTATTACTTAACAAGCACGCAGCTGTGACGTTTTGCTTTGCACCCTCAAACATGCATATTTCTTCGTCATGTGTGTTTTTGTGTGATTAATATGCAAATCGAAACATCACAGCTGTATGCTCGATAATTGATAAAGCTGTTCCTACATTTTTTTCTAGTTTATATCATCATCATCAACATCATCAGGTGCCGTGCCGACTAGCTTTGACTATCACCAGAGATGAAACTTGATGGCTACGCACATCACGACACCTCCGCTCTAGAGGCAGGTCACGTCCTAAACATGCCCATACTGGGATAATATGCCTAAACCGGCTCAACCCAGGGGTGGAAGTCACTAGTGTCGAGGATTCGCCCTCCTGGACAAAAGCTTCGTCCTGGTCACAACTAGGAAGAGTAGCGTGCACGATCACAAAATGCTGAAGTCGGAGACACTGGACCAGTGCTGTCTAGATTAGGCAACCACCTCTCATCCGGCGGGGATGTATGCATATCCTAATCACGCTGAAGTTTTCCGGTGAGAAAGTCCAACACTGGACTGGATGGGCTACCACCTCTCACCCAGCGGGGATATACTGATATCCAAAACACGTCGAGGTTTTCCGGTGAGAAAGTCCAACTCTAGATTAAACTGGTGCAACGAAAACCACGGTGTTACGCAATCCCGCTTCTGAGACCCACCAAGAATACAGGCTTAAGCCCTGCGATACTCTGAACCTCTTGTAGTCCTCTCGGGGATGTCGTGTGGTCCTTTCGGGGACCACATGGGGGACCACGGGACCTATCGAGGACCACAGGCGTAAATTCAATAGGATCACAGGGCGGTCTTGGTGGTAGAAGCGAACGAAGAAGAAGAAGAAGAAGAAGCGTTGACTGTTATGCTTCTCCAGAGTACACGATCCTTCATGCAGGCCATCAGTTCAGTTGGTGATCTCCTCTCACACCATCCCGTCAGACTGTCCAGTATCATTTCTCTTGGTCTTCTCCTGATTCGTCTTCCCTCTGTTTTTCCTGTTGTTGTTATATTTTCAGTATTTCTAGTGTATACATTTTGAAAAAGTCTGCTGTTTGGCTCAATTTTCTTTGTGTGTATGTGTGTATGTGTGTGTGTGTTAATCACGAACCCTTATAAGGATTAAATGTAGGTCATCATGATAAACAAATGAAATTGGTTATCACAATAAATGTGTGAAATTGGTTATCACAATAAATGTGTGAAATGGGTTATCACAATAAATGTGTGAAATTGGTTATCACAATAAATGTGTGAAATTGGTTATCACAATAAATGTGTGAAACGGTTATCATGATGATTGAATGATTGGGTTATCACGATGAATGTATGATACAGGTATACATGATGACGTATTATATCGATGGCCGTATAAATTCCAGGTTTTCGTGGCTCGTTGTGTGTGCGTCAGAGAGAGAGAGAGAGAGAGAGGGAGAGAGAGAGAGAGAGAGAGAGAGAGAGAGAGAGAGAGAGAGATATTGAGTGTGTGTGTGTGTTCATTTTTAGAAGGAAACAAGTATGACTGGACGAAATTCAAAGGTCGTCACATAACAAATGTCAACAATTTAATATGATGGTTCTAAGGACTGTTATTGCCGGAGATGGAATGGAGGATACGCTCTCCACTCCAATGGCGTGCGTCTCAAATAACCTCTGACAGTCAAGTCCAGCTCCTGGCCTTCTCGTGGCAGAACTGTTTAAACTGATAGGAGAAGGGGAGAAGGCGAATATCTGGCGCCTCAAAACCAGGCGTTTCCGGTAGATGAGATTCATGTTTGGTAGCTCATCTACCGCTGCTGGTGAGATTCTTCACTACCGTGCCTTGAGTGGGGCTCCTCCCAGCCAGTGAAGAAAGGCGTGACACGGGTTGCCGTGCGGCACTATGGAAAAGGTGAAAGAAAGGAGTAAGTGAAGTAATCAGTAGTCTCGAGGTCATGACTGCTCAAATCACAGCACCTCTGCTCTGGATATCGGCCACGTCCCGTGTACACTCATTCTGGGCGAAGTGTCTGAACTGGCTTAACCCAGGGATTAAGACACTGCTGGCGAAACCCTTCGGATGCCGCGAGTAGAGTGAAACTCCTCCCGGCCAATGAAGAAAATGAGGAAAAGCAATCAGGGTTGCCGTGCGGCGCCGATGTGAAAAGGTGATGGAAAGGATAAAGTGAAGTTTAATCGGTATATCGAGTAGCCTCGCTGCGAGAGCTACTCATACCACGGCACCTTTGCTGTAGAGGCCGGCCACGTCCGTTCTACACCCATACTGGTGAAATATGCCTAAACAGGATTAAAGCAGGGATGAAACTTTGTGGCTACTCAAGTCACTGGACCCACGCTCTAGAGGTCAGTTACGTCCTAAACACGCCCATACTGGGATAATATACCTAAACCGGCTCAACCCAGGGGTGGAAGTCACTAGTGTCGAGGATTCGTCCTCCTGGACAAAAGCTCCGTCCTGGTCGCAACTAAGAAGGGTAACGCCCACGACCACAAAATGCTGAAGTCAGAGACACTGGACTAGGATAGTGTAGATAGGCAACCACCTCTCACTCGTTGGGGATGTATGCGTATTCTAATCACGCTGAGGTTTTCCGGTGAGAAAGCCCAACACTGGACTGGATGGGCAACCACCGTTCAGCCGGCAGGATACACGGGTATCCCAAAATACGTCTAGGTCTTCCGGTGAGAAAGTCCAACTCTAGGTAGATGGCCAACCACCTCTCACCCAGCCAGGATATACTCATATCCTTCTTCTTCTTCTTCTTCGTTCGCTTCTGCCACCAAGACCGCCCTGTGATCCTACTGAATTTACTCCTGTAGTCCTCGTTAAGTCCCGCGGTCCCTGAAAGGACCACACGAGATCCCTGAGATGACCACAAGAAGTGCAGAGTATCTCAGGGCTTGAGCCTCAATTCTTGGTGGGTCTCAGAAGCGGGATTGCGTGACACTGTGGTTTTCGTTGCACCAGTTTAGTCTAGAGTTGGACTTTCTCACCGGAAAACCTCGACGTGTTTTGAGATACCCGTGTATCATGCTCATATCCAAAACACGTCGAGGTTTTCCGGTGAGAAAGTCCAACTCTAGATTAAACTGGTGCAACGAAATCCACGGTGTCACGCAATCCCGCTTTTGCGACCCACCAAGAATACAGGCTCAAGCCCTGCGATACACTGAACCTCTTGTGGTCCTTTCGGGGACCACGGGACCTATTGAGGACCACGGGAGTAAATTCAGTAGGATCAGGGGCGGTCTTGGTGGTAGAAGCGAACGAAGAAGAAGAAGAAGAAGTATTTAATATGATAATTTTGTAAAGGGATGATTGCTGAAACAAGAAATAAAACAAATTTTGGACGGCTTGTTGACCTTCACAGTGGCCAGTAATCCAAGTCTTTCTTCCTGTTGTTCTCTTTTTTCTTATCTGAAGTCTAAACTGACATACGGTTTCTATTCTGTTCTGTTGCCTCACAACTTGTGCTACGGGCCCCTGACCTCCAGCTGTCCCTTCCCCAAACCCCACATCTCTTCCCGACCCGACGGCGACCTTCCCTCCCTCCTTCCCACAAACACACAAACACCCACACACACACTCGCACACAACAGCCAGGAGACAAAGACAACACTTATCTCTTGCTACTTAATAGCAAGCAAACAACAACGCACTGGTCGAGTGCTTGAAATGTGCGAGTTGTCGTACGTGTGTGTTAGAAGATAGTGCTGATAATATCTATCACGTGTGTGTGTGTGTGTTTGTGTGTATGTGTTTTGGGTGGTCCGTTCCCCCCTCCCCTCCCCCACCTCAAAGCCCCGGCGGTTATATGTGCCTCCCTGTATGATACAAACATAAGCAGATATATATCACATACACGGGGCCAAGAGATAGGCACACCGGTCGTCCTGACATCACTCTCTTCGTCACTCAACTGTCACTCAGGTAGACATACAGATATTTAGACAGGCGGACAAAAACAGACAGGCAGACAGACATATTTAGGCTGGCGGACAGAAATAGACAGGTAGACAAACATATTTAGGCAGGCGGACAGAAATAGACAGGTAGACAAACAGATATTTAGACAGGCGGACAGAAACAGACAGGTAGACAGATAAACATACAGATATTTAGACAGGCGGACAGAAACAGACAGGTAGACAGATAAACATACAGATATTTAGACAGGCGGACAGAAAAGACAGGTAGACAGATAAACATACAGATATTTAGACAGGCGGACAGAAACAGACAGGTAGACAGATAAACATACAGATATAAAGACAGGTAGACAGATAAACATACAGATATTTAGACAGGCGGACAGAAACAGATAGGTAGACAGATAAACATACAGATATTTAGACAGGCGGACAGAAATAAACAGATCAGATAGACAAAATTAAACGAACTAATAAACTTTATTTTGAAAGGATGATGAAGAGTTTAGATAGATAGATAGATAGATAGATAGATAGATAGATAGATAGATAGATAGATAGATAGATAGATACCAGAATGTCCATTGATCTGTTACTGGTCCATTCCTGACCCTACACAACAATAACGTGTGTCGTATCTGCCGTCACTTCTAATCCCTCCCCTACACAACAGCACGTTCAGACAGCATCATCTCTCTCTAGCGCTTACACACACCCGTTCACACACATACGCATACCATAAACACTTCTTTCGAAAGACACGCCCACATACACACAATCCAAGACCGCTCTTTTCGCAGGCAAGCACACACACACACACAGACCAATACACACCATTCAAGAACGCTCACATGTATGCGCACATACACACACGCATACATACGATCACACCTTCAGGGTCTGTGTCTACATATCGATTCTCTCTCTCTCCCTCTCTCTCTCTCTCTCTCTTTTCCCTCCACACTCTCCCCCTCCCCCTTGCACCTTCTGTCATGATGTCTCTCCTTCGTAGCCACAAATAGCACACTGCACCACCACAACCACCGAAGGTTGATGTTTTCCCATACTTGCAAGTACCGACAGCTCCACCGCTCCCCCGCCCGACAGCAGACAGGCGATAACATTCACAACATTCGCTTATACGAACACGTCAAAGTTGTTGCAATTATCCGGCACAGCCAACACAAAGAAACAGAGCATGTTGACAAGACGTTCCATCGCTTAGATCAGCAAGACCTTCATGATTACCGCATCAGAATCTTAATCCTAGATAAGAGTTAGATATTGATCAAAGTATTGCAAGCCAGAACAGAAGCAAGTAAGAATTAATCAGGGATTACTATCGATAGTCATAGTGAAAGTCAGAGATGAAATAATCATAAAATATGGTCTTTTTAGAGGGAGTATTTCTTTTATTGTCAAGATTCAGAATTTCAGTTCGCCTGACAATTCCTACGGTCCATCTTAGCTATTGGGGGTGAAGGCTGAGAAGTGACATAAACAATCCCTCGTTCACTTGACATCTTCTAAACCAGAGCGTATATGTAAGATAGAAGGAGAGTATATGTAAGATAGAAGGAGAGTATATGTAAGATAGAAGGAGAGTATATGTAAGATAGAAGGAGAGTATATGTAAGATAGAAGGAGAGTATATGTAAGATAGAAGGAGAGTATATGTAAGATAGAAGGAGAGTATATGTAAGATAGAAGGAGAGTATATGTAAGATAGAAGGAGAGTATATGTAAGATAGAAGGAGAGTATAGTAAGATAGAAGAGAGTATATGTAAGATAGAAGGAGAGTATATGTAAGATAGGAGGAGAGTATATGTAAGATAGAAGGAGAGAATATGTAAGATAGGAGGAGAGTATATGTAAGATAGAAGGAGAGTATATGTAAGATAGAAGGAGAGTATATGTAAGATAGAAAGAGAGTATATGTAAGATAGAAAGAGAGTATATGTAAGATAGAAAGAGAGTATATGTAAGATAGAAAGAGAGTATATGTAAGATAGAAGGAGAGTATATGTAAGATAGAAAGAGAGTATATGTAAGATAGAAAGAGAGTATATGTAAGATAGAAGGAGAGAATATGTAAGATAGGAGGAGAGTATATGTAAGATAGAAGGAGAGTATATGTAAGATAGAAGGAGAGTATATGTAAGATAGAAGGAAAGTACATGTAAGATAGAAGGAGAGTATATGTAAGATAGAAGGAAAGTACATGTAAGATAGAAGGAGAGTATATGTAAGATAGAAGGAAAGTACATGTAAGATAGAAGGAGAGTATATGTAAGATAGAAGGAGAGTATATGTAAGATAGAAGGAGAGTATATGTAAGATAGAAGGAGAGTATATGTAAGATAGAAGGAGAGTATATGTAAGATAGAAGGAAAGTACATGTAAGATAGAAGGAGAGTATATGTAAGATAGAAGGAGAGTATATGTAAGATAGAAGGAAAGTACATGTAAGATAGAAGGAGAGTATATGTAAGATAGAAGGAGAGTATATGTAAGATAGAAGGAGAGTATATGTAAGATAGAAGGAGAGTATATGTAAGATAGAAAGAGAGTATATGTAAGATAGAAAGAGAGTATATGTAAGATAGAAGGAGAGTATATGTAAGATAGAAGGAGAGTATATGTAAGATAGAAGGAGAGTATATGTAAGATAGAAGGAAAGTATATGTAAGATAGAAGGAGAGTATATGTAAGATAGAAGGAGAGTATATGTAAGATAGAAGGAAAGTATATGTAAGATAGAAGGAGAGTATATGTAAGATAGAAGGAGAGTATATGTAAGATAGGAGCGTCTTGACCAAAGACAAACAAAATACCACTGTCAACAGTCTTCTTCATCATCATCATCATCTTCTTCTTCTTTTTAGCCGTCGTTCGCTTAGACATTGACATCAGTCTCCCTCTTACAAATACTGCAGTTCGTCTCAAGTTTTCCGCATAACCGCGGATTTTCTCTTGTAGGAGGCTGGGGTCTGGCCAGGTCTCGCCTGAGTGAGTTGTGTAGCTGGCAGCCCTGGAGGATGTGATATGGTGTGTTGCTCTTTGTTGCAGGTAGTTCGCTGGGCCAAGTCTGGCAGCCCTGGAGGATGTGATATGGTGTGTTGCTCTTTGTTGCAGGTAGTTCGCTGGGCCAAGTCTGGCAGCCCTGGAGGATGTGATATGGTGTGTTGCTCTTTGTTGCAGGTAGTTCGCTGGGCCAAGTCTGGCAGCCCTGGAGGATGTGATATGGTGTGTTGCTCTTTGTTGCAGGTAGTTCGCTGGGCCAAGTCTGGCAGCCTTGGAGGATGTGATATGGTGTGTTGCTCTTTGTTGCAGGTAGTTCGCTGGGCCAAGTCTGGCAGCCCTGGAGGATGTGATATGGTGTGTTGCTCTTTGTTGCAGGTAGTTCGCTGGGCCAAGTTTCATCTTGTGACAGCCAACAGCGGCGATATGGATGTAACCTGGGAGAGAAAGGGGCGTCAGTATGACCTGGGAGAGAAAGGGGCGTCAGTGTAACCTGGGAGAGAAAGGGGCGTCAGTATGACCTGGGAGAGAAAGGGGCGTCAGTATGACCTGGGAGAGAAAGGGGCGTCAGTGTAACCTGGAGAGAAAGGGGCGTCAGTATGACCTGGGAGAGAAAGGGGCGTCAGTATGAAGAAGTTTAGGAACCTCCGTTTCATGTCAGCTACTTGATGTTATCAGAGATATTGAGGAGCTGATTATACTGGCTGAACCTCGGAGATGAGTATACTGGCTGAACCTCGGAGTTGATTATACTGCCTGAACCTCGGAGTTGATTATACTGCCTGAACCTCGGAGTTGATTATACTGGCTGTACCTCGGAGTTGATTATACTGCCTGAACCTCGGAGTTGATTATACTGCCTGAACCTCGGAGTTGATTATACTGCCTGAACCTCGGAATTGATTATATTGCCTGTACCTCGGAGTTGATTATACTGGCTGTACCTCGGAGTTGATTATACTGCCTGTACCTCGGAGTTGATTATACTGCCTGTACCTCGGAGTTGATTATACTGGCCTGTACCTCGGAGTTGATTATACTGGCTGTACCTCGGAGTTGATTATACTGGCTGTACCTCGGAGTTGATTATACTGGCTGTACCTCGGAGTTGATTATACTGGCTGTACCTCGGAGTTGATTATACTGGCTGTACCTCGGAGTTGATTATACTGCTGTACCTCGGAGTTGATTATACTGCTGTACCTCGGAGTTGATTATACTGGCTGTACCTCGGAGTTGATTATACTGGCTGTACCTCGGAGTTGATTATACTGCCTGTACCTCGGAGTTGATTATACTGCCTGTACCTCGGAGTTGATTATACTGCCTGTACCTCGGAGTTGATTATACTGGCTGTACCTCGGAGTTGATTATACTGCCTGTACCTCGGAGTTGATTATACTGCCTGTACCTCGGAGTTGATTATACTGCCTGTACCTCGGAGTTGATTATACTGGCTGAAGCTAGGAATTGATTATACTGGCTGGAGCTGTTTATTGGTAACACTCCAGGTATGCTCAAGACTAAGCAAAACTTGGCTGAAAATTGAAAATAAAAACAAAATGTTGTTGGTTTATCAAGATCTTGTAACAGCGAACTCATAATGTTGGCAGCTGATGTCATGATGAAGAATTTGAGATACAGACATCATATCGTACCGAGATTTAGGACACTGGGTTTCTGTCCTTTCAGAATGAATGAATGAATGAATGAATAATCTTTATTTTTCAAGGGTAAAGAATTGGGCACGCAGGCCCGTCTTACATTCTGCCCTTCATCACTCCATCTTTCATTCTCCCACACACTTGATTTAGTACAAAAATACAAATTAAATTAGGAAAAACATATCAAAAGAGTGTAAGATTTAACTATTACATTCAAGGTAAAAGAGAAGAAGTCATTAACCTAATAAAATAGCACTCACGCACACATACACACGCAGACATATACATAAATAAAAATACATTGTAAATCATCTTCTAACATATGTTTTTTTTAACAAACATTAAAATAATTTCTAACAATATCTAACAAGTTGCTTTTCTAACTATGTCATTGAAGTACTTGATGGTTTACGAGCCATGTGTTGAGAGAGTGCTGGCTATTTTATGGAGGCATATAATTACAAGCAAGTAAATAATGAAACAGGTTTGAGTTAAAGGATGAAGTATTACAAATGGATTTTAAATTGTAGGGGAGGGTGTTCCAGAGCTGTACTGCAGAGTATGCAAGGCTTTTCTTGTACAGATCAATCCTGGGTTTAGGAAGAAGACAGTTTTTTAAACGCTGGTTCTAAGAACCACACCAGACGCCACATCCAAGCTGTTACTGTCTGGTTCAGTGGCTAGTATGTAGAGTTTCGTCATCTTTGGTGCGTGAGTCCCCACGACAGCAGTTCAGCATAGCATTACGGCATAGTCCTTTCAGCTTTCACGAAAACATGCTCCGTAGTTTTATTTATAAACAGTGCATTCACGATGGCTGAGAGCAACCGACGCCATTTTCTCAAAGTTATATTTATCTTTACTAACGTTTAAACTACCGTCTGAAAATATGCCATGTGTATTTGTACGAACTCCCTGTAACTGCGAGCTGTTGTTCTCCGCAGCCGATGCTGTAGAGATGTTGAGGCACAGTATCGTATCGATGTGGAAGCGGATTATGGCGGCTACTTTTTCAGTCCCGGAGTGCAGCTAAAAAGCAGGGTGTGTGCAATGCTTCTTTAGCAGACTCCACCACCATGGGGACTATGGCGATCCCTGCCCCGTTAGCCAGGCTGTGCCTGTTACTGGGGGTACCACGGAGAGGTGGGACAGGGTCTTGGTCAGCTATGGAACGCTGATTGCCTCATCGGGCGTCTTCACCCCCTGGAAATATACCAAGAAACTCAAACAAAGAGAGGACGACCAAGACGAAGATGGCTGCAAGACATCGTTGATAATCTGCAAATGGATGAATCAGCAGCAGGGCGTCTTGCTTACAACTGAGAGGCCTACAGGGGAGCTGTTAGGGAGGCAAAGTTCCACAAGGGACATGCAAATGACTGATTGTGTAAACAAGGGACATGCAAATGACTGACTGTGTAAACAAGGGACATACAAAGGACTGAATGTGTAAACAAGGGACATACAAATGACTGACTATAAACAAGGGACATACAAAGGACTGACTGTGTAAACAAGGGACATACAAATGACTGACTGTAAACAAGGGACATACAAATGACTGACTGTGTAAACAAGGAAGATGGAAATGATTGACTGAACGTTTGACATTTTACTGATACCACAATTCGGCGCTTCGGCTGCTTTCATTGTGTGTACGTCTTAAATACGTACACAGTGTACGCCTGCCCACTATTTTATAAAGTTGACAACCACTGACACTTTGAGGACTGAAGACAGAAAATCTGAATGTGACTTATTTGAATAGTACAGTTGATAAAAAGAGGACAGAAAACAGCTGTTTCCAAAGTGGGCGATGCTGTCCCCTTGTGGCACTGGAGAAATCCGGAGAGGTGTGAAAGGAAGAGGACCCAAGGATGAAATCAGAATAAAAGGAGCCAATGATGAAATCAGAATAAAAGGAGCCAATGATGAAATCAGAATAAAAGGAGCCAAGTATATTCTTCTTCTTCGTTCGCCTCTACCACCAAGACCGCCCCGTGATCCTACTGAATTTACTCCCGTGGTCCTCGATAGGTCCCGTGGTCTCCGTGTGGTCCCCGAAAGGACCACATGAGATCCCTGAGAGGACCCATAGAGGTTCAGAGTATCGCAGGGCTTGAGCCTGTATTCTCGGTGGGTCTCAGAAGCGGGATTGCGTGACACCGTGGTTTTCGTTGCACCAGTTTAATCTAGAGTTGGACTTTCTCACCGGAAAACCTCGACGTGTTTTGGATATCAGTATATCCCCGCTGGGTGAGAGGTGGTAGCCCATCCAGTCCAGTGTTGACTTTCTCACTGGAAAACCTCAGCGTGATTAGGATACGCATACATCCCCTTCGGGTGAGAGGTGGTTGCCTATCTAAACTGCACTGGTCCAGTGTCTCCGACTTCAGTATTTTGTGGTCGTGGCCGCTACCCTTTCTAGTTCTGACCAGGGTGGAGTTTTTGTCCAGGAGGACGAATCCTCGCCACTACTAAGTTTCACCCCTGTGTTGAGCTGGTTTAGGCGTATTATCCCAGTATGGGCGTGTTTAGGAAGTGACAGACCTCTAGAGCGGAGGTACCGTGACATGAGTAGCTCTCACCACGAGACCACTGGACATATTGACTAATCATCATCATCATCAGGTGCCGTGCTGACTGGCGTTGGCTATTATGCTTCTCCAGAGTACCCGATCCTTCATGCAGGCCATCAGTTCAGTTGGTGATCTCCTCTCACACCATCCCGTCAGACTGTCCAGTATCATTTCTCTTGGTCTTCCTCTTGATCTTCTTCCTTCTATTTTTCCAGTTGTTATAATATTTTCAATGCCCCCTCTTCTCATTGCATGTCCTATGAAAGTACATTGTCTCTCTCTTATCTTTCTGACAAGGTTTTTTGTCTCTCCAGCTCTTCTCATACATTCTTCATTAGTTATTTTTGCTGTCCATGGGATTCGCAACATTCTTCTAATAAACCACATTTCTGCTGCTTCCAATGATTTTTGTGCAGACTTGCCTATTGTCCATGATTCACTTCCATATAACAAGATAGGTTCAATATAGCATTTTAGGACTCGTTTTCTAACATTCATTGATAAAGATGTGTTAGCTAATATGTTTCTCATTCTCTGAAATGCAGTCTTTGCTTGGCCTATTCTGTTCCTAATTTCTGTTTTGCATTTCCCATCTGAAGTTATTACTGCTCCAAGGAATTTGAATTTCTGCACCTGCTTTAGAATAGTTCCGTTTAATTTAATACTGCATGCTGGTAGATTCTGTTTCTTAGATATAACCATAGTCTCTGTCTTTTTGATGTTCAAAGTAAGGCCTTTCTGTTCACTTTCTTTGGCCACTTTATCCAAGAGATTTTGCAGGTCTTGTTGGTTCTCCGCTATCAGTACTGTGTCGTCTGCATACCGAAGGTTGTTAATATTGTATCCTCCAATTTTTATGCCTGGTTCTGTGATGATCGTTCTTAGAATATTCTCGCTGTACAGAGAAAAAAGGTCTGGAGATAGTGCACATCCTTGTCGCACCCCTTGTTTTATAGGTTGGTATTTTCCAGTTCCATTTTCAACTCGAACTGCTGCTTATTGCTGCCAGTATAGATGTTTTACAATCCTCAGGTCTTTGCCGTCTATATTGATGTCTTCAAGCATTTTAATAATTTCATTATGTTTCACCTTGTCAAATGCCTTGGTGTAATCAGTGAAGCATAAGTAGAGATCTTTCTGTACTTCTAAAGCTCTTTCTGTTAGTGTTCGTAAAACATAAATGGCATTGTGTGTTCCCTTTCCTTCAACAAATCCAAACTGTTCATCTGCTATTTCCATTTTTATCTTTTTCCTTGTTCTTCTCATAATGATTCTCAGAAGTAGCTTCGTTATGTGACATGAGAGGCTGATAGTACGGTGGTCGTCACATTCCTTTGCACCTGGTTTCTTTGGTAGTGCTATAAACGTGGATTTAATCAGGTCACTGGGAATATAACCACTGTTGTAAATATCATTCAGTAACTTGGTTATTATTTTTATTCCTGTCTCCTCTAGTGCCTCTATTTCTTCTATTGTTATATTATCAGGCCCAGTCGCTTTTCCTTTCTTCATGTGTTTGATAGCATCTATGATTTCATCTTCAAGTATTGGCGGTCCATCACAGTTTTCAGTATCTGGTGTTAATTCTGGTCTTTCTCCTCTATATAGCTCACCGATATACTCTGTCCACCTTTTGCTGTCTTTATTATGGGAGTCTGCACTGTTCATTTAACCACACTTCTTTTGCTTCTCTGCATTTGCATCTTATTTCTTTATTTATCTTGCTATATTTTTCCTCGTTATTTTTACTTCTCCTCCTCTTGTCCATCAGTCCTAAGATGTCGTCTGTCATCCATTTATTTTTAGGGGCTTCTTTTTTCGGTGGTATTATATCCTTAACAGTTTGGTGGATAGAATCTCTTAACATTTCCCATTGTTCATCTATACTATTTATCTTTGCTATTGCATTGTATCTATTTGTTATAATAACTTTGTATTGTTCTCGCAGTTCTTGGTCATTTTTAAGTTCTGTATTCAGTTTGATGTTTCTCACTTTTCTGCCTGCTTTCATTAGCTTTATTCTAACTTTTCTACAGAGTGGATCATGGTCACTATTGCAGTCAGCTCCTGGCATGGTTTTTGTTGTCAGTAATGCATTGCGGAATCGTTTGTTGATTAATATGTAGTCTATCTGGTTAAATGTCTTTTTGTCTGGGCTGCACCACGTTGCCAGTCTTCGAGGACGTTGTTTAAACCGGGTGTTTCCTACAACCATGCTATGTATTCTTGCCCATTCAATTAATTTATAACCTCTGTCATTCCTCTCCCCCAGTCCATAGTCACCAACGATGTCCGAAGTTCTTCCTTTACCAACGTTGGCATTAAAATCTCCCATGACTATGGTAACTTCATGTGACTTTGTGTGTTTTAGTGCTGTCTCTATGTCATTATAAAATATCTGTACATCTTCCTCAGAACTTTCAGATGTTGGAGCATACACTTGTATAATATTTATGTTTATTGGTTGTCCTTTCAGTTGGGCTAGCAGGACTCGGTCCGAGGTGTTCAAATATCCTACAATTGTCCTTGCCGTTTTTTCATCAAATATAATTCCTACTCCTCGTTCATGTTTCTCACTTCCTGAATATATTATTGTATATTTATCTGAGTTTATCTTTCCTGCACCTGTCCATCTAACTTCACTCATTCCTAATATGTTGATCTTCATCCTTTCCATTTCCATCTTGACATTTTCTAATTTTCCAGCCTGGAATAAAGTTCTAACATTCCATGTTGCTATTTTGAACTTGTTAGTTTTGCCACCAGTAGCTTGATGACGATCTGGCCTCACCTGTGGCTCGTGAGCTGCCCTACCGGACGAGGCTGTTCCAGAGGAACATCCGTTAACGTCGTTCATGATAAATCTATGACTCTGAATAAGTATAATTGTTCTTGGGAGCTACAACAGTGGTTTCCCGTTGCCTTCTGTCGGTTTGTGTACAGACTCTCCGCTAGCCTTTGGACTCCCTGTCCTACCCGCAAGGCAGCGGGAGCGAGAGGTTTTAAGGCGCCTCTGACCCGCCTGGTATTCCCTTCACTGAGCACCTGAGGCACTTTATAGGAGTAGTAGAGCCACCTACTACCCCACCTCGCTCTCTGAGTCTACCGCCAGTTGGTCCACGCCTGCTTATTTGGACAACTCCTTATTCACAGGGATCCTCCATATCTGGAGGACTTTCACCAACCGCCACCTATATTGATTAAACTTCACTTTATCTTTTTCATCACTTTTTCATATCGGCGCCGCACGGCAACCCTAACTGCTTTTTCGCATTTTCTTCATTGGCCGGGAGGAGTTTCACTCCACGCGCGACATCCGAAGAATTTCGCCAGCAGTGTCTTAACCCCTGGGTTAAGCCTGTTTAGATAATTCGCCCGGTATGAGTGTACACGGGACGTGGCCGACCCCCAGAGCAGAGGTGCTGTGATTTGAGCAGTCCTGACCTCGAGACTACTGATTACTTCACTTACTCCTTTCTTTCACTTTTTCCACAGTGGTTCCGCGCAGCAACTCCATTCGCACCTTTCTTCAGTGGCCAGGAGGAGCCCCACTCCACGCAAGGCAGCTGAATAATCTCGCCAGCAGCGGTAGATGAGCTACCAAACATGACTCTCATTTATCCGAAGCGTCTGGTTTTCAGGCGCCAGATATTCGCCCTCGCCCCTTCTCCTGTCAGTTTGAACAGTTCTGCCACGAGAAGGCCAGGAGCTGGACTTGACTGTCAGAGGCTGTTTGAGACGCACGCTTTGGAGATATTTCATTGGAGTGGAGAGCGTATCCCCCACCTCACCTCCGAAAATAACAGTCCTTAGAACCAGCCAAGGATTATATCAGAGTAAAAGGAGACAAGGATGATATTAGAATAAAAGGACACAAGGATAATATCAGAATAAAAGGAGCCAAGGATGATATCAGAATAAAAGGAGACAAGGATAATATTAGAATAAAAGGAGTCAAGGATAATATCAGAATAAAAGGAGACAATGATAATATCACAATAAAAGGAGACAAGGATAATATCAGAATAAAAGGAGACGATAATATCAGAATAAAAGGAGACAATGATAATATCACAATAAAAGGATACAAGGATAATATCAGAATAAAAGGAGACAAGGATAATATCATAATAAAAGGAAACAAGGATAATATCACAATAAAAGGATACAAGGATAATATCAGAATAAAAAGAGACAAGGATAATATCTCAATAAAAGGAGACAAGGATAATATCACAATAAAAGCAGATAAGGATGGTATCAGAATAAAAGGAGACACGGATAATATCAGAATAAAAGGAGACAAGAATAATATCAGAATAAAAGGAGACAAGGACGGTATCAGAATAAAAGGAGACAAGGATGGTATCAGAAAAAAAGGAGACAAGAATAATATCACAATAAAAGGAGACAAGGATGGTATCAGAATAAAAGGAGACAAGGATAATATCACAATAAAAGGAGACAAGGATAAAATTAAAACAAAAGGAGACAAGGATAATATCAAAATAAAAGGAGACAAGGATAATATCAAAATAAAAGGAGACAAGGATAATATCAGAATAGAAGGAGCCAATGATAATATCAGAATAAAAGGAGCCAAGGATGGTTTCAGAATAAAAGGAAACAAGGATGGTATCAGAAGAAGAAAGGATAATATCAGAATAAAAGGAGACAAGGATGCTATCAGAATAAAAGGAGCCAACGCTTCTTCGCTTCTTTGTGCTTGGACGCTAGGGGTGTGGTCTGATAGGAAAAGGGAGGGAGGCGGGGGCAGCATTTCAGACATAGCGTTCCACTCAAAGCTGGGATGAAGACGCCAAATAAGGTGGGGGGGGGGGGGGGTACGCTCTCCACTCCAATGGCGTGCGTCTCAAATACCCTCTGACAGTCAAATCCAGTTCCTTGCTTTCTCGAGGCAGAACTGTTCAAACTGACAGGAGAAGGGGCGAAGGCTAATATCTGGCGCCTGAAAACCAGACGCTTCGGGTGGATGAGAGTCATGTTAGGTAGCTAATCTACAGCTGCTGGCGAGATTCTTCAGCTGCAATTGGGGCTCCTCCCGGCCAGTGAAGAAATGTGTGAATGGAGTTGCCGAGTGGCGCCACTGTGGAAAACGTGAAAGAAAGGATTAAACGAAGTAAACAGTAGTCAAATCACGGCACCTCTGATCTGGAGGTGGGCCACGCCCTATGTACACTCATATCGGGCGAAATGCCTGAACCGGTTTAACCCAGAGGTTAAGACACTGCTGGCGAGATTCTTCGGATGCCGCGCGTGGAGTGAAACTTCTCCCGGCCAATGAAGAAAATGCGAAAAAAAGAAATTAGGGTTGCCGTGCAGCACCGATGTGAAAAGGTGATGGAAAGGATAAAGTGAAGCTTAGTCGGTATGTCCAGTGGTCTCATGGCGAGATCTACTCATACCACGGCACCTCTGTTCCAGAGGTCGGCCACGTCCAATATACACCCATACTGGTGAAATATGCCTAAACCGGCTCAAACCAGAGGTGAAACTTAATGGCTACGCATGTCACGGTACCTCCGCTCTAGAGGCTGGTCACGTCCTAAACATGCCCATACTGAATAATATACATAAACCAGCTCAACCCAGGGGTGAAACTTACTAGTGGCGAATTCGTCCTCCTGGACAAAAGCTCCGTCTTAGTCACAATTAGGAACGGTAACGGCCACGACCACAAAATGCTGAAATCGGAGACACTGGACCAGTGCAGTCTAGATAGGCAACCACCTCTCACCCGAAGGGGATGTATGCGTATCCTAATCACGCTGAGGTTTTCCAGTAAGAAACTCCAACTCTAGCCGGGATGGGCAACCACCTCTCACCCAGCGGGGATATACTGATATCCAAAACACATCGAGGTTTTCCGGTGAGAAAGTCCAACTCTAGATTAAACTGGTGCAACGGAAACCACGGTGTCACGCAATCCCGCTTCTAAGACCCACCAAGAATACAAGTTCAAGCCCTGCGATACTCTGAACCTCTATGGGTCCTCTCGGGGATCTCGTGTGGTTTTTTCGAGACCACGGGACCTATCGAGGACCACAGGAGTAAATTCAATAGGATCACAGTGCGGTCTTGGTGGTAGAAGCGAGAGAAGAAGAAGAAGAAGAAGAAGAAGAAGGGACAAATAACTATATAATGAAGAACTATTGTGCCACAAGCAGAGACACCATATTATGATAATTCGTGTAGAACATTTTTTATTTGTGCTTACTTGTTTAGTTATATTGCGAAAGAAAAATTCACGGTAATAAATAAGTTATTGCCCTTAAATTTTAAGGGAATTAACAAGGAGTATTAGAAAATACGAAATATAATTGAATATCTCTTTGAATTACACATTATTTTAGCAATATTTTTTACTACTATTAAGAATATAGAGAGATATTATTAAATTAATATTTTAGCTTTATAAATTGAAGTATTTACAAATATACTTTTAGAGAACTGATTTATATTGTGATCACCGAAAGGATAACCCAGAATGCAGTAGTTTTTCGTGCTACATAAACCGTTCATAAACATTAACGTAATGCCCGGATGAGCCTCAGTGGTCTGGGGTGCAGGCTTCAAACCTGTAGCCGACTGACGTCGGAGTGGTTCAATTCCACCCTTCGGGCGGTCTTTTTTTTTGTTTTGTGTGTGAACGTCGAACTTTGTGTGTGTGATGAAAATAATGAAAATTCCCATCAATCAAAATGGAAAAATACACATAGAAGGGACAGATATTGAAGAAGTCAATCAATTTGCATACCTTGGCAGCTACATAGACCAGGATGGTGACACTAGAAAGGAAGTTAGGATCAGAATTGCAAAAGCAGCATCAATCTTCAAGAATCTTGAGAACATATGGAATTCAAAAGTTATAAGCACAAAAACCAAGTTAAGACTATTCAATTCAAATGTAATATCCACCCTCATTTATGCATGCGAAAGCTGGAAAACAACTAAAGAAATAGAAAAGAAATTAGACTCTTTTGAAAACAAATGCCTAAGGAAAATACTCGGCATCAAGTGGAATGAATTCAAGAACAATGCAGAGATAAGACAGATGACTGAACAGCAACCAGTCTCACGGGTGATCAGGAAAAGGAGATGGACATATGTTGGCCACTTGATGAGAAGAAATGATCAGAGAATCCCAAAACAAGCTATCAAGTGGAACACAACAGGCCGAAGAAAAAGGGGCAGACCGCGTGAAACTCTGAAGAGAACATTATTAAGAGAGGCCAAGTTAACAGGCATAAAATCCTTTGATGAGGTTGAAAGACTCGCCGAAGACAGGAATAATTGGCGAACTACTTTGCGAGCCCTATGTGACGTCTAACGGCACGGGAAGGATATAAGATATAAGATAAGATGAAAATAAAGCCTATATGGGGCGCAGTTATGGCGAGGCAGATACAAACCTGCCCTGGGCACCAAATTTGATGATCCCCCTTTTTTAAGGTTAATAAAATGAAGTGCTACCTACATGTAAACAGAAAGTCTACACTTTGTTTTATCCATGGGGTGGCATACTTTGATTTGGGCCGGGCGCAATCAATGCTAGTTACATCTTTGGTTATTGTTCAACCAGTGCTGGCCAAGACCCTGTTCTGCTCATGGATGACTCCGCAACAACCCATCCAGGCGAACAGGGTAGGACTTGGATCTAGTTCCCACACGGTGGTAGAGCCCAACCTATATTCTTCTTATCAGAGGCTGATCTTCTGTCTGTGCGCAACATTTTGTTGTTGTTATTGTTGTCAAGGCGTTGAAACACATCCACTGTGTCGGATTTGGAGCGGGCCAAGGCAGTAATCTTTGATGACCGAGAATGGAGTTAAAACATGGAAAAGGTGTTTTGTTACTCTGACAGACTCAGTAGCCGTGAGGACAGCGATCTCTACCCTATTAGCCAGGCTGGGCCTGTTACTCTGACAGACTCAGTAGCCGTGAGGAGGACAGCGATCTCTACCCTATTAGCCAGGCTGGGCCTGTTACTCTCTGACAGACTCAGTAGCTGTGAGGAGAAAAGCGATCTCTACCCTATTAGCCAGGCTGGGCCTGTTACTCTGACAGACTCAGTAGCTGTGAGGAGAAAAGCGATCTCTACCCTATTAGCCAGGCTGGGCCTGTTTCTCTGACAGACTCAGTAGCTGTGAGGAGGACAGCGATCTCTACCCTATTAGCCAGGCTGCGCCTGTTACTCTCTGACAGACTCAGTAGCTGTGAGGAGAAAAGCGATCTCTACCCTATTAGCCAGGCTGCGCCTGTTACTCTCTGACAGACTCAGTAGCCGTGAGGAGAAAAGCGATCTCTACCCCATTAGCCAGGCTGGGCCTGTTACTCTCTGACAGACTCAGTAGCCGTGAGGAGGACAGCGATCTCTACCCCATTAGCCAGGCTGGGCCTGTTACTCTGACAGACTCAGTAGCCGTGAGGAGGACAGCGATCTCTACCCCATTAGCCAGGCTGGGCCTGTTACTCTGACAGACTCAGTAGCTGTGAGGAGGACAGCGATCTCTACCCTATTAGCCAGGCTGCGCCTGTTACTCTCTGACAGACTCAGTAGCCGTGAGGAGAAAAGCGATCTCTACCCCATTAGCCAGGCTGGGCCTGTTACTCTCTGACAGACTCAGTAGCCGTGAGGAGGACAGCGATCTCTACCCCATTAGCCAGGCTGGGCCTGTTACTCTCTGACAGACTCAGTAGCCGTGAGGAGGACAGCGATCTCTATCCCGTTAGCAAGGCTGGGCCTGTTACTCTGACAGACTTAGTAGCCGTGAGGAGAACAGCGATCCCTACTCCGTTAGCCAGGCTGGGCCTGTTACTGGGGTCACCAAAGGCTGGGCCTGTTACTGGGGACACCAAAGGCTGGGCCTGTTACTGGGGACACCAAAGGCTGGGACTGTTACTGCGATCACCAAAGGCTAGGCCTGTTACTGGGGACACCAAAGGCTAGGCCTGTTACTGTGATCACCAAAGGCTAGGCCTGTTACTAGGGACACCAAAGGCTGGGCCTGTTACTGGGGACACCAAAGGCTGGGCCTGTTACTGGGGACACAGAAGGCTGGGCCTGCTACTGGGGACACCGAAGGCTAGTCCTGTTACTGGGGACACCGAAGGTTGGGCCTGCTACTGGGGACACTGAAGGCTAGGCCTGTTACTGGGGACACTGAAGGCTAGGCCTGCTACTGGGGACATCAAAGGGTGGGCCTGTTACTGGGGACACCGAAGGCTGGGCCTGCTACTGGGGACACCAAAGGCTGGGCCTGTTACTGGGGACACCAAAGGCTGGGCCTGTTACTGGGGACACCAAAGGCTAGGCCTGCTACTGGGGACACCAAAGGCTGGGCCTGTTACTGGGGACACCAAAGGCTGGGCCTGTTACTGGGGACACCAAAGGCTGGGCCTGTTACTGGGGACTCCAAAGGCTGGGCCTGTTACTGGGGACACTGAAGGCTAGGCCTGCTACTGGGGACACTAAAGGGTGGGCCTGTTACTGGGGACACTGAAGGCTAGGCCTGCTACTGGGGACATCAAAGGGTGGGCCTGTTACTGGGGACACCGAAGGCTGGGCCTGCTACTGGGGACTCCAAAGGCTAGGCCTGCTACTGGGGACACTGAAGGCTGGGCCTGTTATTGGGGACACCAAAGGGTGGGCCTGTTACTGAGGACACCAAAGGGTGGGCCTGTTACTGGGGACACCAAAGGGTGGGCCTGTTACTGGGGATACCAAAGGCTAGGGCTGTTACTGGGGACACCAAAGGGTGGGACATGTTCTTGGTCGGTTATGGTTCATGACGCAGAGGCTAGCATGTCAGTTGTGTGTCACTGACCAAGCTTCACATCTTTGCTCTCAAAGAGATTGATTTTAAAAAATCGGTGCACAAGTATAAATAAAATGACTGCATGTTTCTGCTGGACATTGTGTACATGAAATAAATAATTTGATGAACAAAAAAACTGCTAAAAAGAAACTGGCCACAATGGAGTCTTGAGATGGGGGCTGAAAATGAAATCTATGTCTTAGATTCAGTCACTCAGCAGACATTATACTCCAGCCTTGCTAGAACACTCATGATGTTGAGGAGACATTATACCCCAGCACTGCTAGAACACTCATGATGTTGAGCAGACATTATACCCCAGCACTGCTAGAACACTTATGATGTTGAGCAGACATTATACCCCAGCATTGCTATAACACTCATGATGTTGAGCAGACATTATACCCCAGCATTGCTATAACACTCATGATGTTGAGCAGACATTATACCCCAGCATTGCTATAACACTCATGATGTTGAGCAGACATTATACCCCAGCATTGCTATAACACTCATGATGTTGAGCAGACATTGTACACCAGCCTTGCTAGAACACTCATGATGTCAAGCAGACATTATACACCAGCCTTGCTAGACCACTCATGATGTCAAGCAGACATTGTACCCCAATCCAGAACACAACAACAGTTACAAAACATCCAGAACACAACAACATTTACAAGACATCCAGAACACAACAACATTTACAAGACATATTAATACAACAACAGTTACAAGACATATTAACACATCCAGAACAGATCAACCCCTCAATGAATGCATAATCAATTTATTATTCCTTATAAAGTGTCATTTTTTTCTGCTTAAAATCAGACACATATAACGAAAACAATCATCTCTCATATATACGTCATCTCTCCCTGTGTAATATTGTATGTTGTGCATCATAAAAAAATACCCAGAAATTTAGACATATGAAATGGTCATAATAAAAATATGAATGAAATCTGACATTAATTACAGAGAATCCACTAAACAAGGTACAGGCAGTATTAAGTTTTGTGGCAAAGACTAGCAAACAAGACAGAGACAGACAGAGTCTCTGTGGTAGTGGAGCCTGCTAAAAATCTGGCACTATCATCTCATCTTATTGTGCATGTCCTGAGATGTGAGAAAGCTATAACCACTGGAATCTTTCACCAGCACCAGCAGACAGAGGATGAAAATACTAGGCCACTTAGCACCAGGAATAACAAGAAAACCAAGGAAGCAGTAGATGCTGACTACTACAATCAATGTAGGCTAAACACTGTTTTATGTCCAGATATGATAAACACAAGTACAGACACACATAAATGTGCTTGAAGAATGTACATTTCTAATGCTACTATAAAACCAACTAGGGCACATAACTGTGAGAGGCACTTTTACAAAGGTGTAATAATAGCCTAAGCCATGAGCATTATTTCAGCGTTGAGCTGTGAGCATGGCAAGGTTGAGAGTAAACTGAGGAATCAAGCATTTGCTAACTGTCCAATCAAACTTGTGTATAAACTGAAAGAGGACGCCGACTTCATTTATTTACTAAAACAAGGACAAAACTGCATTTCTTAATCATGGTTCACTCTGCTACCAGGGCCAGGCTCAGCACAACAGCCTGATGAGAGAGACTGGGGTAAAAATGATCCTTGTAACACTGAAATCTAGATCTACCATTACCTTTGGGGGTACTGACCTATCATCGGCGTTGAAAAAAAGAAGCAAATGCTCACGACCAAGAACATGGATTCTATGGAATATCTGGATTAGCAGGAAACCAGGGAACAGAGATTAGTAGGAAACCAGGGAACAGAGATTAGTAGGAAACCAGGGAACAGAGATTAGTAGGAAACCAGGGAACAGAGATTAGCAAGAAACCAGGGAACAGAGATTAACAAGAAACCAGGGAACAGAGATTATTAGGAAACCAGGGAACAGAGATTAGCAAGAAACCAGGGAACAAAGATTAACAAGGAACCAGAGATTAGCAAGAAACCAGGACTAGAGATTAACAAGAAACCAGAGATTAACATTGGACTGACTTAATGTTCAAATATTAATTTTTATATTAAAAATAGTTAACATAAAATATTTGAAAAAATGTAACATTTAATCTGTATTATCGTAAAACAATTGCTCAAGACATAGGACGGCCATTGTAAAGAAAAATAGTTATATAAAAAACAGTGAGAAACCTTTTAAGTAGAGATTTGTATGAAGAGATTTGTCATGAAGTTGTAATAAAAATATTGATATATCCGATCTTAAGGCATGTTCTCTCTGTATCACAGAATATTATTAAAAGTTATAAGAATTTTGTGAAGATATAACTAAGCAGTAATAAAATATAAATGACAGTGCTGTCATAAAATATAAATAACCAGACAACAATGAATGTATGTAACTATGTTATCATAAAATATAAATCACCAGGCTGTAATGACTTATGTGTAACCATGGTATCATAAAATATAAATCACCAGGCTGTAATGACATATGTGTAATCATGGTATCATAAAATATAAATCACCAGGCTGTAATGACTTATGTGTAACCATGGTATCATAAAATATAAATCACCAGGCTGTAATGACTTATGTGTAATCATGGTATCATAAAATATAAATCACCAGGCTGTAATGACATATGTGTAATCATGGTATCATAAAATATAAATCACCAGGCTGTAATGACTTATGTGTAACCATGGTATCATAAAATATAAATCACCAGGCTGTAATGACTTATGTGTAACCATGGTATCATAAAATATAAATCACCAGGCTGTAATGACTTATGTGTAACCATGGTATCATAAAATATAAATCACCAGGCTGTAATGACTTATGTGTAACCATGGTATCATAAAATAAATCACCAGGCTGTAATGACTTATGTGTAACCATGGTATCATAAAATATAAATCACCAGGCTGTAATGACTTATGTGTAACCATGGTATCATGAAATATAAATCACCAGGCTGTAATGACATATGTGTAATCATGGTATCATGAAATATAAATCACCAGGCTGTAATGACATAAATGTAACTATGCTATCATAAAATATAAATAACTAGACACCAATGAAAGGCGGTGGGGTGATTATGGGAGTATCTCATCCACAATGATCCTGATAACCTAATACTGAATGCTGCAAATGAAATGTATGTAACCATGCTATCATAAAACAAAAATCACCAGGCTGTAATAACATACTGTCATAAAACATAAATAACTAGCCAGTTGTAACATATAAAGAACCTGTTAACATTAAGACTCAACAATGTGTGAATGGTCTCTGTGGCTAAAAACAAAATGTTACTGCTAACATTATGCCTCAGTTCCCTTGTTTGTGGTGAGATATATGACCAGCTCTAGCCTGCTCCTCAACTCTCAATACTTTCACTCTTTCACATTCTTACATCAACTACTGAATATTACAATGAAATCTTTCACATTCTTACATCAACTACTGAATATTACAACGAAATCTTTCACATTCTTACATCAACTACTGAATATTACAATGAAATCTTTCACATTCTTACATTAAATACTGAATATTACAACGAAATCTTTCACATTCTTACATCAACTACTGAATATTACATTGAAATCTTTCACATTCATACATCAACTACTGAATATTACAATGAAATCTTTCACACTCATACATCAACTACTGAATATTACAATGAAATCTTTCACACTCATACATCAACTACTGAATATTACAATGAAATCTTTCACACTCATACATCAACTACTAAATATTACAATGAAATCTTTCACATTGTCATAGAATGTACTGGAAGAAAACAGGAAGATTTTTAATTTTACCATGGAGAGAAAAAAAAAATCCTGAGAAACTGAAATTTTAACCACAGTGCCAAAGTCTGTCTTTATAATTAATGTTATACAGTCGAATCCACTTAATAACACATCAGTTTATGTCACAACCTGGATATTCTCACAAAAATTTGTATCCCCGGCCAACTCTCATAAGTAATTAATGGGCTTTACTCTGGCTGATATCACCCTGTTTACTGGCACAAATAGGTTAATGTCACCATTTTTCTGCACCCAAAGGAGTTAAAGACCCCAGTTTGTATCACAAAGCTAAGAACATCTCACAAAGCATTATCAGCTACATGACTCATCAAAGAAGAATTTGGCCATTTGATCACAGAGTACATGCCACATCAATCTTTTGAACATGTGGGCATCAAAACTCAGGTGGTGCGAACGAAAGACTTAACACGGCCGCCCTTTCGAAAGATCGTGATTAAAAACTGTATCTTCTTTCGGTCAGTTTGTCTTCTTTATCAAGACATGGGCAGTGTTGTCTAGTCGGCAACGCCAGTTGACAGCTGGTCATTCTCTAGCAGTGCACTGTGAATCATATAACCTGGTTATTGTTGTGACAGATCTCTCTCTCTCTCTCTCTCTGAACCTTGAGTGGCCAAGGCACATGGGGTTTCCGCAAGGGTTTTCCACAAACTCTTGTCCTTTGCCTTTTTTTCCGTTATTACCCAGTGGAGCCCACTACTGCTCAACATCCTCTATGTTGTTCTTCTCCAAGTCTCCTTTGGTCTACCCTTACTTCTGTTCCTCTGTGGTGTCCATCTTAGTGCTATTTTTGAGAGTGAAATTGTGACAGATAGTGGCTACTAAATGCAAAAGTGTCGATCTGGATTTTAGCGCTAAAAGGACTTTCTGAAGCAAGCTGATGAAAAGTTACAAGAAAGGACACTGTGGATAAATTTGGAAGACATTTCAACTGTATTGAAACTTGTTAAAAACTGAGGCGAAACTGAATGAGACTTTCACTCTTGTAGACAGCAAAGCTGATGATAATATTCTTGACATTAGCGAGTCCATCACAGAACAGGCACCCACCAAACTTGTTTCTTGTGCTCAGTCTGTGAGTGTGCTCGAGACTGCGTTCATTTACAGTATGCCTGACATCACGCAGGATATTTTTGATGCTGTAGCGTGCCTAATTGAGTTTTTGGTTAACAGACCAGTTATCATAACACGTTATCATGGAAAATCACAAATTTTTTTGTTTAACTGCTTCTGCCAAGAAGTCAGACGCTGTTGGCTTTAGTGTTACCTGTAATGTAATTTAATGTCTGAGATTTACTCTGTTTTGTGATTATTACATTTTATGTCAAATAATGATAGCTTTAGTTGTCTGTTTTGTGGTTAATGATAGCTCTAGCTGTCTGTTTTGTGGTTAATGATAGCTTTAGCTGTCTGTTTTGTGGTTAATGTAGCACATGTGGGACACACATACTGTATACTGGTGCATTTAAATCCCTTGTATTGGATCTTGCTTAATATCAACTCTGTTTAATGTCACCATATTTTGATGGTCCCACCGATGTGACATTAAGTGGAAGCTGCTATATATGTATCTGTTGCACTCTTCTTTTTCTTCTTCTCTGAGCAGTTTCTGACACTGACTTGTATACTTCTGAAGTAGCTGGTGGACATCCCCATTAGTCTGTTTGGACTGGTATGGTGGCTGGCCATATTTGTCTTCTCTGCTGTTCATATACTGGGCACTGCTGCAGTATATGGTATGCTGTCATCTTATTGGTGCCACATGCACATTCGTCAGTTGATCCCATCTTGAGCTTGTTGTAGAGATAGTGTCTTAAACTGTTGTGCCTGGTACGTAGCCTCAGGAGGATGACTTGCTCTTCTCTGTTTAGCTGGTAGTAGGCGCTTCGTATCTTTGGTGGTCTGGGTGCTCTTTCTCTCATTTCTTCTTGTAGCTGAGATTTATCACATTTTGGCCTCCTCAAATGATATGCTGGTGTCTGTCTGTGGTAGTTTACCTACTCTTGTGATCATAAATGTTACAATTATAATCACTGGTCTTTAAACATTAAGCATGACCATTAATATTACACTTTTCTAACATTAAGTGTGATAACAGTATACAATAAAAATCATTAATATTGTAACTGTGACCTTTAAAACATTAAGCATGATTATTAATATTACAATTGTGATCTTTAACATTAAATGCTGATAAATGTGTCCCTTGAACGCTGTGTTTCTAACATTAACAAATAAGTATAAAACACAAGTAATAAACCATAAGAAAAAGCTTATATCTAAACAGATTAGGTTCACCACATTTAGCTCTAGTGGAGTTGAAAACCTTCCTTATGATGACCATTCAGCAGAAACATGCCAGATGCAGATTTTTACAAACAGGAGACAACAAGGCTTTCGCACAGTAAATAACAGAACACAAGTGTTGTGTGGTCAGACTTTGAAAAAAAAAAGAATCATAAACAAAACACTTTTTTGATGTGAGAGAAATAAAAATCACAAGAGAATTACCTGGGATTTGAACCCTGGACTCCGGTAGGACAAGCAGTCACCCAGCCGTGAGAAAACAGCGCATTAATAGATTTTGCCATCTTCCATCCACCGAAAGACAGCCAAGTATACTTACAGCTATACTTCCTCGGCAGTATCCCTGCCTTTTTTTGGGGGTGGGGGGTGGTGGTGGTGTGTGTGTGTGTGTGTGCAAGATAGTGAAGTTTATCTGTGCGCTCTTCTCTTATGGCTAGATAGCTGCTTGTCCTACTGGAGTCGGTGATTCAAGTCCGAGGTATTCTCTTGTCATATTCTCTCACATCTAAGTGCTGTGGCGTAAGCACACAAGACTGCTCCCTTGCTTTACCATGACATGCCAGCAACAGCCAAGCTAATATGTTGGCTGGTACAGGCAGTTCCTCATCCTGGCCTCCCACACTTGATCAACTGCCTTGCTCTGACCATCTGTCAGCCAGTTCCTCCAGTCACCAACAGCACCTGCCAGAAACATTCAACAAAACAGAACAGCATTCACTAGCAATAACAATCTGTCTGCTTGAAAACCAATGATTCTCATACTGTTGGAAATAAGGGAACCTGCAATATTTATTTTTCAACGTGACATGAATGGGCACCAAATTTATTTACAAGTAGTACATTTATAAAATATAAAAGGTATTAGAAATTAAAATAAAACATTGTAATTGTGGGTGGAGAGGGGGAGAAACTAATTTAAATGCTTATAAAAGACATTAAACTAAACTGAAGAAAATATAATTAGCATAAATTAGTTGTTTATCATTCGACAGCTCCCACTACCAGTGACCTGTGCTGGCTGAAACTGTTTGTAGCAGTCTACATCCATGTTTTAACTCAAACAACTTTTCTTGATGATATGCTGTCATTTATCAAATATTATATTAACTACACGTACTCAGAGTAGATAGCAAGTTAGTGGAGGAGGTCAATGAATTTGTATACCCTGGCAGTAGAGTAGTAGAAAATGGAGACAGCACAGAGGACATCAACAGCAGACTTACTAGAGCAATATGCTGCTGACTATATGGAAATCTAAAAAACTAAGTGTGAAGATGAAAATCAGGATATTTAAGAGTAATGTTCTAAGTGTACTACTCTATGGAAGTGAATGCTGGAAAATCAGTGCCCTGGGCACTTAAGGTTCAGAGACAGAGATATTAACTACACATATGAAACTGATATATTCTATTAGACACAGAGGTTCTCAAACTTTTTTGGTCAGTCACCCCCTTGCCTTGAGATCAAAGTTCTTCACAATGGTATCAGCTGTCTAGAACTTCTAGCTCACAGCAACGGGGAGATCTACCCCAACCACCACACCCCCCCCACCTCCTATATTTTAAATTCCCGCCATAATTTTTTTTGCTCGGTAGGTTCTGATGCCATCTGTCACTTCTCTTTTCCATTACCACCCCACTAGATCTTCCCACTAGCCATCTGAGGAAGCATCTTGCTGACTTACCTTTACGAAACAATCTGGCATCAAAGTGTCCACTCTTCTCCCTTGTGACCTTCATTTTATTAAAACTACAAGCATCAGCAATGTCTGTAGCAAGCTTCTCTGTTACAGCCATGCCCAGAAATGCTGCAACTCTGCGAACAATCTCCAAGGGGTCTGAGCTGATCTCCTCAAACGTAACTAGCAAAACGGGATTGTCTTTTAGGTTCCTGACGGCTGCATCCCAGGCAAGAACATGGTCAAAGTAGCTCCCAAAGTCCAAATTTCCCTCCATGAAAAGCTGGTAGTAGTCATTTATATTGCCACTGTATCTGTACATTTCCTTCAGCTTCAAGTGATGGTTGTAGTAAGACACAAGAGTATCTTTTGGGTTCCGAACAGTGTATACAATCTTGATCTTCTTTTCTCTCACGCCCTTTGGTAACTCTTCATATAACAAATGAGAGTTCAGTACCCTTGGAGAAGGTAGTGAATCGAGGATAATGTCAGGGATAATGTCAATCATTCCACCGAGTTCTTTCCCATGTTTTGTCAGTGCAGCTTTCTGATTCAGCAGCATGTGGATCATTTCATGCATCCAGTGGCATCCAGTTTTTGGATATCCACACAGTAACACATCTGTTGTTCTGATTCTAATATTAGGTACCGAGAGTATCCTATGCTCGGTGTTGGGAATGTACAAGCGACCTTTAACCTTTGATACATATATGGTTGCCCCAGAAGCATCCTTGATAACATGGTTGGACTGTTTTGACATTGTCAATGTAATGAAAGGTTTAAGCACTGGGATGAGATAGATGACAATGCCAGACCAAACAATCAAATCGTACAGGATGTTCTTCAGATAGTTCAACATCTTCAAGCCGGCACCTACAAAAATAATGAGCACAAAATATTAGAGCTTACACCACAAACTACTAATACTGTGATAGTGACATAGTGGCACATTTCCTACTACATTTGTTACATTAGATTAACCACAAAAAAAAAAATACTACCAAGATATCTGACCATTCACAACTGGCAGTTCTTGGATAAATAACTATACAAGACGGGCAGGTTTTTCATGAAAGCGTCAAATGCCAAGAACTTCAAACTGACAGCCTCTGAGAGACCTAACTGACAGCCTCTGAGAGACCTAAATGACAGCCTCTACATAACATCACCTCTATGTAACATTACCTTTATGTAACACAACCTCTATGTACCACTACCTCTATGTAACACTACCTCTATGTAACAACACCTTTATGTAACACCACTTCTATGCAACATTACCTCTATGTAACACTATCCTATGTAACATCACCTCTATGTAACACTACCACTATGTAACACTACCACTATGTAACATCACCTCTATGTAACACTACCTCTATGTAACACCACCTCTATGTAGCATCATCTCTATGTTCCATGTCATCCTGCACTTGTATGCTGTAACAATTATCTTAGCTGTGTTCCCTAAACAAAATATCCCCTCAACACCCTTAATTAAGCTGATTACAACTACTGATGCTGCCACAATTTTTTCTTACCTGAAGTTTGAACTTTCTTTGTCTATCTAAAAATTCAGTGACAATTTATGTAAACACATGCACATACATACACACAAACACAAGCATGCACACACAAACATTATGAAATGTAAAGTTTTCTTCCTTGAAATTATCATCTTCTTTGACTGGTCACTTATTTTCACATATTACTGAAATGAAACTGGCAAATAATGAAACAACATTGTTAAACACTGTTAGCGGAACAGACAGTTATCTGTCAAGCAGCAGATATTAGGGGTCAGTCAGATGGTCAAGACTTACTTTCTCTGTGAAAGTCACAGTCATGCTCAGTCAGTCTAAGCAAGCAGAGCTCAGCATGGTCCTCATGGTGGTGGAGCCTGGTACAGAAGCATTGTTTCTTATAAGAGAAACCAGAAAAGTCATGATCATCATTCTCAGTCTACCTCCATGCCTGTGTTTCATGATCATTATTCTCAGTTTACCTCCATGCCTGTGTTTCATGATTATTATTCTCAGTTTACCTCCATGCCTGTGTTTCATGATTATTATTCTCAGTTTATCTCCATGCCTGTGTTTCATGATTATTATTCTCAGTTTACCTCCATGCCTGTGTTTCATGATTATTATTCTCAGTTTACCTCCATGCCTGTGTTTCATGATTATTATTCTCAGTTTACCTCCATGCCTGTGTTTCATGATTATTATTCTCAGTTTACCTCCATGCCTGTGTTTCATGATTATTATTCTCAGTTTACCTCCATGCCTGTGTTTCATGATTATTATTCTCAGTTTATCTCCATGCCTGTGTTTCATGATTATTATTCTCAGTTTACCTCCATGCCTGTGTTTCATGATTATTATTCTCAGTTTACCTCCATGCCTGTGTTTCATGATTATTATTCTCAGTTTATCTCCATGCCTGTGTTTCATGATTATTATTCTCAGTTTACCTCCATGCCTGTGTTTCATGATTATTATTCTCAGTTTACCTCCATGCCTGTGTTTCATGATTATTATTCTCAGTTTACCTCCATGCCTGTGTTTCATGATTATTATTCTCAGTTTACCTCCATGCCTGTGTTTCATGATTATTATTCTCAGTTTACCTCCATGCCTGTGTTTCATGATTATTATTCTCAGTTTATCTCCATGCCTGTGTTTCATGATTATTATTCTCAGTTTACCTCCATGCCTGTGTTTCATGATTATTATTCTCAGTTTACCTCCATGCCTGTGTTTCATGATTATTATTCTCAGTTTACCTCCATGCCTGTGTTTCATGATTATTATTCTCAGTTTACCTCCATGCCTGTGTTTCATGATTATTATTCTCAGTTTACCTCCATGCCTGTGTTTCATGATTATTATTCTCAGTTTACCTCCATGCTTGTGTTTCATGATTATTATTCTCAGTTTACCTACATGCCTGTGTTTCATGATTATTATTCTCAGTTTACCTCCATGCTTGTGTTTCATGATTATTATTCTCAGTTTACCTCCATGCCTGTGTTTCATGATTATTATTCTCAGTTTACCTCCATGCTTGTGTTTCATGATTATTATTCTCAGTCTACCTCCATGCCTGTGTTTCATGATTATTATTCTCAGTTTACCTCCATGCCTGTGTTTCATGATTATTATTCTCAGTTTACCTCCATGCCTGTGTTTCATGATTATTATGGCACTGGCAGCAAAGAATAACAGTTTCTGCAATGAAAGCACACACTGGTACCAGTTACCATATTTAACATAAAATACGGATCGCTTGATAACAGACTCGACTGCACTTCTGTTAATAAGTGTAATAATAACTTTAATCTGCATCTTCTGTGTCTAAACTTGACTTAAAGTTGAATCATTTGACAAATCTATCAGAAATATTGTGTATTGATTTGTATTATCCCTGGCGCAAAGACAGCTCACACTTGGGTACCATGTTCTCTCTCTCTCTGAACCTTAAGTGCCCAGGGCACATGGGGCTTATGCAAGGGTTTTCCACAAATGCCTGTCCTTTGCCTTTTTTTCTGTTCTTGCCCAAGTGAGCCCTCTACTGCTCAACATCCTTTCTGTTGTTCTTCTCCATGTCTCTTTTGGTCTACCCTTACTTCTGTTCCCCTGTGGTGTCCATCTTAGTGCTATTTTTGGTATTGAGTTGTCAGTCATTCGGAGCACATGTCCCAACCATCGCCAGCGTCTTTCCTCAATAATTGCTGTCAGTGGCTTCATCTGCATTTCTGCCAACAAGATGTTATTTCTTATGGTGTTTGGCCAAAATATTTTCCTAATTCTTCGTAAACATTTAGTCTGGAAAGAATTCAACTTGTTTTATATTGTTTTGGTGATTTTCCAGCATTCACTTCCATAGAGTAGTACACTTAGAACATTACTCTTAAATATCCTGATTTTCATCTTCACGCTTAGTTTTTTAGATTTCCATAAAGTCAGCAGCATAGCAAAAGCCTGGTTTGCTCTAGTAAGTCTGCTGTTGATGTCCTCTGTGCTGTCTCCATTTTCTACTACTCTACTGCCAAGGTATACAAATTCATTGACCTCCTCCACTAACTTGCTATCTACTCTGAGTACATTTCTGTTGTTCACATTTTGCTTCATTAACTTTATCTTTCCTACGTTGATCTTTAGTACTATGTTGTTTGCATGAGTTAGCATCCTTGATAACAGATGGTCAGAGCAAGGCAGTTGATCAAGTGTGGGAGGCCAGGATGAGGAACTGCCTGTACCAGCCAACGTATTAGCTTGGCTGTTGCTGGCATGTCATGGTAAAGCAAGGGAGCAGTCTTGTGTGCTTACGCCACAGCACTTAGATGTGAGAGAATATGACAAGAGAATACCTCGGACTTGAATCACCGACTCCAGTAGGACAAGCAGTTAGCTTGTTTATTTTATCTTGCATATCTTTGTGGCTTAGACCAAAAGAGACATGGAGAAGAACAACAGAAAGGATGTTGAGCAATAGAGGGCTCACCTGGGCAAGAGCAGAAAAAAAAGGTAAAGGACAGGCATTTGTGGAAAACCCCTGTGGATGCCCCATGTGCCCTGGGCACTTAAGGTTCAGAGAGAGAGAGAGAGATCTTTGTGGCTGCTTGATAGCAGACAAATGTCGTCTGCAAAGTCAAGGTCATCCAGCACTGTGTCAAGGGTCCACTGAAATCCTATGCGTTTGTCTGGTGTTGCCTCCTTCATTAACCAGTCCACTGCTAAGATAAATAATGTTGGTGATAGTACACATCCCTGTTTCACTCCTGTTTGTACCGTAAAGATGTTGGAGGTATGTTCTCCACAGATCACTTTGCACTGAAAACCCTCGTATAAGGCTTTGATTAAATTCACTATCTTATGGAGGAGGCCATGCCATCTTAGCATTTTCCACAGTGCATCTCTGTTGACACTGTCAAAGGCTTTCTCAAAATCTATAAACAATGCATATGTTGTGCTATGCCACTCATATGCCTGTTATAATATTTGTCGAAGTACAAATATGTGGTCTATGCATGATCTTCCTTTCCTAAATCCTGCCTGCTCTTTCCGAAGTTTTCCCTCAAGTGCTGGTACAATTCTGTTGATTCTGCAAAATACTTTACTGGTGAGTGGCAGTAGGGTAATGCCTCTCCAGTTCCCGCAATCTCTGAGGTCACCCTTCTTTGGTAGTTTTACTATAAGCCCAGTTTTCCACTCCTCTGGAGCTTTTTTCTAGATCCCAAATTTGTTGTAGTATCTGGCAGAGTTGTTTTGGTGTTTCCGTTTCTTCTGCTTTCAACATCTCAGCAGTCACTTCATCTTCACCTGGTGCCCTGTCTGATTTTAGCTTCTTTATTGCCTCCTTTACTTCACTTATTGTTATTGGTCCTGTATTGATATTTAGTTCTGTTTTTGCTTCATGTATGTCTATTGTTTGTACTGCTTGTGTTCTGTTTAGTAGGGTGTTAAAGTGTTCCCTCCATCTTTCAATTTTTTCTCTTTCTCCACTGACCAGTTGTCCCTTATGTGTCCTTATCGCACTCTCACATCTTGTGCTGAAGTTACCTGTCATCTGCTTTGTGATTTTGTATATGGTTTTCATGTCATTTGCATATGCTGCTTTCTCTGCTGCTTCTGCTAAGTTGTCATAGTATTGACGTTTATCTTGACAGCATGATTCCTTCACTTCTTTGTCTTTTTGTGTATAATTACTTAAAACTTGTTCTTTTAGCCTTTGTGATTTGGTGTTAAGTAATTTTTTCTTGATTTCTTTTCTTTGCTCTATCTTTTCCCATGTGGTCTTGCTTATCAATTCCTCTTTTCTCAATTTCTGATATCCCAGCACCTCTTTTGCTGTTTCCTGTAGTGTTTTATTGACCTCTAGTATGCACACTTCTGCTTCGTCTTGTAGGACACTGAAGCGGTTCTTAAGTACTATTGAGAATTCATTTCTTGTTTGCTGGTGTTTCAGTTTTGTTGTATCAAAATGTATCTTTCTGTGTTTTCTGATTTTGGCTTTTCTTAATTTTAGTTTTATTTTTGCTACCAGAAGGTTGTGATCACTTCCTACATCTGCTCCTTTCCTTGCTCGCACATCTTGTAGTGACCATTTCCACTTATTGTTTATTAGTATGTGATCGATTTGGTTTTCTGTGGTTTTATCTGGGGACCTCCAAGTCACCTTATGGATGTTTTTATGTTGGAAAATTGTCCCTCGATGGTAATCATGTTTTCTTCAGAGAAACTGCACAGTCTTTCTCCATTTTCATTTATTTCTCCAATTCCTTCTCTTCCCATGATTCTTCTTCTATCTTCATTTCCTTCACCTACTTTTGCATTGAAGTCGCCCAAGATGAGTAGCATATCACGCTTGGGTATTGTTTCTACTGTTGCTTGGAGGCTGTTGTAAAAATCTTCTTTTAATTCCTCTTCAGCTGCTTCTGTTGGTGCATAACAAACTATAATAGACAGCTTCGTGAATCTTGAGTTGAACCTTGCATATAATAATCTCTCATTTATTGGGGTCCATTTCAGCAATGCTCTTGATGCTTCTTTTGTTATAATCAATGCTACTCCTCCTTCATGATGATCTTCTTTACCTGACCATATTATTGTATCTTCTGTGCACTGTGTTGTTAATTTCCTTCTGCCTTGTCCTGTCCATCTTGCTTCTTGTATTCCTAGTATGTCTAGTTTGTATCTGTGCATTTCCTTGATGGTTTGTGCTAGTTTTCTAAGTGTTCTTACATTCCAGCTGCCTATTTGCATCTTGTGTTTAGGTTCCAGGAGGTCTGCAGTCGGGCTGGGGACTTCCAGTGGCTGGCTTTCATCCACAACCTTCATGGGCTCGTTTCCTGATACGCATTTCTCCTTCCACCTGCATTTGTTTTTTCCCTTGCCTCTGTTTCTGTAGCAGTCTGATAGTTTGTTTTTTTTTGGCCAGACAGGGTTGCTGGCCTTATGCCGAACCCTCCTTAGTTGCCTTTTACGATCATGCGTGGTAGGGTACAGTGGTCCTATTCTTTGCAGATCCCGGGTACCACACGGGATGGGTACCATGTTATTTTCATGAAGATCTTGTTAGTGCAAGACACCTGTACAACTCTTTAAAAACTGCATAACATAGTTTATATCCCCCATTCAGACTTTAACAGGCTGATAAATGTGTTATTATTTATGTAAATATTTACAAAGGACTACAAATGCAACAAATTACCAAGCAGAAATGACAGGCACAGACTGAAGCGGACGATACGGTTTTCTCCCCTGAGACGACGGACATTCAACCGGAAGCAGAGGGCAGATAACTGAGGAAATTCACGTCTGCTGGTGTCAACATCATCCTGTGCTATCTTAAGGAATGGTTTACTGCAATAAATCTCCAAATTTATTTGTTTTTTGTTTCCACATTACACCCCGCAAAGCTGATTCTCATCAATCTCCTGGTTGTTATTCACTATAGCATTAATTCTCCCTGTCCAGACTACTACATTGATTGACGCAAATATTTACTGCAACCATCAGAGTTTTACAGGGTAGCTTACAGAGTGGAGACGCTTGTCCGATGAGGCAATCAGCGACCCGAAGCTGATATGCTAGACTCAGGGTTAGCGACCCATAACTGACCAAGACCTTGTCCCATCTCTACGTGGTATCCCCAGTAACAGGCCTAGCCTGACTAACGGGGCAGGGATCGCCATCGTCCCAATGGTGATGGAGTCTGTTAAAGAAGCATTACACACCCCCGGCTCTTAAGCTGTAATCCGGGACTGAAAAGTAGCCGCCATAACCCGCTCCCACGCCGATACGATGCTGTGTCTTAACACCTCTACAGCATTGGCTGTGAAGAACAACAGCTCGCAGTTACAGGGAGATTGCATAAACATATATAACGAGATAGGATGCATGTCTCGCGAAACCCAGTGGGCGTCCGCCAATGTTTATATGAGAAGGCTGAGGAAATTCGCAAGGCGGTGCAGTCCACCAAAATCGTGCCAGCAAGGCAGTCGCGAAGTGCAAGCAGCGGAGACAGCATTGTCACATGCTATGAAATCGCCTCTGCTCTGGCACGTACAAGCTACGGCTGCTGCATGCTTCAGCAAACAATGACAATGTCGTCAGACATCAGTTTTATATCGATTATCAAAAGTAAGATCGAAAAGGATGACTTGTTTTGTCGAAAGGATAATTTTCAGCGACGAACCGACGTTCCATGTTAATGGCAAAGTGAACTGACATAGTGCTCGCGTCTGGGGCATAGAAAACTCTCACCAGGTCATCCAGGAACAGAGGGGACCCCCCTCCCCCACTCCCCAAATGTGAACGTTCTTTGTGCCATCTCGAGGGAGAAGGTTTATGGCCCTTTCTTCTTAGAGAAAGACACTGTTACTGGTATGCCCTGTCTCAGCATGTTAAATGACCGGTATGTCTTATTTCAGCATGTTAATTGACTGGTATGTCCTAGCTCAGCATGTTAATTGACCGGTATGTCCTATCTCAGCATGTTAATTGACTGGTATGTCCTATCTCAGCATGTTAATTGACTGGTATGTCCTATCTCAGCATGTTAATTGACTGGTATGTCCTATCTCAGCATGTTAATTGACTGGTATGTCCTATCTCAGCATGTTAATTGACTGGTATGTCCTATCTCAGCATGTTAATTGACTGGTATGTCTTATCCTAGCATGTTAATTGACCGGTATGTCTTATCTCAGCATGTTAATTGACCGGTATGTCTTATCTCAGCATGTTAATTGACTGGTATGTCTTATCTCAGCATGTTAATTGACCGGTATGTCTTATCTCAGCATGTTAATTGACCGGTATGTCCTAGCTCAGCATGTTAATTGACCGGTATGTCCTATCTCAGCATGTTAATTGACCGGTATGTCCTATCTCAGCATGTTAATTGACTGGTTGATGTGTCAGCTTCACGAAGACAGTCAAAATTTCATTTTTCAGCAGAACGGGGCACCTCCTCACTCGCTTTGATATGTACACGTTTTATGAGCACTAACCTGGCCAATCGAGGGACTCGAAGAACTGGTAAAAAGGTGGCCAATCGACGGGTGGAAGAGCTGGTAAAAAGCTGGCCAATCGAGGGACTGGAAGAACTGGTAAAAAGGTGGCCAATCGACGGGTGGAAGAGCTGGTAAAAAGCTGGCCAATCGAGGGACTGGAAGAGCTGGTAAAAAGCTGGCCAATCGAGGGACTGGAAGAGCTGGTAAAAAGCTGGCCAATCGAGGGACTGAAAGAGCTGGTAAAAAGCTGGCCAATCGACGGGCTAGAAGAGCTGGTAAAAACGACGTGTTGCAGTGGTTCCCCTAGACCCCCTGATATGACACTTTGTGACTTTTTCTTGTGGGGATGTACACCGAAGATCATCTGTTACTCAAGATTCCCTACATAAACACGAGAATAATTCGTTTACGAGTAAACTATCATCAAGGAGGCTCAATTGAGTGTCTGTAAGACAATGTTTCCCAACCTTTTTTTTTGGATCATGTCTCAACTCAAAGATTATGATGCACCCCCCTCCCCGAGCATAACAGTCAACCGAGTTCTGAAAAAGTATAATATAAATATATTGTAACTGCCCCCCCTTCCATGTGGGACATACTGATGTAAGGTATACTTAAAACATCTTCTTCTTGATCGCTACCTGTGCCAGTTAACATGACCCAGTTATCTGCCTACTGATGTTAGAAAATGTAATATTACATTTTTTCATCATCAACATTTCCCTAATTTTTTTTCGTCCAGTATGTTTTGTAACATCTATCTTAATGCAAAGAAAACTAAACTGATGACAACTGACAAAACAAACAAGGCAGCTGAAATATGTATCAATGAGGAAAAACTGGAGGAAGTGGAGAGTTTTGAATATCTTGGATCACTACTAACTAATAATGAAGATACAATGAGTGAAATTAAAAGGAGGACATCTATCACTCTTCAGAAAGTAAAACAACTGAAGAAGCTGTGGAGAGGAGCAGACAGAACCACAAAAATAAGATTTTTAAGGGCATGCATCCTTCTCATCGCAACATATGCCTGTGAGACCTGGACACTTAACAAAACAGCTGAGAAACACATAAATGCCTTTGAATGTAAATGCTACAGAAGAGTTCTCCAAATATCGTGGACACAAAAAAGAACAAATATATCTATACTACAAGAGCTTAATATTGAAGAAGGCTGGCTAGTAAAGAGGATTAAAGAGAGATAACTTAAATATTTTGGACACGTCATGATAATTTAGAGAAGACCGTATTGGAAGGATACATAATGGGAAAAAGAAAAAGAGGAAGACCAAAACGAAGATGGCTGCAAGACATCGTTGAGGATCTGCAAATGGATGCAGAATCAGCAGGCCATCTTGCTCACAACCGAGAGGCCTACAGGAGTGTTATTTGAGAGGCAAAGTTCCGCAAGGGACATGCAAATGAATGAATGAATGAATATTTTGTACCATTAAAGCGAAAGTCAAAAGACAGTACTATACGTCGTTACTAAAATATATCTGCACGCGTCATTATAATGTTACTTTCAATCACCACGTCGTTACGATACAATGAACATTTATATATTTTGTAAATACATTTACAGTATTTAGTTACTTGGCGTTCCTTGTTGCTAGGGTAAATATAATCATTGCACATGCGCAGCTTCCATTCACCGGAAGTTGATACAACTGACGATCTATTAGGGCCTGTTACCATACGTAAAGTGTTCAGATTTTACCTAAAAAAATAAAATGGTAGGTTTTGAAGTATCAGAGTACTGAGATGTATTAAATAATCATCTATAAAGTAATTTCTTTTCCTGTATTTTAGTTAGTCATTCTCGGCAACTCCTCGAACAGTACTAGAGATTTGTTCTCGTGGCCATTTCTACCAGGTACCATAAATTGTAATGGCGATGTTACTCGTTCATTCAGCAGATGTTTTTGTAGTGCAAGGATAGTTGTTGTTACACTTAATGGTGGTTGTTACGGCTCACAAGAATTGCAGATATTCATATATTATACACCTAGGACCCGCTATAAGTGTGTTGTGATGCACCCGTTACGGCCTGCAAAAACACAACAGGCACTCACTACATCTAGATACTGTCCCAGGTAAACGGGTTGTTCATTTATCACAGTCAAGCAAACAGACTAGAGATTTACGTAGCCAAGTCATGTGTCTTCTTTTTATAACAGTACATCCAGTTGCTGTCTTTTTATATGACCACATCCAGTTACGGTCTTTTTTAAAAATATGAGTACATCCAGTTACTGTCTTTTTTTTAACGTGTATACCCAGTTACCGTCTTTTTATATGAGTACACCATCTTTTTTTTATATGGGTACATCTTGTTACTGTTTTTTTTATATAATTACACCTAGTTACTCTCTTTCATATGAGTACACCCAGTTACTCTCTTTTATATGAGTACATCCTGTTACTGTTTTTTATATAAGTACACTCAGTCAGTGCCTTTTTTATGAGTACACACAGTTACTTTTTTATATGAGTACATACTGTTACTGTCTTATATAAGTACACCCAGTTACTGTCTTATATAAGTACACCCAGTTACTGTCATATAAGTATACCCAGTTACTGTCTTCTATATAAGTACACCCAGTTACTGTCTTCTATATAAGTACACCCAGTTACTGTCTTTTTTATATGAGTACATACTGTTACACCTTATATAAGTACACCCAGTTACTGTCTTCTATATAAGTACACCCAGTTACTGTCTTTTTTTTATATGAGTATATCCTGTTACTGTTTTTTTATATAGGTACACCTAGTTACTCTCATATAAGTACACCCAGTTACTGTCTTTTTTATATGAGTACATCCTACTACTGTCATTTATATAAGTGTTCCCAGTTACTGTTTTTTATATGAGTGCACCCACTTACTGTCCTTTACAGTCTCAAGAAATTGAAGAGTGCTTGAAGAGGATCCATGGACATGCAGGTGTTGTGGGAGTAATCATTATCAACAATGATGGTACTTTTTTAAAAAGTTTTCTTTTGTGAATTTTTTATTTTTCTTGTTAATTCAGATTAAAAAAAATGATGCTGGTCATTTGTTCTGATATGATGATCAAGCTCTGTCAGAAAAAAAAACCATTAAAAAAATCATCCTTGACTAAATTTATTTAAATCCTTGTTGAAGCTGGGATACTTGTACACACTGCTGTTAGTAGATGATGGGTTACCTGGAAAATGTACATGTGGATTTCAGTGTGTGAAGATTAATTAGATACATGTGTAGATTCATGTGCTTGAAGGGTAACGGGGATAGATGTACACATTGATTTCAGAGCATGAAGAGTAGAGAGGATACTTGCACACACGAGTTTCTGTGCAAGACATGACACCAGGATACTTGTACACATTATTTTATGTACAAGGCATGGCATAAGGATACTTGTAGACATGAATTTCCGTGTACCACAGGACACCATTATACTTGTACACATGAATTTCTGTGTATCACAGGACATCAGGATACTTGTACACATGAATTTCAGTGCTGGAAGTGTAGTCATGATTGTTATGTGAAAATGAGTCCAGCGAATGTTGCTCTGTGTATAAGCTGATTTTCTGTGAATATAAGAACAAAACTGTATGGCTTTTTCATCTTTAAAAAAGAGTGGTTATTACAAAACTAGAAAGATCTGGAGGAATTAGAACAGGAAAGTTGGGAGAGAATTGAAAGTAATTAGAACAAAAAAGTTGGGAGAGAACTGGAATTAGAACAGGAAAGTTGAGAGAGAATTTGAAGTAATTGGAACAGGAAAGTTGAGAGAGAATTGGAAGTAATTAGAACAGGAAAGTTGGGAGAGAACTGGAAGTAATTGGAACACGAAAGTTGGGAGAGAATTGGAAGTAATTAGAACAGAAAAGTTGGGAGAGAACTGGAATTAGAACAGGAAAGTTGAGAGAGAACTGGAAGTAATTGGAACAGGAAAGTTGGGAGAGAAAAATTAAAAGTAACTGGAACAGGAAAGTTGGGAGAGAATTAGAAGTAATTGGAACAGGAGAGTTGGGAGGGAATTAGAATAGAAAATAGGGAAAGAATTAGAACAAGAAAGTTTGGAGAAAATTAGAACAGAAAAATTAGAATAGGAAAGTTGGGAGAGAATTAGAACAAGAAAGTTGGGAGGGAGTTCAAATGAAAATAATGTGAGAAAGTTGGCTGAATGGCAGCTTTACACTTGAGACAGAAAGTGGATAGTATGACCATTTTTGGTTTGGTATTTTATTTTTGTAAATGTTTATTGAAATAATTTATCTACAAAACCGTCTCTTGAGAAATTTGTTTGATTCTGGTGCTCATGTGAAACGCTTGAAATCATGTCTTTTTTCTTGAGGCATACCTATAAGATCAACCTTGGACAATGCCACTACGGTGCTTTATGCTTACCTGATTTGCAGCCTAGCCTCAAAAGCTCGGGCAGTTGTTAGAGAAATTGACTCGTCCAATGACTTGAAGTTTCTTCGCTTGAGGTCCAAGAAAAACGAGATTCTGGTTGCGCCAGGTAATTATTTCTCGTAAAACTTGTACTTGCTGCTCTGCCTGACCTATTTTTTCTTCTTGTCTGCTTTTCTTACTTTGTCTTTCCAAAAATTTTTCTGTAAGCTTGATTATTTCTGTGCCTCGAAGTAGGCAAAAAGCAGTAGCAGTCATGTAGTGGCCAGACTCTAACTGAGCAGAATTTGGATAGAAAACTCCATACACTATGTCAGTACACGGTGTTAGTTTTCCTGAGACTATAGACATGATCAGCAGAGGACAACCTAGAAATATCTGGAGAAGAGGATGGAACACAAATGCCTTGAAAACTTCCCTTTCAGTGCATCAGATGCTTTTGTGAATGTAAATCAAGGTATATCTACTGGATTGTTATTCTATTTGTAAGTCTTGGTATAGTTACTGGATTGTTATTCTGTTTGTAAGTCTTGGTATAGTTACTGGATTTGTATAGTTACTGGATCATTATTCTATTTGTAAATCATCATAGTGCAAAATACAGAGACTCAACCAACCCTTCTACATAGAGTAGACCAGATCTGGCTATTCTCTCAGTTGACCTGCTCCAAAGACACAGCACAGACATCCTCGATGGAGTGGGCAGTGACCATCATCCAATTATGACATTTGTAATGATGACCAGCCAAAGGTGCTTTGAAAGAAAAACACGATGGATCTTCGAAGAAGCAGACTGGCCAGCATATGAGGAAACATTGAACAACCTACTAAATAATTTACCTCAGGAAACAACAACAGAAAAATATTGCAATGCATTTAATAAAGCAATATTAAAGGCATCCACCTGACACATCCCCAGAGGAAGTAGGACAAACTAAAAACCTTTCTGGAATAACATACAGAAAGCAGTAAAAGACAGAGAAAAGCAAAAGAAGAGACTAGAGTGAAAACCAACACAAGAAAATAAAAGCCACTATAACAAAACCACTGCAGAACATGATAAATGGATAAAAATTATCACAGATTTAAATTTGTGTAACAACACAGCAAAAGTATGGTCACTTATTAATTTAAGTGGCAAGAAAAGGCAAAACAACCCCAGGCCAGTAGAGACAGAGGAAGGTACAACAGCAGAAGATCAGAAGAAAGCAGAGACATTAAAAAAACACTTTGTGGCAATTAATAGTAGCAGCAAATGCAATGAAAATGACCAGATACGTGTAAAAGAGCATGCTCATAGTGTGAATATCTCACTCTTCTAGGAGGAATTTAAATACACAGAGCTCAATAGAGCGATGATGAAATCAGGAAGAAACATGGATGTTCAGTTAGGTGCCAGAGTAAAAGCACGGGTCTTGATATGTTAGGGAGTATAGTTGTAAAAGGAATGGAAAACAGTATTTACATGTACTTCCGTGTACTTATTATGTTTCAAAGTATAACTAAATGTATGAAAATTTCATAAATGCAGAGTTTTTTAGGAAAAAAGAAGTAATGTGATGTTTTTAGACACTGATTGTGGCCAGCTCACCATCGGCTAGGTCTAGATATGCACTGTTTACCATCTGAAATGTGTAGATCTACTTGTCGATCTCATATTCTGATTCTGTGTTGCACTCTCGCTAAATTAGTGTCTGAAATAACCTTCTAACTACTTCTTCTGTCGTCTGATTTGTCTAGATCTACTTGGGATACATTCAAGAGCAGTGGGGTGGTCACAGGCCATGTCCATACCTCTATCTACATCATCAAAAATTGAAAAATTTTGGTCTTTCTCTTCCTTTTTCTCGCTAGGCATCACTCGTAACCAGGCACTCTTTCGCCATTTTGAAAAGTGTCACTGGAGTCGCGGACGAAATATGTACAGTCTAAATGTTACACCGGTTGTTTTATTGAAACAAACCATTAGTGACCATTGGTAGGAATCGGGAAACCGGAAATGTCATAAAAGTGACCAAAGGCACCGGAAGTGTTAAAAACAGGCAAGTCACCAGGTCTGAACAAAATGCTAATTAACATGGGGAAAACAGGGAAGGGAGTAATATTCTGCCTGATTAACAGAATGGGGATGAAATCCCTAAAATCTGGAGGAATGCAGTAATAACCCCAGTCTTAAAAAAAAAAAAGGATAACAAGGCAAATGATCCTCAAAATTACAGACCAGTATTGTTAGCGTCAAGCATTGGAAAACTAGCAGAGTGAATGGCCAACTAAAGACTATACTGGCGGCTAGAAACTACAGGGACCCTAGACAATAGCCAAGTGATTTTTAGGGCAGGACAGAGGACAGATGACCAACTTTTCAGACTGAGCCAGAGAATATTGGATGGATTCCAAGAAGGCAAACATACAACCGCAACCTTCATAGACTTACAGCGAGGCTGTGATAGACTTACAGCGAGGCTGTGATAGACTTACAGCTAGCCTGTGATAGACTTACAGCGAGCCTGTGATAGACTTACAGCGAGCCTGTGATAGACTTACAGCTAGCCTGTGATAGACTTACAGCGAGCCTCTGATAGACTTACAGTGAGCCTCTGATAGACTTACAGCGAGCCTCTGATAGACTTACAGCGAGCCTCTGATAGACTTACAGTGAGCCTCTGATAGACTTACAGCGAGCCTCTGATAGACTTACAGCGAGCCTCTGATAGACTTACAGCGAGCCTCTGATAGAATGTGACACAAAGGCTTACTATGTGAAATGTTTGCAGCAGGGATAAACGGAAAGATGTACAGTTGGATAAAAGCATTTCTAAGCAGTCGCACACTACAAACCAAAATAAACAAAGGCACATCATCCAAACAAATGCTGGAGGAGGGATTCCCTCATGGCTTCCCACTGAGCCGCACACTATTCCTTTTTTATATATATAAATTATTTGGTTGAGGAGTTAAAAAACAGAACAAGCCAAGAATCTTCACTGACACAAAATCAGTATTGGAAGCATTAGATCATTCAAACTGGAAAGACAAGATATGTCAATCAGTAGCACTTAAGATCAGCCCCTTAACAGAAACACAATATTAAAATAACACTACAGTGGATACCAAGATTTATCAACATTCAAGGAAATGAGAGAGCAGATAGACTGGCAAAAAAAAAAAAAAAAGGAGCAACAGGGAACCATCCCAATAATCCAGTCTCTTTACAAACAGTAAAACAAATAATAAGAAATAACAAAAAGGAGGAATGGCTGAATGACTAGGCATTGGGAAAAACAGGCAGAGTAGTTTTCCAATACATGACCACCCCGAATTGTGAAAGATGCCATAAACATACTACACAGACAAGAGCAGACCATCATTTTTCAGTTAAGAACAAGGCACACCCCCTGAATGCACACATACACCAGATAAAGGCCAGTGAAACGCCCATATGTCCATTGTGTGTAATAACCAAGAAACAGTCATATACCCTCTAGAAGAATGTCCAGCACTCATAGATTTATGACAGGAATACCTACCTGAACATCCAAACATTGAAAATACTTTGTACAATTAAAGAAGAACTGCGGATACTTTACCATTGCTTTGAGCCGAAGAGCACAAGCCCAAATGGCTGTTGGATTAGAGGAATGAAATGAAATATTTTAGTAACACACAATAATTAGTGCATAAGTATATAGCTATACACGAAGCCACTGCAGTAAAGCTGTGATATTAGCATACAAACGTGAACCAAATCTTAAGGACATCCTTGTCCATAGCCACCTGAAGCAGAACTTTGCATATGTTGGCACTGGAAAATGTAACCGCCCTCACTGTTACCTGTCCTGTAGTCTGGGAAACAAAAACCATCACCTTTCCCAAAACTGTCCTCATTCTCCATGAGGGATTCACATGCAAGTCCCGCAGTGTATGTCATTGAATGTAAAAGATGCAGGATAACTTACAAGGGGCGTTCAGAAAGTAATGTACCACATAGTCTTTCTCTTTACCCTTTAAAAATAAAGATTATTCACTCACTCTCAGGAGATGTTTATTCAAAAAGCATGAAATTTATACTCAGTATACATGGATATGTCATTTAAACATCGGTATTATTTAGCATAATCCCCATCAACCTGTACGGCTTTACATCAGTGTGAAACAAGTGCATGTATTCCTAGCCTGTACCAGATTTTCTCTTGATTATGTAGCCATTTCTTTGCTGCATGAATCACTCCTTTGTCATCTTCAAATCTTACCCCTTTAAGTGGACCAAACAGATGGAAATCAGAGGGTGCCAAATTGGGACTATAGAGTGGATAGGGTAGTACAATCCACCCAATTTGGTGATTGCTTCCTGTGTTGCCAGACTTGTGTGATGGCACGCATTGTCATGAAGGAGAAGCAGGTCTGTTGGATTCTTGTGCGGCTGAACTCTGTGAAAACGTTGAGTTTTTTCAGTGTCTTAATGTAAGCTTGCAGATTGATTGTCTTTCCTCTTGGCATAGCATCCATAAGAATCACACCTTCAATGTCCCAAAAGACCGTGATCATGACTTTTCCAGCTGAAGGAGTTGTCTTGAATCTTTCTTCGTGGTGATTGCAGATGATGCCACTCCATTGACTGTCTTTTTGTCTCAGGTTCAAAATGATGTGCCCAGGTTTCGTCACCTGTTACAATCTTAGCCAGAAAGTTCTCTCCCTCAGCACTGAAATGCTCTAACAATTCAGAAGAATTTGCTTTCCTTTGCAATCGATGGTCATTTGTGAGACTTCGAGGAACCCATCTTGTGCAAACCTTAGAAATCCGAGAGCTTTTATAAATGCATTTGCACTTCCATTGCTGACTGACAGCTTTAAGGCCAGTTGTTGAGTAGTGAATGCCTATCAGTAAGAATAATGCCCTCAGCGCATTTCAACATTTCTGCCTTGGTGGCTGTGGCAGAACGTCCACAGTGCAGCCGATCATGTAACTCCTTATTTCCACTTATTGATTCTTTGATTCTCTGAATTCAGTGACTGACTGTACTCCTGTTGACTGCAAAACTTCCATACACATCACATAGATGCTTGTAAATGTTCACAACAGTTTTCTTTTCTGCAATGAGAAATTCTATCACAATTTACTGCTTATACCGCAAGTTGGTAACACGCTCTATTTCAACGGTTAGGGCAGCCATATTCTCTGGCTGGTTGCCGTGCATTTTGGTTCACACAATTGGCACATGCCATATTTAAAGTGTGCAAAATTTCATGGTTCTATCTTCATTATTAACTGAAAAAAATGATGTGGTTCATTAATTTCTGAATGCCCCTCGTATGTTGGTGAAACTGGCCTCAGATTAGGAGACTGTATGTAGAAACATCTGTACGATATCACCCAGCATGCTTCGAAACCAGTCCCGAATCATTTCAATGGCCCCAACCACAGAGGTAGATATGATTTTCTGGTAACAGCCATTAAACATTGTCACACAGATGACAGAATCTGGCTAGTGCTTGAGAACTGCTACATTCAGGAATATGGGAAGCTGGAACCACATGGTTTGAACTCATTATTCACCTGCGCCTAACATTCTCCTCTTCCACAATCATAATCCCTCCCCACTAAGTTTCATTCCCTTCTCACTTGTTACACATAGTTCAGAACCTCTTCACAGCATCACATTACAACCCCTCTACCCCAACCATAATCACCTATTTCACCTTCTCCCGGCTAGGTTACCATTGTATCACTCTCTCTCCTCTCCGTGGTTCCCCCACCCACCACTCTCAGTTATGACCCACCTATCACACATCACAAGTCTCCATTTAAATATTCTCTACGCTCCACCATGTATTTTTCTGTACACGGCATTCAGACAAGCCACAGCTTCCTACAAGTTACAGTTAAGTGCTCTATTCATTTTATTTCATTTTTTTTCCTTTTAAATATAGCATTCATGTAAATTTATACTTTATTGAGTCTCTCCAGTTCTTCGTCCTGTGTGTTTTTGTATGGTTAAGGCTTACGCCCGAACGTCACAACTGTGTACTCATTAAGTAATAAAGCTGTTCTTACTTTTTTCCTAGTTTATACATTTTGAAATGAAATATTATTCTATTTGTAAGTAATGGTAGATTTACTGGATTGTTATTCTGTTTGTAAGTCTACAGAATATTGATAGGATAACATTATGAATATAGAGCTGAAACTGATTTCAGCATGAGGGGAAACTTGTTAAATTTCTGTCATTAATAACTTTGTTTTGTTACATTCTTGTGATGGTAATTGTTTTGGTATATTTTTTGTTGTTACATTTTTTCTCCATAACTTTATTATTAGAGTTTTTTTTTGCTACAACTTTCTTTTGATACATTTTTTGTGATAACCTTGTTGTTGTTACGCATTTTTTGTGTGAATGATAAATTTGCTGTCAGGTTACACTTCTATCTCTTTGCTTCTGTATTTTCCCACAGATCAAGAATATTGCATGATAGTTATCCAGAAAGACACAAACTGATATCTTCACTGACCATCTCAAGTACATTTTTGGGATCAGTAGTTGTGTTAGGAATTTTTTATGTGCTCATGTACAATGTTTGAAAATGTATGGATGAGAATGCCTTGGTGTCTGTTACAGAACTTTGTGAATGCTGGCCAAGCAGAAGGTTCCGTTTCTGTGATAACTGGGCTTGGGCTATGAGCTCTCGGCAGCAGAAGTTTTTGTAAAGAATCTGGCTGTCTTTCATAGTTGTTCAGTTTAGCATGCACGTAATTTTGAATTGTGGGATACCTTGGAAGCAGTTTTTTTGTCTTAGCTTTTAGGCATTTGTGTAGGAAATATTCAGTTGTGTCCTCACTATCATCAGTAATCCATTTCGTGTTGGTAAATTTGTAGTTTGGATCATTTATCCAGCTAGGCCCCCCCCATTTGTCATTGTCTGGTACAACGGAGTGAGAGCGTAACTCTATTGTGCTTCAATAATGACAATTGTAAAATCATTTTAAATGATTTTTTTTTTTTTTTCCAATCAGTAGTGATTAACTTAACTGTAATTCCAATACAGTTCTGTGATACATTTCTTCTTGCATGTGAAATTGTCACTACATCTACTACTGATTTGTTGATACTCATTATTCACCTGCGCCTAACATTCTCCTCTTCCACAATCATAATCCCTCCCCACTAAGTTTCATTCCCTTCTCACTTGTTACACATAGTTCAGAACCTCTTCACAGCATCACATTACAACCCCTCTACCCCAACCATAATCACCTATTTCACCTTCTCCCGGCTAGGTTACCATTGTATCACTCTCTCTCCTCTCCGTGGTTCCCCCACCCACCACTCTCAGTTATGACCCACCTATCACACATCACAAGTCTCCATTTAAATATTCTCTACGCTCCACCATGTATTTTTCTGTACACGGCATTCAGACAAGCCACAGCTTCCTACAAGTTACAGTTAAGTGCTCTATTCATTTTATTTCATTTTTTTTCCTTTTAAATATAGCATTCATGTAAATTTATACTTTATTGAGTCTCTCCAGTTCTTCGTCCTGTGTGTTTTTGTATGGTTAAGGCTTACGCCCGAACGTCACAACTGTGTACTCATTAAGTAATAAAGCTGTTCTTACTTTTTTCCTAGTTTATACATTTTGAAATGAAATATTATTCTATTTGTAAGTAATGGTAGATTTACTGGATTGTTATTCTGTTTGTAAGTCTACAGAATATTGATAGGATAACATTATGAATATAGAGCTGAAACTGATTTCAGCATGAGGGGAAACTTGTTAAATTTCTGTCATTAATAACTTTGTTTTGTTACATTCTTGTGATGGTAATTGTTTTGGTATATTTTTTGTTGTTACATTTTTTCTCCATAACTTTATTATTAGAGTTTTTTTTTGCTACAACTTTCTTTTGATACATTTTTTGTGATAACCTTGTTGTTGTTACGCATTTTTTGTGTGAATGATAAATTTGCTGTCAGGTTACACTTCTATCTCTTTGCTTCTGTATTTTCCCACAGATCAAGAATATTGCATGATAGTTATCCAGAAAGACACAAACTGATATCTTCACTGACCATCTCAAGTACATTTTTGGGATCAGTAGTTGTGTTAGGAATTTTTTATGTGCTCATGTACAATGTTTGAAAATGTATGGATGAGAATGCCTTGGTGTCTGTTACAGAACTTTGTGAATGCTGGCCAAGCAGAAGGTTCCGTTTCTGTGATAACTGGGCTTGGGCTATGAGCTCTCGGCAGCAGAAGTTTTTGTAAAGAATCTGGCTGTCTTTCATAGTTGTTCAGTTTAGCATGCACGTAATTTTGAATTGTGGGATACCTTGGAAGCAGTTTTTTTGTCTTAGCTTTTAGGCATTTGTGTAGGAAATATTCAGTTGTGTCCTCACTATCATCAGTAATCCATTTCGTGTTGGTAAATTTGTAGTTTGGATCATTTATCCAGCTAGGCCCCCCCCATTTGTCATTGTCTGGTACAACGGAGTGAGAGCGTAACTCTATTGTGCTTCAATAATGACAATTGTAAAATCATTTTAAATGATTTTTTTTTTTTTTTCCAATCAGTAGTGATTAACTTAAGTTTCATTCCCTTCTCACTTGTTACACATAGTTCAGAACCTCTTCACAGCATCACATTACAACCCCTCTACCCCAACCATAATCACCTATTTCACCTTCTCCCGGCTAGGTTACCATTGTATCACTCTCTCTCCTCTCCGTGGTTCCCCCACCCACCACTCTCAGTTATGACCCACCTATCACACATCACAAGTCTCCATTTAAATATTCTCTACGCTCCACCATGTATTTTTCTGTACACGGCATTCAGACAAGCCACAGCTTCCTACAAGTTACAGTTAAGTGCTCTATTCATTTTATTTCATTTTTTTTCCTTTTAAATATAGCATTCATGTAAATTTATACTTTATTGAGTCTCTCCAGTTCTTCGTCCTGTGTGTTTTTGTATGGTTAAGGCTTACGCCCGAACGTCACAACTGTGTACTCATTAAGTAATAAAGCTGTTCTTACTTTTTTCCTAGTTTATACATTTTGAAATGAAATATTATTCTATTTGTAAGTAATGGTAGATTTACTGGATTGTTATTCTGTTTGTAAGTCTACAGAATATTGATAGGATAACATTATGAATATAGAGCTGAAACTGATTTCAGCATGAGGGGAAACTTGTTAAATTTCTGTCATTAATAACTTTGTTTTGTTACATTCTTGTGATGGTAATTGTTTTGGTATATTTTTTGTTGTTACATTTTTTCTCCATAACTTTATTATTAGAGTTTTTTTTTGCTACAACTTTCTTTTGATACATTTTTTGTGATAACCTTGTTGTTGTTACGCATTTTTTGTGTGAATGATAAATTTGCTGTCAGGTTACACTTCTATCTCTTTGCTTCTGTATTTTCCCACAGATCAAGAATATTGCATGATAGTTATCCAGAAAGACACAAACTGATATCTTCACTGACCATCTCAAGTACATTTTTGGGATCAGTAGTTGTGTTAGGAATTTTTTATGTGCTCATGTACAATGTTTGAAAATGTATGGATGAGAATGCCTTGGTGTCTGTTACAGAACTTTGTGAATGCTGGCCAAGCAGAAGGTTCCGTTTCTGTGATAACTGGGCTTGGGCTATGAGCTCTCGGCAGCAGAAGTTTTTGTAAAGAATCTGGCTGTCTTTCATAGTTGTTCAGTTTAGCATGCACGTAATTTTGAATTGTGGGATACCTTGGAAGCAGTTTTTTTGTCTTAGCTTTTAGGCATTTGTGTAGGAAATATTCAGTTGTGTCCTCACTATCATCAGTAATCCATTTCGTGTTGGTAAATTTGTAGTTTGGATCATTTATCCAGCTAGGCCCCCCCCATTTGTCATTGTCTGGTACAACGGAGTGAGAGCGTAACTCTATTGTGCTTCAATAATGACAATTGTAAAATCATTTTAAATGATTTTTTTTTTTTTTTCCAATCAGTAGTGATTAACTTAACTGTAATTCCAATACAGTTCTGTGATACATTTCTTCTTGCATGTGAAATTGTCACTACATCTACTACTGATTTGTTGATACTTTTTATTCTGACCCTACATCTACTACAGATTTGTTGACAGTATTTCTACTTTTATTCCGACCCTACATCTACTACAGATTTATTGACAGTGTTTCTACTTTTATTCCGACCCTACATCTACTACAGATTTATTGACAGTGTTTCTACTTTTCTTCCGACCCTACATCTACTACAGATTTATTGACAGCATTTTACTTTTATCCTGACCCTACATCTGCCATTGATTTATTGACTGGTTTAAAAAAAAAATCTTGACCCTACATCCGCTACCAATTTTTGACAATATTTCTGTTTGTATTCTAACACTACATCTGCTACTGATTTATTGACTATATTTCTGTTTGTATTCTAACACTACATCTCCTACTGATTTACTGACTATATTTCTGTTTGTATTCTAACACTACATCTGCTACTGATTTACTGACTATATTTCTGTTTGTATTCTAACACTACATCTGCTACTGATTTACTGACTATATTTCTGTTTGTATTCTAACACTACATCTGCTACTGATTTATTGACTGTATTTCTGTTTGTATTCTAACACTATATCTCCTACTGATTTATTGACTGTATTTCTGTTTGTATTCTAACACTACATCTGTTACTGATTTATTGACTATATTTCTGTTTGTATTCTAACGCTACATATACTGCTGATTTTTGGAAAATTTTTCTGTACTTTGATCTAGTTATTGTGCACACAATAAGAGATCCAAGTATCTAAGTTTGCTTGTTTCGCAGTGACTGGCATATTTGTTGTAATGTGTGGTTATAAATTATGTTAATACCACATGTGAAGAGCACATAATGGTTGAGGGATTTGTTCATATGATATTCATTATCTTGTTCACATGTTTGTGGGTGATAGCAATATTGTTTAGTGTTATTATTTTACAGGGTTTTTTTTTTCCCCCCATGAAATTATCATGTTGTTGATGCCGTTGGTTATCCTCCTTGTTGTTATTGTTATAAGGGCCAGGTTTCCGTTAGCCCCATACGTTATGTGGGATAACCTGGTTTTGAACCCATTCACAGGGTTAAGTTGTGCTGCCATGTAGTGAATGAAATGAGGTTGAGCTTCTAAAAATAATTATGGGAACTCCTTATCAATATTAATGAGTTGGCAGGGCCATCATGGTGTCTAAGTAACATTTCTGGCATTTTTTTTTCACAAAAAAATAAACCCATAAATCCAAGGGGGTTAAGACTGCAGCATTTTATGCAGGCATGACCCAAACTTACAACATTCCTTCACACTCAAGCTGTGTGTTCTGTGATTGATATTTTCACATCAGAGGTTGCCAGAGTTGACACTTTCCTGTCCACAAGACAAGCCATAGAGGGTTAACTTTTGGGGCTGAAAGTTGAAGAAAGACAAAAGAAAACTCACCATTTACCACTAATACATACAAATGTGCTTATGAATGTTCACAAAATCCATTTTTCAAGTAATTTGGGGAAAAAACAGGCAATATTAATTGATTTATGCGTGTGAAAGCTGGAAAAACAACTAAAGAAATAGACAACGAATTAGACTCTTTTGAAAACAAATGCCTAAGGAAAATACTCGGTATAAAGTGAAACAGATTCAAGAACAACACAGAGATAAGGCAGATTAGTGAACAACTTGTCTCATGGTTGATCAGGAAAAGGAGATGGACATATGTTGGTCACGTGATGAAAAGAAACAGAGAATCCCAAAACAAGCTATCAAGTGGAACACAACAGGCCAAAGAAAAAGAGGTCGACCACGTGGACATTGTTAAGAGAGGCCAGTTTAGTGGGCATAACATACCTTGATGAGGTTGAAAAACTCGCAGAAAACAGAAAAACTTGGCCAACTACCATACAAGCCCTATGTGATGTTTAATGGCATGGGAAGGATGTAAGATTAATTGATTATTCATAAATTATGTATTATTTTGTCTGGGAATTAATTTAAAAACATAATTAAGAATTCATAAAGTGAATTCAAAAGAAATGTTTGGGGACCCTTGTTTGTATGATGTTTTAAAACCAATAAATTTGTTCATTTTGATATTTTTTTTTTCCTTTTTGTCTCTGTTTCTCCATTTTTCTGTAACATTACAATACTGATAGCGCAGTATATGCTTTATTATACTCATATAGCAGTTATATTTTCCAGTAACATTTTGTATTTGTTACAGGTTTAATGGAAGTAACTTAGTACATTCTCAGTTCTCAGGTTTATAACTGAGCTCTGTTTGATATATTTGAAGTATTCTGTAGAAAATGAATGTTTTGTCTTTTGATTAGCTGAAGTTGAGTAGCAGATTCATGAAAATAAGATCCACTCACTAAAAGTATAAGTATGAAAGTGATTAATTACTAAAATATGATACCAGATTTAAAATGATTTATTCTATCCATGGTCCTGCACTGTTGCAGAAGATTGCAGAAATTGTGGATAAATTATTTGTTCAACATTTCAGTTTCCTGGATGTTCTAATCCACCTGAAATATTAGTTTGGTGCCAGAGGGCAGCAGTGTTCCCTCTAAGCTGCACGGCCATGCACAGAAAAAAAAAATCATACAGTGCACAAAATGTTTGGAGCCACACAAAAAAGAAAAATGAAACTGCTACTTTTATTTTCCAGATGCTACCTGTGCTGTAACTGCGATCAGGAAAAATACAGTGATGGTACATGTTTTTCCTTTACTGTTTCTTTCTTGTTGAGATATGACTTTTGGATCAGATGATTCAGCTGGTCTTTTATCGCGTAGTTTCGGTAGTCCTGTAGCAGAATCGTGACGAGCCAAGCAGGCACACAGAGAATAGAAGATAATTTTTAAAAAAAAGGGCAGATGAATATCCACTGCGTCGTGAAAAAAGAGAATGCCCATTGAGCAGATCAGGTATGCAAATTGATCTTGGTAACTAACACCAGACATCGTAACCACCAACATTAGAGCCGTCCTGTTTTTTTTTATAGCAGTAGATTTGCAGTGTGTGCATATATATATATATATACACACACACACATACAGTGGTACCTTGGGTCACCAACTTAATTTGTTCCGTGACTCCGTTTGAGAACCGAAACAATTTTTCCCATTGAAATCCAAATCCAGTCAATCCCTTCACCCGCCCCAGAAACATATTGTTTTTTTTTACTTTTTTATGGATTTATGTGTGGCAAAAATATATAATATAAAATATATAGTACAAGTTTACCTTTATGGCTGATAGTTGCTGGCAAGAGGAGGAGGAGGAGAAAGACTACTCCTTCAAAGGAGAGTTCCATTCCATAATAACATCAGGCAACTGTGTAGGTATTTTTTCTCGTTTGTATCCTGGGAAATGGTTCGATTGCTGGCTCTGTGGTTAGTGTTTTCAAAAGATAACGATCCAGAGACATGTGTCTTTTTCTTTGTTGGATAATTTTCTCAAAATGGGACATCACATTGTCATTTAAAATGTCCACTACTTTGCTGGTCACAGCTTTGTTAGGGCGCATCTTTGTTCTTTAAGATCATAGATTTAGCCATGTCGTACTGCTTGGCCAGATCAGAAACACGAACAGCATTCTCAAATTTAGTTATTATTTTCTTCTTAGTTTCTACTGTAATATGCTTAGGCTTCTTTACACCACTGTCACTAGCACTTTTCACTTTCTTGGGAGCCATAATGAGGGTTAATTTAATGCAAAAAGCCAAAAAATTGTATCAAGAACAACGCAAGACAAACAATGTTCACAGTGCACAAACCTGAGTACAACTGATGCTGTTTGCGAGCTGTTTGTGCGCTGAGGCATTGTTCACGGGTTGAGTCAAAATTTGTTCGGAAATTGTGTTTGTGATTAGAGGTGTTTGTAACCTGAGGTACCACTTATATATATATACATTACTATGCATATTTGCACACACAATATTTTTTTTAACATGAGCTGAACATTTTGCACATAGACCACAAACCCTTAGAGGGAACATTGGTTGGCACTCTAAAAGAAATGTTTAGATATTTTATATTTCTTTACAGTTACATATTGAACTTGATAATTGTTCAGCAGACACTAAACTGAGCTTGAATATTTGGCACATCTTTGATTTATAAGTGCATGCACAGACAAGATGACCTTCCATTATCTTTCTTTGCTATCTTTTTGCCTGGCACACCACAGTCTGTTAGGAAAATATACTAGAGTGAATCAAAAAGTAACTTTCATTTTTCTTTCTTTCTTCCTATTTTTGTTTAATGTGTATAAAATGTATAAATATGAGCGAAACTTTTCAACATAATTCCCACCACATTTGCTGCAGGTCTTGTCACTGTTTCACTAACAACAAAAAAATCTTATGACTGATCTTGTAGCCAGCTTTGCACAGCCTCTTTAATCTCTTTATCTGAACTGAACTTATTCCCATCTAGCTCTTTCTTGAGTAGTCCAAATACATGATAATCACATGGTGTGAGGTCAGATGAATGTGCAAGATGTGGAAGACACTCCTAGTGCACATTCATAATTTGTTCAGCTGTTATATTATCATGCTTTAATAAGAAAACAGAACTGAGCAAACTGTGATGTGTCAGCCTGAGTCCAGGTTTCAAGTGGTTCTCATCTAGATCACAGTACGTCTCACTGTTCACATAATGTTTCAGCATGGACCTTCACAGTCTCAGAAGAATACGAGCAGAAGTTTTCTGGCTGACAGAGTTGTATAGAATTTCTTTGGTTTCGACAGAGAAGGATGTTGCCATTACTTGCTGGACCGTTTTGTCTCTGAATGGAAGTAATGTACCTAGCATTCATCTCCAGTGACTTATCTCACAGAGAATAATTAGTGTTTAAGTATATAAAACTATCTCACAGAGAATAATTAGTGTATAATTATATAAAACTAAGTATGTAGCTATACAATACATGGAGCCACTGCAGTAAAGCTGGGATAACAAAATGTATAAATTAGGGAAAAAGTAGGAACAGCTTTATTCACTTAGCTGTGACTTTATTCACATGAACCTATATTTTATCTTCTTTCTCTGTTTCTTTGTCCCGTGCGTTTTTGTATGATTAAGGTTCACAGTGAAATGTCACAACTGTGTGCTCGTTAAGTAATAAAGCTTTCCTATTTTTTTCTTAGTTTATACATTATCATCTCACTTTTTTCTTACTTTATACATTCTCTTATCTCATTTTTTTTCTTATTTTATACATTCTGTTATCTCTTTTTTCTTAGTTTTTACATTCTCTTATTTGTGTTTTCTTAGTTTATACATTCTCTTATCTCACAGTCCATCTCTTCAGCTTCAGAATGCTGGACACCCAAGAAACAAAAACCTGCAGGCTGTTCTTCTCTGATGCACACTTCCAAGGGAGCCACCATCTTTGATCTAGTTTGTTAACATTTTTCCAAAATGGCTGACCCGCTTCTGCACATATATCTAAAGAGGGATAGCATAACACATCCACACTACAACTTGATTTATATTTTTTAGCAGCAAAATTCAGGTTACTTTTTGACCTACCCATATATATTCCAGGAATGTAATAAATGCCCAGTCGCAGAGCCAGGGAGTCGAGCTGTTTGTTGCATGTCCTCCTTCAAGTGTGCCTCTAGGCATAGCTCCTCTCCATGTGGCTTGATGGAAGATTTCTCATGGATGACTTACAGATGGAAGATTTCTCATGGATGACTTACAGATGGAAGATTTCTCATGGATGACTTACAGATATCTTATATCTCTGTGCTGGTCTACCAGAAGGCCCCCCCCCCTCCCCCAGTTTGCTATACAAGCTTTGCTTGGGGGGTGGGATATGAGGATATGATTCTCCTCCATTCTTGCTACATGCTCCTAACAATCTCAGGCTTCTGCTGCACTGTGTCAGCATCACTGATGTATGTTTAGCTGGAGAATCTCAGAGTTGATGACTCTGTTTTGCCATTTGGTTCAGTATTTTGGGAAAGCAGTGAAGACAGAAACTGCTAAATTTTTTTTTCTTCTCATGCCTTGAATAAAATGAACACACTTCAGATCTCTATATAAGAGTGAGCTAAGCACGGAAAGTCTGAGAGACTGGAACCCATGTTTCGTTTGTGTTAATCTTCTGATACTGTATATTTCCAACTTGTGATTTCCTCAACACGTACTTTGTTAGTAATCTTGCTAGTGAAGTGAAGAAATGGTCTCAAGAATCATATAAATCTCACAAACCGAGGAGGAAACTGGACCTGTTAGTTTCAATACTTTCAGCAGAGATGAATAAAGCTGCACTATATATAATCTATAGATTTCTAAATCATATAATCTAAAGAGGACATTATTAAGAGAGGCCAGCTTAGTGGGAATAACATCCCCTGATGAGATTGAAAAGTTTGCAGAAAATGAGAAATCTTGGCAGTCTACTATGTGAGCCCTATGTGACATTTAATGGCACGGGAAGAATGTAAGATATACTTGCTGGGCTACATATATGATAAAGTCTATCTACTGATGTCTGCATTCAACATATCTTCTCTAGTGGAATGTCATAGTTCATTTTTTTTTTGGTATTTCTCTTTTATTTGAGATGTCTTCATTTTCTGTTTGTTTGTCTGTTTATACATTCTCTTATCTCACAGTCCATCTCTTCAGCTTCAGAATGCTGGACACCCAAGAAACAAAAACCTGCAGGCTGTTCTTCTCTGATGCACACTTCCAAGGGAGCCACCATCTTTGATCTAGTTTGTTAACATTTTTCCAAAATGGCTGACCCGCTTCTGCACATATATCTAAAGAGGGATAGCATAACACATCCACACTACAACTTGATTTATATTTTTTAGCAGCAAAATTCAGGTTACTTTTTGACCTACCCATATATATTCCAGGAATGTAATAAATGCCCAGTCGCAGAGCCAGGGAGTCGAGCTGTTTGTTGCATGTCCTCCTTCAAGTGTGCCTCTAGGCATAGCTCCTCTCCATGTGGCTTGATGGAAGATTTCTCATGGATGACTTACAGATGGAAGATTTCTCATGGATGACTTACAGATGGAAGATTTCTCATGGATGACTTACAGATATCTTATATATCTCTGTGCTGGTCTACCAGAAGGCCCCCCCCCCTCCCCCAGTTTGCTATACAAGCTTTGCTTGGGGGGTGGGATATGAGGATATGATTCTCCTCCATTCTTGCTACATGCTCCTAACAATCTCAGGCTTCTGCTGCACTGTGTCAGCATCACTGATGTATGTTTAGCTGGAGAATCTCAGAGTTGATGACTCTGTTTTGCCATTTGGTTCAGTATTTTGGGAAAGCAGTGAAGACAGAAACTGCTAAATTTTTTTTTCTTCTCATGCCTTGAATAAAATGAACACACTTCAGATCTCTATATAAGAGTGAGCTAAGCACGGAAAGTCTGAGAGACTGGAACCCATGTTTCGTTTGTGTTAATCTTCTGATACTGTATATTTCCAACTTGTGATTTCCTCAACACGTACTTTGTTAGTAATCTTGCTAGTGAAGTGAAGAAATGGTCTCAAGAATCATATAAATCTCACAAACCGAGGAGGAAACTGGACCTGTTAGTTTCAATACTTTCAGCAGAGATGAATAAAGCTGCACTATATATAATCTATAGATTTCTAAATCATATAATCTAAAGAGGACATTATTAAGAGAGGCCAGCTTAGTGGGAATAACATCCCCTGATGAGATTGAAAAGTTTGCAGAAAATGAGAATCTTGGCAGTCTACTATGTGAGCCCTATGTGACATTTAATGGCACGGGAAGAATGTAAGATATACTTGCTGGGCTACATATATGATAAAGTCTATCTACTGATGTCTGCATTCAACATATCTTCTCTAGTGGAATGTCATAGTTCATTTTTTTTTTGGTATTTCTCTTTTATTTGAGATGTCTTCATTTTCTGTTTGTTTGTCTGTCTATTCTTTCTCTCTCACACACACGTGTTTGCTGAAAATGTAATGTACAGTCATGTAATGTGTTAGGCTGTTTGTTTTCATGCTCTCGCAGACAGCAAAGATGTTTTTTGCACATGATGTGGTGAAGGTTTTGAAGCATTGTGTGGGGTGGGGTGGGGAATGTATTACAGCAGCTGCTTGCAGGCATGGGGTGGGGCTAAAATACAGGAAACAGTGTCCTGCTTCCCAGCAGACTCCATGGGAAGCCATAGCAATCCCTGCCCCTTGGCTGGCCTAAGCCTGTTACTGGGAGCAGCAACAGAGAGGTAGAATAGTGTATATCTAGGCTGTCCTGACAGGTGTGCCACCACTCTAGCAGGACATGCCACCACTCTAGCAGGGCAGGCGTGCCACCACTCTAGCAGGGCAGGCGTCCCGTGCGTTTTTGTATGATTAAGGTTCACAGTGAAATGTCACAACTGTGTGCTCGTTAAGTAATAAAGCTTTCCTATTTTTTTCTTAGTTTATACATTATCATCTCACTTTTTTCTTACTTTATACATTCTCTTATCTCATTTTTTTTCTTATTTTATACATTCTGTTATCTCTTTTTTCTTAGTTTTTACATTCTCTTATTTGTGTTTTCTTAGTTTTTACATTCTCTTATCTCACAGTCCATCTCTTCAGCTTCAGAATGCTGGACACCCAAGAAACAAAAACCTGCAGGCTGTTCTTCTCTGATGCACACTTCCAAGGGAGCCACCATCTTTGATCTAGTTTGTTAACATTTTTCCAAAATGGCTGACCCGCTTCTGCACATATATCTAAAGAGGGATAGCATAACACATCCACACTACAACTTGATTTATATTTTTTAGCAGCAAAATTCAGGTTACTTTTTGACCTACCCATATATATTCCAGGAATGTAATAAATGCCCAGTCGCAGAGCCAGGGAGTCGAGCTGTTTGTTGCATGTCCTCCTTCAAGTGTGCCTCTAGGCATAGCTCCTCTCCATGTGGCTTGATGGAAGATTTCTCATGGATGACTTACAGATGGAAGATTTCTCATGGATGACTTACAGATGGAAGATTTCTCATGGATGACTTACAGATATCTTATATATCTCTGTGCTGGTCTACCAGAAGGCCCCCCCCCCCTCCCCCAGTTTGCTATACAAGCTTTGCTTGGGGGGTGGGATATGAGGATATGATTCTCCTCCATTCTTGCTACATGCTCCTAACAATCTCAGGCTTCTGCTGCACTGTGTCAGCATCACTGATGTATGTTTAGCTGGAGAATCTCAGAGTTGATGACTCTGTTTTGCCATTTGGTTCAGTATTTTGGGAAAGCAGTGAAGACAGAAACTGCTAAATTTTTTTTTCTTCTCATGCCTTGAATAAAATGAACACACTTCAGATCTCTATATAAGAGTGAGCTAAGCACGGAAAGTCTGAGAGACTGGAACCCATGTTTCGTTTGTGTTAATCTTCTGATACTGTATATTTCCAACTTGTGATTTCCTCAACACGTACTTTGTTAGTAATCTTGCTAGTGAAGTGAAGAAATGGTCTCAAGAATCATATAAATCTCACAAACCGAGGAGGAAACTGGACCTGTTAGTTTCAATACTTTCAGCAGAGATGAATAAAGCTGCACTATATATAATCTATAGATTTCTAAATCATATAATCTAAAGAGGACATTATTAAGAGAGGCCAGCTTAGTGGGAATAACATCCCCTGATGAGATTGAAAAGTTTGCAGAAAATGAGAAATCTTGGCAGTCTACTATGTGAGCCCTATGTGACATTTAATGGCACGGGAAGAATGTAAGATATACTTGCTGGGCTACATATATGATAAAGTCTATCTACTGATGTCTGCATTCAACATATCTTCTCTAGTGGAATGTCATAGTTCATTTTTTTTTTGGTATTTCTCTTTTATTTGAGATGTCTTCATTTTCTGTTTGTTTGTCTGTCTATTCTTTCTCTCTCACACACACGTGTTTGCTGAAAATGTAATGTACAGTCATGTAATGTGTTAGGCTGTTTGTTTTCATGCTCTCGCAGACAGCAAAGATGTTTTTTGCACATGATGTGGTGAAGGTTTTGAAGCATTGTGTGGGGTGGGGTGGGGAATGTATTACAGCAGCTGCTTGCAGGCATGGGGTGGGGCTAAAATACAGGAAACAGTGTCCTGCTTCCCAGCAGACTCCATGGGAAGCCATAGCAATCCCTGCCCCTTGGCTGGCCTAAGCCTGTTACTGGGAGCAGCAACAGAGAGGTAGAATAGTGTATATCTAGGCTGTCCTGACAGGTGTGCCACCACTCTAGCAGGACATGCCACCACTCTAGCAGGGCAGGCGTGCCACCACTCTAGCAGGGCAGGCGTGCCACCACTCTAGCAGGACAGGTGTGCCACCACTCTAGCTGGGCAGGCGTGCCACCACTCTAGCAGGGCAGGTGTGCCACCACTCTAGCAGGACATGCCACCACTCTTATTTGTGTTTTCTTAGTTTATACATTCTCTTATCTCACAGTCCATCTCTTCAGCTTCAGAATGCTGGACACCCAAGAAACAAAAACCTGCAGGCTGTTCTTCTCTGATGCACACTTCCAAGGGAGCCACCATCTTTGATCTAGTTTGTTAACATTTTTCCAAAATGGCTGACCCGCTTCTGCACATATATCTAAAGAGGGATAGCATAACACATCCACACTACAACTTGATTTATATTTTTTAGCAGCAAAATTCAGGTTACTTTTTGACCTACCCATATATATTCCAGGAATGTAATAAATGCCCAGTCGCAGAGCCAGGGAGTCGAGCTGTTTGTTGCATGTCCTCCTTCAAGTGTGCCTCTAGGCATAGCTCCTCTCCATGTGGCTTGATGGAAGATTTCTCATGGATGACTTACAGATGGAAGATTTCTCATGGATGACTTACAGATGGAAGATTTCTCATGGATGACTTACAGATATCTTATATATCTCTGTGCTGGTCTACCAGAAGGCCCCCCCCCCCTCCCCCAGTTTGCTATACAAGCTTTGCTTGGGGGGTGGGATATGAGGATATGATTCTCCTCCATTCTTGCTACATGCTCCTAACAATCTCAGGCTTCTGCTGCACTGTGTCAGCATCACTGATGTATGTTTAGCTGGAGAATCTCAGAGTTGATGACTCTGTTTTGCCATTTGGTTCAGTATTTTGGGAAAGCAGTGAAGACAGAAACTGCTAAATTTTTTTTTCTTCTCATGCCTTGAATAAAATGAACACACTTCAGATCTCTATATAAGAGTGAGCTAAGCACGGAAAGTCTGAGAGACTGGAACCCATGTTTCGTTTGTGTTAATCTTCTGATACTGTATATTTCCAACTTGTGATTTCCTCAACACGTACTTTGTTAGTAATCTTGCTAGTGAAGTGAAGAAATGGTCTCAAGAATCATATAAATCTCACAAACCGAGGAGGAAACTGGACCTGTTAGTTTCAATACTTTCAGCAGAGATGAATAAAGCTGCACTATATATAATCTATAGATTTCTAAATCATATAATCTAAAGAGGACATTATTAAGAGAGGCCAGCTTAGTGGGAATAACATCCCCTGATGAGATTGAAAAGTTTGCAGAAAATGAGAAATCTTGGCAGTCTACTATGTGAGCCCTATGTGACATTTAATGGCACGGGAAGAATGTAAGATATACTTGCTGGGCTACATATATGATAAAGTCTATCTACTGATGTCTGCATTCAACATATCTTCTCTAGTGGAATGTCATAGTTCATTTTTTTTTTGGTATTTCTCTTTTATTTGAGATGTCTTCATTTTCTGTTTGTTTGTCTGTCTATTCTTTCTCTCTCACACACACGTGTTTGCTGAAAATGTAATGTACAGTCATGTAATGTGTTAGGCTGTTTGTTTTCATGCTCTCGCAGACAGCAAAGATGTTTTTTGCACATGATGTGGTGAAGGTTTTGAAGCATTGTGTGGGGTGGGGTGGGGAATGTATTACAGCAGCTGCTTGCAGGCATGGGGTGGGGCTAAAATACAGGAAACAGTGTCCTGCTTCCCAGCAGACTCCATGGGAAGCCATAGCAATCCCTGCCCCTTGGCTGGCCTAAGCCTGTTACTGGGAGCAGCAACAGAGAGGTAGAATAGTGTATATCTAGGCTGTCCTGACAGGTGTGCCACCACTCTAGCAGGACATGCCACCACTCTAGCAGGGCAGGCGTGCCACCACTCTAGCAGGGCAGGTGTGCCACCACTCTAGCAGGACAGGTGTGCCACCACTCTAGCTGGGCAGGCGTGCCACCACTCTAGCAGGGCATGCCACCACTCTAGCAGGACAGGCGTGCCACCACTCTAGCAGGACAGGCGTGCCACCACTCTAGCAGGGCATGCCACCACTCTAGCAGGACATGCCACCACTCTAGCAGGGCAGGTGTGCCACCACTCTAGCAGGGCAGGCGTGCCACCACTCTAGCAGGGCAGGCGTGCCACCACTCTAGCAGGACAGGCGTGCCACCACTCTAGCAGGACATGCCACCACTCTAGCAGGGCAGGCGTGCCACCACTCTAGCAGGGCAGGCGTGCCACCACTCTAGCAGGGCAGGCGTGCCACCACTCTAGCAGGACAGGCGTGCCACCACTCTAGCAGGGCAGGACATGCCACCACTCTAGCAGGGCAGGCATGCCACCACTCTAGCAGGACAGGTGTGCCACCACTCTAGCAGGGCAGGACATGCCACCACTCTAGCAGGGCAGGCATGCCACCACTCTAGCAGGGCAGGCATGCCACCACTCTAGCAGGGCAGGCATGCCACCACTCTAGCACAGTTATAAAACAATGTTGGGCTTGCAGGACACTTTGATCTATCAGCTGAAAAATGGACTTGCTACATGCTCCTAACAATCTCAGGCTTCTGCTGCACTGTGTCAGCATCACTGATGTATGTTTAGCTGGAGAATCTCAGAGTTGATGACTCTGTTTTGCCATTTGGTTCAGTATTTTGGGAAAGCAGTGAAGACAGAAACTGCTAAATTTTTTTTTCTTCTCATGCCTTGAATAAAATGAACACACTTCAGATCTCTATATAAGAGTGAGCTAAGCACGGAAAGTCTGAGAGACTGGAACCCATGTTTCGTTTGTGTTAATCTTCTGATACTGTATATTTCCAACTTGTGATTTCCTCAACACGTACTTTGTTAGTAATCTTGCTAGTGAAGTGAAGAAATGGTCTCAAGAATCATATAAATCTCACAAACCGAGGAGGAAACTGGACCTGTTAGTTTCAATACTTTCAGCAGAGATGAATAAAGCTGCACTATATATAATCTATAGATTTCTAAATCATATAATCTAAAGAGGACATTATTAAGAGAGGCCAGCTTAGTGGGAATAACATCCCCTGATGAGATTGAAAAGTTTGCAGAAAATGAGAAATCTTGGCAGTCTACTATGTGAGCCCTATGTGACATTTAATGGCACGGGAAGAATGTAAGATATACTTGCTGGGCTACATATATGATAAAGTCTATCTACTGATGTCTGCATTCAACATATCTTCTCTAGTGGAATGTCATAGTTCATTTTTTTTTTGGTATTTCTCTTTTATTTGAGATGTCTTCATTTTCTGTTTGTTTGTCTGTCTATTCTTTCTCTCTCACACACACGTGTTTGCTGAAAATGTAATGTACAGTCATGTAATGTGTTAGGCTGTTTGTTTTCATGCTCTCGCAGACAGCAAAGATGTTTTTTGCACATGATGTGGTGAAGGTTTTGAAGCATTGTGTGGGGTGGGGTGGGGAATGTATTACAGCAGCTGCTTGCAGGCATGGGGTGGGGCTAAAATACAGGAAACAGTGTCCTGCTTCCCAGCAGACTCCATGGGAAGCCATAGCAATCCCTGCCCCTTGGCTGGCCTAAGCCTGTTACTGGGAGCAGCAACAGAGAGGTAGAATAGTGTATATCTAGGCTGTCCTGACAGGTGTGCCACCACTCTAGCAGGACATGCCACCACTCTAGCAGGGCAGGCGTGCCACCACTCTAGCAGGGCAGGCGTGCCACCACTCTAGCAGGACAGGTGTGCCACCACTCTAGCTGGGCAGGCGTGCCACCACTCTAGCAGGGCATGCCACCACTCTAGCAGGACAGGCGTGCCACCACTCTAGCAGGACAGGCGTGCCACCACTCTAGCAGGGCATGCCACCACTCTAGCAGGACATGCCACCACTCTAGCAGGGCAGGTGTGCCACCACTCTAGCAGGGCAGGCGTGCCACCACTCTAGCAGGGCAGGCGTGCCACCACTCTAGCAGGACAGGCGTGCCACCACTCTAGCAGGACATGCCACCACTCTAGCAGGGCAGGCGTGCCACCACTCTAGCAGGGCAGGCGTGCCACCACTCTAGCAGGGCAGGCGTGCCACCACTCTAGCAGGACAGGCGTGCCACCACTCTAGCAGGGCAGGACATGCCACCACTCTAGCAGGGCAGGCATGCCACCACTCTAGCAGGACAGGTGTGCCACCACTCTAGCAGGGCAGGACATGCCACCACTCTAGCAGGGCAGGCATGCCACCACTCTAGCAGGGCAGGCATGCCACCACTCTAGCAGGGCAGGCATGCCACCACTCTAGCACAGTTATAAAACAATGTTGGGCTTGCAGGACACTTTGATCTATCAGCTGAAAAATGGACTTGCAACAACTTCCACAACACACCTACACAATACTTTCAGCACACCAGATGGAAATTACTGATTTATCTGAAGAGACATAATCTATCTCTTGGTAGATTTAGCTGAGGAGACATAATCTATCTCTTGGTAGATTTAGCTGAAGAGACATAATCTATCTCTTGGTAGATTTAGCTGAGGAGACATTATCATCTCACTTTTTTCTTACTTTATACATTCTCTTATCTCATTTTTTTTCTTATTTTATACATTCTGTTATCTCTTTTTTCTTAGTTTATACATTCTCTTATTTGTGTTTTCTTAGTTTATACATTCTCTTATCTCACAGTCCATCTCTTCAGCTTCAGAATGCTGGACACCCAAGAAACAAAAACCTGCAGGCTGTTCTTCTCTGATGCACACTTCCAAGGGAGCCACCATCTTTGATCTAGTTTGTTAACATTTTTCCAAAATGGCTGACCCGCTTCTGCACATATATCTAAAGAGGGATAGCATAACACACACACTACAACTTGATTTATATTTTTTAGCAGCAAAATTCAGGTTACTTTTTGACCTACCCATATATATTCCAGGAATGTAATAAATGCCCAGTCGCAGAGCCAGGGAGTCGAGCTGTTTGTTGCATGTCCTCCTTCAAGTGTGCCTCTAGGCATAGCTCCTCTCCATGTGGCTTGATGGAAGATTTCTCATGGATGACTTACAGATGGAAGATTTCTCATGGATGACTTACAGATGGAAGATTTCTCATGGATGACTTACAGATATCTTATATATCTCTGTGCTGGTCTACCAGAAGGCCCCCCCCCCCCCCCCAGTTTGCTATACAAGCTTTGCTTGGGGGTGGGATATGAGGATATGATTCTCCTCCATTCTTGCTACATGCTCCTAACAATCTCAGGCTTCTGCTGCACTGTGTCAGCATCACTGATGTATGTTTAGCTGGAGAATCTCAGAGTTGATGACTCTGTTTTGCCATTTGGTTCAGTTTTGGGAAAGCAGTGAAGACAGAAACTGCTAAATTTTTTTTTCTTCTCATGCCTTGAATAAAATGAACACACTTCAGATCTCTATATAAGAGTGAGCTAAGCACGGAAAGTCTGAGAGACTGGAACCCATGTTTCGTTTGTGTTAATCTTCTGATACTGTATATTTCCAACTTGTGATTTCCTCAACACGTACTTTGTTAGTAATCTTGCTAGTGAAGTGAAGAAATGGTCTCAAGAATCATATAAATCTCACAAACCGAGGAGGAAACTGGACCTGTTAGTTTCAATACTTTCAGCAGAGATGAATAAAGCTGCACTATATATAATCTATAGATTTCTAAATCATATAATCTAAAGAGGACATTATTAAGAGAGGCCAGCTTAGTGGGAATAACATCCCCTGATGAGATTGAAAAGTTTGCAGAAAATGAGAAATCTTGGCAGTCTACTATGTGAGCCCTATGTGACATTTAATGGCACGGGAAGAATGTAAGATATACTTGCTGGGCTACATATATGATAAAGTCTATCTACTGATGTCTGCATTCAACATATCTTCTCTAGTGGAATGTCATAGTTCATTTTTTTTTGGTATTTCTCTTTTATTTGAGATGTCTTCATTTTCTGTTTGTTTGTCTGTCTATTCTTTCTCTCTCACACACACGTGTTTGCTGAAAATGTAATGTACAGTCATGTAATGTGTTAGGCTGTTTGTTTTCATGCTCTCGCAGACAGCAAAGATGTTTTTGCACATGATGTGGTGAAGGTTTTGAAGCATTGTGTGGGGTGGGGTGGGGAATGTATTACAGCAGCTGCTTGCAGGCATGGGTGGGGCTAAAATACAGGAAACAGTGTCCTGCTTCCCAGCAGACTCCATGGGAAGCCATAGCAATCCCTGCCCCTTGGCTGGCCTAAGCCTGTTACTGGGAGCAGCAACAGAGAGGTAGAAGTCTAGCCTGACCCATATTATAGAGATTACTGACATGTTAGTCTAGCCTGACCCATATTATAGAGATTACTGACATGTTAGTCTAGCCTGACCCATATTATAGAGATTACTGACATGTTAGTCTAGCCTGACCCATATTATAGAGATTACTGACATGTTAGTCTAGCCTAACCCATATTATAGAGATTACTGACATGTTAGTCTAGCCTAACCAATATTATAGAGATTACTGACATGTTAGTCTAGCCTGACCCATATTATAGAGATTACTGACATGTTAGTCTAGCCTAACCAATATTATAGAGATTACTGACATGTTAGTCTAGCCTGACCCATATTATAGAGATTACTGACATGTTAGTCTAGCCTGACCCATATTATAGAGATTACTGACATGTTAGTCTAGCCTAACCCATATTATAGAGATTACTGACATGTTAGTCTAGCCTGACCCATATTATAGAGATTACTGACATGTTAGTCTAGCCTGACCCATATTATAGAGATTACTGACATGTTAGTCTAGCCTGACCCATATTATAGAGATTACTGACATGTTAGTCTAGCCTAACCAATATTATAGAGATTACTGACATGTTAGTCTAGCCTGACCCATATTATAGAGATTACTGACATGTTAGTCTAGCCTGACCCATATTATAGAGATTACTGACATGTTAGTCTAGCCTGACCCATATTATAGAGATTACTGACATGTTAGTCTAGCCTAACCAATATTATAGAGATTACTGACATGTTAGTCTAGCCTAACCCATATTATAGAGATTACTGACATGTTAGTCTAGCCTGACCCATATTATAGAGATTACTGACATGTTAGTCTAGCCTAACCCATATTATAGAGATTACTGACATGTTAGTCTAGCCTAACCAATATTATAGAGATTACTGACATGTTAGTCTAGCCTGACCCATATTATAGAGATTACTGACATGTTAGTCTAGCCTAACCAATATTATAGAGATTACTGACATGTTAGTCTAGCCTAACCCATATTATAGAGATTACTGACATGTTAGTCTAGCCTAACCAATATTATAGAGATTACTGACATGTTAGTCTAGCCTAACCCATATTATAGAGATTACTGACATGTTAGTCTAGCCTGACCCATATTATAGAGATTACTGACATGTTAGTCTAGCCTAACCCATATTATAGAGATTACTGACATGTTAGTCTAGCCTGACCCATATTATAGAGATTACTGACATGTTAGTCTAGCCTGACCCATATTATAGAGATTACTGACATGTTAGTCTAGCCTGACCCATATTATAGAGATTACTGACATGTTAGTCTAGCCTAACCCATATTATAGAGATTACTGACATGTTAGTCTAGCCTGACCCATATTATAGAGATTACTGACATGTTAGTCTAGCCTAACCAATATTATAGAGATTACTGACATGTTAGTCTAGCCTAACCAATATTATAGAGATTACTGACATGTTAGTCTAGCCTGACCCATATTATAGAGATTACTGACATGTTAGTCTAGCCTAACCAATATTATAGAGATTACTGACATGTTAGTCTAGCCTGACCCATATTATAGAGATTACTGACATGTTAGTCTAGCCTAACCAATATTATAGAGATTACTGACATGTTAGTCTAGCCTGACCCATATTATAGAGATTACTGACATGTTAGTCTAGCCTAACCAATATTATAGAGATTACTGACATGTTAGTCTAGCCTAACCAATATTATAGAGATTACTGACATGTTAATCTATCTCTTGGTAGATTTAGCTGAAGAGGCATAATCTATCTCTTGGTAGATTTAGCTGAAGAGGCATAATCTATCTCTTGGTAGATTTAGCTGAGGAGACATAATCTATCTCTTGGTAGATTTAGCTGAAGAGACACAATCTATCTCTTGGTAGATTTAGCTGAAGAGACATAATCTATCTCTTGGTAGATTTAGCTGAAGAGACATAATCTATCTCTTGGTAGATTTAGCTGAAGAGACATAATCTATCTCTTGGTAGATTTAGCTGAAGAGACATAATCTATCTCTTGGTAGATTTAGCTGAAGAGACATAATCTATCTCTTGGTAGATTTAGCTGAAGAGACATAATCTATCTCTTGGTAGATTTAGCTGAGGAGGCATAATCTATCTCTTGGTAGATTTAGCTGAGGAGGCATAATCTATCTCTTGGTAGATTTAGCTGAGGAGGCATAATCTATCTCTTGGTAGATTTAGCTGAGGAGGCATAATCTATCTCTTGGTAGATTTAGCTGAAGAGACATAATCTATCTCTTGGTAGATTTAGCTGAAGAGACATAATCTATCTCTTGGTAGATTTAGCTGAAGAGACATAATCTATCTCTTGGTAGATTTAGCTGAAGAGACATAATCTATCTCTTGGTAGATTTAGCTGAAGAGACATAATCTATCTCTTGGTAGATTTAGCTGAGGAGGCATAATCTATCTCTTGGTAGATTTAGCTGAAGAGACATAATCTATCTCTTGGTAGATTTAGCTGAGGAGGCATAATCTATCTCTTGGTAGATTTAGCTGAAGTAGTAGATTTAGCTGAAGAGGCATAATCTATCTCTTGGTAGATTTAGCTGAAGAGACATAATCTATCTCTTGGTAGATTTAGCTGAGGAGGCATAATCTATCTCTTGGTAGATTTAGCTGAAGTAGTAGATTTAGCTGAGGAGGCATAATCTATCTCTTGGTAGATTTAGCTGAAGAGACATAATCTATCTCTTGGTAGATTTAGCTGAGGAGGCATAATCTATCTCTTGGTAGATTTAGCTGAAGAGACATAATCTATCTCTTGGTAGATTTAGCTGAGGAGGCATAATCTATCTCTTGGTAGATTTAGCTGAAGTAGTAGATTTAGCTGAAGAGGCATAATCTATCTCTTGGTAGATTTAGCTGAGGAGGCATAATCTATCTCTTGGTAGATTTAGCTGAAGAGACATAATCTATCTCTTGGTAGATTTAGCTGAAGAGACATAATCTATCTCTTGGTAGATTTAGCTGAAGAGACATAATCTATCTCTTGGTAGATTTAGCTGAAGAGACATAATCTATCTCTTGGTAGATTTAGCTGAAGAGACATAATCTATCTCTTGGTAGATTTAGCTGAAGTAGTAGATTTAGCTGAAGAGACAATCTATCTCTTAGTAGAATGTTAGTTACAAAAATATCTAACCAATGAACATTTTTTTTTTTAATGTTTAATTTTTTTTTCTCTTCAATCTGATAGGAAATAAAAACATTCTGTGACAAAATTAAACTATACAGCGTAATAACATGAAATTATTGCTAGCTTTCATCCTCTAAATCCAGGTTGATATTGGAGCCAAATTTGGCATACAAGGTTGTCTTCAGGTCATTCAGAGTCTGCTTGTAGATGTCTGCTTTCTGTTTAAGGTCAGAAATCTCAGCCTGACACGCCTCCTTCTCCTTCTCCAGCTCAGCTTGTGCCTCCTCCACAGACATCTCTACCAGAACTTCTCCGATCTGGTATGTTGAAAGCAGTTAAGGAACAAAACTGTCTTCCACGCCACAAGTTTCTAATCGAGTTCTCTGCTGATATTACTAGTAAAGGTGGAAAATAAATAATAATAAAAAAAAAAAGTTAAGAAAAGACACATACAAAAAATTCTGCATCAGACAGTTTAGGTCAGAAAGATGACATCACCAGACAGTTTAGGTCTGAAAGATGACATCGTCTGAAAGTCTGTGCTCCACAAACACAAAGGGGGCAGTGACTGATCTGAACAGAGCTGATAAGCTCAGTGAAGAGACAGGCAGGTAATCAACCAGACCCGCAATCATACAAATGTTGTCTACAGTTTCAAAGAAAATGGTCTTTTATTAATCCACAAAACATAAATGTCATAAGTAAATGAGAACTAGCAATAAAATACTGTACTCAAATATGAGGTTCTGTCAGAATCAACCTGACATGTTGGTCTAGCCTAACCAATATTATAGAGATTACTGACATGTTAGTCTAGCCTAACCCATATTATAGAGATTACTGACATGTTAGTCTAGCCTGACCCATATTATAGAGATTACTGACATGTTAGTCTAGCCTGACCAATATTATAGAGATTACTGACATGTTAGTCTAGCCTGACCCATATTATAGAGATTACTGACATGTTAGTCTAGCCTAACCAATATTATAGAGATTACTGACATGTTAGTCTAGCCTGACCAATATTATAGAGATTACTGACATGTTAGTCTAGCCTGACCAATATTATAGAGATTACTGACATGTTAGTCTAGCCTGACCAATATTATAGAGATTACTGACATGTTAGTCTAGCCTGACCAATATTATAGAGATTACTGACATGTTAGTCTAGCCTAACCCATATTATAGAGATTACTGACATGTTAGTCTAGCCTGACCCATATTATAGAGATTACTGACATGTTAGTCTAGCCTGACCCATATTATAGAGATTACTGACATGTTAGTCTAGCCTAACCAATATTATAGAGATTACTGACATGTTAGTCTAGCCTGACCCATATTATAGAGATTACTGACATGTTAGTCTAGCCTGACCCATATTATAGAGATTACTGACATGTTAGTCTAGCCTGACCCATATTATAGAGATTACTGACATGTTAGTCTAGCCTGACCAATATTATAGAGATTACTGACATGTTAGTCTAGCCTAACCAATATTATAGAGATTACTGACATGTTAGTCTAGCCTGACCCATATTATAGAGATTACTGACATGTTAGTCTAGCCTGACCAATATTATAGAGATTACTGACATGTTAGTCTAGCCTGACCCATATTATAGAGATTACTGACATGTTAGTCTAGCCTGACCCATATTATAGAGATTACTGACATGTTAGTCTAGCCTAACCCATATTATAGAGATTACTGACATGTTAGTCTAGCCTGACCCATATTATAGAGATTACTGACATGTTAGTCTAGCCTGACCAATATTATAGAGATTACTGACATGTTAGTCTAGCCTGACCAATATTATAGAGATTACTGACATGTTAGTCTAGCCTGACCCATATTATAGAGATTACTGACATGTTAGTCTAGCCTGACCCATATTATAGAGATTACTGACATGTTAGTCTAGCCTAACCAATATTATAGAGATTACTGACATGTTAGTCTAGCCTGACCCATATTATAGAGATTACTGACATGTTAGTCTAGCCTGACCAATATTATAGAGATTACTGACATGTTAGTCTAGCCTGACCAATATTATAGAGATTACTGACATGTTAGTCTAGCCTGACCAATATTATAGAGATTACTGACATGTTAGTCTAGCCTGACCAATATTATAGAGATTACTGACATGTTAGTCTAGCCTGACCCATATTATAGAGATTACTGACATGTTAGTCTAGCCTAACCAATATTATAGAGATTACTGACATGTTAGTCTAGCCTAACCCATATTATAGAGATTACTGACATGTTAGTCTAGCCTGACCAATATTATAGAGATTACTGACATGTTAGTCTAGCCTAACCAATATTATAGAGATTACTGACATGTTAGTCTAGCCTAACCAATATTATAGAGATTACTGACATGTTAGTCTAGCCTGACCCATATTATAGAGATTACTGACATGTTAGTCTAGCCTGACCAATATTATAGAGATTACTGACATGTTAGTCTAGCCTGACCAATATTATAGAGATTACTGACATGTTAGTCTAGCCTAACCAATATTATAGAGATTACTGACATGTTAGTCTAGCCTGACCCATATTATAGAGATTACTGACATGTTAGTCTAGCCTGACCCATATTATAGAGATTACTGACATGTTAGTCTAGCCTAACCCATATTATAGAGATTACTGACATGTTAGTCTAGCCTGACCAATATTATAGAGATTACTGACATGTTAGTCTAGCCTGACCAATATTATAGAGATTACTGACATGTTAGTCTAGCCTGACCCATATTATAGAGATTACTGACATGTTAGTCTAGCCTGACCCATATTATAGAGATTACTGACATGTTAGTCTAGCCTGACCCATATTATAGAGATTACTGACATGTTAGTCTAGCCTAACCAATATTATAGAGATTACTGACATGTTAGTCTAGCCTGACCAATATTATAGAGATTACTGACTTGGTAGATTTAGCTGAGGAGGCATAATCTATCTCTTGGTAGATTTAGCTGAAGAGACATAATCTATCTCTTGGTAGATTTAGCTGAGGAGGCATAATCTATCTCTTGGTAGATTTAGCTGAAGTAGTAGATTTAGCTGAAGAGGCATAATCTATCTCTTGGTAGATTTAGCTGAAGAGACATAATCTATCTCTTGGTAGATTTAGCTGAGGAGGCATAATCTATCTCTTGGTAGATTTAGCTGAAGTAGTAGATTTAGCTGAAGAGGCATAATCTATCTCTTGGTAGATTTAGCTGAAGAGACATAATCTATCTCTTGGTAGATTTAGCTGAGGAGGCATAATCTATCTCTTGGTAGATTTAGCTGAAGAGACATAATCTATCTCTTGGTAGATTTAGCTGAGGAGGCATAATCTATCTCTTGGTAGATTTAGCTGAAGTAGTAGATTTAGCTGAAGAGGCATAATCTATCTCTTGGTAGATTTAGCTGAGGAGGCATAATCTATCTCTTGGTAGATTTAGCTGAAGAGACATAATCTATCTCTTGGTAGATTTAGCTGAAGAGACATAATCTATCTCTTGGTAGATTAGCTGAAGAGACATAATCTATCTCTTGGTAGATTTAGCTGAAGAGACATAATCTATCTCTTGTAGATTTAGCTGAAGAGACATAATCTATCTCTTGGTAGATTTAGCTGAAGTAGTAGATTTAGCTGAAGAGACAATCTATCTCTTAGTAGAATGTTAGTTACAAAAATATCTAACCAATGAACATTTTTTTTTTTAATGTTTAATTTTTTTTTCTCTTCAATCTGATAGGAAATAAAAACATTCTGTGACAAAATTAAACTATACAGCGTAATAACATGAAATTATTGCTAGCTTTCATCCTCTAAATCCAGGTTGATATTGGAGCCAAATTTGGCATACAAGGTTGTCTTCAGGTCATTCAGAGTCTGCTTGTAGATGTCTGCTTTCTGTTTAAGGTCAGAAATCTCAGCCTGACACGCCTCCTTCTCCTTCTCCAGCTCAGCTTGTGCCTCCTCCACAGACATCTCTACCAGAACTTCTCCGATCTGGTATGTTGAAAGCAGTTAAGGAACAAAACTGTCTTCCACGCCACAAGTTTCTAATCGAGTTCTCTGCTGATATTACTAGTAAAGGTGGAAAATAAATAATAATAAAAAAAAAAAGTTAAGAAAAGACACATACAAAAAATTCTGCATCAGACAGTTTAGGTCAGAAAGATGACATCACCAGACAGTTTAGGTCTGAAAGATGACATCGTCTGAAAGTCTGTGCTCCACAAACACAAAGGGGGCAGTGACTGATCTGAACAGAGCTGATAAGCTCAGTGAAGAGACAGGCAGGTAATCAACCAGACCCGCAATCATACAAATGTTGTCTACAGTTTCAAAGAAAATGGTCTTTTATTAATCCACAAAACATAAATGTCATAAGTAAATGAGAACTAGCAATAAAATACTGTACTCAAATATGAGGTTCTGTCAGAATCAACCTGACATGTTGGTCTAGCCTAACCATATTATAGAGATTACTGACATGTTAGTCTAGCCTAACCCATATTATAGAGATTACTGACATGTTAGTCTAGCCTAACCATATTATAGAGATTACTGACATGTTAGTCTAGCCTAACCAATATTATAGAGATTACTGACATGTTAGTCTAGCCTAACCAATATTATAGAGATTACTGACATGTTAGTCTAGCCTGACCAATATTATAGAGATTACTGACATGTTAGTCTAGCCTAACCAATATTATAGAGATTACTGACATGTTAGTCTAGCCTAACCAATATTATAGAGATTACTGACATGTTAGTCTAGCCTAACCAATATTATAGAGATTACTGACATGTTAGTCTAGCCTAACCATATTATAGAGATTACTGACATGCTAATCTATCTCTTGGTAGATTTAGCTGAAGAGACATAATCTATCTCTTGGTAGATTTAGCTGAAGAGACATAATCTATCTCTTGGTAGATTTAGCTGAAGAGACATAATCTATCTCTTGGTAGATTTAGCTGAAGAGACATAATCTATCTCTTGTAGATTTAGCTGAAGAGACATAATCTATCTCTTGGTAGATTTAGCTGAAGTAGTAGATTTAGCTGAAGAGACAATCTATCTCTTAGTAGAATGTTAGTTACAAAAATATCTAACCAATGAACATTTTTTTTTTTAATGTTTAATTTTTTTTTCTCTTCAATCTGATAGGAAATAAAAACATTCTGTGACAAAATTAAACTATACAGCGTAATAACATGAAATTATTGCTAGCTTTCATCCTCTAAATCCAGGTTGATATTGGAGCCAAATTTGGCATACAAGGTTGTCTTCAGGTCATTCAGAGTCTGCTTGTAGATGTCTGCTTTCTGTTTAAGGTCAGAAATCTCAGCCTGACACGCCTCCTTCTCCTTCTCCAGCTCAGCTTGTGCCTCCTCCACAGACATCTCTACCAGAACTTCTCCGATCTGGTATGTTGAAAGCAGTTAAGGAACAAAACTGTCTTCCACGCCACAAGTTTCTAATCGAGTTCTCTGCTGATATTACTAGTAAAGGTGGAAAATAAACAATAATAAAAAAAAAAAGTTAAGAAAAGACACATACAAAAAATTCTGCATCAGACAGTTTAGGTCAGAAAGATGACATCACCAGACAGTTTAGGTCTGAAAGATGACATCGTCTGAAAGTCTGTGCTCCACAAACACAAAGGGGGCAGTGACTGATCTGAACAGAGCTGATAAGCTCAGTGAAGAGACAGGCAGGTAATCAACCAGACCCGCAATCATACAAATGTTGTCTACAGTTTCAAAGAAAATGGTCTTTTATTAATCCACAAAACATAAATCTCTTGGTAGATTTAGCTGAAGAGACATAATCTATCTCTTGGTAGATTTAGCTGAAGAGACATAATCTATCTCTTGGTAGATTTAGCTGAAGAGACATAATCTATCTCTGGTAGATTTAGCTGAGGAGGCATAATCTATCTCTTGGTAGATTTAGCTGAAGAGACATAATCTATCTCTTGGTAGATTTAGCTGAGGAGGCATAATCTATCTCTTGGTAGATTTAGCTGAAGTAGTAGATTTAGCTGAAGAGGCATAATCTATCTCTTGGTAGATTTAGCTGAAGACATAATCTATCTCTTGGTAGATTTAGCTGAGGAGGCATAATCTATCTCTTGGTAGATTTAGCTGAAGTAGTAGATTTAGCTGAAGAGGCATAATCTATCTCTTGGTAGATTTAGCTGAAGAGACATAATCTATCTCTTGGTAGATTTAGCTGAGGAGGCATAATCTATCTCTTGGTAGATTTAGCTGAAGAGACATAATCTATCTCTTGGTAGATTTAGCTGAGGAGGCATAATCTATCTCTTGGTAGATTTAGCTGAAGTAGTAGATTTAGCTGAAGAGGCATAATCTATCTCTTGGTAGATTTAGCTGAGGAGGCATAATCTATCTCTTGGTAGATTTAGCTGAAGAGACATAATCTATCTCTTGGTAGATTTAGCTGAAGAGACATAATCTATCTCTTGGTAGATTTAGCTGAAGAGACATAATCTATCTCTTGTAGATTTAGCTGAAGAGACATAATCTATCTCTTGGTAGATTTAGCTGAAGAGACATAATCTATCTCTTGGTAGATTTAGCTGAAGTAGTAGATTTAGCTGAAGAGACAATCTATCTCTTAGTAGAATGTTAGTTACAAAAATATCTAACCAATGAACATTTTTTTTTTTAATGTTTAATTTTTTTTTCTCTTCAATCTGATAGGAAATAAAAACATTCTGTGACAAAATTAAACTATACAGCGTAATAACATGAAATTATTGCTAGCTTTCATCCTCTAAATCCAGGTTGATATTGGAGCCAAATTTGGCATACAAGGTTGTCTTCAGGTCATTCAGAGTCTGCTTGTAGATGTCTGCTTTCTGTTTAAGGTCAGAAATCTCAGCCTGACACGCCTCCTTCTCCTTCTCCAGCTCAGCTTGTGCCTCCTCCACAGACATCTCTACCAGAACTTCTCCGATCTGGTATGTTGAAAGCAGTTAAGGAACAAAACTGTCTTCCACGCCACAAGTTTCTAATCGAGTTCTCTGCTGATATTACTAGTAAAGGTGGAAAATAAATAATAATAAAAAAAAAAAGTTAAGAAAAGACACATACAAAAAATTCTGCATCAGACAGTTTAGGTCAGAAAGATGACATCACCAGACAGTTTAGGTCTGAAAGATGACATCGTCTGAAAGTCTGTGCTCCACAAACACAAAGGGGGCAGTGACTGATCTGAACAGAGCTGATAAGCTCAGTGAAGAGACAGGCAGGTAATCAACCAGACCCGCAATCATACAAATGTTGTCTACAGTTTCAAAGAAAATGGTCTTTTATTAATCCACAAAACATAAATGTCATAAGTAAATGAGAACTAGCAATAAAATACTGTACTCAAATATGAGGTTCTGTCAGAATCAACCTGACATGTTAGTCTAGCCTAACAATATTATAGAGATTACTGACATGTTAGTCTAGCCTGACCCATATTATAGAGATTACTGACATGTGAGTCTAGCCTAACCATATTATAGAGATTACTGACATGTTAGTCTAGCCTAACAATATTACAGAGATTACTGACATGTTAGTCTAGCCTAACAATATTATAGAGATTACTGACATGTTAGTCTAGCCTAACAATATTATAGAGATTACTGACATGTGAGTCTAGCCTGACCAATATTATAGAGATTACTGACATGCTAGTCTAGCCTAACAATATTATAGAGATTACTGACATGCTAGTCTAGCCTAACCAATATTATAGAGATTACTGACATGTGAGTCTAGCCTAACAATATTACAGAGATTACTGACATGTTAGTCTAGCCTAACAATATTACAGAGATTACTGACATGTGAGTCTAGCCTAACCATATTATAGAGATTACTGACATGTGAGTCTAGCCTGACCAATATTATAGAGATTACTGACATGCTAGTCTAGCCTAACAATATTACAGAGATTACTGACATGCTAGTCTAGCCTAACCCACATTATAGAGATTACTGACATGCTAGTCTAGCCTAACAATATTATAGAGATTACTGACATGTTAGTCTAGCCTAACCATATTATAGAGATTACTGACATGCTAGTCTAGCCTAACCCACATTATAGAGATTACTGACATGTGAGTCTAGCCTGACCCATATTATAGAGATTACTGACATGTGAGTCTAGCCTAACAATATTACAGAGATTACTGACATGTTAGTCTAGCCTAACAATATTACAGAGATTACTGACATGTGAGTCTAGCCTGACCAATATTATAGAGATTACTGACATGTTAGTCTAGCCTGACCAATATTATAGAGATTACTGACATGCTAGTCTAGCCTAACAATATTATAGAGATTACTGACATGCTAATCTATCTCTTGGTAGATTTAGCTGAAGAGACATAATCTATCTCTTGGTAGATTTAGCTGAAGAGACATAATCTATCTCTTGGTAGATTTAGCTGAAGAGACATAATCTATCTCTTGGTAGATTTAGCTGAGGAGGCATAATCTATCTCTTGGTAGATTTAGCTGAAGAGACATAATCTATCTCTTGGTAGATTTAGCTGAGGAGGCATAATCTATCTCTTGGTAGATTTAGCTGAAGTAGTAGATTTAGCTGAAGAGGCATAATCTATCTCTTGGTAGATTTAGCTGAAGAGACATAATCTATCTCTTGGTAGATTTAGCTGAGGAGGCATAATCTATCTCTTGGTAGATTTAGCTGAAGTAGTAGATTTAGCTGAAGAGGCATAATCTATCTCTTGGTAGATTTAGCTGAAGAGACATAATCTATCTCTTGGTAGATTTAGCTGATGAGGCATAATCTATCTCTTGGTAGATTTAGCTGAAGAGACATAATCTATCTCTTGGTAGATTTAGCTGAGGAGCCATAATCTATCTCTTGGTAGATTTAGCTGAAGTAGTAGATTTAGCTGAAGAGGCATAATCTATCTCTTGGTAGATTTAGCTGAGGAGGCATAATCTATCTCTTGGTAGATTTAGCTGAAGAGACATAATCTATCTCTTGGTAGATTTAGCTGAAGAGACATAATCTATCTCTTGGTAGATTTAGCTGAAGAGACATAATCTATCTCTTGGTAGATTTAGCTGAAGAGACATAATCTATCTCTTTGTAGATTTAGCTGAAGAGACATAATCTATCTCTTGGTAGATTTAGCTGAAGTAGTAGATTTAGCTGAAGAGACAATCTATCTCTTAGTAGAATGTTAGTTACAAAAATATCTAACCAATGAACATTTTTTTTTTAATGTTTAATTTTTTTTTCTCTTCAATCTGATAGGAAATAAAAACATTCTGTGACAAAATTAAACTATACAGCGTAATAACATGAAATTATTGCTAGCTTTCATCCTCTAAATCCAGGTTGATATTGGAGCCAAATTTGGCATACAAGGTTGTCTTCAGGTCATTCAGAGTCTGCTTGTAGATGTCTGCTTTCTGTTTAAGGTCAGAAATCTCAGCCTGACACGCCTCCTTCTCCTTCTCCAGCTCAGCTTGTGCCTCCTCCACAGACATCTCTACCAGAACTTCTCCGATCTGGTATGTTGAAAGCAGTTAAGGAACAAAACTGTCTTCCACGCCACAAGTTTCTAATCGAGTTCTCTGCTGATATTACTAGTAAAGGTGGAAAATAAACAATAATAAAAAAAAAAAGTTAAGAAAAGACACATACAAAAAATTCTGCATCAGACAGTTTAGGTCAGAAAGATGACATCACCAGACAGTTTAGGTCTGAAAGATGACATCGTCTGAAAGTCTGTGCTCCACAAACACAAAGGGGGCAGTGACTGATCTGAACAGAGCTGATAAGCTCAGTGAAGAGACAGGCAGGTAATCAACCAGACCCGCAATCATACAAATGTTGTCTACAGTTTCAAAGAAAATGGTCTTTTATTAATCCACAAAACATAAATGTCATAAGTAAATGAGAACTAGCAATAAAATACTGTACTCAAATATGAGGTTCTGTCAGAATCAACCTGACATGTTGGTCTAGCCTAACCAATATTATAGAGATTACTGACATGTTAGTCTAGCCTAACCCATATTATAGAGATTACTGACATGTTAGTCTAGCCTAACCAATATTATAGAGATTACTGACATGTTAGTCTAGCCTAACCAATATTATAGAGATTACTGACATGTTAGTCTAGCCTAACCAATATTATAGAGATTACTGACATGTTAGTCTAGCCTGACCAATATTATAGAGATTACTGACATGTTAGTCTAGCCTAACCAATATTATAGAGATTACTGACATGTTAGTCTAGCCTGACCCATATTATAGAGATTACTGACATGTTAGTCTAGCCTAACCCATATTATAGAGATTACTGACATGTTAGTCTAGCCTGACCCATATTATAGAGATTACTGACATGTTAGTCTAGCCTGACCCATATTATAGAGATTACTGACATGTTAGTCTAGCCTGACCCATATTATAGAGATTACTGACATGTTAGTCTAGCCTGACCCATATTATAGAGATTACTGACATGTTAGTCTAGCCTAACAATATTACAGAGATTACTGACATGTTAGTCTAGCCTAACAATATTATAGAGATTACTGACATGTTAGTCTAGCCTGACCCATATTATAGAGATTACTGACATGTTAGTCTAGCCTGACCCATATTATAGAGATTACTGACATGTTAGTCTAGCCTGACCCATATTATAGAGATTACTGACATGTTAGTCTAGCCTGACCCATATTATAGAGATTACTGACATGTTAGTCTAGCCTAACCCATATTATAGAGATTACTGACATGTTAGTCTAGCCTAACAATATTATAGAGATTACTGACATGTTAGTCTAGCCTGACCCATATTATAGAGATTACTGACATGTTAGTCTAGCCTAACCCATATTATAGAGATTACTGACATGTTAGTCTAGCCTGACCCATATTATAGAGATTACTGACATGTTAGTCTAGCCTAACCAATATTATAGAGATTACTGACATGTTAGTCTAGCCTGACCAATATTATAGAGATTACTGACATGTGAGTCTAGCCTGACCAATATTATAGAGATTACTGACATGTGAGTCTAGCCTAACCCATATTATAGAGATTACTGACATGTTAGTCTAGCCTAACCCACATTATAGAGATTACTGACATGTTAGTCTAGCCTAACCCATATTATAGAGATTACTGACATGTTGGTATGGAGCATGTCAAATACAGAAGCAGGAGAAAAGAAAATGAAAGAATAAAACTATGAAAACTAAGCTTGGAGAGAGTTGCTTAAAAACTTGAGGTTCACCCGAGATATAAAAGCTGAATAATGTATGGCAAAGAAGAAAAATGTGTGCAGCAACTGTCATAACCGAGTGCTGTGAATGGAGCAAGGATATGGCACTTGTTCTGCATCTGCCTCAGACAGCATGAGCTCCTCCTCGGCATAGCTCAGGTTTTCCAGCAGCTTCTGGAGGACAGAGACAGAAAATAGCTTCAACCTTTTCTCTTGTATCTGAAACTAAACTCTGACAACAAAACAAACAACACAGCAGTAGAAATTTATTTCTGCTACAAAAGTAGCAGAATAAAGCACACTTTCCTGCTCAGCATATTTCCCTGCCATACATTTTGGCTGATTTTCAAACATCTTGGTCATAGCTCTTTTCAATCACGGAATGTTTATTTGTATTTTTTTAAAAACATTTAACAGTTCTTTGTTTTTTGTTTCTCACAAGAAATTGCTAATGACCTGCCACTGTGTTCAAAGCAGTCCAACACTCCCCCACGCCCCCCCAAATGTTGAAATTAAAATTTAAAATGGTGTTTCTGTCTGTCAAACTGACAGGGCATATATGACAAGATATTATCTCAGATATACCAAAACTTGTGTGGGAGGAGCTAGCCCTTCTACTAGGTACATACATGACAAGATATTACCTCAGAACTTGTGTGGGAGGAGCTAGCCCTTCTACTCGTACATACATGACAAGATATTACCTGAGATATACCAAAACTTGTGTGGGAGGAGCTAGCCCTTCTACTAGTACATACATGACAAGATATTACCTCAGAACTTGTGTGGGAGGAGCTAGCCCTTCTACTTGTACATACATGACAAGATATTACCTCAGATATACTAAAACTTGTGTGGGAGGAGCTAGCCCTTCTACTTGTACATACATGACAAGATATTACCTCAGATATACTAAAACTTGTGTGGGAGGAGCTAGCCCTTCTACTAGTACATACATGACAAGATATTACCTCAGAACTTGTGTGGGAGGAGCTAGCCCTTCTACTAGTACATACATGACAAGATATTACCTCAGATATACTAAAACTTGTGTGGGAGGAGCTAGCCCTTCTACTAGGTACATACATGACAAGATATTACCTGAGATATACCAAAACTTGTGTGGGAGGAGCTAGCCCTTCTACTAGGTACATACATGACAAGATATTACCTCAGAACTTGTGTGGGAGGAGCTAGCCCTTCTACTTGTACATACATGACAAGATATTACCTCAGAACTTGTGTGGGAGGAGCTAGCCCTTCTACTTGTACATACATGACAAGATATTACCTCAGAAAGGACTAAGATAACTGTAAACAGATGAGATTTCTTCCTGTCATCTATTTCTCTTAGCTCTCTCGCATGTAAATCTTCATATTTATCTCTAGGAGTGTTCAAACTGTTCCCTGGCCAACCATTTTCAAACTGGCATCAGCTTCCAGACTGTTTCAGCCCCTACTTCTGCTTGGCTTTACTTTTCTTCAACACTAAAATATCAAACCATGGTAAACCAGATTATTCAAAGCCTACGCCTGAGATTCAGATCCTGTGACCAGGTTTACATGTGCAAACCTGCAAATAAAACCACAAAGAGGCAGGTCCTGCCTCAGTGGCCACACCACAAAAACAAGGCACAGGCCCTAGATGCTCTGAGCCTCCATCCTATATAAGACATATCTTAAAGATCACATGAGCAAACCCGAGTGTGACAAGAAGTGGACCAGGAAGAAGAAGACAACTCTCTTAGATTACATGTTCTGCAGGCCGTTTTACTGGGGAATTCATACAGGACATATGTACCACACGGTGTGCTCTTGTTTGGATATGACTCATTATGTGTGCCCTGTCCAATATCCCAAATTTGAAAATCAGTCACAACAGAATCATGGACCAGCTTTTAGAACATGGCAGGCTGGGGTACATTAAAAAAGGGGTAGAACTTAACTCTTTGAGAAGTCAGTGCTAATGTGCTACAATACTTTCTGTGTATGTGCTACGGGCGTGTCTAAATCTTGTTATGTGGTGTCATGTACTGCCATTCTATCTACCAGCTAATTTCTTGTTATGTGGTGTCATGTACTGACATTCTATCTACCAGCTAATTTCTTGTTATGTGGTGTCATGTACTGCCATTCTATCTATCAGCTAATTTCTTGTTATGTGGTGTCATGTATTGACATTCTATCTCTCTCTCTCTCTCTGAACCTTAAGTGCCCAGGGCACATGGGGCTTCCGCAAGGGTTTTCCACAAATGCCTGTCCTTCGCCTTTTTTTCTGCTCTTGCCCAGGTGAGCCCTCTATTGCTCAACATCCTTTCTGTTGTTCTTCTCCATGTCTCTTTTGGTCTACCCTTACTTCTGTTCCCCTGTGGTGTCCATCTTAGTGCTATTTTTGGTAGTGAGTTGTCAGTCATTCGGAGCACATGTCCCAACCATCGCCAGCGTCTTTCCTCAATAACTGTTGTCAGTGGTTTCATCTGCATTTCTGCTAATAAGATGTTATTTCTTATGGTGTTTGAACAAAATATTTTTCTAATTCTTCGTAAACATTTAGTCTGGAAAGAATTCAACTTGTTTTCTATGGTTTTGGTGATTTTCCAGCATTCACTTCCATAGAGTAGTACACTTAGAACATTACTCTTAAATATCCTGATTTTCATTTATGCTTAGTGTTTTTTGATTTCCATATAGTCTGCAGCATTGCAAAAGCCTGGTTTGCTCTAGTAAGTCTGCTGTTGATGTCCTCTGTGCTGTCTCCATTTTCTACTACTCTGCTGCCAAGGTATACAAATTCGTTGACCTCCTCCACTAACTTGCTATCTACTCTGAGTACATTTCTGTTGTTCACATTTGTGGTGTCATGTACTGCCATTCTATCTACCAGCTAATTTCTTGTTATGTGGTGTCATGTACTGCCCTTCTACTTGTACATACATGACAAGATATTACCTCAGAACTTGTGTGGGAGGAGCTAGCCCTTCTACTTGTACATACATGACAAGATATTACCTCAGAAAGGACTAAGATAACTGTAAACAGATGAGATTTCTTCCTGTCATCTATTTCTCTTAGCTCTCTCGCATGTAAATCTTCATATTTATCTCTAGGAGTGTTCAAACTGTTCCCTGGCCAACCATTTTCAAACTGGCATCAGCTTCCAGACTGTTTCAGCCCCTACTTCTGCTTGGCTTTACTTTTCTTCAACACTAAAATATCAAACCATGGTAAACCAGATTATTCAAAGCCTACGCCTGAGATTCAGATCCTGTGACCAGGTTTACATGTGCAAACCTGCAAATAAAACCACAAAGAGGCAGGTCCTGCCTCAGTGGCCACACCACAAAAACAAGGCACAGGCCCTAGATGCTCTGAGCCTCCATCCTATATAAGACATATCTTAAAGATCACATGAGCAAACCCGAGTGTGACAAGAAGTGGACCAGGAAGAAGAAGACAACTCTCTTAGATTACATGTTCTGCAGGCCGTTTTACTGGGGAATTCATACAGGACATATGTACCACACGGTGTGCTCTTGTTTGGATATGACTCATTATGTGTGCCCTGTCCAATATCCCAAATTTGAAAATCAGTCACAACAGAATCATGGACCAGCTTTTAGAACATGGCAGGCTGGGGTACATTAAAAAAGGGGTAGAACTTAACTCTTTGAGAAGTCAGTGCTAATGTGCTACAATACTTTCTGTGTATGTGCTACGGGCGTGTCTAAATCTTGTTATGTGGTGTCATGTACTGCCATTCTATCTACCAGCTAATTCTTGTTATGTGGTGTCATGTACTGACATTCTATCTACCAGCTAATTTCTTGTTATGTGGTGTCATGTACTGCCATTCTATCTATCAGCTAATTTCTTGTTATGTGGTGTCATGTATTGACATTCTATCTCTCTCTCTCTCTCTGAACCTTAAGTGCCCAGGGCACATGGGGCTTCCGCAAGGGTTTTCCACAAATGCCTGTCCTTCGCCTTTTTTTCTGCTCTTGCCCAGGTGAGCCCTCTATTGCTCAACATCCTTTCTGTTGTTCTTCTCCATGTCTCTTTTGGTCTACCCTTACTTCTGTTCCCCTGTGGTGTCCATCTTAGTGCTATTTTTGGTAGTGAGTTGTCAGTCATTCGGAGCACATGTCCCAACCATCGCCAGCGTCTTTCCTCAATAACTGTTGTCAGTGGTTTCATCTGCATTTCTGCTAATAAGATGTTATTTCTTATGGTGTTTGAACAAAATATTTTTCTAATTCTTCGTAAACATTTAGTCTGGAAAGAATTCAACTTGTTTTCTATGGTTTTGGTGATTTTCCAGCATTCACTTCCATAGAGTAGTACACTTAGAACATTACTCTTAAATATCCTGATTTTCATATTTATGCTTAGTGTTTTTTGATTTCCATATAGTCTGCAGCATTGCAAAAGCCTGGTTTGCTCTAGTAAGTCTGCTGTTGATGTCCTCTGTGCTGTCTCCATTTTCTACTACTCTGCTGCCAAGGTATACAAATTCGTTGACCTCCTCCACTAACTTGCTATCTACTCTGAGTACATTTCTGTTGTTCACATTTGTGGTGTCATGTACTGCCATTCTATCTACCAGCTAATTTCTTGTTATGTGGTGTCATGTACTGCCATTCTATCTACCACCTAATTTCTTGTTATGTGGTGTCATGTACTGCCATTCTATCTACCAGCTAATTTCTTGTTATGTGGTGTCATGTACTGACATTCTATCTACGAGCTAATTTTACCTCCTTGGCAGAGAGTTCCTCCTTCAGATCTATGAGACATGTATTTGTACGAGCAAATCTGTTGATCTTCTGCTGATCCTCAAATGTCACCTGAACATCACTCTGTAAGTGGAACAAATACAACAGGCTGATGTCAACAGAACAAATAAAGTAGGCTGATGTCAGCAGAACAAACACAACAGGCTGATGTCAACAGAACAAACACAACAGGCTGATGTCAGCAGAACTAATACAACTAGCTGATGTCAACAGAACAAATACAACAGGCTGATGTCAGAAGAACAAACATGGCAGATATCAGCAGAACTAACACAACAGGCTGATGTCAACAGAACAAACACAACAGGCTGATGCCAACAGAACAAACACAACAGGCTGATGTCAGAAGAACAAACATGGCAGATATCAGCAGAACTAACACAACAGGCTGATGTCAACAGAACTAACACAACAGGCTGATGCCAACAGAACAAACACAACAGGCTGATGCCAACAGAACAAACACAACAGGCTGATGCCAACAGAACAAACACAACAGGCTGATACCAACAGAACAAACACAACAGGCTGATCTCAACATAAGAAACACAGCAGGAATTAAACTTTCAAATACCTATTTCTTAATACTTGCTGTTAAATAAACTTTATGTACAGCTTCATTTGCCTACTTTATTTCACTGACTTGGTATCTTTGTCCTCTCTGGTTTCTACAGCTTCATGGAATTTTAAGAAGATATATGAAGCATGAACTAATAAGTAATCTGACGATTTTGTTCTTGTATATAATTAACTGTAACATTTGTCTTAACCGAGCCGCTTGTCTAAAAAAAAAAAAACTGTGACAGAAGACTGGAAATTAGCTTGTGTGAGAAAAATGTTGCCAGATTACTTGTCAAATCAAGCCAGCATTCAGGGACAAACATGACATAACAAGCACATTTAACGCCGAGAATCTTACATCTTTAACCGTGCCTGCCATTTTTTCCAAACGATCGTTTGCTACTCTTCACTTCCGGCCCGATGTGCTCAGACTCCACTAAAGAAAAGCTCCATAATGGAGTAAACATGGATTGGTTGCCAAATTATAAATATAAATTATATATTTTAATTAAAGTTAACATATGTTTCGACTAATATTCATATATCTTAAAAGCATAATAATTTATAATTCAATTTTATGAATATATTTAAAATCTAATAATATCTCTGCCATGATAATTAATGTAATCCATGCCATATTTTCCTTCTGGTCCAGTAATGACAACACGACAGATTTCCGTCTTTCTTGTTACATAAAGTAATTTTGTCATTATACGTTCTTTGACAACAGATGTTACCTTCATTTTCTATTTATTTCCTCAATGCAGTTTGTAGTACGTGATCTTAATTTTCGATGTAATGCTGTGGTGTGTGGGAAAGTTTGCGCCGTATTGTCTGTTGCAGGCAACTTTGTGTAGCGTGTGTTCGTGGCGCAGCAGCTGTGTGTGTAACTAAACAATGCAGCACAGTTATAAGAAGACTAGACTTTAGGGAGAGAGGAAGTGAGTGTATTAAAACTTTTGTTCGGTATTGTAGGCACCAGTGACAGCATCGGATTCTCAATGGCAGAACAGTAGACGTGCTGTCAGCAGGTCATGCGTTCCTGCCTTCATACTTTGGCTGTCTGGGGTGCAAGATCTTGTAAACATGGGCAAGAAAGATTCAACAGGGCAACACTGTCAACCACTGGCCCAGTATCGTAAACAAATTGGTTAGTTCTTTTGGCTCATTCATCATATCTTTGGTGTGTATTATATATTTCATATCATCCACCAAAGCTTTTACAAACAAGCAGGCGTTTCAAGAGCTCATTTTATTATTAGTTGTATACAGAAACGATATATCACTCATGTTACATATTATTTTGTGCTTTATCTTATATAAATTGATCTGTGTTGTGCATAACAAGCACCATGATGTCACACTGTGATGGAGGGAAAATCACACTGTTGGGGGGGGGGGGGGAGGGAACCATATAAATTCTACATAAAACTTAAACTCTGTTAAGTTCTTAAAACTAAAACATTTTTTTCCACACAATTTTTTTCTCAGAGAAATATAGCTTAAAATATAGCATAACTTCTTGAACAACATCTCCTTCAAGCGAGCAAGCAAAAAACACAAAAACAAAGGAAATAATTCCAGTGATTGTTTTAATATACCAGTACTTTTAAAGTGAAGGTTTCTAAACAGATTTAGTTTTGTTATAAAACTGGTTTTTTTTTTGTTTGCCAGTTCTAAATCTTGCAAGGAAAAAAGAGCAAGAGGACGACAGTGATATCCAGAAGTTGACAAGTGAAATCAAGAGGATGACAGTGATGTCCAGAAGTTGACAAGTGAAATCAAGAGGATGACAGTGATATCCAGAAGTTGACAAGTGAAATCAAGAGGATGACAGTGATGTCCAGAAGTTGACAAGTGATATCAAGAGGATGACAGTGATATCCAGAAGTTGACAAGTGAAATCAAGAGGATGACAGTGATGTCCAGAAGTTGACAAGTGATATCAAGAGGATGACAGTGATATCAAGAAGTTGACAAGTGATATCAAGAGGATGACAGTGATATCAAGAAGTTGACAAGTGATATCAAGAGGATGACAGTGATATCCAGAAGTTGACAAGTGATATCAAGAGGATGACAGTGATATCAAGAAGTTGACAAGTGATATCAAGAGGATGACAGTGATATCCAGAAGTTGACAAGTGATATCAAGAGGATGACAGTGATATCAAGAAGTTGACAAGTGATATCAAGAGGATGACAGTGATATCAAGAAGTTGACAAGTGATATCAAGAGGATGACAGTGATATCAGTTGGTGGACTGCATACAAAAATGATTTGGACTAAATTTTGCCAAGTGTGCTCCCACAGAGACGGTGTGAATTTCGTGCCAGGCCGTACCCATATCCGCAGCAGGTCTCCGAGGTGCACAGCCTCTAGTTGATAGAACAATGTAGGTATGGGAAGTCAGCAAATTGGATCCGTAACTTTTCTGAGACCCACCAAGAATACAGGCTCAAGCCCTACGATAGTCCGAACCTCTTGTGGTCCTCTTGGGGCTTTCATGTAGTCCTTTCGGGGACCACAGGACTTAACGAGGATCACAGGCATAAATTCAGTGGGATCACAGGGCGGTCTTGGTGGTAGAACCGAACGAAGAAGAAGAAGAAGTTATTTTTGTAAAATGTGATGTCAGGTTGGTGGATGGATGGGAACATGGAGATTGCTGGCGGGGATGAGGAAAATCTGGTGTGAGACTGATGAATCCAGGACGTGACAAGCCTATGGGTCTTTACAACAATGGCTGTCAGAATGATGTAAACAAAACAGAGCCAGCAGACGATAGGTGGCGGGGAATGGATATCGTTGAAGCACTCATCAGATTCCTCATCGTAAAATTGGAGGTCCCCAGCCAAAAGGCACATCACAAAAATCAGGGTACCACGCATCGCCAATGTGTGTATGAAGAAGAAGAAGAAGAATATGCAAACATGATGATGATGGTTCCGATGAATTGTGTTTGTGAAATTCATCATCTAATATCTCAAACTGAAGGGTGCGTAAAAACAGCAAAGGTCCAGATGGCTTACATCTCAACTGCTGATAGTCACTACAGACATCGAAATAAATGATAATGATTTTACTACACAAGAACTCATGCTACACTATCATATGATTTTACTACACAAGAACTCATGCTACACTATCATATGATTTTACTACACAAGAACTCATGCTACACTATCATATGATTTTACTACACAAGAACTCATGCTACACTATCATATGATTTTACTACACAAGAACTCATGCTACACTATCATATGATTTTACTACACAAGAACTCATGCTACACTATCATATGATTTTACTACACAAGAACTCATGCTACACTATCATATGAATGACTTGCAAAAAACAGTGAAATTTATCCAAGAGACGGGACTGCAGATATAGATAGACAATGCAAACGAAGAGAAGAAGAAGACTATCATATGATTTCACTGCACAAGAACTTGTACTACACTATCATAGGATTTCACCACACAAGAATTTATTCTACACTGGTGTTCTACACTGACACTAACAAAGCTAATTCTACACTGTCGTTCTACACTGACACTAACAAAGCTAATTCTACACTGACACTAACAAAGCTAATTCTACACTGACACTAACAAAGCTAATTCTACACTGTTGTTCTACACTGACACTAACAAAGCTAATTCTACACTGACACTAACAAAGCTAATTCTACACTGTTGTTCTACACTGACACTAACAAAGCTAATTCTACACTGTTGTTCTACACTGACACTAACAAAGCTAATTCTATACTATCACCAACAAAGCTAATTCTATACTATCACCAACAAAGCTAATTCTATACTACCACCAACAAAGCTAATTCTGTACTGTCATTCTACACTGACACCAACAAAGCTAATTCTATACTACCACCAACAAAGCTAATTCTGTACTATCATTCTACACTGACACCAACAAAGCTAATTCTATACTGTCATTCTACACTGACACCAACAAATCTAATTCTATACTACCACCAACAAAGCTAATTCTATACTATCATTCTACACTGACACCAACAAAGCTAATTCTATACTACCACCAACAAAGCTAATTCTGTACTGTCATTCTACACTGACACCAACAAAGCTAATTCTATACTATCATTCTGCACTGACACCAACAAAGCTAATTCTATACTATCACCAACAAAGCTAATTCTGTACTATCATTCTACACTGACACCAACAAAGCTAATTCTATACTGTCATTCTACACTGACACCAACAAAGCTAATTCTATACTATCATTCTACACTGATAGCAACAAAGCTAATTCTATACTATCATTCTACACTGATAGCAACAAAGCTAATTCTATACTATCATTCTACACTGACACCAACAAAGCTAATTCTGTACTATCATTCTACACTGACACCAACAAAGCTAATTCTATACTATCATTCTACACTGATAGCAACAAAGCTAATTCTATACTATCATTCTACACTGATAGCAACAAAGCTAATTCTGTACTATCATTCTACACTGATAGCAACAAAGCTAATTCTGTACTATCATTCTACACTGATAGCAACTAAGCTAATTCTACAGTCATCTGACTAGACACACACATCCTATGCAAACCAAGACTCATCTGTCTAAAATTTACTCACTACCATCCAACACTCACATGGGACTGAACATTCTAGAAAGTCTTGAACATAAAACCCACTGGGAACAAATGTTGAACTGTAATAACATTAGCATTCAGGGGCAGTTAAGCTGATTTTGTTTCACTCAAAGCTTACATGAGTTGTCTCTCTAGTTTGGAATGTGATATGTCCAGATGAAGGTCTGCAGCTCTAGTTGGAAATGTGAACTTGTTTATATGCAGGTAAGCAGGACTGGAAGAAGTCAAAGAAAGAGATTAAAACAATGAAACAAAGATCAACACAAAACAGTGAATTCACACCTCAGGTAAGTAAAATATGTCGGTGGTTATCTTTTTTTTGTTTTCTTTGTTAGCGTGTTTCACTGTCTTGTGCTGTTCTCCAAGAGATTCACCACCAGCCGCGAACCAATCAGTGGCTGGCCTTAACTTTGTTGTTAAACTGATACTGAGGGACTAATTATTACACTTGAGCTATGTCAGACTAATGTAAGATGTCTCTTACCAGAGGCGTGTCAGACTAATGTAAGATGTCTCTTACCAGAGCTATGTCAGACTAATGTAAGATGTCTCTTACCAGAGCTATGTCAGACTAATGTAAGATGCCTCTTACCAGAGCTGTGTCAGACTAATGTAAGATGCCTCTTACCAGAGCTATGTCAGACTAATGTAAGATGTCTCTTACCAGAGCTGTGTCAGACTAATGTAAGATGTCTCTTATCAGAGCTGTGTCAGACTAATGTAAGATGCCTCTTACCAGAGCTATGTCAGACTAATGTAAGATGCCTCTTACCAGAGCTATGTCAGACTAATGTAAGATGCCTCTTACCAGAGCTGTGTCAGACTAATGTAAGATGCCTCTTACCAGAGCTGTGTCAGACTAATGTAAGATGCCTCTTACCAGAGCTGTGTCAGACTAATGTAAGATGCCTCTTACCAGAGCTATGTCAGACTAATGTAAGATGCCTCTTCTCATTATTTATCAGTGTTTTAAAATAATAGCAAGAAGCAGAGTCTCAGAATGACAACATATGATTTATATAACCTACATTGGTTGTCACAGTTAACAAACCTGTCAGTATGTTGTGTACGAGACAGCAATAATCATCTTTTTATGCAGTAAGTCAACAGTAATTTGTTATTTATGTTAGAAATCATATCTCATTATTTATTTTAGAAATAAGAATATTTTATAGTTTGTTTTAAAAATGATAAGAATATTTTATGTTTTTAAGAATATTTTATGGTTTGTTTTAGAAATGATAAGAATATTTTATGGTTTGTTTTAGAAATGATAAGAATATTTTATGGTTTGTTTTAGAAATGATAAGAGAATATTTTATGGTTTGTTTTAGAAATGATAAGAGAATATTTTATGGTTTGTTTTAGAAATGATAACAACATTTTGTTATTTATTTTCCCATTACGCAGCAAATTGTTCTGGTGATTGGTTTCATCATAACCGCTGTATCTGGCCTGTATGTACTTATCGCTTGGTACCTCGGAGCAGCATCTATAGAAAATATCAAAGTCAAACCACCTATGTAATTGCTGTGAGCTAATTATTCTGACCTGCTTGACCGAGTTTTCCGTGTTGACATACTGTCTCTGAGACGTCTTATTTTTGAAGTAAAATGCCAGTGGTTGATAGCTTTTTCTTACATTGATGCGCTTAGATATTTTTTTAAAATTCAGTTTGTGCTGTAAATAATTTTTTTAAAAATTTGGAATAATCTGTGAACAACATTTCTGAAATGTACCTTTAGATGTACAGTTTTATCACATACATCGAGAATAAATAATATGTAGGGTACAGTTTGTTTTTCCTGAAAATACCTGAATGTGTATTTTATCATTCTGTTTTGTAAATTTCAGCATTTGAACAGTTTACCAGAATATTTAATTCTCAGACAAGGGAAAGTATCACTTTTTAAAAAAAAAATTATATGTAGGTGTTAGTTTTGTTTTCATCGTTACGTGGTTTATCTGAGACAATATGATGACCAGACTTTATGTTTTAAAATTGTTTCAACTTGTAGAAGTATATTTGTCAGGTAACCTTAGATAGCATGTGACCATCAGAGGTCTGTAGCTCTGCTAGCATATATTCTGTGGTGATTTATTCTGTGACTAGTATGTTCCATCAGTCATCAGCGACATATTCTGTGAGTGATATGGGCCATCAGTGATGTATTGGTATGTTCCATCAGTGATGTTTTCTGTGAGTGGTATTTACCTTTCATCACTAACTTATGGTTATGTGCCATAAACAGTATGTATGTATGTGCTATTAATGGTTTGTTTTATCATTGGCGTGTACTGTAGGTGAGTTTATCAGTAATTGTGTAGTGATACCTTCCTCACAAAAATTTTAAATATTTACTGGGCACAGGCGATAAATAATAGAGACCTACTTGCCCAGTATAAACTAGAAGATATGTATATCATAATAGCAAAGAAAAAAAATGGTAGAAATGGATTGGTCATGTGCTCCGAAGAGACTACAAGCAACATCGCTAAAACAGCCATGAGATGGATGCTCATGGGAAGTAGAGGATGACCCAAGGTTACCTGGCGGAGAACTGTAGAAGTGGAAATGAGTAACATGCAGCACAGCTGGGGCACAGTATAAAAACTGGCTACAGACCATGAGAGGTGGAGAGAATTTGTTGCTGCCTTGCGAGATACCACAGGGCGTACTGGGCGGTGATTACCAGTGGATGGGTGGATGTATATGTGAGATAATAAGTAATCAGTAATAATAATAATAATCGATACTGGTATGTGTCACAAGTGGTATATATCTTCAGCAGTAATATTGATAGTGATGTATGCAACAAATGGTATACATCATCATCTGATTGTGCTATAAAAGGTAGGTAATACAAGTGGTACATGCCACAGGAGATATATAGAGACAGGAGTGAACAGGCAAATGTTTGGAAGAAAAACGAAAGCATTCATCATTGCACATTGAAACTGCTCTTGCATGCATGCCCGTAACAGCATCAGTATTGGCACAGATTATCATCAGCGTTCGTTGTGTCAGATAAAACCGGGGGGGGGAATGATTGCTATGACCTTGTGGCGATGTACTATTTTCACACTGAATAACATCTTTAGTATGTTTTCTTTTCTTTAAATGATTGTTCTTGAATCTCCAAACTAGAGATCGTGTACAAGATGTTGCTGCAGCAAGATCATTTTGTGCAGTAACTGTCAAATTTTTTTCTCCCAAATATGCTGCAAGTATAAAAAAAAAAAAAGAAAGAAAGACAAATTCTAGATCAGGCACACAAAAATACCATAGATAAGGTAGCGAAGAAGTGTATGGCAAACATTTGATAATCTGGAATCCACGTTAGAAAAGATGTATGGCTCTGTGGTGTGTCTGGGTAGCGAAGAAGTGTATGGCAGACATTTGATAATCTGGAATCCACGTTAGAAAAGATGTAAGGCTCTGTGATGTGTCTGTGCGCAGGAAACATAACCTTGTCTGAATGTGATTATCATTAAAATATGTTGACCATGGTGTATTGTGAAGAGCTACTCTTTAAGTTTCTTGTATTCCCCTGTATGTTCCATGAAGAGCTGCTCTTTAAATTTCTTGTATTCCCCTGTATGTTCCATGAAGAGCTGCTCTTTAAGTTTCTTGTATTCCCCTGTATGTTCCATGAAGAGCTGCTCTTTAAATTTCTTGTGTTCCTCTGTATGTTCCATGAAGAGCTGCTCTTTAAATTTCTTGTTTTCCTCTGTATGTTCCATGAAGAGCTACTCTTTCTTGTAATTCCCTGTATGTTCTATGAAGAGCTACTCTTTCTTGAAATTCCCCGTATGTTCTATGAAGAGCTACTCTTTCTTGTAATTCCCCGTATGTTCTATGAAGAGCTACTCTTTCTTGTATTTTCCTGTATGTTCCATGTCTGATGAAGATATTGTTCTTTCATTCAGCTTCCTGAGTCATTGCTGCAGACAAGAGTTGTCTCCCTTCCTGTCTGTTCTTAGTCTTCTCCTGCCAGTGTTGTCCACCCTGAGGTCTTCTTCCAAGCTGTCATGCCACCATTGTCTTGGTCAGTCTCCGTTTATCACTTCTGTATAAGCCCTTTTTTCTGTCTATTCTTGTCCATCCTCTCCAAAAGTCTCAGCCATCTCAATGGCTCTTTAAAAATTTTGATGATTTTAAAGCAAAGTTTTCTTGTAACTTACATAATCAGAAATCCATTAAAACTGAGTTTTGCACAAATAAGCCATCATTTTATTGAACAGTCAGTGATGAAGACAGTTTTAGACATTGAAGTTTTTTTTTTTTTTCCCCCCACCAAATTTATGCATAAACTAGAACAACATTCCAGTGAGTGGCAGAATCTGCAGTGAGCGCTCATCTAGCTTTGTTGAATGTTGAAGCTTTGCATAATAAATATAACACTTAACAGTTTCATTTGTGTGCTTATCTCAGTCATGTGCCTTTTATTATTTCTAGCAAAAATGAAACGTGTCACAGCAGCAGCTGTTATCTATGCATATTTTTATGAATAAATTTTATGTCATTTTCTGAAACTACATGCTGACCTTTGCTTTGCTGTGCAAGAAAGAAAGATCTCCAGTTGTAGTGTTTACATATTTATAATCTCAAACATAAATAATAAAAAAAAAAAAAAACTTTGGTATGTACTACAAGTACAAACAAAACTTGGATATTTACTACAAATACAAACAAAATGTTGATTCATTCATTTCCATGTCCCTTGCAGAACTTTGCTTCCCTAACAGGTCTCCTGTAGGCCTCTCGGTTGCCTTGCTGCTGATGCAACCATTTGCAGATCATCAATGATGTCGTGCAGCCATCTTCACCTTGGTCTTCCTCTCTTTCTTTTTCCAATTATATACCCTTCCAAGACAGTTTTCTCTAGATTATCATGACTTTTAATGCGTCCAAAATATTTAAGTTTTCTCTCTTTAATCCTCTTTACTAGCCAGCCTTCTTCAATATTAAGTTCTTGTAGTATGGATATATTTGTTCTTTTTTGTGTCCATGATATTTGAAGAACTCTTCCGTAGCATTTACATTCAAAGGCATTTATGTGTTTCTCAGCTGTTTTGTTAAGTGTCCAGGTCTCACAGGCATATGTTGCGATGGGAAAGATGCATGCCCTTAAAAATCATATTTTTATAGTTCTGTCTGCTCTTCTCCACAGATTCTTTATTTGTTTTACTTTCTGAAGAGCGATAGATGTCCTCCTTTTAATTTCCCTCATTGTATCTCCATTATTAGTTAGCAGTGATCCAAGATATTCAAAACTATCCACTTCTTCCAATTTTTCCTCATTGATACATATTTCAGCTGCCTTGTTTGTTTTGTCAGTTGTCATCAATTTAGTTTTCTTCGCATTAAGATAGAGGTTTTGCTCTTCGTAAATGATATTTACCACAAATACAAACAAAATGTTAATATTTACCACAAATACAAACAAAATGTTAATATTTACCACAAATACAAACAAAATGTTATATTTACCACAAATACAAACAAAATGTTAATATTTACCATAAATACAAACAAAACAGGAATATTTATACCTCAAATACAAACAAAACATCAATATATACCACACTGGTATAATCAGCCATGACAGAGAAGCTCTGTTCTGACTGTTGCTGATTTTGTCAGTCACACACTGGTATAATCAGCATGAGAAAAATGTTTGTGGAACTAAATTCAGCAAAAAAAAACCGCTGCTAGCGAGATTCTTCAACTGCCGTGCATGGAGCGGTGCTCCTCCCGGATAAAGAAGAAAGGTGCAAATGGGGTTGCTGCGCAGCATCACTGCAGAAAAGGTGGTAGAAAGGATAAAGCGAAGCAAACAGTCAAATCACGGCACCTCAGGTCTGGAGGTCGGCCATGTCCTAAGTGCACTCATATCGGGTGAAATGCCTGAACCGGCTTAACCCAGAGGTTAAGACACTGCTGCCGAGACTCTTTGAATGCCGCGCGTGGAGTGAAGCTCCTCCCGGTCAAGGATGTAAATGCGGAAAAGAAATAAAGGTTGCTGTGCGGCACCGATGTGAAAAGGTGGTGGAAAGGATAAAGTGAAATTTAATCGGTATGTCCAGTAGTATCGCTGCGAGAGCTACACATACCATGCCACCTCTGCTCTAGAAGTCGGCCACATCCGATATACACCCATACTGGTGAAATATGCCTAACCCGGCTCATGCCAGGGGTGAAACTTGAAGGCTATGCATGTCACGGTACCTCTGCTCTAGAGGTCGATCACGTCCCAAACACGGCCACACTGGGATAATATGCCTAAACCGGCTCAACCCAGGGATGGAAACCACTAGTGGTGAGGATTCGTCCTCCTGGACAAAAGCTCCATCCTGGTCACAACTAAGAAAGGTAGCGGCCACGATCACAAAACGCTGAAGTCGGAGACACTGGACCAGGGCAGTCTAGATAGGCAACCACCTCTCACCCGGCGGGGAGTATGCGTATCCTAATCACGCGGAGGTTTTCCGGTGAGAAAGTCCAACACTGGACTGGATAGGCAACCACCTCTCACCCAGTGGGGATATACTGATATCAAAAACATGTCGAAGTTTTCCGGTGAGAAAGTCCAACTTTAGACTAAACTGGTGCAACGAAAACCACGGTGTCACGCAATCCCACTTCTTCAATATTAAGTTCTTGTAGTATGGATATATTTGTTCTTTTTTGTGTCCACGATATTTGAAGAACTCTTCCGTAGCATTTACATTCAAAGGCATTTATGTGTTTCTCAGCTGTTTTGTTAAGTGTCCAGGTCTCACAGGCATATGTTGCGATGGGAAAGATGCATGCCCTTAAAAATCATATTTTTATAGTTCTGTCTGCTCTTCTCCACAGATTCTTTATTTGTTTTACTTTCTGAAGAGCGATAGATGTCCTCCTTTTAATTTCCCTCATTGTATCTCCATTATTAGTTAGCAGTGATCCAAGATATTCAAAACTATCCACTTCTTCCAATTTTTCCTCATTGATACATATTTCAGCTGCCTTGTTTGTTTTGTCAGTTGTCATCAATTTAGTTTTCTTCGCATTAAGATAGAGGTTTTGCTCTTCGTAAATGATATTTACCACAAATACAAACAAAATGTTAATATTTACCACAAATACAAACAAAATGTTAATATTTACCACAAATACAAACAAAATGTTAATATTTACCACAAATACAAACAAAATGTTAATATTTACCATAAATACAAACAAAACAGCAATATATACCACACTGGTATAATCAGCCATGACAGAGAAGCTCTGTTCTGACTGTTGCTGATTTTGTCAGTCACACACTGGTATAATCAGCATGAGAAAAATGTTTGTGGAACTAAATTCAGCAAAAAAAAACCGCTGCTAGCGAGATTCTTCAACTGCCGTGCATGGAGCGGTGCTCCTCCCGGATAAAGAAGAAAGGTGCAAATGGGGTTGCTGCGCAGCATCACTGCAGAAAAGGTGGTAGAAAGGATAAAGCGAAGCAAACAGTCAAATCACGGCACCTCAGGTCTGGAGGTCGGCCATGTCCTAAGTGCACTCATATCGGGTGAAATGCCTGAACCGGCTTAACCCAGAGGTTAAGACACTGCTGCCGAGACTCTTTGAATGCCGCGCGTGGAGTGAAGCTCCTCCCGGTCAAGGATGTAAATGCGGAAAAGAAATAAAGGTTGCTGTGCGGCACCGATGTGAAAAGGTGGTGGAAAGGATAAAGTGAAATTTAATCGGTATGTCCAGTAGTATCGCTGCGAGAGCTACACATACCATGCCACCTCTGCTCTAGAAGTCGGCCACATCCGATATACACCCATACTGGTGAAATATGCCTAACCCGGCTCATGCCAGGGGTGAAACTTGAAGGCTATGCATGTCACGGTAGCTCTGCTCTAGAGGTCGATCACGTCCCAAACACGGCCACACTGGGATAATATGCCTAAACCGGCTCAACCCAGGGATGGAAACCACTAGTGGTGAGGATTCGTCCTCCTGGACAAAAGCTCCATCCTGGTCACAACTAAGAAAGGTAGCGGCCACGATCACAAAACGCTGAAGTCGGAGACACTGGACCAGGGCAGTCTAGATAGGCAACCACCTCTCACCCGGCGGGGAGTATGCGTATCCTAATCACGCGGAGGTTTTCCGGTGAGAAAGTCCAACACTGGACTGGATAGGCAACCACCTCTCACCCAGTGGGGATATACTGATATCAAAAACATGTCGAAGTTTTCCGGTGAGAAAGTCCAACTTTAGACTAAACTGGTGCAACGAAAACCACGGTGTCACGCAATCCCACTTCTGAGACCCACCAAGAATACAGGCTCAAGCCCTGAGATACTCTGAACCTCTTGGGGTCCTTTCGGGGACCACACGGGGGACCACGGGACTTAACGAGGACTACAGGCATAAATTCAGAAGGATCACAGGGCAGTCTTGGTGGTAGAAGCGAACCAAGAAGAAGAAGCAAAAAAAAAAACAACACTTAAAACCATAAAAAAAAACTCTCAAATGTGATCACAAATGTGAACGTAGATGTGAAGTGATGTTTTGGACATTCTTGCAAATTCTTTGTTATTATTTTTGTAATCCTAACCTGCCAATGATAGAATCTGAATTTTGTTCATACACGTTGTTGGAGCTTGGAACTAAAAGATGATGTTTAAAAGGTGAAAGAAAGCTGGCAATGACCAAAACAGCAGCCAAACACATACAGCAATGATGACAATGCTACATGGAAAAGACTGAAACAACAGTTATCACCACAGCTTTAATATCTCTTCTGTTCATAGTTCTCACTTCAGGTTAGCAGACAAAGAGATGTTTAAGCTCAATAATAATAATAATAATGATAATAATAATAAAGAGCTCAGACAATCTGTGTATAACACAAGCCAGCTATAGTTCATGTATAACACAAGCCAGCTATAGTTCATATTTGACACAAGCCAGCTATAGTTCATGTATAACACAAGCCAGCTATAGTTCATGTATAACACAAGCCAGCTATAGTTCATGTATGACACAAGCCAGCTATAGTTCATGTATGACACAAGCCAGCTATAGTTCATGTATAACACAAGCCAGCTACAGTTCATGTATAACACAAGCCAGCTATAGTTCATATTTGACACAAGCCAGCTATATAGTTCATGTATAACACAAGCCAGCTATAGTTCATGTATAACACAAGCCAGCTATAGTTCATGTATGACACAAGCCAGCTATAGTTTATATATAACACAAGCTGGCTATAGTTCATATATAACACAAGCTGGCTTTAGCTCATATATAACACAAGCTGGCTATAGTTCATATATAACACAAGCCAGCTATAGTTTATATATAACACAAGCTGGCTTTAGCTCATATATAACACAAGCTGGCTTTAGCTCATATATAACACAAGCTGGCTATAGTTCATATATAACACAAGCCAGCTATAGTTCATATGTAACACAAGCTGGCTTTAGTTCATGTATAACACAAGTCAGCTATAGTTCTAAGCTAAAAATTGTCCTTTAAAAATATAAGTCAGCTTTAGTGCCAAATTAAAAACTTGGGTTATCTAGGTATTTCATTATGTCTGAAAATGTAAAAAAAAATGTGGTTCAATCATGCCAAAGAGTCATCTATGGATATGGCATTAGTAACCTCATTTGCCTTTATGTGTCGGTTCAAGACAGGGTGATGTGGTCATTGTCACAGCTTGACCTATCAGTACGTGACAGGGTGATGTGGTTAACATCACAATTTGACCTGTCAGTATATGACAGGGTGATGTGGTTAACATCACAACGTGACCTGTCGGTACGTGACATAGTGACATGGTCAGCATCATGCCCGGTTGCCTTTCTTTCCCTGGTTCCAGAAAGAACAAGGTTGCCACTTGTACATCTGAGTAGAGAAACACGGACCACCAACCCCACTGTAAGAGGACAGCCTCTCAGGCATCAACATCAAAACCGACAAAATGGATACACAGTGGTTCAGTTAGTTTGCTACTCTTTTTTGGGATGTTCCTGACAAAAATAAACAACGAAGTAATTGTTAGATTCACTTGTAACTTTTATTATTCCGGTTTCTGTCAAGATTCTTTGCATTTGTTATGATTCTGTGTTTTATTTTTTTCTTTCCTCATCAGATGAAACCCTCTGGCTGAAATACTGAAGGTCCAAATGTTCATACCTTGCAAAACCCCTTAATTCTTGGGTTTGTTCTTGTTTAGTATTTAAAAAAAAATTTTTTAAAATTAAAAATAAAAATTACCATAAAGAGATTCATACTTGCTCATAAACATAAACAGTGAAAGTCCACTTTTAGAAAATTACAGTTGTGATCTTTGTCTTCAAAAGTTACCTATATTCTCTTCCACTTGCCAGCATCATCAAGTTCCATGTACTGACCGAAGCTCAATAAAACTTTGTCACAAAATACAAACAAAGTTTGCAGAAAACAAAACACAGATGTTCACACAACACCAAACAGCTACCACGGAAATGTTGCACGCACTCCTGATTCTAAAAATAAACACGCATAATGATAAATTTTCACTGAATTAAAAATAGGCATCAAATTAAGTCGTACAATGTTAATTTTATGTAACCTTGTGCACAGAAAAATTAGAGGTCAACCTTTGTCAGATAAAATGATGATAAAACTATCAGAGGTCAGTCACGTCAGATAAAATGATGATAAAACTGTCAGATGTCAACCTCTGCCAGATAAAATTATTTAAAAAATTCTATGACCAAATGAAAGGGAGCTGCAACTGATACACAAAACTGTAAGCAGGTGTCACATTATATTACAGGGTTGTCAAAGACAGCCGGGAAAAATAAAACAATAAATGTTCACGGTCTTCATAATTTTCTACATGCAACACACAGAACGCACTTCCATCCAAGAACCATAAGCTCTCATGCTCAACTATACAAACAGCCAAGAGTTATGCAACTTGCAGCCTTCCCACTCTCTGCAGTGAATACGACAGCACCGACACACTTTCTGTAACCACAGAATATCAAGATCAGAGAAAAGATCAACAAAGAAAAAAAGTGACTGTGGTCACCACTGACTGGTAGGGATGCTGGCTACATCTTACTTCTATTACATACTGGCTACTGTTCAGACTGTGTTAAGTTTTTTATCTTCAAACAAACACTGATAGATTCAACAGAAATAGTGTTTGTTCTGAGAGAAACAGTATTCTGTAGTGGGTCAAGAGATATTTCACTTTTGTAGGAAGCCAGGGTCAATGTACTCAAGTGAAAAGCTGTGCAGTTGATTTTGACAGTTTATCATCCGCTGATGTTGTGTACACAAGATGAATCTCAGAACAGAAACAAGAGAGAGATTTAGCCAAGGCTGACAATTTATCATCTGTTGATGTTATGTACACAAGATGAATCTCAGAACAGAAACAAGAGAGAGATTTAGCTACGTCTGACAGTTTATCATCTGTTGATGTTACGTATACAAGCTGAATCTCAGAACAGAAACAAGGAGATATTTAGCTAAGTTTGACAGTTTATCATATGCCGACAGTACCTGCTGACATTATGTACCAGAAGATGAACTCTACAACATACGAAAGAGATATTTGCTAAGCATAGGATGACAAGACATCCATATGTTGATTTTACATACAGTAGCTGAATATTCATATGCTGACTTTACATACAGAACCTGAATCTTCATACGCTGACTTTACATACAGAAGATGAATCTTCATATGCTGACTTTAAACACAGAAGCTGAATCTCAGAACAAAACGTGGGATATATTTCAAGAATACCATGGCACATCCACATGAATATTTATATGTCACATTTGCATGAATATTTCTTTACCCTTCTTGAATCTTCCTGTTTTTAATGATGTGACATTTTTCACATGTTTCTATTCTCATTACTGCTGTTTTCACTACCTGTCTACATTATATTAACCAATACATCTGCTCATAATAACAAGCCAATAACTTACTATATAGCAGATACATTTATGTGACTACATGGATACAATAATCCACACATACAATCCAGCCCATACAATATACACATAATAAAATTTTAATAATGCAATTAGTATTATTGTCATACAAACAATCAAGCACATTTGTATATGTACAATCATACATGATACACCAACAAGCAAGTAAGTACACTATCAACAATATTACAATTTTATATGTACAAAAAGTGGGACAGACATAAGCCACTACTGTAAGGATCCCATACCACACTTGTAAGCTAACACATCACAGGTTCAGTACAGCTAAGGGAAGCAATACATAAAGTCACCAAAACAAACCTGACACAAACACAGCAATAATCAGTAAACCATCATGATCTTATCAAGTCTAACCATGATTATCAGAAACAATGATATCTGTAAATGCTCTTACCAGTTTTAAATATTATTATCAGAAACAAATATGTTAGTAAACCATCAAGATATTATCTGTTCTAACCATGATCATTGGAAACAAAGATATCAATAAATGATCAGTTCTAAACAAGGTTATTAAAAACAAAGATGCTTCAATCATTCAAATATCTAAGTTAAGAAAGATAAATGGAAACACCAAAAAAGTGTCAAAAAAATCATCTTGATACTCACTATTCACAAATCTCACAAACTAAAACAGGAAGGAAGTTACCTGCAGACTATCTCACTATTTAAAATTATTAATAATGAAAAGAAACATCATGATGTCACTAATCAAGAACTGTTAAACCAAAACAAAGAAGTCATCACATTATCATGATATCAAATAACCTATAAGTCATAAAAATCACTGACAAAAACACAACTTTCATGATGTTACATGAAAAGACAAAGATCATCACAGATCACAGCAACAAAAAACTGACAAACATCCATGATCATCAAGTCACGTGAAGTTCCGAACACGGCATACAGGAACACAATAAGCAGCAAATACCTGGAATTTGACTGGGGGGGAATCTGCCCGGCAGACAACTCGCCAGATAAGACAAAAGGAAAATTGTGACACTGAAAGACTGATAAGATCATATATAAACAAAAATATGTGTCACGTGGTATACGTTTACCACATAACGTGCATGAGGGGAATCAATGAACGGAAGCCCTGACCCACAGTAAAGTTTATGAGTACGAGACTCATTGTATTATTAATGTGATGTGATCAATAACAAAATTCACTCACCCACACAGAACATTACCACAGTGTTCAGACTCTGGATGTTATCTCACTCATACAGAACATTACCACAGTGCTCATACTCTGGCTGTTATCTCACCCACACAGAACATTACCACAGTGCTCAGACTCAGGCTGTTATCTCACCCACACAGAACATTACCACAGTGTTCAAACTCAGGCTGTTATCTCACCCACACAGAACATTACCACAGTGTTCAAACTCAGGCTGTTATCTCACCCACACAGAACATTACCACAGTGTTCAAACTCAGGCTGTTATCTCACCCACACAGAACATTGCTCAGACTCTGGATGTTATCTCATTTCAGAAGCTGCAGAATATGTCAAAGTATTTTTAAGAGTCAATTTTAAAATTCTAAATTAGTACAGACCGCCAATATTATTATCAACTAAATCTGACCAACAATGAAGATATTTTTTACACATATAACATGCATGTCATACAAGTTTTTACAAATCTTGGGACCCACTGCATGCTATTCACAAAAGTTTTGTTTTAGCCAGCAAAAACTTTAGTAATAAACACTAAATGCTCCCATAAGATGTGAAAAACAAATAATTACATAACAAAATATACAGAAAGAGACATCTTTGCTATCTTCTTCCTATCTTGTGTAAATAAATTCAAAATTCTTGCTTTTATGTGCATATCTCACATCTTTCCTGTACCGTTAAACGTCACATAGGGCTCGTATGGTAGTTTGCCAAGTTCACCTGTTTTCGGCAAGCTTTTCAACCCCATCAAGGGACTTTATGCCCACTAAACTGGCCTCTCTTAACAATGTCCTCTTTAGAGTTTCACGTGGTCAACCTCTTCTTCTTCGGCCTGTTGTGCTCCACTTGACAGCTTGTTTTGGTATTCTCTGATTGTTTCTTCTCATCATGTGACTGACTGTCCATCTTCTTTTCCTGATCATCCATGAGACTGGTTGTTGTTCGCTCATCTGTCTTAACTCTGTGTTGCTCTTGAATTCGTTCCACTTTATACCAAATATTTTCCTTAGGCATTTGTTTTCAAAAGAGTTTAATTTTCTTGTCTATTTCTTTAGTTGTTTTCCAACTTTCACATGCATATTGAACAGTCTTAACTTGGTTTTTGTGGTTATAACTTTTGAATGCCATATGTTCTCAAGATTCTTGAGGTCAGTGCTGCTTTTGCAATTCTAACCTCCTTTCTGGCTTCACCATCCTGGTCTATGTATCTGCAGAGGTATGCAAAATGGTGCACATAATCCAAATAAAACTTATAAGAATGCAAATATGGGCTAGACCACATACTCAGCAAATGATAAAAAATTCACACAAAAAAAAAAAAGACAAGATTCAATGAAATTTTGTGCAACCTCAAACATGTTTTCTTCACGACATCCAAGGCCAAAAAAATAGGTCAGCCATATTTATGGACATTGACTGGACTGGTGCATATCTTCTGTCTGGACCAAGAGGGGTTAAAATACAATCCTGTCTCTCCATGGCTTTGTTTGCCCTTCAACTTTAGGCCTTCTTTTAGAGCCATTTTGTAATCAGCCATTACAGGGTCTGCTAGTAAAGTGTTTTACCTGGACACTGTTTCTACACTTAATCAAGGTGACCAGCTCAATGTTCCACAAAGCACACTCACTTGTGTACGCATGTGCTTGGTACATGTTATTTTACAGGAAAACAGATTTATTTTCCAGGTATGTGTTAATATGTGCTTGGTAGATGTTATTTTTACAGGAAAACAGATTTATTTTCCAGGTATGTATTAAGATATGTGCTTGGTACATGTGTGAAAATATGGTGTTTAAAAGATCCAAATCTCTTGTCAGCTATTTCATAAATTTCTATCCTGTGTAAAGTAATATCTAAATCTCTTTTCAGTATAAACTCCATACACATTAATATAAGCCACTCTCTAAATCACTTTTCACCATCTTGCAGGCAAACCTAATATATTTCCCATGTTTTACACATATTGTGTCATTTGATGCTGTTACTTAAAAACTGAGGCTAGAATCCAATCATTATTCATTTATACTTCATGTTAGTAGGATTGAACCCAAACATTATTCAGTTATATTTTATGTTATTGAAGTAGAACCCAATCATTATTCAGTTACACTTCTTCATGCCATTGAAGTAGAATCTAATTATTACTCAGTTATACTTCATGCCACTAAAGTAGAATCCAATCATTACTCATTTATACTTTGTTATTGAAGTAAAATCCAATCATTACTCAGTTATCATCGTTGTTGTCATCATCATCATCATCATCATCATCATCATCACCTTTCATTCCCTTGAGAGCATAGGCCACAGATAAAGGCTCTCCAGTCATCCCTGTTCTAGGAATTATTCTCTACTTCCTTCCATGTGCATCCCTTGTCTCTGAGCACTGTCATAATTTCTCTTCGCCTAGGTATTCCTCTTCTTCTATTTCCTTGAGGATTCCACATCAGTGCCTGTCTTGCTATGCTGGTGTTGGGTTTCCTTATTCCTTCCAATCCACCTTCACTTCCTAGACATGTTTTGTATGTTCATTGGTTCTTTCTCAGACCTCCTCATTCCTGATCTTGTCCTGCCATTTAATGTTTAAAATCCTCCTCAGTTATACTTTATGTTATTGAAGTAGAATCAGTTATAGATTAAAAAAAAAGTGGTTTCTATACTCTCACTACCAAGCTACAAGCACTATCACAAACTTGTCACTAAATGTATGGTGCTCTGCGGGTGTATTAAACGAACATTTTCCTTCTTTGTGTTTTCTCATGGTGTTTTTAAATTAAAAAAAAAAAATAACAGCAGCATCATGAGTGTTGTTTGTTATATAAAGTGTTACCCGCCACAGTTGCCATTCTCAAAGGAATCTAACTAAATACTTCTCTGAACTGTGTGGTAGCACTATTCTTCATAAGAGGCAGACCTCACACCAGTCGCCAACAAGGAGACTCGCATATCAGCATAAGAATGCTGTAAGGAATGACTGAGTGCTACGAAGGCAGGTACGCTAGTTTCATTACAACTGTAGGTGAGAATTATCTGCTCATATGATTATACCATCCACACCACAAGTACAAATCAGATAGACAACACAACTATAAGCTCAGATAATCCACACCACAAATACAAACTCAAATAATCCACACCACAAGTACAAACTCAAATAATCCACACCACAAGTACAAACTCAAATAATCCACACCACAAGTACAAACTCAAATAATCCACATCACAAGTACAAACTCAAATAATCCACACCACAAGTACAAACTCAAATAATCCACATCACAAGTACAAACTCAAATAATCCACATCACAAGTACAAACTCTACCTCAAGTTAATGGTACCTATATCTGTATATAAGAGTGTTCATACTGTGTAACAATAACGTATATCTACAATCCTACATACGCTGTTATAACATTCACATCACAGTCTACTATGCAGTACATGGTGCTGATACCACTGCTTATAGCAGCAAATGTAATTCCATATCCCCATAGCATACAGGTAAGGCTATATGCACTTGTAAGAAAATGAGACAAATACCTCCACACAAACAAGCACAAAAATAAAGCCAACATCTCACAAGATATAAATGTACATATATAACAATATGGACATTACATCTTACAAGATATAAATGTACATATAACAATGTGGACAATAGATAAAGAGAAAATGTGGACAGGAGGATGTATTTCATTGACAGAAACATGGACACTGAAACATAAAATAAAAACACACGAACCAAACAGCTAAAATATTTTAGATACAAGAACAAGCAGAATAATCTAAGAAAACCATACTAGAGGAAAAATAATGAAGGACAATAATACAACATAACTGGAGGGAACAAAGATGATGAAAAATATAATAAAACCATACTGGAGGGAACAAAGAAACAGAAGAATATAAGAAAACCATACTGGAGGAAACAAAGGAGCAGAAAAATATATGAAAACTATCATCATTAGGTGCCATGCCGACTGGCATTGGCTATTATGCTTCTCCAGAGTACACAATCCCTCATGCAGGTCACCAGCTCAGCTGGTGATCTCCTCTCACACCATCCCGTCAGACTGTCCAGTATCATTTCTCTTGGTCTTTCTCTTGATCTTCTTCCTTCTATTTTTCCAGCTGTTATAATATTTTCAATGCCCCCTCTTCTCATTGCATGTCCTATGAAAGTACATTGTCTCTCTCTTATCTTTTTGACAAGGTTTTTTGTCTCTCCAGATCTTCTCATACACTCTTCATTAGTTATTTTTGCTGTCCAGGGAATTCGCAACATTCTTCTAATAAACCACATTTCTGCTGCTTCCAATGATTTTTGTGCAGACTTGCCTATTGTCCATGATTCACTTCCATATAACAAGGTAAGTTCAATATAGCATTTTATGACTCTTTTTCTAACATTCATTGATAAGGATGTGTTGGCTAATATGTTTCTCATTCTCTGAAATGCAGTCTTTGCTTGGCCTATTCTGTTCCTAATTTCTGTTCTGCATTTCCCATCTGAAGTTATTACTGTTCCATGGTATTTAAATTTCTGCACCTGCTTTAGAATAGTTCATTTAATTTTATACTGCATGTTGGTGGATTCTGTTTCTTAGATATAACCTTAGTCTCTGTCTTTTTGATGTTTAAAGTAAGGCCCTTCTGTTCACTTCCTTTAGCGACTTTATCCAAGAGATTCTGCAGGTCTTGTTGGTTCTCAGCTATCAGCACTGTTTCATCAGCATACCGAAGGTTGTTAATATTGTATCCTCCAATTTTTATACCTGGTTCTGTGATATTCTTAGAATATTCTCGCTGTATAGAGAAAAAAGGTCTGGAGATAGTACACATCCTTGTCGCACCCCTTGTTTTATTGGCTGATATTTTATGGTTTTATCTTCAACTCGAATTGCTGCTTCTTGCTGCAAGTATAGATGTTTTACAATCCTCAGGTCTTTGCCATCTATATTGATGTCTTCAAGCATTTTAATAATTTCATAATGTTTCACCTTGTTGAATGCCTTGGTGTAATCAATGAAGCATAAGTAGAGATCTTTCTGTACTTCTAAAGCTCTTTCTGTTAGTGTTCGTAAAGCATAAATGGCATTGTGTGCTCCCTTTTTTTCAACAAATCCAGGCTGTTCATCTGCTATTTCCATTTTTATCTTTTTCCTTGTTCTTCTCATAATTCTCAGAAGTAGCTTCTTTATGTGACATGAGAGGCTGATAGTCCAGTGGTCGTCACATTCCTTTGCACCTGGTTTCTTTGGTAGTGCTATAAATGTGGATTTAAGCAAGTCACTGGGCATATAACCACTGTTGTAAATGTCATTCAGTAACTTGGTTATTATTTTTATTTCTATCTCCTCTAGTGCTTCTATTTCTTCTATTGTTATATTATCAGGCCCAGTCGCTTTTCCTTTCTTCATGTGTTTGATGGCATCTATGATTTCATCCTCAAGTATTGGCGGTCCATCAGTTTTCAGTATCTGGTACAATGTCTTCTTTTCCCATTAACATTTTACCTTCTTTCGATTTCAGGCATCCTGTGGTATATTTTGTCTTTCTGTCTGCGAGTTCACTAATTTGTTTGTGCATGTTTTTGCTGTCTTTATTATGAGAGTCCTCTATCTGTCTGCACTGTTTATTTAACCACACTTCCTTTGCTTCTCTGCATTTGTGTCTTATTTTTTTTATTTATCCTGCTATACTTTTCTTGGTTATTTTTATTCCTCCTCCTCCTTCTGTCTATCAGTCCTAAGATGTCGTCTGTCATCCATTTACTCTTGGGGGGCTTCTTTTTTCGGTGGTATTATCTCCTTAACAGTTTGGTGGATAGAATCTCTTAACTTTGCCCATTGTTCATCTATACTATTTATCTTTGCTATTGCACTGTATAAGAAAACCATACTGAAAGGAAAAATCTGTGGAAAAAAAAAAAAGGACAACAGTACAGGCTATTGGGCAACATGACAAGAAGACATGGGGCAGATTACCTATATGAACTGCAAAAAATGAGAACAGAATGTTATCAAATTGTGCCAACCTTCACTGTGAAGATGGCACATGATGATGATGACAGTGAAAAATTCAGATTATTTCATGCAGTAACTTCAATGCTAGTGCCAGTTAACAACTTCCTAATGTTATCTCCCGTTGTGAAGTAACACAGGATATAGCCATAGAAACAACAAGACAGGATCTGATAGTTTTCTATGTGGATTCCTCCCCCCCCCCCCCAACAGTGTGTCCTCTCATCTTTTATCATCTGCACCATCTGGCTGGCTTTGTTTAGGCCATGGGTATCTGTCCTCTCATCTTTTATCATCTGCACCATCTGGCTGGCTTTGTTTAGGCCATGGGTATCTGATGGTGGCAAACTATGGCTACTTGTGGAATAATGCCCTGTTGTTTATCATATGGTAGCCTTTGTGATCACCCCTTTACACTTCTCAGCCAATCACTGGCTTTCACTTTGTGCTCTACTTCATCTATCTGGGCACATTTCATGCTGGACTTTCTTTCAAGGAGGAGACCAAAAAGCTAAGTCTATATTTTTCATATATTGTTCATGCTTTTATCTGCTGTGTTGTTTTTGTATGTGATTCATGAAAAAAGCTTTTGTTGAAATATTGGATTGTTGTATGTGCTTCATTTACATGTATTCATCTTACTTTCTGCCATTCTTGTTTCTGCCCACTTTCCTCACTCTTTCTTTCTCTTTGTAAAACTCTACCATACAACCATCTATTTTCATTTCTATTTTCTCCAACTCCAAAGTCATATGTATACAAAGTTTAAGGTTGGTACTGCTACTCTTTGTACATGTGCCCAGGTGCCCCAAACTGTGGAACATACCCTCCAAAACTGCACCAACTACAAGACACTGAGAGGCAGTTACTGCCCCAGTGAAACCACCAAAGAAGATAAGCTCTACGGTCCCATACATGAATTACAAAAAACAGTGAAATTTATCCAAGAGACAGGACTGTAGATATAGACAATGTGTAAGAAGAAGAAGAAGATTTCTATTTTTTGTATGGAATGCAGAATATTTATATTTCCATACCTGTTTTCAGGACAGACAAAAGTTTCTTGCGCTGGTAAGAATTTTTTCCATGTTCAAATATGATTTACACAAATCACTACACAGAAGTTACTACTGGAGGCATTCATTGGATTGCTCCCCCCCCCCCCCCCCAATTCTTTTAGTGAGTAGCCAAAATTGATTATAAAAAAAAAAGTGTAACTGAATGAAAATCGCTCAAACTAAAACATCAACCTGGCATGTGCTGGAGTCCTTGTCTTAAGAGTTTCTCACTGCATGACAATTCTACTTTGTTTACGAAAATGTATTAAAAAAAAAAAAAATATAAACAAAGTTTGTCAAAAGAAAAATGACATCTCTAAAGTGCATCTTACTGAAATGTTTGTTCTCAACTCTGTTGGTTTTGTATGTGACTTCAATATTTAACTCTTCAACTACCATCAGCAATTAATGGCTTTTTAACACACGGAAAAGAAAATGACCAGTTTCATATCTGAGAGTTCATAATTTGAAACTGCTACAAATGCTAAAAACTTACATTGCAATTTCTCCTAGCAAAATATCAAGGCAGTGATTTTTTTTAAATTAAAAAAAATAATAACAGCAGCATCATGAGTGTTGTTTGTTATATAAAGTGTTCAAATAATGAAATATTACACAAGAAAAAAGTCTAGAATTTGTACAGAGACAGACAGATAGCCATGGACTCACAACTTGACATCATCACAGTTTTGGTAATGTATAGGAGGGGGAAGGGAAGGTGGTGATAGTGTCTCTCCATGTGGCGTCAATATCAACTATGGCATTTTACTAATGGTAAACAAATGTGCTATTGTTTTTTCATGTCTAGAAATATAACACATCAATTATAGAAGCACAAGACAAGTTAGAAAAACAGGTGATGGGGAAGATAGTGCCAGTATGAAAGTCACCTGCATGTCTGGTACATGCTTTAGTTGTCCCTAAATAAATAAAGAAATGAAAACAGAGGTTCAATACATATTTATGACATCAAGATGGCGGGCCTGGTGAATCTGTTGATGCGTTTGTCTCCCCTGTAGATTTCTTTCCTCTTGTCATGCGTTCTAATTCTGCTGCAGCATCTCTTGTCACAGCAGCTTTATCTGGCGAGACAAGTAAGGCAATGTCACATCAGCCATATCTAGTAAGAAAAGTAAGGCAATGTCACATCAGCCATATCTAGTAAGAAAAGTAAGGCAATGTCACATCAGCCATATCTAGAAAGAAAAGTAAGGTAATGTCATATCAGCTATATCTAGTAAGAAAAGTAAGGCAATGTTATATCAGCCTTATCTAGTAAGAAAAGTAAGGCAATGTTATATCAGCCATATCTAGTAAGAAAAGTAAGGCAATGTTATATCAGCCATATCTAGTAAGAAAAGTAAGGCAATGTTATATCAGCCATATCTAGTAAGAAAAGTAAGGCAATGTCACATCAGCCTTATCTAGTGACAAAAGTAAGGCAATGTCACATCAGCCATATCTAGTAAGAAAAGTAAGGCAATGTCACATCAGCCATATCTAGTAAGAAAAGTAAGGCAATGTCACATCAGCCATATCTAGAAAGAAAAGTAAGGTAATGTCATATCAGCTATATCTAGTAAGAAAAGTAAGGCAATGTTATATCAGCCTTATCTAGTAAGAAAAGTAAGGCAATGTTATATCAGCCATATCTAGTAAGAAAAGTAAGGCAATGTTATATCAGCCATATCTAGTAAGAAAAGTAAGGCAATGTTATATCAGCCATATCTAGTAAGAAAAGTAAGGCAATGTTATATCAGCTATATCTAGTAAGAAAAGTAAGGCAATGTTATATCAGCCATATCTAGTAAGAAAAGTAAAGCAATGTTATATCAGCCATATCTAGTAAGAAAAGTAAGGCAATGTTATATCAGCCATATCTAGTAAGAAAAGTAAGGCAATGTTATATCAGCCATATCTAGTAAGAAAAGTAAGGCAATGTCATATCAGCCATATCTAGTAAGAAAAGTAAGGCAATGTCATATCAGCCTTATCTAGTAAGAAAAGTAAGGCAATGTTACATCAGCCTTATCTAGTAAGAACAGTAAGAGAGAAGCTCAAGTATTCTGTAAATGAACAAGTTCTAACATACAAAAACTAAAACTGACTTGGAGGTCAGAACTGACCATGACAAACAGAAAATATGAGGTCAAGAGAAGCACTTAAGATAAAAGTTAAAGAAAACAGACCTGAAATCTGTGCATCACCAGAAACAAACAAACAACAAACAAACAGTTCTGTTAGCCTTGTATAATCAGACATAAGACAGTTTTGTTGGCCTTGTATAATCAGACATAAGACAGTTTTGTTGGCCTTGTATAATCAGACATAAGACAGTGTTGTTAGCCTTGTATAATCAGACATAAGACAGTGTTGTTGGCCTTGTATAATCAGACATAAGACAGTGTTGTTAGCCTTGTATAATCAGACATAAGACAGTGTTGTTAGCCTTGTATAATCAGACATAAGACAGTGTTGTTAGCCTTGTATAATCAGACATAAGACAGTGTTGTTAGCCTTGTATAATCAGACATAAGACAGTGTTGTTAGCCTTGTATAATCAGACATAAGACAGTGTTGTTAGCCTTGTATAATCAGACATAAGACAGTGTTGTTAGCCTTGTATAATCAGACATAAGACAGTGTTGTTAGCCTTGTATAATCAGACATAAGACAGTTTTGTTAGCCTTGTATAATCAGACATAAGACAGTTTTGTTAGGCTTGTATAATCAGACATAAGACAGTTTTGTTAGCCTTGTATAATCAGACATAAGACTGTGTTGCTGATGCTGTGGATTATACTGTATGACAAAAGTGTCCAATAAAATGGTTTCTTTAACCACCAGGGCAGACCAAAAGACACTGGCTTTTTATCCAACTCCACCACCATGGGGAACACATTGCCTGAAACCTACTTCCTGGCTACAAAGATGTAGATAACAGTTTGTTTCCTGAAACCTACTTTCTGGCTACACAGATGAAGATAACAGTTTGTTTCCTGAAACCTACTTCCTGGCTACACAGATGTAGATAACAGTTTGTTTCTTGCAGCCACTGAGTAAAGATCTTGCTCCAGTGTTATTTAATGGTTCTTCTCATGTCAATCACCTGTCATTGCTTAAAGTGTTTTTGAAGACTAAGAGTAAAATCTATTTAAAAAAAAAAAATCACAAAATAATGTCCATTTACACCACTTTTGTATTAAAAAAAAAATTGCGACAAACAAAATAATGTTTACATAAGTTCTGTATAATGCAAAACAGCAAGAACTGGAAAAAATAGATATAATATATACAATTTTAACCTAGAAAACACAAGGGAAAAAAAAAAAAACCAATCAAATATATGAAGGAAAAGAACCCACAAATATAAGGAAATGAACACACAAAGAAGCAAAAGAATCCACATGTGGATATGAGAAAACAAACACACATCAAAAGATAGTGAAGTGACAAAGTAAACAGAGATAAAATCAGGAAGCATCCGAATAATGAAACAAAGAGTTTACTTGGACTTGGCTGTCCTGGAGTTTTGCTCAGCAAACTGTTGAAGAAGTTGGCCAGCATTCCCTCAGTGGTCCCAGCCTGGGGTTTACCATCCTGGGCACACATCAAGTCATAATTATATCATGTGACTGACAACATTTATATCTGACAGCACAAAGTCTGACAAGTGTCATGGTACAATCATGTGACTGACAACATTTATATCTGACAGCACAAAGTATGACAAGTGTCATGGTACAATCATGTGACTGACAACATTTATATCTGACAGCACAAAGTCTGACAAGTGTCATAGCACAATCATGTGACTGACAACATTTATATCTGACAGCATAAAGTCTGACAAGTGTCACAGCACAACAAATGTACAAATCTCTCACAGTACAATAATAATATGACAAGTGTTACAGCACAACAAACATACAGAAAGATTGACAGCACAATAAACACAGAAAGTCTGACAGCACAATAAACACAGAAAGTCTGACAGCACAATAAACATATAGAAACTTGACTGTACAATAAACATATAGAAAGTCTGACAGCACAATAAATGTATAAAAAGTCTTACAACACAATAACTATGAAAAGCAAGACAACACAAAGAACATATGAAAACATGACAGCCCAATACAAAATATGACAAGCATTATGGAACAACAAATTTGGCACAAGTATCAAAGTAAAGAATGCTTCATGTGGAAGGCTAAGCAACTTCGGCTTCAGCTAAGGCACAATATTTACCTACAGGCAATGAACCTAACTCAGCTGGATTACACAACTGACAGGTAAGTCTACTCATCTTACCTTCCCCCGGACAGGTGTTCCTGCGGGTTGTGGAGCCGGAGACCGTTCTGGTGTTCTCTGAACTCCTGGGGGTCTCTGTTGTCTCGGAGGAGCAGCTTCGGGCTGCTGGGAGAAACATCATCATCATGTTACAAGTACTCTATAGTGGTTAAAAAAAAAACTAAAACAAAACATAACTTGATATTTGGCTTGCACTGTACAACAGACTCATTTTCCAATGTTTGACCTTGAGAATTTCTATTTATTATCAACAGTGAGGCTGACTGTATCAGAAATGCTGAAAGAAAAGATGCTGTGGTCTGCAGTACAAGCTGGAGATTATGTGATATGTTTTAACCAGTATGTTTTTTTTTTTTAAAAGTGTAAATCTTTTAAATCTTTTTAAAGATTCCAAAGTGTAGGCATTTTATTATGTTATATTTATGAGAGCAAAAAGTGAATGTACTTGACTTCTTCTTCTTCTGCTTTCAAGGTTGTTAGTCACATCATATCCTGATCCTTGTCTACAAGACAAAGTCTGCCGTCCTTTCCAGATCCTGATTCCTGGCTACACAGATGTAGATAACAGTTTGTTTCCTGCAGTCACTGAGTAAAGATCTTGCTCCAGTGTTATTTAATGGTTCTTCTCATGTCAATCACCTGTCATTGCTTAAAGTGTTTTTGAAGACTAAGAGTAAAATCTATTTAAAAAAAAAAAAATCACAAAATAATGTCCATTTACACCACTTTTGTATTAAAAAAAAATTGTAACAAACAAAATAATGTTTACATAAGTTCTGTATAATGCAAAACAGCAAGAACTGGAAAAAATAGATATAATATATACAATTTTAACCTAGAAAACACAAGGGGAAAAAAACAAACCAATCAAATATATGAAGGAAAAGAACCCACAAATATAAGGAAACGAACACACAAAGAAGCAAAAGAATCCACATGTGGATATGAGAAAACAAACACACATCAAAAGATAGTGAAGTGACAAAGTGAATAGAGATAAAATCAGGAAGCATCCGAATAATGAAACAAAGAGTTTACTTGGACTTGGCTGTCCTGGAGTTTTGCTCAGCAAACTGTTGAAGAAGTTGGCCAGCATTCCTTCAGTGGTCCCAGCCTGGGGTTTACCATCCTGGGCACACATCAAGTCATAATTATATCATGTGACTGACAACATTTATATCTGACAACACAAAGTCTGACAAGTGTCATGGTACAATCATGTGACTGACAACATTTATATCTGACAGCACAAAGTCTGACAAGTGTCATGGTACAATCATGTGACTGACAACATTTATATCTGACAGCACAAAGTCTGACAAGTGTCATGGTACAATCATGTGACTGACAACATTTATATCTGACAGTATAAAGTCTGACAAGTGTCACAGCACAACAAATGTACAAATCTCTCACAGTACAATAATAATATGACAAGTGTTACAGCACAACAAACATACAGAAAGATTGACAGCACAATAAACACAGAAAGTCTGACAGCACAATAAACACAGAAAGTCTGACAGCACAATAAACATATAGAAACTTGACTGTACAATAAACATATAGAAAGTCTGACAGCACAATAAATGTATAAAAAGTCTTACAACACAATAACTATGAAAAGCAAGACAACACAAAGAACATATGAAAACATGACAGCCCAATACAAAATATGACAAGCATTATGGAACAACAAATTTGGCACAAGTATCAAAGTAAAGAATGCTTCATGTGGAAGGCTAAGCAACTTCGGCTTCAGCTAAGGCACAATATTTACCTACAGGCAATGAACCTAACTCAGCTGGATTACACAACTGACAGGTAAGTCTACTCATCTTACCTTCCCCCGGACAGGTGTTCCTGCGGGTTGTGGAGCCGGAGACCGTTCTGGTGTTCTCTGAACTCCTGGGGGTCTCTGTTGTCTCGGAGGAGCAGCTTCGGGCTGCTGGGAGAAACATCATCATCATGTTACAAGTACTCTATAGTGGTTAAAAAAAAAACTAAAACAAAACATAACTTGATATTTGGCTTGCACTGTACAACAGACTCATTTTCCAATGTTTGACCTTGAGAATTTCTATTTATTATCAACAGTGAGGCTGACTGTATCAGAAATGCTGAAAGAAAAGATGCTGTGGTCTGCAGTACAAGCTGGAGATTATGTGATATGTTTTAACCAGTATGTTTTTTTTTTTTAAAAGTGTAAATCTTTTAAATCTTTTTAAAGATTCCAAAGTGTAGGCATTTTATTATGTTATATTTATGAGAGCAAAAAGTGAATGTACTTGACTTCTTCTTCTTCTGCTTTCAAGGTTGTTAGTCACATCATATCCTGATCCTTGTCTACAAGACAAAGTCTGCCGTCCTTTCCAGATCCTGATCCCTGTCTACAGGACAAAGTCTGCCATCGTTTCCAGATCCTGACTGATGCCACAAAACTTTTGCCCCACACTCATGTCCTCAGGTCATGCCTCACACCCCAGGTCATGTCTCACACCCCAAGTCATGCCTCACATGCCCAGGTCATGCCTCACACCCCAAGTCATGCCTCACATGCCCAGGTCATGCCTCACACCCCAAGTCATGCCTCACATGCCCAGGTCATGCCTCACACCCCAAGTCATGCCTCACATGCCCAGGTCATGCCTCACACCCCAAGTAATGCCTCACATGCCCAGGTCATGCCTCACACCCCAAGTCATGCCTCACATGCCCAGGTCATGCCTCACACCCCAAGTCATGCCTCACACCCCAGGTCATGCCTCACACCCCAAGTCATGTCTCACACCCCAAGTCATGTCTCACACCCCAGGTCATGTCTCACACCCCAGGTCATGTCTCACACCCCAGGTCATGTCTCACACCCCAGGTCATGTCTCACACCCCAGGTCATGTCTCACACCCCAGGTCATGTCTCACACCCCAAGTCATGCCTCACACCCCAAGTCATGCCTCACACCCCAAGTCATGTCTCACACCCCAAGTCATGCCTCACACCCCAGGTCATGTCTCACACCCCAAGTCATGTCTCACACCCCAGGTCATGTCTCACACCCCAGGTCATGTCTCACACCCCAGGTCATGTCTCACACCCCAGGTCATGTCTCACACCCCAGGTCATGCCTCACACCCCAGGTCATGTCTCACACCCCAGGTCATGTCTCACACTCCAGGTCATGTCTCACATCCCAGGTAATGTCTCACGCCCCAGATCATGTCTCACATCCCAGGTCATGTCTCACGCTCCAGGTCATGTCTCACGCTCCAGGTCATGTCTCACACCTCAGGTCATGCCTCACACCTCAGGTCATGCCTCACACCTCAGGTCATGCCTCACACCTCAGGTCATGCCTCACACCCCAGGTCATGCCTCACACCTCAGGTCATGCCTCACACCTCAGGTCATGTCTCACATCCCAGGTCATGCCTCACATCCCAGGTCATGCCTCACACCTCAGGTCATGCCTCACATCCCAGGTCATGCCTCACATCCCAGGTCATGTCTCACACCTCAGGTCATGCCTCACACCTCAGGTCATGTCTCACATCCCAGGTCATGCCTCACATCCCAGGTCATGCCTCACACCTCAGGTCATGTCTCACGCTCCAGGTCATGTCTCACACCTCAGGTCATGTCTCACACCTCAGGTCATGCCTCACACCTCAGGTCATGCCTCACACCTCAGGTCATGCCTCACATCCCAGGTCATGCCTCACACCTCAGGTCATGCCTCACACCCCAGGTCATGTCTCACACCTCAGGTCATGCCTCACACCTCAGGTCATGCCTCACACCTCAGGTCATGTCTCACATCCCAGGTCATGTCTCACATCCCAGGTCATGCCTCACACCTCAGGTCATGTCTCACATCCCAGGTCATGCCTCACACCTCAGGTCATGCCTCACACCCCAGGTCATGTCTCACACCTCAGGTCATGCCTCACACCTCAGGTCATGCCTCACACCTCAGGTCCGCATAGTCTGGGCAATGTACATGTTATCTAGTTCACAGCATCACATTTAACAGAGAAAATTCTGTCTCCTTCTATCTCCTTCACTGAAAATCAGGCAAAAAGAAGTTCTAAAACACTACATGGAACCTCTGATCACTTAGCTCTGGTGAAAGATGAGAGGATCTATACAGCGTAGAAAGAACCTCTGATCACTTAGCTCTGGTGAAAGATGAGAGGATCTATACAGCATAGAAAGAACCTCTGATCACCTAGCTCTGGTGAAAGATGAGAGGATCTATACAGCGTAGAAAGAACCTCTGATCACCTAGCTCTGGTGAAAGATGAGAGGATCTATACAGCATAGAAAGAACCTCTGATCACCTAGCTCTGGTGAAAGATGAGAGGACCTATACAGCGTAGAAAGAACCTCTGATCACCTAGCTCTGGTGAAAGATGAGAGGACCTATACAGCGTAGAAAGAACCTCTGATCACCTAGCTCTGGTGAAAGATGAGAGGATCTATACAGCGTAGAAAGAACCTCTGATCACTTAGCTCTGGTGAAAGATGAGAGGATCTATACAGCGTAGAAAGAACCTCTGATCACCTAGCTCTGGTGAAAGATGAGAGGATCTATACAGCGTAGAAAGAACCTCTGATCACCTAGCTCTGGTGAAAGATGAGAGGATCTATACAGCATAGTAAGAACCTCTGATCACCTAGCTCTGGTGAAAGATGAGAGGACCTATACAGCACAGAAAGAACCTCTGATCACCTAGCTCTGGTGAAAGATGATGGAGCAGACAGCTGGGGCATGATGAAGAAACAAGATAGGAGCACAGTCATCAGACCAACCTGACATATAAGACATGACTGAGGCAAGATCAAAAGGTGGACCAACAAAAAAAAAAAAAATGGAAAGACAAGAGAACTGGAGAAAGCCTGAACAGATGTGTGAAGACAAACTGTATCTGTCATATTGAGCTTTACAGACTTAGCTGATGAAGAAAGAAAGAAAAGAAAAGAAAGAAAGAGAAAAGAAAGAGAAATGAGGCACAGATAGGTAAATAAAAAAAGGGGCAAATATGACATGTCTGAAAGGCACCAACTTTACAGAAAATATCAAAGAGTGAGATTTGTAGAAAAGTGGTTTTGTCCAGGCACGACCAAATGATGATGTTGTCCCAGTATAAGGGATGGAATTGTGGTCAAATCATGAGCAGGTTTTTGCCCTAACGTCTCTCTGGTTCATTTGACTAACCAAATGACTGATATGTTACGTGACTGCCTCAGAACGAGATGAAGGTCAGATAGTGGACTCACCCCTGACTGCTTGGGTCAGGCTGGCAAACCACAGCCAGCCAAAACACTTTTCTACCTCCCAGTGAAAATATACAGTGGTCTGAGCAAGTGAAAAGAGACCGCAGCGGGGAGACAAATCTGGTCCTAAAAATGCCTGAGCCAAAATTAGATGTACTGGGCTGAGGGCTGCGTAACTGTGACATAATGCACCCTTTTGAGAGTGAGCAATGAAGAAGCCACTAAAGTAACAATGAAGAAGCCACTGAAGTAACAATGAAGAAGCCACTAAAGTAACAATGAAGAAGCCACTAAAGTAACAATGAAGAAGCCACTAAAGTAACAACACTTACAGCAGGAGAGCTTCCCGGCGCTGGTTGCTTAGCAAGGAGTGTCTGCATCTTCGTCAGAAAAACCTGCTCCTCTTCTGCAACAATTTCTGCATCTCGCTGGACAACCTGGCACAGAAAAGCAAATTTGTGCTACAACAGATGTAGTAAAACAATGTGTGCTACAGTGATAGATAGGTAACAGATGTAGTAAAACAATGTGTGCTACAGTGATAGATAGGTAACAGATGTAGTAAAACAATGTGTGCTACAGTGATAGATCAGTAACAGATGTAGTAAAACAATGTGTGCTACAGTGATAGACTGGTAACAGATGTAGTAAAACAATGTGTGCTACAGTGATAGATCAGTAACAGATGTAGTAAAACAATGTGTGCTACAGTGATGGAGCAGACAGCTGGGGCATGATGAAGAAACAAGATAGGAGCACAGTCATCAGACCAACCTGACATATAAGACATGACTGAGGCAAGATCAAAAGGTGGACCAACAAAAAAAAAAAAAATGGAAAGACAAGAGAACTGGAGAAAGCCTGGAACAGATGTGTGAAGACAAACTGTATCTGTCATATTGAGCTTTACAGACTTAGCTGATGAAGAAAGAAAGAAAAGAAAAGAAAGAAAGAGAAAAGAAAGAGAAATGAGGCACAGATAGGTAAATAAAAAAAGGGGCAAATATGACATGTCTGAAAGGCACCAACTTTACAGAAAATATCAAAGAGTGAGATTTGTAGAAAAGTGGTTTTGTCCAGGCACGACCAAATGATGATGTTGTCCCAGTATAAGGGATGGAATTGTGGTCAAATCATGAGCAGGTTTTTGCCCTAATGTCTCTCTGGTTCATTTGACTAACCAAATGACTGATATGTTACGTGACTGCCTCAGAACGAGATGAAGGTCAGATAGTGGACTCACCCCTGACTGCTTGGGTCAGGCTGGCAAACCACAGCCAGCCAAAACACTTTTCTACCTCCCAGTGAAAATATACAGTGGTCTGAGCAAGTGAAAAGAGACTGCAGCGGGGAGACAAATCTGGTCCTAAAAATGCTTGAGCCAAAATTAGATGTACTGGGCTGAGGGCTGCGTAACTGTGACATAATGCACCCTTTTGAGAGTGAGCAATGAAGAAGCCACTAAAGTAACAATGAAGAAGCCACTAAAGTAACAATGAAGAAGCCACTAAAGTAACAATGAAGAAGCCACTAAAGTAACAATGAAGAAGCCACTAAAGTAACAACACTTACAGCAGGAGAGCTTCCCGGCGCTGGCTGCTTAGCAAGGAGTGTCTGCATCTTCGTCAGAAAAACCTGCTCCTCTTCTGCAACAATTTCTGCATCTCGCTGGACAACCTGGCACAGAAAAGCAAATTTGTGCTACAACAGATGTAGTAAAACAATTTGTGCTACAACAGATGTAGTAAAACAATGTGTGCTACAGTGACAGATCAGTAACAGATGTAGTAAAACAATGTATGTTGTAGTAACAGATGTAGTAAAACAATGTGTGGTACAGTGATAGATCAGTAACAGATTTAGTAAAACAATGTATGTTGTAGTAACATATGTAGTAAAACAATGTGTGCTATAGTAAAAGATGTAGCAAAACAATGTATGCTATAGTAAAAGATGTAGCAAAACAATTTAACTGTAACTGTAAAAAAGGGGCCTAACTCTGCTGCCGGTCCTGGTGAGCAGCTTCATTACACTCGGGGCATGCCCACACGTGTTCGGCCTTTGACATCAGCATTTCCTTCAGCGTTTTTAGAGGGATGACTCCACTGTTGTGTTGACTGCGTGATGTCTGTGATCTAGCATTTAGTTGGGATTTGCAACCATATAATGCATTGGGTCGTATGTGATAGGTACTTTGGAGGACATTGCTTTGCATTTGTTCATCGAGGTGTTGCTTGATGGATTTGTTCAGGTCCGATCTGTCCATTTTGATGAGGCCCTCTGGTTTGCTGTCAGCCGGTTGGCTTTGTTGTTTCTGTCGACTTCGGCATGGCCTGGACAGTACATCCGTGTGATATGTTTGATGTGGGATTATTAATTATTTCTTGCCATTCACTTCTAAATGCTTTCTGTTCCACTTTCTTTAAGAGATTTTGAGAGCTGGTAATGATGGTGATGCAGAGTTTTTTCTGTGTCACTGCCCATTTTAATGCTTGTGTTATGGCCTCTATTTCCATGGGCATACTTAAGCAGGTGTTTGTATAAGCCCCAGCCATGAGTTTGCATGTTTTACCTCATTCATACGCTGCAAAACCCCAATCGCTTCTAGCTCCCCTGCTCACTGATCTGTCTGTCTGCACGCACGCACAGAGATGTATGTATTCTCTTAGTACACACAAATATAAACATGTAAAAGTAGTAAAAGATGAGAGCTACCTTCCTTGCTGGAGGTCTGACAATGACATCCTCAAGTGGGTCATTAGGTCTCATGGTGGTCATGTTCTCATACAAGATGCTGATTTTCTTCTCGTTGTCCCAGCCAGATGGTCTGTGGATAACAGCCATGCAAACAAACATTTTCTGTTAACAATGGCCACACAAACAAACATTTTCTGTTAACAACGGCCACAGAAACAAAGTTACTTATACAAACACTGAATCATTATTTACACACACAAACACTGAGACATTATTTACACACACAAACACTGAGACATTAGTTACACACACAAACACTGAGATATTAGTTACACACACAAACACTGAGACATTAGTTACACACACAAACACTGAGACATTAGTTACACACACAAACACTGAGACATTAGTTACACACACAAACACTGAGACATTAGTTACTCACACAAACACTGAGACATTAGTCACACACAAACACTGAGACATTAGTTACATACAAACACTGAGACATTAGTTACACACACAAACACTGAGATATTAGTTACACACAAACACTGAGACATTAGTTACACATACAAACACTGAGACATTAGTTACACACACAAACACTGAGATATTAGTTACACACAAACACTGAGACATTAGTTACACACACAAACACTGAGACATTAATGATGTACTTACACAAAGACAGAATCTTTATCAACCACTAGTGCCGGAGATGTGAACGGAAAACCATATATTCTGTGAACCAAGTATCTGTACAGTAAATCGCAGTTCCTCTCATCTTTGACAGACGTGTAAAACATGGCAGCACCGTCTACAGCAAGTCAAGGACATTTAAAAATTCCTGTCTTACATTTACCATCAACAGAAGCATCGTCGTCGTCTTCCTCTGTTCTAGGAAGTGCAAGTCTCGTGTTCTCTGCAGCCAATAAGATGAAAGTTTCAAGACACACCACTGCGTCAGATTGCAAGAGGGTTATGGGAGCTATTTTTACAGTCCCTTAAGCTAGACAAGGTCTATTACTGGGGGTAGTACCATCGAACTGGTAGAACAGGGGTTTGGCTAGCTATCATTCTCACATGTCAGCTTTGATTACAGCATGCCAGCTATATAGGTTACTGACTAACAAATTGGATATTATCATGTCAGTCACTGACTGGCAAATTTGACAACAGCACCAAGATGAAAACATTTAAGACTCCTTGCTAGTGAAGCTGACATTGTGAAGATCACAAAACAAATGATATCTTCACTTTATAGATCACAGCCTAGATGACACTGCTGTCTAGATGACCAATTTAAAACAGCACCTGAATGACTTAACACCTACATACACTCCCACAAGACACACCTACATACACTCCCACAAGACACACCTACATATACTCCCACAAGACACACCTACATACACTCCCACAAGACACACCTACATACACTCCCACAAGACACACCTACATATACTCCCACAAGACACACCTACATACACTCCCACAAGACACACCTACATACACTCCCACAAGACACACCTACATATACTCCCACAAGACACACCTACATATACTCCCACAAGACACACCTACATACACTCCCACAAGGCACACCTACATACACTCCCACAAGACACACCTACATACACTCCCACAAGACACACCTACATATACTCCCACAAGACACATATACACTCCCACAAGAAAATGCCATGAGTTTTTGTTACATAAATTCATCTACAGACAAAAGATGGACATAAATCTGTCTACAGACAAACAATGGATATAAATCTAAGGACAAAAGATGGACATAAATCTGTCTACAGACAATTAAATTCAATTCAAGTGCCGTGCCGTGTGGCGTAGACAATCACTTCTCTCCACAATTCCCTGTCTTTATACTTGATTATGAGATCTGCCGGTGACCTTCTTCTTAGCCACACTGACAGCCCATCCAGTAACTTCTCTCTGTCTTCCTCTGTCTCTTCTTCCCTCAATTTTTCAGACAACAGATGGATATAAATGTATTCACAGACAAAACATAGTCATAAATCTATCTAGACAAAAGATGGACATAAATGTATCTACAGACAACAGATGGATAAAAATCTATCTACCAACAAAATCTATCTACAAACAAAAGATGGATACATTTCAAACAAAATTTCCGTATGTGCTGTTGAATAAAATCGAAATGTTCATCTTTAAAGTCCAGCTCCTTTTCTAGCATGGAGATCTCGTCACTCTGAAATTGATCAAGAAAGCATCAAAAAGTGGGTTTTACAATCTGAAACTGAACATGAAAGCATGAAACAGTGGTTTTCACAACATGAGATTACTAAATATGACCTATTTATCTTGATTCATGCTGTAATCTATAATCTATCATCATCATGGTCTGTTTATCTTGATTTATGCTGTAATCTATAATCTATCATCACCAGGACAAGATACTCAACATGCAGGTTATATATTTACTTACCTTTGTTACAACTACAACTACAGGAATTCCTAAATTGCACGTCAATGTCCCTTCCCCTAAAGACAGAGCACTCTCTTCCTCTGAACTAGAAGCTGGAGGATGAAGTGGATTTACCTCCCCTCGGGGAGGTGCCTGTGTGTTGATGGGGCCATCTCCTGGTTCTGTGTAAGCCTGGAAAACCCTCACCACTGGAACATAAGATGTGAGCAATCACACAGTTTAAATACTGACCACTGGAACATAAGATATAAGCAATCACACAGTTTAAATACTGACCACTGGAACATAAGATGTAAGCAATCACACAGTTTAAATACTGACCACTGGAACATAAGATGTAAGCAATCACACAGTTTAAATACTGACCACTGGAACATAAGATGTGAGCAATCACACAGTTTAAATACTGACCACTGGAACATAAGATGTGAGCAATCACACAGTTTAAATACTGACCACTGGAACATAAGATGTGAGCAATCACACAGTTTAAATACTGTTTAATCATTTAAATGGAAAATAGAAGAATTGCACCTGCAAGAAAAAACAAAAGTGTGAAAGAGCATGATTTTAGTATTCTAGAAGATGCTGGATAACAGCTGTCATGTATGGATTAGAAACGAGGAGTACAACAAAGAAAGATGAAAAACTGCAGATCTTTGAGAACAAGATCCAAAGAAGAATCTTTGGCCCCATAAGCAACAGTGGAGAATGGAGAGGTAGAAAGAATACTGAAAAACTGGTCAGCCACACAGAGCTGCTGTTGGCTTTGAAAGCGAAGGCCGACCGTTCTTTTGGCGAAAAAGTGCTCTCGTGTTCTGTGAGTGGGGAGACAGGCTTTCGCTCCCTTCCCGGACGGCGAGAGTTAAGGTGGTCCAATGCAGAAGCAAGTGGTGTGTCTGTTGTGCAAAGCCTATAAACGGCTAGCCAGCCAGGTTCGTGCTAACGCTTCGGAGGTGTACAGGGCTGTCGACCAATGGTCTTGAAATTGGCCCATCTCTCACAAAGAGTATCAGGTCTGCAGTATGTAATGTGCCTTGGTTGTCAGAGCCACGCTTTCTTCTCGTTTGTTAGAGAAGAGAGAGCCGGCCACCACCGGTGGTTACAGGAAATGAGACGTCGTCGCTGGGGTCGAAAGGGATCCACTCTGAACAGAGCGCTGTCTCCCCTGCCCCGTGTCGGTCTGTCGGCAGATATCCGACTAAGGTTTGGTGAAGAAAGCTATCTGGTTGATCCTGCCAGTAGTCATATGCTTGTCTCAAAGATTGAGCCATGCATGTCTAAGTTCACACTGTCTCACTCTGAAATTGATCAAGAAAGCATCAAAAAGTGGGTTTTACAATCTGAAACTGAACATGAAAGCATGAAACAGTGGTTTTCACAACATGAGATTACTAAATATGACCTATTTATCTTGATTCATGCTGTAATCTATAATCTATCATCATCATGGTCTGTTTATCTTGATTTATGCTGTAATCTATAATGACAAGATACTCAACATGCAGGTTATATATTTACTTACCTTTGTTACAACTACAACTACAGGAATTCCTAAATTGCACGTCAATGTCCCTTCCCCTAAAGACAGAGCACTCTCTTCCTCTGAACTAGAAGCTGGAGGATGAAGTGGATTTACCTCCCCTCGGGGAGGTGCCTGTGTGTTGATGGGGCCATCTCCTGGTTCTGTGTAAGCCTGGAAAACCCTCACCACTGGAACATAAGATGTGAGCAATCACACAGTTTAAATACTGACCACTGGAACATAAGATATAAGCAATCACACAGTTTAAATACTGACCACTGGAACATAAGATGTAAGCAATCACACAGTTTAAATACTGACCACTGGAACATAAGATGTAAGCAATCACACAGTTTAAATACTGACCACTGGAACATAAGATGTGAGCAATCACACAGTTTAAATACTGACCACTGGAACATAAGATGTGAGCAATCACACAGTTTAAATACTGACCACTGGAACATAAGATGTGAGCAATCACACAGTTTAAATACTGTTTAATCATTTAAATGGAAAATAGAAGAATTGCACCTGCAAGAAAAAACAAAAGTGTGAAAGAGCATGATTTTAGTATTCTAGAAGATGCTGGATAACAGCTGTCATGTATGGATTAGAAACGAGGAGTACAACAAAGAAAGATGAAAAACTGCAGATCTTTGAGAACAAGATCCAAAGAAGAATCTTTGGCCCCATAAGCAACAGTGGAGAATGGAGAGGTAGAAAGAATACTGAAAAACTGGTCAGCCACACAGAGCTGCTGTTGGCTTTGAAAGCGAAGGCCGACCGTTCTTTTGGCGAAAAAGTGCTCTCATGTTCTGTGAGTGGGGAGACAGGCTTTCGCTCCCTTCCCGGACGGCGAGAGTTAAGGTGGTCCAATGCAGAAGCAAGTGGTTTGTCTGTTGTGCAAAGCCTATAAACGGCTAGCCAGCCAGGTTCGTGCTAACGCTTCGGAGGTGTACAGGGCTGTCGACCAATGGTCTTGAAATTGGCCCATCTCTCACAAAGAGTATCAGGTCTGCAGTATGTAATGTGCCTTGGTTGTCAGAGCCACGCTTTCTTCTCGTTTGTTAGAGAAGAGAGAGCCGGCCACCACCGGTGGTTACAGGAAATGAAACGTCGTCGCTGGGGTCGAAAGGGATCCACTCTGAACAGAGCGCTGTCTCCCTTGCCCCGTGTCGGTCTGTCGGCAGATATCCGACTAAGGTTTGGTGAAGAAAGCTATCTGGTTGATCCTGCCAGTAGTCATATGCTTGTCTCAAAGATTGAGCCATGCATGTCTAAGTTCACACTGTCTCACGCTGAAACCGTGAATGGCTCACTAAATCAGTCGAGGTTCCTTAGATGACACGATCGGACTTGGATAACCATGGCAATTCTAGAGCTAACACATGCTTACCAAGCTCCAAACCTTGCAGAAAAAGCGCTTTTATTAGTTCAAAACCAATCTTCACTGCCCTTCATGGGACGTGGCATCCCAACTGGTGACTCTGGGTAACTTTGTGCTGATCGCATGGCCTTCTGTGCCAGTGATGCATCTTTCAAATGTCTGTCCTATCAAATGTCAATAGCGATAGCTGGCGCTCCTGCTGTTGGCGAGATTCTTCAGCTGCCGCGCATGGGCCGAAAATCCTCCCGGCCAATGAAGAAAAATGCAATTAGGGTTGCTGTACAGCGCTGCCATGGAAAAGGTGATGGAAAGGCTTAGGTGAAGTTAAATAGGTATGGCCAGTAGTCTCGCGTTGAGGGCTATCCATATCATGGCACCTCTGCTCCAGAGGATGGCCACATTCTGTATATGCCAGAACTGGGACATGCCTAAACTGGCTTTACCCAGCGGTGAGACTTGCTACTGGCCAGGATTCATCCTCCTCGGCAGGGGCTCCATCATGGTCACAGCCAGGAAGGATGGTTGCCATGACCACAGAACGCTGAAGTCGGAGACACTGGACCAGAGCAGTCTACACAGACAACTTCCTCTCACCCGGCAGGGATATATTCATATCCAAACCACGTCGAGGTTTTCCGGTGGGAAAGTCCAACTCGAGGTTGAACTAGTGCAACGAAAAGCAGTGCCACCTCTACTCTAGAGGCCAGCAACATCCCAGATTTAAGATGTGTGTTGGGCAGAACAGTGCGGAACAGACTCAGAGAGGTAAATCTCTTACCTCATATGCCTGCAGTTAGACCAGTACTGACAGTTCGCCACAGACAATCCTGCGTGAACTGGGCCAGGCACCATGTGGCATGGCTCTATCATCAATGGAGACAGATCCTATTCACTGATGAGTCCAGATTCTGTCTGCAAGGCCATGATGGGCGTGCTTCAGTGTACAAGCGAAGATGAGAACTCTCTGAGAATAACTGTGTGCTAGAGGTGGATAGGAGGCAGTGTAATGGTTTGAGAAGGAATTTCCTATGCTGGCCGAACAAACCTAGTCTTCCTCAATGGCAATATTGCAGGTTTATGATATAGGGACAAAATCATTACACGTCACATAATGCCTTTTCTGGATGCTAATGGACAAGGCGTGACACTGCAACAGGATAACGCTCATCCACATGTAGCATATGTGGTCAGGGATCACTTTCAACAGCATCAGATTACTGTCTTGCCAAGGCCAGAAGTTTCACCAGACCTGTCACCTATCAAGCACATTTGGGATGAACTGGACCACAGGTTGCGAAGACAACACAATCGTTCTGGAAACCGCCAAGAATTAGCCCAAGCGTTGCAAGAAGAATGGAATAACATGCCTCAAGAATTAATAAAACATGTCATTGGTTTGATAAGAAGGTGGCGTCAAGCAGTGATAACTGCCAGAGAAGGACACATACGATATTGGAACCCTGATTTTCTTTTTTTTTTTGGGGTGGTGAGCCACATTAGGTGTTTTTTCACTTTTTTTGTGACATGTGACTGGCTGAAAGTTATCATTTTATCTGTTGCTGGATAATCAAACATAATGTGTGCTAAATTTTATTTCAATAATCACCCGAGCACGTTCATGGTGCTTTTTAAAATATTGCACACTTACTTTTTTCTGTGAGTATATAATTAAGTCACTATACACTAGCAGAAAAAAAATGTTTTAGTTTACCCAGTAGGCTGCAGCAGAATGTGCGATGTGTGTATAAAAAATGTAGGTCAGGTCTGGTTTGTGGTGGTTGGCATGGGTCAGAGTAGGGCCCCCTCCTATCTCCTTGTGCAGAGCTAAAAATGACTATCTAACCACCCTGTCTTTGACAAAAGCACACAGCTAAGTCTTAGGATACTGCAAGAAATGCTTAAGAGGAATTTTTCAGTCATGACCTCCAGAACAACCTCTGCAGATCCATCATGGAGCCTGGGTTGAGAAATCCTGTATTTAACACACAGTATATCTGCTGCAGAACCTGTCCCATCATGCAGCTGAAGGCAATATATCTGCTGCAGAACCTGTCCTATCATGCAGCTGAAGGCAGTATATCTACTGCAGAACCTGTCCTATCATGCAGCTGAAGGCAATATATCTGCTGCAGAACTTGTCCCATCATGCAGCTGAAGGCAATATATCTGCTGCAGAACTTGTCCCATCATGCAGCTGAAGGCAGTATATCTGCTGCAGAACTTGTCCCATCATGCAGCTGAAGGCAATATATCTGCTGCAGAACTTGTCCCATCATGCAGTTTATGGTAGCAAATGTGCTGTAGGACTTATTTAAATTGCACCAAAAAAAAAAGTGGCTACGTTTATCTAGTCCTCACTAAATCAACACTGACAGTTACATAACAATCATCCAGTACTTTTGTTCTCTTCTTCAGGTGGAGCTCCCAAAGTGTATTTGTTCAGTTCAAACTCTAACGCATGCGGCCCCGAATTAGCGCATGAGTAAGAAATTAAATCCCAAGTTTAGCTTACAAAACTGACTGTAGTTTAACTGTGAGCAGTTCTGTATTAGGCTTATCACCAGGTTAAGTTGAAATCAATATCTGTTCAATCACAACTAAGAGAGTTATATTCATTTTGTACATGAATATACAAATAAGTTTATGGCCAAATGTTGAGCAATGTAACAGCTGGAAAGTTGTGGAGTCATTTATGTTTTATTATAAGCAGAGATCCATTTTTTTCAAGTTTCCTTTTTCTACTGTAGTAACCATTTATGTTTTATTATAAGCAGAGAGCCTTTTCTTCAAGTTTCCTTTTTCTACTGTAGTACCATTTATGTTTTATTATAAGCAGAGAGCCTTTTCTTCAAGTTTCCTTTTTCTACTGTAGTAACCATTTATGTTTTATTATAAGCAGAGAGCCTTTTCTTCAAGTTTCCTTTTTCTACTGTATTAACCATTTATGTCTGAGCTTATGAAATATCTTCTACTTGGTGAGAAGAAATTTCTTATAAAAGGATGGGACAAAAACTTCATCAAATTTATTTTACACGAAGAGCAGCAAACATTAAATATATCTTACATGAAGCTCTGCAAAAATTAAATCTATCTTACATGAAGCTCTGCAAACATTAAATCTATCTTACATGAAGCTCTGCAAACATTAAATATATCTTACATGAAGCTCTGCAAACATTAAATCTATCTTACATGGAGCTTGGCAAACATCAAATCTATCTTACATGAAGCTTAGCAAACATTAAATCTATCTTACATGGAGCTTGGCAAACATTAAATCTATCTATACATGGACATGATCAGATTATTCAACAGTGAACTGCCTTCTCATCTACAATTCTGTGGATCTTTATACCCGACCAATTATTTGGATCTGCAACCCATCACAAATGTCCTCTGGAATTGTGTCAGTTTGTGACTCACAATGTACACCTGTCCACCCAAGTGTAGAAATGAGTACCTGATAAACATGTGCTAGGGACAACAGGCTCTGAAGATGGAAATACTTGTCTGCATGGCTGGGTACACAGGATTGCACTGCACATATAGGAGTCATGGATTGTACTGTATACACTGATTGTATTTCACATATAGGCATCATGGATTGTACTGTATACACTGATTGTATTTCACATATAGGAGTCATGGACTGTACTGTATGCAGTGATTGTATTTCACATATAGGCATCATGGATTGTACTGTATACACTGATTGTATTTCACATATAGGAGTCATGGACTGTACTGTATGCAGTGATTGTATTTCACATATAGGCATCATGGATTGTACTGTATACACTGATTGTATTTCACGTATAGGCATCATGGATTGTACTGTACACACTGATTGTACTGCATGTGCAGATGTCATGTATTGTTCTGTCCACACTGACTGTACTGTACACACTAACTGTACTGTACATGCAGATGTCACGAAAGAAAAAAATACATCATGCAAAGGTCAGCATTATGAAAACGGGACTTTAGTCCAAGCCACAGCAAACGAATGATAACAAAATATACAGCTTAGAAAACATAACATCAAACCAATCTTTTACCAGACTGAGAAAACAAGCATCAATTCAATCTTGTACAAGGCTGAAGAATCATTTTCATTTCTGCTTTCCAGCAGCCGTTTGAGCTTGTGCTCTATGGCTCGAAGCAATGGTAAAGTAACTGCAGGTTAAGTATCAAATTAATCTGATATAAAGATGATAAAATGTGCAGTCTTGTACAAAAATACTCTGGAACTATGTTGTACTTGTGGAGCGGGTGACAGCAGACAAAAGAAATGAAAAAATTCATGAATACAAAAACTCACAGCTCTGCTCATACTCCTGCATTCTGCTCACTGGAATCCTCAGTTTATTGACGTGCTCCCTGAGCACATCAGCCCACTTGTTCAGAGTTTCCAGAATTGACCATGGTTGGGACATGGACACTACAAGCATGACCAGTGTGTCTCCGAAAGTGCTCTCCTTCAATGCAAATCTCAGAAGCCCTGTGTGATTCTGATCTCCATCCAGGACCCAAACATTCAGTCTTGCCTGCTCTGTGAAACACAATGAAATAAGTCACACAGAACCTAAACATTCAGTCTTGCCTGCTCTGTGAAACACAATGAAATAAGTCACACAGAACCCAAACATTCAGTCTTGCCTGTTCTGTGAAACACAATGAAATAAGTCACACAGAACCTAAACACTCAGTCTTGCCTGCTCTGTGAAACACAATGAAATAAGTCACACAGAACCTAAACACTCAGTCTTGCCTCCTCTGTGAAACACAATGAAATAAGTCACATGGAACCCAAACACTCAGTCTTGCCTGCTCTGTGAAACACAATGAAATAAGTCACATGGAACCCAAACACTCAGTCTTGCCTGGCCTGATGAGTCATAATTCTACAGATAAATTTCTTACAAACATCAAGCACCAAGATTTTTAAATAAAATGTGCCTGTTAACATCATGCTAAAACATATTTGCAAAAAGAAAATATTTCTCAATAAATCTTAGATACACAATTCTATGAGAAAATGTATTAACTAAACTAATGTGTAGTTTGTATTGTGAAGAAATAAATCAGCCTCATTTTGTCAATTCCTAGATTAGCTTATAAAATAAATCTCCTGGGAGCAAACTATGCTAAGAACATAGTTATCTTAACACAGTCTTTGTGAAACAAGGAACATCAGATCTGACTGCTTAAAAGACTCTGACCTGCTCCTGTAGCCCAGAAACCTGTAGCAACCAACACTATTTGTTATTGTTATAAAGCATAATGTTACTCTCTTATAAGGCAGAATTTTTAAGGAACAGAGCTTTCTGTTAAAGAAAGAGGGAACACAGAACTGAGAAATCTGCTAGTAGCCTCTTGTTTATTATAGGGATGTCAGATAACTTAGACAAAATGCTCTGCACCACCTGCTGGACTGCACTGCATTGATGGACCTTCGGAAGAATCTGACACCACCAAAATCCTCAATCACCGACATTCTGTATGGAGATGTAGAACAGACAAAGAGGACCTGCACATTTCATTATCTGGCACAAGGGAAAAAGAGTGAAAACTCATAAACCCAGGGATTGGAAAAGTCAAAGTACAAAACAAAAAACAAACAAATACCATCTCTGTAATCATCTTTAACATCGATGTAATAGTACTCCAGGCCGGAGCCCTTCTTTGGTTCCTCAAGACCTTGAAGCTTGGCTATCAACGTTGTTTTCCCTGACTCATTATCTCCTACAGGGAAACACAAATGTCAAATTAAAAAAAAAACAAACTAATGTGAAGTTAATTTTCCCTAACTCATTATATCATAATGATAAAAAAAAGTATAAAATCAAACAAACATGAAGTTAGTTTTCTACGATTTGTTATCCCATACATTTTACGTGCAAAGTAAAACAAAATTAATAAGCCAGTTTCTAATATGCACAATAAAACAATGATAAAATTCAAGATATTCACTTTAATTCTTTCTTTTTTTCTTCAAGTGTTAGGTCAAGCTAGATCTGGAGGGAAAAGTCTACAATTCTCTCTTGGTCCCGAAAGCTGCCCCATAGCTTCTGAAACTGTTCCAAGCTTGGCTTCCTGGGTCTGGGCATGCTGGGATACTGTTACAGCTCAGGTTCAGACACAAGTATACTACCAGAACTCAACAGATCCATCACCAACACACACTCAAAAGCCGCACAAACATACACACAGCTCCATGACACTCTCCTGTATAAGAGAGAAAAATGAGTCATACCTAACACTAGAACTGTCCTGGTAGTTGACAGCTTTGATGATGGCCCAGACTGGACTTCACTGAGTATATCTGCCCTGTTTGGAGACAATGCAAACAGTAAAATATATGTAGTATATTTGTCCTATTTAGTGAAAATACAAACAGTAAAATATATGTAGTATATTTGTTCTATTTAGTGAAAATACAAACAGTAAAATATATGTAGTATATTTGTTCTATTTAGTGAAAATACAAACAGTAAAATATATGTAGTATATTTGTCCTATTTAGTGAAAATACAAACAGTAAAATATATGTAGTATATCTGTCATGTCTGGATAGAATACAAACAGTAAAATATAGATCGTATATCTGCCCTGTTTGGAGACAACACAAATATGTAATCAACACTGGCAAGAAACATCTACTTTTATCTTGCAGCTAAAATTGTCAAATATCAGATGCAAGTAGGGAAAGAGTAGATGAGAACTTAGTAGAGTCTTTGTGGTTCCAGTGTTCTATACTCTGAGTATAGCTGAATTCTGAGTTCAGTCTTTGTGGTTCCAGTGTTCTATACTCTGAGTATAGCTGAATTCTGAGTTCGGTCTTTGTGGTTCCAGTGTTCTATACTCTAAGTATAGCTGAATTCTGAGTTCAGTCTTTGTGGTTCCAGTGTTCTATACTCTGAGTATAGCTGAATTCTGAGTTCAGTCTATGTGGTTCCAGTGTTCTATACTCTGAGTATAGCTGAATTCTGAGTTCAGTCTATGTGGTTCCAGTGTTCTATACTCTGAGTATAGCTGAATTCTGAGTTCGGTCTTTGTGGTTCCAGTGTTCTATACTCTAAGTATAGCTGAATTCTGAGTTCAGTCTTTGTGGTTCCAGTGTTCTATACTCTGAGTATAGCTGAATTCTGAGTTCAGTCTATGTGGTTCCAGTGTTCTATACTCTGAGTATAGCTGAATTCTGAGTTCAGTCTATGTGGTTCCAGTGTTCTATACTCTGAGTATAGCTGAATTCTGAGTTCAGTCTATGTGGTTCCAGTGTTCTATACTCTGAGTATAGCTGAATTCTGAGTTCAGTCTATGTGGTTCCAGTGTTCTATACTCTGAGTATAGCTGAATTCTGAGTTCAGTCTATGTGGTTCCAGTGTTCTATACTCTGAGTATAGCTGAATTCTGAGTTCAGTCTATGTGGTTCCAGTGTTCTATACTCTGAGTATAGCTGAATTCTGAGTTCAGTCTATGTGGTTCCAGTGTTCTATACTCTGAGTATAGCTGAATTCTGAGTTCAGTCTATGTGGTTTCAGTGTTCTATACTCTGAGTATAGCTGAATTCTGAGTTCAGTCTATGTGGTTCCAGTGTCTTATACTCTGCACCTCTGTCTACCTTATACCCTGCACCTCTGTCTACCTTATACCCTGCACCTCTGTCTACCTTATACCCTGCACCTCTGTCTTACCTTATACCCTGCACCTCTGTCTACCTTATACTCTGCACCTCTGTCTACCTTATACTCTTGTATGTAGCAGTCCTTAAGCACCAGGCAGCTTTTGTCATCAGGCTGACACTGTTTAATGGTTCCTACTAGGAAATCAAATATCTGTTGGCACGACTACAGATCGGTTACATCAACAAGACAAGACACTAAACAAGACTACGTATCAAACTGTATCAGAAGACGTCGCTGGAACTACATCGGCCACGTACTTAGAATGGACGAAAAATAACTCCCACACCAAGCATTTACGTGGTCACCAGGGGGTAAAAGAAAGCGGGGAAGACACAAAGACAAACTAAGAAGAGTTATCACCAAGGAGTGTTCTACAATGCTCATCAGAAACACCGAAGATCTAAAGCAAGTAGCAAGGAATCGCCAGACATAGAGAGCCTTGTCCTCCATCCTATGCATGGCACCTGATGATGATGATCTGGACACTTAATAAAACAGCTGAGAAACACATAAATGCCTTTGAATGTAAATGCTACAGAAGAGTTCTCCAAATATCATGGACACAAAAAAGAACAAATATATCCATACTACAAGAACTTAATATTGAAGAAGGTTGGCTAGTAAAGAGGATTAAAGAGAGAAAACTTTAATATTTTGGACACATTAAATGTCATGATAATTTAGAGAAGACCACCTTGGAAGGGTACATAACGGGAAAAAGAAAGAGAGGAAGACCAAGATGAAGATGGCTGCAAGAAATCGTTGATGATCTGCAAATGGATGCATCAGCAGCAGGCCATCTTGCTCACAACTGAGAGGCCTACAGGAGTGCTGTTTGGGAGGCAAAGTTTTGCAAGGGACATACAAATGAATGAATGAATGAATGTTGTATACACCATGGCAAGACCCACATGTGAATTCCTCATGGAGTGTGAGGACAGATCTTGGAAAAGTAATCAGATTTGTTTCCCAGACTACAGGGCAGGTGACACAGTAAGGGTGGTTGCACTTCCCAGCTTCAACAAAGTCAGGACTTCACCTAAAGGTGGCTATGGATGGAGATATCCTTCAGATCTGGTTCCTCTTCACAGTCTAATGTGGTGGGGGGTGGGGATAAGAGAAGATGTTCCAAGTATCAAAGCTCAGCTGTAGCAGATCAAAAAATGGCTATGATTCCAATGAAGCCATTCCAGCTCCCAGAAATGACTATATTTTTACAATCAATATTTGATCAGATGGTGTCATGTGGAGCTGAACAGAGCAAAAGTGCCAGGTATCTAATGCAGCTGTTTATTTGTGTCACAAAATTCTGTACACCTATCAGATATTCTGTTATCAGTACTGCACCATCTGCACATCTGTGGCTGTTAACTGTTGTCCCATGAATAATTTATCCAGGCATCCAACTAATATCTGTGAAGATTTTTTGTTTTTAGAGTCTTAGCAAGCAAGGAGACAGTGCAGTCTTAGCAAGCAAGGAGTCAGTACAATTTTAGCAAGCAAAGAGACAGTACAGTCTTAGTAAGCAAGGAGACAGTACAATCTTAGCAGGCAAGGAGACAGTACAGTCTTAGTAAGCAAGGAGACAGTACAGTCTTAGCAAGCAAGGAGACAGTACAGTCTTAGCAGGCAAGGAGACAGTATAGTCTTAGTAAGCAAGGAGACAGTACAGTCTTAGCAAGCAAGGAGACAGTACAGTCTTAGCAAGCAAGGAGACAGTACAGTCTTAGCAGGCAAGGAGACAGTATAGTCTTAGTAAGCAAGGAGACAGTACAATCTTAGCAGGCAAGGAGACAGTACAGTCTTAGCAAGCAAGGAGACAGTACAGTCTTAGCAAGCAAGGAGACAGTACAGTCTTAGCAGGCAAGGAGACAGTACAGTCTTAGCAGGCAAGGAGACAGTATAATCTTAGTAAGTATGGAGACAGTACAGTCTTAGCAAGCAAGGAGACAGTACAGTCTTAGCAAGCAAGGAGACAGTACAGTCTTAGCAAGCAAGGAGACAGTACAGTCTTAGTAAGTATGGAGACAGTACAGTCTTAAACGAACCTCACTTTTTCTATCAGTGGATTTTAAATAGTTTGTCAAATCTTTCAACTGCTCTTTGTTCTAAATATGAACTGCTTTCTACTCTGATGAACAAGAAAAGTCCAGGAAATTACGAGGGGGGGGGGGTATGGAAGAGGGGGAGAGAGAGGTTACAGGAAGAACGGAACAAGAAAACTAGTGGAGCCCTGACAGAAGTTATGCGGAACACCAAGGGGATTATGTGAGGTGTGCTAAGGTATAGGTATAAAGTTCACGAAACTCTTTGTTTATGTGTCATTTAAATATCTACACTTGTTTAACAGAAAATGCTCGAAACAAAACGCATTAGTTTTCTGCACCGTCGTCTCCTACAAGCAATATTTGTGCGGCGAAGATTGTGGGGAAAGACTGTCTCGTGATTTCAGGCTAGGTTTCATATCTTAAACACGTTCTATACAGGAGCCTGAATGGTGCAGATATTCTCAAGGTATCATATCTTAAACAATCTCTTTGTTTGTAAACAGTAAACAGGCTCTTCGCCGAGGCCTGTCTTGCGAAGTACACGAGAGCCGGCGATTGGAGGATGTATCAAAACAACGAGACACGAACGAAAACTTGCTTGTGATATTTATTTCTTTCACGTCAGTCCCGTAAGCGTCTGCAAAGTCAGCACACCTGAACATTCAAGGACCAACAGATCTCATTGATACTAACCAGAGATTTTCGGTGTCTTCTGTACCAATGTCATTGCTGGCTGGGCCCATCTTATCTTCCTTCTCAATGATGGGCGCCATGTTAGATTTATTCAGGCAGTGCGCATGCGCGATGAGGAGGAAAGATTTCATGAGGTGATGATTCATTATTCATGATGTCATCGAACTTTCCCCCTCATACAAGTGAGACCACGACATGAAGCCTTCGGCGCCGGCACTGACCCTACAGCTCAGACTCTGTAAGACTAAACATGACAAGGTGCAGAAAATGCCACAAATCTCTCCCCTTGTCTCTCTCTCTCTCGATAAGAAAAGACAACACTGGAAGGATGTAGGATATACCGAACGGTATGTGAGGAAAAAGACAAGCAAACTTTGTTAAACGTCACATAGGGCTCACATGGTAGTTAGCCAAGATTTCCTGCTATCGGCAAGCTTTTCAACCTCATCAAGGGATGTTATTCCCACTAAACTGGCCTCTTTAGAGTTTCAAGTGGTCGACCTCTTTTTCTTCGGCCTTTTGTGTCCCACTTGATAGCTTGTTTTGGGATTCTCTGGCTGTTTCTTCTCAGCACATGACCGACATATGTCCATTTTCTTTTTCTGATCACACATGAGACTGGTTGTTTGCTCATCTGTCTTATCTCTGCGTTGTTATTGAATTCGTTCCACTTCATACCGAATATTTTCCTTAGGCATTTGTTTTCAAAAGATTTATTGTTTGTTTCTATAGTAATTTTCCAGCTTTCACATGTATAAATGAGGGGGATATTACATTTGAATTGAATAATCTTAACTTGTTTTTGTGCTTATAACGTTTTGAATGCCACATATTCTCAAGATTCTTGAAGATCGATGCTGCTTTTGCAATTCTAATTCTAACTTCATTTCTGGTGTCACCATCCTGATCTAGTTTTCTTCACAGAAACTGCACAGTCTTTCTCCATTTTCATTTATTTCTCCGATTTCTTCTCTTCCCATGATTCTTTTTCTGTCTTCATTTCCCTCACCTACTTTTGCACCGAAGTCGCCCAAGATGAGTAACATATCATGCTTGGGTATTGTTTCTACTGTGGCTTGGAGGCTGTTGTAAAAATCTTCTTTTAATTCCTCTTCAGCTGCTTCTGTTGGTGCATAACAAACTATAATAGACAACTTCATGAATATTGAGTTGAAGCCTGCATATAATAATCTCTCATTTATAGGGGTCCATTTCAGCAATGCTCTTGATGCTTCTTTTGTCACAATCAATGCTACTCTTTCTTCATGATGATCTTCTTTACCTGACCATATTATTGTATCTTCTGTGTGCTGAAATTATTAATTTCCTTCTGCCTTGTCCTGTCCATCTTGCTTCTTGTATTCCTAGTATGTCTAGTTTGTATCTGTGCATTTCCTTGATGGTTTGTGCTAGTTTTCCAGTCTGGTTAAGTGTTCTTACATTCCAGCTGCCTATTTGCATCTCGTGTTTAGGTTCCAGGAGGTCTGCAGTCGGGCTGGGGACTTCCAGTGGCTGGCTTTCATCCACAACCTTCATAAGCTCAGTTTCCTGATAATCATTTCTCCTTCCACCTGCATTTGTTGTTTCCCTTGCTTCTGTTTCTGTAGCAGTCTGATAGTTTGTTTTTTTTTACCAGTTAGGGTTGCTGGCCCTATGCCGAACTCTCCTTAGTCGCCTTTTACGATCATGCGTGGTAGGGTACAGTGGTCCTATTCTTTGCAGATCCCGGGTACCACACGGGGGATTATGTTACCTAGGTATTTGAAACATTTCACTTGTTTCAACGGTTTGTCTAGGTAGATCTTTGTTTGGATTTCTTCTCTCGCTATGGTCATGACTTCTGTTTCTCAGCACTGATCTTCATGTTGTGGCTTTTACATCATCATCATCATCATATGACCTGCCAGCAGGCGTTTGTGGTAATGCTTCTCCACAGATCTGGATCCTTCATATTTTCCATGATCTCAGTGGCTTTTTATTATGCCACTACCTCAGACTATGGCCTCCCCTGCCTTTCTTGCCATTTATCTTTACTGCTGCTATGTTTTCAAGCCCTTCTTGTCTCAAATTATGCCCAACGAATTTATTTTATTGTAAATTTAATTAAGTTCCTTCCTTCATTTGATTTTGTTAGACATTTTCTGTTTGTCAGTGTAGATGTCCCTGATGACTGATTACCTTCCCTGTGATCAACAGGGTCTGCAATGCCAGCAAAGAGAAGTGCCAGGTACAGCTGTTTCGCTCTTGTATATATTTCAGTGTTGTGTTTTATGTACAGTACTTATATTTGTTAGCTCTAAGCCTGCTTTCATAATGAAAAAATGCTGCACAGGTAACACAGGTATTATTGGGTACACGGGACCCAACTAGAAGATCTTGATTTTGCTGATGACATAACTCTTTTCAGTAACAATGTGAATTCCATGCAAGAAAAAACAGATACCCTGTCTTCACTGGCTAGCAAAATAGGACTTGAAATTAACAAGGACAAAACAAAAAGAATGAAATTTCCCCTCAATCAAAATGGAAAAATACACATAGAAGGGACAGATATTGAAGAAGTCAGTCAATTTGCATACCTTGGCAGCTACATAGACCAGGATGGTGACATCAGAAAGGAAGTTAAGAATCTGAATTGCAAAAGCAGCACTGACTTTCAAGAATCTTGAGAACATATGGCATTCAAAAGTTATAACCACAAAAACCAAGTTAAGACTATTCAGTTCAAATGTAATATTCACCCTCACTTATGCTTGTGAAAGCTGGAAAACAACTAAAGAAATAGAAAATAAATTAGACTCTTTTGAAAACATATGCCTAAAGAAAATACTTGGCATCAAGTGGAACGAATTCAATAACAACGCAGAGATAAGACAGATGAGCAAACAACAACCAGTCTCATGGGTATCTGGAAAAGAAGATGGACATATATGTTGGTCACTTTATGAGAAGAAATGGCCAGAGAAGCCCAACACATGCTATCAAATGGAACACAACAGGCCGAAGAAAGAGAGGTAGATTACGTGAAACTCTAAAGAGGATATTGTTAATAGGTATAAAATCCCTTGAGGAGATTGAAAAACTCCAAGAAAACAGGAAAAATTGGCGAACTACCTTGCGAGCCCTATGTGACGTTTAACGGGACGGGAAGGATATAAGATAAGAAGCCTACCTGCCCAAGGTAGATTACTTCCCACTCCTTTATTTCAATGTTTAAATACTGAAGTTAACTCCCTTATATAAGACGCACTATCGGACACTTGTTTTCCGCCGAATTGTTATATACCAAACATTTAGATTCAGATCTCTTTTCCTATTTCTTCGTCCTGTAAGTTTTTATATGATTAAAGCGTTAGTTGAAGCATTAAAACTGTGTGCTTGTTAATGAATGAATCTGCTTATACGACCCTCCCAAAAAAAAAATCTAAAACATCGATTATAAGAGAGGTACTTTGTTCCTGGAGTGTGTGGTGTGTGTGTGTGTGTGTGTGTGTGGGTGTGCGCGCGTGTGTGTGTGAGAGAGTGTGTGTGTGCGTGCGTATGTGTGTGTGTGTGTGTGTGTGTGGTGGGGGGGGGGGGTTCAGTTTTGTAAAACCATAGAAAGAGTGAGGAAAATTCGCAGAAAGAAGAACAGCAGATGAACACACGTAAATAAAGAAGATACAACAATCCAGTATTTCGGCAAAAACCTTCTTCAAGGACCACCTACAAATAAAAAAAAGCGTAACAACAAAACACAGACGAATAATAAGACAACCATCCACGCTGTATTTTCTACTGACTGTGCAGATGACATAACTCTTGTCAGTAACAATGTGAGTTCCATGCAAGAAAAAACAGATAGCCTGTCTTCACTGGCTAGCAAAATAGGACTTGAAATTAACAAGGAAAAAACAAAAATAATCAAACTTCCCATTAATCAAAATGGAAAAAAAACAAGTAGAAGGGACAGATGTTGAAGAAGTAAATCAATTTGCATACCTTGGCAGCGATAGACAGACAGACAGATATATATATATATATATATATATAAAATGAAGGTGTGCGTGTGTATGTTAGAGCATCACGCTGGAACGCCTGGAGCAATTTCAACCAAACTTGTCAAACATAAGACTTACAATCTGGACAGTGCACCGTGGGGGTTAGATCACCCCTAGAATACCCCTATGACCCCTAGTATAACATTGTAATGGTGTGTTATATATTTCTGAATAGTTCCATACTATAGAATTGAAGCTTAAAGATGCTCTCTGATTAACATATCACAGGCTTCACAAATATTACAAATGTCACTCAATCTAGAGCAGATCAAGTCCAGTGAAATGTTCCTCCATAATTTAATTCTGACAAATAAGTTCAAGATGTATTGTCGACTACGTCACTTGAATTGAAACATTTAATCATTTGTTCACAATATCAAACTAAATCATATTCTGCTTTTTTTTTTTTTCGGTACTGGAAGATCATGGGTTCGATCCCGGGACCGAAAAAAGCAACAACTCACAAGACCTCTGGGAGTCATGACCCAGAGGGGCCCACCCCCCTTAGAGTGTCAGGAGTTTAAAGGGCCGAAACATTTGTCTGAGGGGGGGTACTTCCTCTGATGATCTGTAGGAGTTGTGGTGTTGTTCCGATCTCTACGGTAGAGAGTTTCCTGCATATATTCTACATGCAGGATTTCTCAGTTTCTCAAATTCTCAATATTCTACACTTGATACGACAACATTTCCTATCTCAGTATTATATCACATCTGCAACACGTGGTCAACTTGTTTCTCGTCTAAAATCACTGTACTCAAGTTTCAAAAGTGCCAATTCTTCTTAATCACTTGAATCATTTGAAAACCATCTTCCGTCTAACACTACTTCTGATTTTATATCGTCTCGTCCTCTTTCTTCTCTTGTCTGTCTTCTGATTTCTTCTGACGGTCTTCCTCTGCCGTCTCTCAATCGCAGTGTACTAACAAGCAAAGTCTACTTGCCTCTTCTCTGGACTTCTGTTCTTATCTCTCATCTGATGGCTTCTCGGCTGTTAGACCTTCTTTCTTCACTCTGGACTGTCCACGTGCACTGACCATCCTTCTTGCAGTTCTGGTCAGTCCCTACTTGCTGGACCGACGGTGGTCTGAAGATTTCCCTCCTCTGTCTCCTATCTCTTCTACTTCCGTAATTCTTGGTCCTAGATTGTCTGTTCTTCCATCTTCTGGCTCCCTCCTCTGTCTCCTCTCTCCTCTACTTCTGTACTTCTTGGTTCTTCTTTTTTCCATGTCTCTCCGCTCGCCTTTTTATCTTCAAGTCCAGCTTGATGGATTAACCAATAAGTATTTGGTTGCACCCTTCAGATGTCCACTGGTTCCCATGAGCGTTCTGATTGTCCGTCATTCAAACTGCTCCGTGACTTGTGTAACGTCCAGTCACCGCTTTGTTATCACTGGACCATCCTACTTTCTGGAGTCCTTCCTTTGTATTAACTATATCACAGCGTCACTGAGTTTCGTCTTTTTATATTCACTGTTTCCACTGTTTACTTTTGTCCGCGTCTTGTTCTAGCATCATGGAGGTTTTATACCTTTCTCTTCCTTTTGATATTTAATTTTCTCTGTCGCTATGTGATGTCAGTATTTTGTTTACAGTATATTTTCATAATCATATTCATTAATAATAATAATAACAGCTATAATCATTACTTACAAGGCCATGCAATACTAGGAGTCGGGGTGACATGTAAAAAATAATCGAAAACGATCGATATTACTGTCGAATCCATAGTTTTTTGGGGTCGCTGAGATGAATAGTGACAATCCCGATGCCATTTATGTCCAATCTCAGGCCCAATCGGCATGGGGTCGTAGGGGTGGGTATGGGATGGAGTGACATGTACAAATAATCGAAAACTACCGATATTACTCGAATCCATAGTTTTAAGAGTCGATAAGATGAATAGTGGCACTCGCAAGTTCAGCCTCCATCGGCATGGGGGGGGGGGGTGGTGAGACGTGGTGAAAAATAAAATGTCCAAATTGACCGAGATTAGTGTCGAATCCATAGTGTTCTGGGTCGCTAAGATGATTGGTGGCAATCCTGATCACAATTAAGCCCATGTTTAGTCGAATAGAAGGAATAGAACTCTGTAGAACCTTATAGAAGATTGTGGAAACTAATAGAACATTGTAGAACCTTCTAGAAGATTGTGGAACTGAATAGAACGTTGTAGAACTGTCTAGAAGGTTGTGGAAATGAACAGAACTTTGTTGTTTGGGATAAATAAATACCCGGGCAACGCCGGGTAATCAGCTAGTAGACAATAAATTACTCTTTTGAAAACAAATGCCTAAGGAAAATACGTGGCATCAAGTGGAACGAATTCAAGAACAATGCAGAGATAAAACAGATGACTGAACAACAACCAGTCTCATGGGTGATCAGGAAAAGGAGATGGACATATGTTGGTCACTTGATGAGAAGAAACGATCAGAGAATATCAAAACAAGCTATCAAGTGGAACACAACAGGCCGAAGAAAAAGAGGCAGACCACGGGAAACTCTAAAGAGTTAAGAGAAGTCAAATTAACAGGCATAAAATCCTTTGATGAGGTTGAAAGACTCGCCGAAAACAAGAAAAATTGGCGAACTACCTTTCGAGCCCTATGTGACGTTTAACGGCACGGGAAGGATATAAGATTTAAGTGTTGGATGTTGACTACTGTGTTACTGCTGTATTTTCTGCCGACCGTGCTGGATATTGACAGCTGCGCTACTGCTTTAATTAGGGCAGTGTTCAGGTCACAGGCAATTGAAGTCAGCTGATAATACGTAACCATCTCACTCCCTCTTCCTTAAACACATACACATACACATACGCCCACATTCGAGGGGTGATTGATAAGTTCTCGGCATAAGGTGCAACGGATTACTCGTGTACAACTTTTTTTGTGTGGTTATTTCTCAACATAGTCCCCTTGCAAGTTTATGCACATAGTCCAGCGATCCTGGAGCATACGGATCCCCTTCTTTGTAAAAGTCAGCATCTTGTGCCAGTAGAGAGTGGTCTACAGCATGAATGACGTCATCATCTGAAGCAAATTTGCTACCACTGAGTTCATTTTTGAGTTTGGTAAACAGGTAATAGTCCGAAGGGGCCAAATCTGGGGAATAAGGAGGATGTTCAAGACGCTGGAAGCCGCATTCATGAATGGCAGCCATTGCCACTGCCGACTGGTGAACTGCAGCATTGTCTTGCTGAATGATGACTCGTCTCGTAAATTTCCCTCGACGTTTTTCCTTCAGTGTGACCCGCAGTTGCTTAAGAAGATTAGCGTAATAGGCCCCGTGATAGTTTTGCCCTTTTGAAGATAGTCTAGCACACCTTCTGAATCCCAAGAGGTGGAAGCCATCAGTCTAGCACACCTTCTGAATCCCAAGAGGTGGAAGCCATCAGTCTAGCACACCTTCTGAATCCCAAGAGGTGGAAGCCATCAGTCTAGCACACCTTCTGAATCCCAAGAGGTGGAAGCCATCAGTCTAGCACACCTTCTGAATCCCAAGAGGTGGAAGCCATCAGTCTAGCACACCTTCTGAATCCCAAGAGGTGGAAGCCATCACTTTGCCTGCAGACAGAACCACCCTTGCTTTCTTTGGAGGTGGGGATCCATGTTTCCACTGCTTTGACTGTTCTTTGGTTTCTGGTTGAAAATGATGAACTCAAGTTTCATCCATAGCCACAAGTTGCTGAAGAAACTTTTCAGGATCTGCAGAAAAATGGCCAAGATTGTCTCTTGACATGTTGAGACGCTGTCGTTTGTGATCAGCTCCAGGAAGTTTCGGGACTCATCGAGCAGAGACCTTTGTCATTTGAAGATCATTGTGAGTAATAGCATGAATATGTTCCTGGGAGATGCCCAACTCAGAAGCAATGTACCGCTCAGTTAGTTGTCGATCCTCCATTATCATGTCATGGATTCTGCCGGTGGTTTCATCGGTGGTTGCCATTCTTGGTCTTCCTGGACAGGGATCATCTTCCAGACTCTTCCTTCCATGTTTGAATTGAGCTGCCCATTTCTTAACTGTGCTGTAAGAAGGGACACTCTCCCCTAGAGTCTCCACCATATCCTCATGGATCTCCTTCGATGATAAGCCCTTGATGCAGAGGCAGTGAATGACTGCTCGATGAAAAATTGTATCCTTTTTCTCAATTTCTGCCACCCCTTACCACTTCAGTAGCATGTAAAAAAAATTGATTGCAGTTAATTTCTTAAAACTTGGTGTTTAATCTTACATTAACCTGATCTACAAATGCATCTAATATCAAATGTGTGTTTCAAGTATTTGTACCTTATGGTGAGAACTTATCAGTCACCCCTCGTATATACACATATACACCCACATACATACAGACATTATTTTGCTAAATGATGCCCTTCCCATAGTTCTAGTATGTTCCCATAGTTCTAGTATGTTCCCATAGTTATAGTATGCTCCCATACTTCTAGTATGTTCCCATAGTTCTAGTATATTCCCATAGTTCTAGTATGTTCTCATAGTTCTAGTATGTTCCCGTAGTTCTAGTATGTTTCATAGTTCTAGTATGTTCTCATAGTTCTAGTATGTTCCCGTAGTTCTAGTATGTTTCATAGTTCCAGTATGTTCCAATAGTTCTAATATGTTCCCATAGTTCTAGTATGCTCCCATAGTTCTAGTATGTTCCCATAGTTATAGTATATAACACATTACCCGGCCTATTGCAGGAACACTAGGCTGAGAACACATTAAGATTGTGTGCTAGATCAAACAATGCTGGAAAATGGTGAAGAGAAGATACTTCAGCAAAGAGAAGTTTTTTTTCGGGTTAACGAGAAGATTTTTGTGTTGAAGAGAAGATACTTCAGACAAAGAGAAGATTTTTGTGTTGAAGAGAAGATATTTAAGGCGAAGAGAAGATTTTTTGTGTTGAAGAGAAGATTTTTGTGTTGAAGAGAAGATTTTTGTGTTGATATGAAGATACTTAGGGAGATGAGAAGATTTTTTTCTAGTGATGTTTCTTATGTCAACAACGATGGTTCATCTGCTCTATTCATCTTTTACTGGCAGTGTTCTTCTTTATATCTTTTTCTCATTCTTTTTTATATCTTTTTTCTCTCTCTCCCTTCATCCCTATTCTCTCTTCCTCCATCCCCATTCTCTCTTCCTCCATCCTCATTCTCTCACTCCATTCCTAATCTCTCTCTCCATCGCATTCTCCATCCATCCCAATTCTCTCTTTCCCTCCATCCCCATTCTCTCTCATCCCTGTTCTATCCCTCCAGTTCCATTCTCCCTCCCTCCCCATTCTCTCCCACCATCCCCATTCTCTCTCCATCCATCCCCATTCACCCCTCCATCCTCATTCTCTCTCCCTTCATCCCTATTCTCTCCCTCCATCTCCATTCTCTCTCTCCATCCTTATTCTCTCCCTCCATCCCCATTCTCTCCCTCCATCCCCATTCTCTCTCCCTTCATCCCTATTGTCTCTCCCTCCATCCAAATATTCTCTCTCTTCATCCCCATTCTCTCTCCCTCATTCCCCATTCTCTCTCCCTCATTCCCCATTCTCTCTCCCTCCATCCCCATTCTCTCTTTCTCTCCATTCCCATTCTCTCTCTCTCCCTCCATTCCAATTCTCTCTCTCCCTTCATTCCCATTCTCTCTTCCTTCATTCCCATTGTTCTTCTCCCTCCATCTCCATTCTCTCTTCCTCTATGCCCATTGTCTCTATCTCTCCATCCATATTCTCTCTCCATCCCCATTCTATCTCTCCATTCATATTCTCTCCCTTCATCCCCATTCTATCTCTCCATCCATATTCTCTCTCCATCCCCATTCTATCTCTCCATTCATATTCTCTCTCCATCCCCATTCTATCTCTCCATTCATATTCTCTCTCCATCCCCATTCTATCTCTCCATTCATATTCTCTCCCCATCCCCATTCTATCTCTCCATCCATATTCTCTCTCCATCCCCATTCTATCTCTCCATTCATATTCTCTCTCCATCCCCATTCTATCTCTCCATCCATATTCTCTCTCCATCCCCATTCTATCTGTCCATTCATATTCTCTCTCCATCCTCATTCTATCTCTCCATCCCCATTCTATCTCTCCATCCATATTCTCTCCCCATCCCCATTCTATCTCTCCATCCATATTCTCTCTCCATCCCCATTCTATCTCTCTATTCATATTCTCTCTCCATCCCCATTCTATCTCTCCATTCATATCTCTATCTCCTTTCATCCCCATTCTATCTCTCCATTCATATTCTCTCTCCATCCCCATTCTATCTCTCCATCCATATTCTCTCCCCATCCCCATTCTATCTCTCCATCCATATTCTCTCTCCATCCCCATTCTATCTCTCTATTCATATTCTCTCTCCATCCCCATTCTATCTCTCCATTCATATTCTCTATCTCCTTTCATCCCCATTCTATCTCTCCATTCATATTCTCTCTCTCTCTCCCTTCATTCCCATTCTATCTCTCCATTCATATTCTCTCTCTCCCTTCATCCCCATTCTATCTCTCCATTCATATTCTCTCTCCATCTCCATTCTATCTCTCCATTCATATTCTCTATCTCCTTTCATCCTCATTCTATCTCTCCATTCATATTCTCTCTCTCCCTTCATTCCGATTCTATCTCTCCATTCATATTCTCTCTCTCCCTTCATCCCCATTCTATCTCTCCATTCATATTCTCTCTCTCCCTTCATTCCGATTCTATCTCTCCATTCATATTCTCTCTCCATCCCCATTCCATCTCTCCATTCATATTCTCTCTCCATTCCCATTCTCTTTCCCTCAATCCCTATTCTCGCTCCTTTCATCCCCATTCTCACTCCTTTCATCCCCATTCTCTCTCTCCATCCCCATCCTCTCTCCCTCCATCCCCATTCTTTCTCTCCATCCCTAATTCTCTCTCCATCCCCATTCTTTCTCTCCATCCCTAATTCTCTCCCTCCATCCTCATTCTCTCTCTCTCTCTCTCGCCCCGAAACCCTTCATGTATTCCTGCCACTCCTTACATGTTACAATACTCACAACAGATCATCAACAGTATCACCATCATCAACATAATCACTATCATCAACATTAACATTATCACTACCATCAACATTAACACTATCATCAACATTATCCCTATCATCAATATCAACACTATCATCAACAGTATCACTATCATCAAAATAATCACTATCATCAACATTAACATTATCATCAACATTATCACTATCATCAACGTTAACATTATCATCAACATTATCCCTATCATCAGTATTAACACTATCATCAACAGTATCACTATCATCAACATAATCACTATAATCAACATTAACATTATCACCAACACTGTCATCAAATTTGTCACAAATTATTTCTGACGTTACAGCTGATGACAAGAGAAGAGTGAGAGATAGTAAACGAAGAAGAGAGAATATGACGGTGAAAGAACTGTGCTCATAAGTGTTCCACTAACTCCCCCTCCTCCACCATCACCACACATGATTTCTGGAACAATATCAAGAACTTAATACCAACTTCACTGCCCCCCCCCCCCAAAATAGAACAAAGGGAAACCACTGTGGCACTTTTGTTCCTAGTTATGGGGCTCTATGAAAGGACGTTTATTGCATGTGCGATAAGATTGATGTGAACTTTTATATTTTCCTGGCATCAGAGCAAAAGTACCGCCCGGTGCCTTCATAACTTCAGGCCCCCTTTCTCATCGTCCTATCTCAGCCTCTTTGACTGACCCATAGATTCCTAGCGTAAACTTCCATCACATAGTAGAATCCGTACCCTAAGGGTTAAACACAGATAGGTAATTGCAAGAGGTCCAGATATGTTTGCATTTAAGTGTGTTTTTGTGGTGGGCCGGCAATGAGGGTCATCAGAGCTTTAAGACAATGGATTCTTTGGGTTTCTCTAGGAAAACAAAGGCAGCGAGGACAAGTCCTGCTGGCATAACAACCTCAAATGCTGTAATGGCCTAGAAATGGGAAGGCACTAACACTTCATACCCGCAGGGCACTTTGAGATGATCGGAAACCATGCGAGAAACGCCCACACTGCTCTCCTAAGTAAATCATGCATGAAACGAAAGAGGAAGATTTGAGATCTGTTGCAGTCAGCTTTTCATGGGACAGTGCCACAGGATGATGATCCTCACCAGCGCCACAGTTTGACTTGATGAGACACTTTGTGAGACACTTTATGAGACACTTGGTGAGACATTTTATGAGACACTTAGTGAGACACTTGGTGAGACACTTTGTGAGACACTTTGTGAGACACTTGGTGAGACATTTATTGAGACACTTTGTGAGACACTTGGTGAGACATTTATTGAGACACTTTATGAGACACTTGGTGAGACACTAAGATATACAAACCTAAGCTGTAGCTTGCTAGCTTATGGCTAAATTCGGCGTTGACTCAGCTGTAACTTTTAAGTTATAAACTGACGCACAACGCACCCATGTATGACCATTCCCACTTGTAACTTTTAAGTTATAAACTGACGCACAACGCACCCATGTATGACCATTCCCACGTGTAACTTTTAATTTATAAACTGGCGCACATTGCAGGCATGTGTGACCATTTACACCTGTAACTTTAAAATTATAAACTGACACACAACACACGCATGTATGACTATTTACACCTGTAACTTTTAATTTATAAACTGGCGCACATTGCAGGCATGTGTGACCATTTACACCTGTAACTTTAAAATTATAAACTGACACACAACACACGCATGTATGACTATTTACATTTGTAACTTTTAAGTTATAAGTTGACACACAATGCCCGCATGTATGACCATTTACACCTGTAACTTTTAAGTTATAAACTGACGCACGACGCAGGCATGTATGACCATTTACACCTGTAACTTTAAATTATAAGCTGACACACAACGCAGGCATGTATGACCATTTACACCAGCTGATTGACTCTGTTAAAGGTGTTGTTGCTCTCCGGATGCCATTTTGTCATATCAAACAGCCAAGTTGTCTCGTTGCTCTCTCTGTACCTGGCCCGCTTTCAGCAGCTGGTTCGGCGTTGCGAGGGTTAAACGACCAGGGTACAAGTTCGGTATGTATAACTCGTTCTAGTTTGGTATCTTTCTCTTGCTTATTTGTAACTTGATCTTGCCGGACTTGGCTGTTTTATATTCATGGTTTCAAGTAAGGACTAGTCATCGCATTTTAAAAATAAACCACAGATAAGGACATTAGAAAATGTTTGTTTGCTTGTTAAAGATCTGTAGGCAAAGTGCTTTAGTCAGTTATAATTTACTTACGCAGCAACATCATCAGTAGAAAAGGAAATTATAATTTTATTTGATCTTGATGAAAGTTAAGTACACATGTCAAAGTATACTCATGTCACGTGGTAGTAAACAGTATTATCTGTGACTACGTGACATTTTACTACTTGGGTAGATGGAGGAGTCAAGAATTAGGCGGGTAGATGGGGGAATCAAGAATTAGGTCGGTAGATGGGGAAATCAAGAATTAGGTGGGTAGATGGAGGAATCAAGAATTAGGCGGGTAGATGGGGGAATCAAGAATTAGGCGGGTAGATGGGGGAATCAAGAATTAGGTGGGTAGATGGAGGAATCAAGAATTAGGTGGGTAGATGGAGGAATCAAGAATTAGGTGGGTAGATGGAGGAATCAAGAATTAGGTGGGTAGATGGAGGAATCAAGAATTAGGTGGGCAGATGGAGGAATCAAGAATTAGGTGGGTAGATGGAGGAATCAAGAATTAGGTGGGCAGATGGAGGAATCAAGAATTAGGTGGGTAGATGGAGGAATCAAGAATTAGGTGGGCAGATGGAGGAATCAAGAATTAGGTGGGCAGATGGGGAAATCAAGAATTAGGTGGGTAGATGGAGGAATCAAGAATTAGGTGGGCAGATGGAGGAATCAAGAATTAGGCGGGTAGATGGGGGAATCAAGAATTAGGTGGGTAGATGGGGGAATCAAATGTTAGGGGAGAAAACCCTGACTGAAAGAATTAAACATCAAAGACAGTTTTCTGACACCTAAGATAGTTTGTTGACACTTAAGACAGCTTATTGACACGTAAGACAGTTTGCTGACACCTAAGACAATTTGCTGACACCTAAGATAGTTTGTTGACGCCTAAGACAATTTGCTGATACCTAAGACATTTTGTTGAAAAAACATTTTCTCCTGGATATCTTATGACATTATCTTCACCCCAGCAACTGCTCAGGTTATCTTCTGACATTATCTTCACCCCAGCAACTGCTCAGGTTATCTTCTGACATTATCTTCACCCCAGCAACTGCCCAGGCTATCGTCTGACATTATATTCACCCCAGCAACTGCCCAGGTTATCTTCTGACATTATCTTCACCCCAGCAACTCCCCAGGCTATCTTCTGACATTATCTTCACCCCAGCAACTGCCCAGACTATCTTCTGACATTATCTTCACCCCAGCAACTCCCCAGACTATCTTCTGACATTATCTTCACCCCAACAACTGCCCAGACTATCTTCTGACATTATCTTCACCCCAACAACTGCCCAGACTATCTTCTGACATTATCTTCACCCCAGCAACTGCCCATACTATCTTCTGACATTATCTTCACCCCAACAACTGCCCAGGTTATCTTCTGACATTATCTTCACCCCAACAGCTGCCCAGACAAAGAAGTAAACATTTAGTGAGTGGCTCTTGAAAAAGTTAACTTGCAATCTGCTCCCCCCCCCCCCCCCCCCATATCTGAAGCAAGAAGAAAGAAATACTAGCAGTACGAAAAGAGACAAATGGCCCCAAACTGGCGCTGATGAAGGGACCACTTCTTCATTTAAAAAGAAAAGTGTGAACAAGTGAGTTAGAATACAAGAAAACACAGAAGAGAAATTGTGTAAGAAGCGTCTAGTGTTATCGAGTTACTAATAGACAGCCAAAGGTCTGTCATAGCATGACGATATCTGCTTTTTATTTTTAGCAGATGTAGTTTATATCTTATCTTAAATCCTTCCCGTGCCGTTAAACGTCACATAGGGCTCACAAAGTAGTTCGCCAATTTTTCCTGTCTTCGGCGAGTCTTTCAACCTCATCAAGGGATTTTATGCCTGTCAATTTGGCCTCTCTTAACAATGACCTCTTCAGAGTTTCACGCGGTCTGCCGCTTTGTCTTTGGCCCGTTGTGTTCCACTTGATAGCTTGTTTTGGGATTCTCTGATCATTTCTGTCACATTGACACTTCTCTGCTTTTCACTTCTGGAGCAGGCCACATTAAGATAAGTTCTTCGTTTTTGTCTCGTTGTGTATGTAATCCTCGAAAAAGGCTCATGCCGAAATATCGGATGTTGTATGTTTTTCATTTATACATTTTCATACTTTCTATTCGTTTTTTGCTCACTTTACTCACTCCTTCCCTCACTTTGTAAAACTGCACCATACACCTCTATCTACCTTGTTAATTTCAAGTCCTATTTTGCTAGCCAGTGAAGACAGGCTATCTGTTTTTTCTTGTATGGAATTTACATTGTTAATGATAAGAGCTATGTCATCAGCAAAATCAAGATCTTCTAGTTGGGTTCCATGTACCCAGTCAATACCTGTGTTACCTGTGCAGCATTTTTTCATTATGAAGTCTATTGTAATCCTAAAAAGTAAAGGAGACAGTATACATCCTTGTTTCACACCTGTTTCAATCTAGAACCATTCACTCATCCCTTCTTCTGTCTTGACTGCACAAACATATCCATTGTAGAACTCCTTAATGATGTTGACAATTTTAGATGGATATAGACTTACAATTCTCCATAATGAATCTCTGTGTATGCTATCAAATGCCTTGTTAAAGTCTATGATGTTCAGTATTAATGGTTTCTGGTTTTCAATATGTTCTTCAAGTATTATTCTGAGAGTAAAGATCTGGTCAAGACAGCTTCACCCATTTCGAAATCCTGCTTGTTCTTCTCTCATTGCAGTATCCACTATATCTTTAAGTCTATTCAAAATGACCTTGCAAAACACTTTTGACACAACTGATATTAAGGTTACTCCTCTCCAGTTGTTACAGTCACTAAGGTTGCCTTTTTTGGTATTTTAACAATGATTCCTTTTTTCCAATTAGAAGGGACCTTTTCTTCTTTCCAAATCTTGTTAAACATTCTCTGTAGTTGTCTCATGTTGTCACTATTGATAGCTTTTAACATTTCGGGTGTTATTTCATCTTCACCTGCAGCTTTGTTGTTAGCCATTAAATTCACTGCTGTTTCACTTTCATGCAAAGTAATTTCATCTAGGCTGACATTTAGTTGTTGGGCTGGTAAGTCAGTTTCAAGGTTTATCAATTCTTTTGGGTGTGGTCGATTAAGTATTTCTTGGAAGTACTCAGCCCATCTTTGCTTTTGGTCTTTATTTGATGTTAATAGGATTCCAGTTTTGCTAAGGGTTGGTCTTTCTTTAGATGTAATAGTACCTGTTAGCCTCTTTTGTATGTTATATAAAGTTTTGCTGTCTCCTGTTTTTGCTGCTTTTTCTGCCTCTTTCACCATATTGTCTATGTATTCTCTTTTATCCCTTCTAGCTGAACTTTTTACTTTCTTGTCTAGTTCTTTGTATGTTACTTTCGCCAGATCTTTTCCAAGATCTGTTTTTGCATTCAACATGTCTAATTTGATTGCTCGTCTTTCATGTATATACTTCCATGTTTTTTTTTTCTGATATCCATGCTTTTCTATTTGGTTTTTTCAGTCCAGCACTTGCTTTTGCTGCTGTGATTATGTCTGTGCTGTAAGAATTCCATAATTCATCTATACCTATATCCTCAACTTCACTGGGTGTTGTGGAATGATTGGCAAGTTCCTGATTGAAATTAATGTTAGTATTCTCTTCTTGTAATAGCATAAAAGTGAGGCATAAAATCCTTTGATGAGGTTGAAAGACTCGCTGAAGAAAAATTGGCGAACTACTTTGCGAGCCCTATGTGACGTTTAACGGCACGGGAAGGATATAAGATATAAGAAGATTCTCTTCTTGTAGGCTGTGGCTGTTTATCTCTCTGTGTACTGATTTCTTGTGTTGGCTTTTCAGTTTTAGTTTTATTTTCCCTATACACAGATTGTGATCACTGTTAACATCTGCACCCCTATAAGCCCTTACATCTATCAGAGACGTTCTGTATTGCTTTCTAATACAAACATGATCTATCTAGTTTATATGTCGAGTGTAATTACTGTCACGATCATAAATCTGTTTAAACGCTAAGCTGGTAATTTTAAATTTAAATAGATGTAGTGTGTGGTGCAGGTGTGTTACGAGTGTGTGTAGTGTGTGGTGCAGGTGTGTTACGAGTGTGTGTAGTGTGTGGTGCAGGTGTGTTATGAGTACGTGTAGTGTGTGGTGCAGGTGTGTTATGAGTACGTGTAGTGTGTGGTGCAGGTGTGTTATGAGTACGTGTAGTGTGTGGTGCAGGTGTGTTATGAGTACGTGTAGTGTGTGGTGCAGGTGTGTTATGAGTACGTGTAGTGTGTGGTGCAGGTGTGTTATGAGTCCGTTTTATGAAAGGTCTGTGTTTCTGTGTTTTATTATTTGCAGTGTTACAGGCATTTATCATTTTGTCTTCTATTTACTTCTTCTTCTTCGTTGTCCTTGTTCACCATGGAGAGGGCGTTGGCTATGTCGCAGGTACGCGCCTGGGCTCAGCATGCCCCACGTGGGCTCGGCGTATTTTTGGGACCGGGCTCGCCTTCCCATTGTGATCCCTATTCACTTGGCCAGACCGTTTCCAGGATCGTCTATGAAAGGCAGAACCGGGTGTTGACCTGTTAGTGGCCGTTGTCACATTGTCTGACTACTGCACCTTCTCCCTCACATGATAGTGATGTTTTTCTAGTGTATATATTATATATTCTAGTGCATATAGTGTATATAAAGCTGTTCCTACTTTGTTCCTAGTTTATACATTTTGGTATCACAGCTTTACTGCAGTGCTTCGTGTATAGTTGAATACTTATACACTGATTGTTGTGTGTTACTAGTGTATATATTGTGATGTTTGATGTTAGACGATAGTAATGAGGTTTTGATGTTAGATGATTATAATGACGTTTTGATGTTAGATGATTATAATGATGTTTTTATGTTAGATGATTTTAATGATGTTTTGATGTTAAATAATTATAATGATGTTTTTGATGTCCAGTGAATATTCGTAATGATGATCTGGTATTAGATATTTATGATGATGTTTTTGGCATATGTGATGACAGTGATGCTTTTTGTGATGGATAATGAATGTGATAATTTGGCAATGTGTCAAGATTAGGTCGATATTTTCTCAATAAGTTAGAGAGCCAGGCAGGGTCGGGAATGTCACGTCGACCCGTGCCTCTGCCGCCAGGTTACTGTGAGAGTAGCATGTTTCCAGGGAGCAGGTTGTAGAAATGGGTTAGGGCTTTGACCTGGTTCATCTCGGACAGTCCTGGAACCAGAATGGACTTCCCTGTTGACCTTGAGCTTAAGACCTGCCACAAAAATATCTCCAGTCAAATTCTGATACGAGAAAAGCAACGCATGCGCGGACCTTTTCTGCAAACAGGTCAAGTCAATCACCAGCTAAAGTAAGCTAACGCAGGCGAAATGTAGAACAGAAGTGATGTGTTTTCGCTCCGAAATGTGGCTGACGTCTATTAAGTTTCGGATATATAAGACTTTATCAGGCGCAAGTTTTGTTTTTGCTGTCTCTCCCCTCAGCTGTTTTAGAACAACTCGGTTAGTGCATTCATCTTTGTGTCTTAAAACAGAATTTGTTTTTCGCAAATGGCCAAGTTCTGCTAACAGCGAACAGAAATGGAAGTGTCTGCCAATCCGTAAGTAGTTGCTAAACTTCGAGTGCGGCTTAATTATATTTTGTAATAATTAGAAATAGCAGATATTTGTTTCTCAAGAATTGATTGACTGACAGCGTGACAGTGTTTGGCTGATAGAGTGACAGTGTTTGGCTGATAGAGTGACAGTGTTTGACTGATAGAGTGACAGTGTTTGGCTGATAGAGTGACAGTGTTTTGCTGATAGAGTGACAGTGTTTGACTGATAGAGTGACAGTGTTTGACTGATAGAGTGACAGTGTTTGGCTGATAGAGTGACAGTGTTTGGCTGATAGAGTGACAGTGTTTGACTGATAGAGTGACAGTGTTTTGCTGATAGAGTGACAGTGTTTTGCTGATAGAGTGACAGTGTTTTGCTGATAGAGTGACAGTGTTTTGCTGATAGAGTGACAGTGTTTTGCTGATAGAGTGACAGTGTTTTGCTGATAGAGTGACAGTGTTTTGCTGACAGAGTGACAGTGTTTGACTGATAGAGTGACAATGTTTTGCTGATAGAGTGACAGTGTTTTGCTGATAGAGTGACAGTGTTTGGCTGATAGAGTGACAGTGTTTTGCTGATAGAGTGACAATGTTTTGCTGATAGAGTGACAATGTTTTGCTGATAGAGTGACAGTGTTTTGCTGATAGAGTGACAGTGTTTTGCTGATAGAGTGACAGTGTTTGGCTGATAGAGTGACAGTGTTTGGCTGATAGAGTGACAGTGTTTGGCTGATAGAGTGACAGTGGTTTGCTGATAGAGTGACAGTGTTTTGCTGATAGAGTGACAGTGTTTGGCTGATAGAGTGACAGTGTTTTGCTGATAGAGTGACAGTGTTTTGCTGATAGAGTGACAGTGTTTTGCTGATAGAGTGACAGTGTTTTGCTGATAGAGTGACAGTGTTTTGCTGATAGAGTGACAGTGTTTTGCTGATAGAGTGACAATGTTTTGCTGATAGAGTGACAATGTTTTGCTGGTATGGTGACAGTGTTTTGCTGATAGAGTAGCTGTTTTGCTGATAGAGTAACAGTGTTTGACTGATAGAGTGACAGAGTTTGACTGATAGCGTGACAATGTTTGCGATCATGAAAAGAGATGATTGGCCATCAAGGCTGTCGTGCCACAGATAGTTAAGACTCAAGCCTACTTCTTGTCTGGTGCTCTCGGTAAAAGATATGCAGTACTTCATTCTAACACTAAGGAAAGGGATCAATGTGTCCTCCACATGATTACTACAGTATCGTTAGTCAAGATCTGTGCCACAGTAATGTGTGACATGGTCTTCAGTCAACCAAACAGCAAACGATCCAGTAAACAAAACACACACACACACACACACACAAACAGTAAACCAACAACGCATCCAGACAACCAACAAATCACCCAGTAAACCACCAAATCGCCCAGACAACAAACAAATCACCAGTAAACCAACAAACTATCCAGAAAACGAAGAAACCTCACAGGAAATCAACAAACCACCCAGACAACCAACAGACAATCAAGTCAAGCAATAAACCACACAGTCAATCAACAAAAAATCCCGACAACCAACAAATCGCCCAATCAACCAACAAACCACACAGTAAATGAACAAACTACACATTCACCAAACGAACCAGCCAACCAGTTAAGTTTGACAACCATAATGGCATGTCACAAGCTAGATGTAATATTGCTATGCGTAAAGATGTCATGAGGCAGCATTTGATTCGGACGTTTATAGAAAATTATGATGACAATACAAAAATGTTGGTGGTTTGTGTCAGCTTTTAGCAACCACGTCACGTTTTGGTGAACTGTTCGTGCTGAATGTGAGCGAGCATGATGATACGGTAGCCGGTATGTGCTATATTTTATTCTTTAAAAGAAAAAAAAAAGGTTCAAAGACGTGAATGTAGACAGAGTGTGTCTGTAGCAGAAACTACTGTCTGATATTTCAGTACCGCGTTAGGCATCTGTCCAGGTAGGAACTGTCGTGACAATGTCTGTCCTTGTTTCGAGATAATATTAACTGGGTTAGTTCATAATGTGCATTACATACATTACATGCTGTTTAGAACAACTCTGGCCATTATGGTTCTTCATCTTCTACAGTCCATCTCATCATTTCACATGCTTTTCTTTTTTCTATGCCACTTGGTTGGTCCATTGTAATATTTTTCTTTTGGCCTCAATCTGTGTTCCCCTCCCCCCACCCCTTTCCCTCGTCATTGTTAAGTCTCTAACTTCTACCTTCTCATGACATTTCCAAGAGTTTTTCTTTACTTTTCTTTATAACTTTAACTAGTTTCTGTTGTCAAACTTCTCTGAGGACCTTATACAATTTTCTCATAAATTAGAAAATGTTGACCCAAACATGTTTGCATAACTTTGTGTAGTAACGTATGTACTAGAACAACTTCTCGGTCTGGAATATTTAGACTATGTAAGCCCGCAAAGCTCCTGAAATATTTAGACTATGGAAACCTGCAAAGCTCGGTCGGGAATATTTAGCTATGGAACCCTGCAAAGAAATATTTAGACTATGGAAACCTGCAAAGCTCGGTCGGGAATATTTAGACTATGGAACCCTGCAAAGCTCCTGAAATATTTAGACTATGGAACCCTGCAAAGAAATATTTAGACTATGGAAACCTGCAAAGCTCGGTCGGGAATATTTAGACTATGGAACCCTGCAAAGCTCCTGAAATATTTAGACTATGGAAACCTGCAAAGCTCGGTCGGGAATATTTAGACTATGGAAGCCCGCAAAGCTCAATCTAAACTGTTGACATCTGCATTTTGTCTTGTCTTGTCTTGTCTTGTCTTGTCTTGTCTTGTCTTGTCTTGATCTAAAAATACCAGACACACAGAAAAAGCATATCCCTCTAAAATACTGTTTGTTTTCATGCCTATGAAAGCCTGAACAATCACAGACTAGTTAGTTAAGCTGTCTATCATTACTGAAAAAAGTTAAATGAATACAGCAACGAGAGCACTGTTTAGATCAGGCCCGACCCGACAATTTGGGAAAGGGGGGGGGGGAGTTGTACCCCTGAGGGTCTGGGCTGTTGAGGATGTCCGGTGGCGCTGTTTTACCCTCCTTCTAGTGGAGACAAAATTGAGGAAGTAACTGACCCCGCGTCCGAGCTGGCTCTCCACGCCCCTGCACGAGACAAATGCTTGCCATGATATTCCCGTATAGAAAGGAGCATGTTGGACAGTCAGGGCTTGTGGGTGGAAAGGACCTCTTATCAACCTGTTTATCTACATATTTCTCTGTGGCAAGCTGTGCTGTGGGGATTTGCTACAGCTAATGATGATGATGATACATTAAGCCATATGGGTCTTAACGTGGGGCCATGCAAGGATTTTTTCGGGTCCCATGGACTAGAAAATTGATTGGTTTGATTTGAAGAAATCTTAGCATTGTCTGGGTGTAGTTTTTAGCCAGAAATTGGGTCCACACCCAGAAATAGGGTTCACGACCAGAAAAAAAAGCGTGAGAAGCACTGGTTTAAGCGAAGCATCAATTAGAACTGTGAAGCGTTTCAGTGAGCACATAAACAAATCGATCATCAGCAAGTGCCAGTTAAACAGAAACTAGTTACCGTAGCGATCCTTTGTTTGCTGTAGCAGATAAAAGTATTTACAGTTACTGCAGGCCAGAAAGTCGGTTACCTCGAGTAAATAAGTGGAGGTTCTTCTGTCCCCCATTATCTATGAACTGTGAACGTACAGAACACGTCCCTACATACAATCTACTACTCTGTCTTTAGATACGGTGATATCTGCCTGTCATGACCTAAATAACACCGTAGTCTCCGCCTCCCATACCGAAGTTTGATAATTGCGACCTTGGTTTTTTTTTTTAATTTCGCTTTATATATCTTATATCTTATATCCTTCCCGTGCCGTTAAACGTCACATAGGGCTCGCAAAGTAGTTCGCCAATTTTTCCTGTCTTCAGCGAGTCTTTCAACCTCATCAAAGGATTTTATGCCTGTTAATTTGGCCTCTCTTAACAATGTCCTCTTCAGAGTTTCACGTGGTCTGCCTCTTTTTCTTTGGCCTGTTGTGTTCCACTTGATAGATTGTTTTGGGATTCTCTGATCATTTCTTCTCATCAAGTGACCAACATATGTCCATCTCCTTTTCCTGATCACCCATGAGACTGGTTGTTGTTCAGTCATCTGTCTTATCTCTGCATTGTTCTTGAATTCGTTCCACTTGATGCAGAGTATTTTCCTTAGGCATTTGTTTTCAAAAGAGTCTAATTTCTTTTCTGTTTCTTTAGTTGTTTTCCAGCTTTCGCATGCATAAGTGAGGGTGGATATTGCATTTGAATTGAAAAGTCTTAACTTGGTTTTTGTGCTTATAACTTTTGAATTCCATATGTTCTCAAGATTCTTGAAGATTGATGCTGCTTTTGCAATTCTAATCCTAACTTCCTTTCTAGTGTCACCATCCTAGTCTATGTAGCTGCCAAGGTATGCAAATTGATTGACTTCTTCAATATCTGTCCCTTCTATGTGTATTTTTCCATTTTGATTGAGGGGAATTTTCATTATTTTTGTTTTGTCCTTGTTAATTTCAAGTCCTATTTTGCTAGCCAGTGAAGACAGGCTATCTGTTTTTTCTTGCATGGAATTCACATTATTACTGATAAGAGTTATGTCATCAGCAAAATCAAGATCTTCTAGTTGGGTGCTTTATATAGGAGAATTAATTTTTAAAAATGTTCAGGGAGAAATTCTAAAACATGTCACAACACAACCAACGGTTAGATAATAACTTGTACTATTTGTTTTCTTCAAACTCAGCACAGTTTTAAAGCAGTTAATTAGTACAGATTTCGGATTAGACGTGTGTGAAACAAATCAAATAATAATCATGTTTTTATACCCTGCTTTCTTACACCAATGTCTGTTTCTCAAGACGTATCTTCTCACACGTTATGGTGCTGCTATTATCTTATCTTCTCACACATTATGCTACTGCTATTATCTTATCTTCTCACACAGTTTTAATGCTGCTATTATCTTATCTTCTTACACAGTTTTTATGCTGCTGCTATTATCTTATCTTCTCACGCAGTTTTTATGCTGTTATCTTATCTTCTCACGCAGTTTTTATGCTCTTATCTTATCTTCTCACACATTATGCTACAGCTAATATCTTCTCTTCTCACAAAGTCCTTGTGCTGTTTCAGTACTTCTATCATCTCGACCACATAGTATCCTCACTCATGGCTGGACGGTTGGTTGTTGTGCTGGAGTCATGGGTTCTAGACGGTTGGTTGTTGTGCTGGAGTCATGGGTTCTAGACGGCTGGTTGTTGTGCTGGAGTCATTGGTTCTAGACGGTTGGTTGTTGTGCTGGAGTCATGAGTTCTAGACGGTTGGTTGTTGTGCTGGAGTCATTGGTTCTAGACGGTTGCTTGTTGTGCTGGAGTCATTGGTTCTAGTCGGTTGGTTGTTGTGCTGGAGTCATGGGTTCTAGACGGTTGGTTGTTGTGCTGGAGTCATGGGTTCTAGACGGTTGGTTGTTGTGCTGGAGTCATTGGTTCTAGACGGTTGCTTGTTGTGTTGGAGTCATGAGTTCTAGACGGTTGGTTGTTGTGCTGGAGTCATGAGTTCTAGACGGTTGGTTGTTGTGCTGGAGTCATGGGTTCTAGACTGTTGGTTGTTGTGCTGGAGTCATGAGTTCTAGTACTAGCCTTCCTCTTAATATTTTCCTGTCTTTCACCTGTAACTGGTTGTAGACACCAAACATACAACACTGTGATCTGCCATTTTACTGTGTGCAAGCCTCCCTGTTTCTAGAGTACTCAACCGGAACATAAAACTATAGTCTCATAAACTATATGAACATAAAACTATAGTCTCATAAACTATATGAACATAAAACTATAGTCTCATAAACTATATGAACATAAAACTATCGTCTCAATAACTATATGAGCATAAAAATATAGTCTCATAAACTATATGAAGATAAAACTATAATCTCAGAACTATGTGAGCATAAAACTGTACTCTCAGAAACTATCTGTGTGTAAACTTGTTCATGTATAAAATATTTATTTCGAGCATGAAGAATTAACAAATAGAGAATTTTTTTTTTAATCGTCAAATTATTTCATTTTTGTCTCCTTTTTTCTTTATTTCTTTTATACAAAGAAAGTGAAGAGGAAAGGGAAAAGGAACATACAACGTTCTAGAAGTTTTTGCTGCTCCAAACATAGCCCCCCCCACCCCCACCCCCCCCCACACACACACACACACACACACACACACACACACACACACACACACACACACACACACACACACACAAAGGAACACATGCTTTCACACACATACACACACTGTCTACTTCACTATATGTTGCGCTTTGTTTAAAAACTATAATTACAGTATTTAAAAACACACACAATCTTCGTGCACCATCTTTCTATCACCAAAACACAATTATTGTGTAGATAACGCATCTACTTGGAGACGAACAAAAAAAAAATCCTCTCCAGTTTTATGTTTGTATGCGTGTTAGCACGTCTATTGTGTAAGAAACATTACGGTTAAGTTTGGGCTGACACAAATTATCATAAAAGTAGTGAAGGAACCATGGGATGATTTTGTATTTTTAAAAGCAGTGAAAGAACTATGGGATAATTTTATATTTTCAAGTTTTGCAACTGATTACGCTATCTTCTGCCGGTTTTTGTTTGCTGCAGGAAAACATGGCCGTGCTCAAGCGTATTTACTATTTGTGCTCGTTGACTTTGCACCCGGCTGTTGGTCTGTTGGTTCAAAGGTCACCCGACTGGAAATTCTTCCCATATTTGCCCTATGAATACTTAACTACTTACAGCGCTGACGTGTACCGCAAGGGAGATCTGTCCCTCTAGAGGAAAATTGAACGTCTTGGCATTTAAAAGACTTGCCATGGATGGCTGAACATTCTAATGTTCAGTTCGGTTCATAAAAATGTTCAGTATAGGTTCATAAAAATGTTCACTGTCACTGTTCATGGAGTACTATTTCTGCTTGAAATGATTCCCCGCATTTGAAGGTCCCAGAGTCCCATATTCAGGAATATGGGACTCCGGAACCATATGGTTTGAACTCGTTATTCATCTACATATAACATTCTCCTCTTCCACAGTCATAATCCCTCCCTCATTAAGTTCCACTCCCTTCACACTTGTTACACATAGCTCAGATTACACAGCATCACATTACAACCCCTCTACCCCCAACTATAATTACATATTTCACCTTCTCCCGGCTAGGTTATCATTGTATCACTCTCTCTCTCCCCTCCACGGTTTTCCCACCCACCACCCTCAGTTACGACCCACCTATCACACATCCCAAGTCTCTATTTAAATACTCTCTGCACTCCACCACGCGCATTTCTGACACGCAGCGTCGGGCAAGTATAGCAGTACAGGCTAGGGGTTATACCCAGGATTGGTACTTAGGAAATAATTAATAGAGTGAGTACCCTTGTTTGAGAGGTAGGTTGGTTGAGACCATTGAGCAGGGGTCTTGGGAAAAGCGTGCAGCATGGAGAAAACTGAGTGGGTAGGAATAGTATAAATACCACTCACGATTAGTCTAAAGAGGAGAGCCTTACTTGTTTTGTGTAGCAAGAGCCTTACTTGTTTTGTTGTAGGAAGAATTTTAGTAGTTTTGATGTAGATGGAATCTCGTTTAGGAAGAGTTTCTAGCAGTGGAAATTTGTTGGTACTTGTAGAATTCGAGCATTGTTAGACACAGAACGTAAGGATCTGTATACAGAATCCTTGATAAGACAGACACTAGCTCCTGTGTCTAACAATGCTCGAATTCTACAAGTACCAACAAATTTCCACTGCTAGAAACTCTTTCTAAACGAGATTCCATCTACATCAAAACTACTAAAATTCTTCCTACAACAAAACAAATAAGGCTCTCCTCTTTAGACTAATCGTGAGTGGTATTTATACTATTCCTACCCACTCAGTTTTCTCCATGCTGCACGCTTTTCCCAAGACCCCCGCTCAATGGTCTCAACCAACCTACCTCTCAAACAAGGGTACTCACTCTATTAATTATTTCCTAAGTACCAATCCTGGGTATAACCCCTAGCCTGTACTGCTATACAAGCCACAGCTTCTTTCAAGTTACAGCTAAGTGATTTATTCATTTTATTTGATTTTTTTTTAAACACAGTATTCATGTGGATTTATATTTTATCTCCTCTCTCTATTTCTTCATCCTGTATGTTTCTGCATGATTAAGGCTCACGCCGAAACGTCACAACTTTGTAGTTGTTAAATAATAAAGCTGCTCCTACTTTCCCCCCTATTTTATACATTTCCCCGCGTTAGAGAGTCATAGTTCAGATTTATTTGAGAACTTTTGTAACTGTTTCTGTCATGTCAGTCCGTCCTCGGGGGCATGTTTGATTAAATCAGTGTTTGTTTTAGAGGTCAATGTTACATTAAGTACACTTCTACAGCGGGGTGACTGTGGGCGCCTCCAACAGGATTCGAAACACCGACCTTCGCCACCATAGGCTAATGCATTAACCATTTGGCCACTCAGAGGCTGGTATTTTTCTACTACTTTTGTACAAGTACTTATGGCAGTGTACAGTTCTTGTATTATTGTTAGTATTACTATTATTAATATCATTATTTGCTTAGTATTTTTGTACAAATCTTCACGATATCATTCTGTTACAATATGATCAGACAACTGTAATCTTTCTTGCACGAAACCTCATGATATTAAACAAATCTGATACGGAGAGATCTTTTATGAACACATATTTTGTTTTATGTGATAAACCCAAGCAGTCCATGTTTGTGTGAAGCAGAGACAGGCCTTGCATATCAAGAATCCTGGACAACTCATGGGGAAAGATGGAGAATGTTGGGAGAGAAAGAAAGTGAAATAAAAGAGTAGAAAGAACACCAAATAACTCCTCCCCCTCCCTCCCCCCCCCACCCACTATTTTGTTCAAGCTCTTAAGACAATCTGCCAGGAACTGTCACACTACATCAAGTTATAACATTCACGCTCAGAAACCGTTATCTTGTTTGAAATGTGGCCTTGGACATAGGCTGTTCTTTGGCCAGTTTCAGTTCAAGTCCTGTATGTGACCTACTTCTTGTGCTCTGCTGAAGCTGGAGAGACCAGGAGCTGGCACGCACTGACAGGAATCTGCTGGAGGCAGAATCACACCAGAAAGTAGCTGTCTTAAGTCATGACTGTCTGTCGAGTGCTTGTACAGGCTGTTGTTGAGAATTTTAAGAAACATGTTCTGTTACTGGTTATTAGAAATGAAATAGTTCCCACACCCTCTCCTCCTCCTATTCTGTTACTGGTTATTAGAAATGAAATAGTTCCCACGCACCCCCCACCCCCAATTGTCCGCAGTACAGTTCAGTAAAGTGGATAATGTAGTGTGAGGGTGGATATTGCTTACATCGTGGATACTGTAGTGTGACTGTGTGAGGGTGGATATTGCTTACATCGTGGATACTGTAGTGTGACTATGTGAGGGTGGATATTGCTTACATCGTAGATACTGTAGTGTGACTATGTGAGGGTGGATATTGCTTACATCGTGGATACTGTAGTGTGACTATGTGAGGGTGGATATTGCTTACATCGTAGATACTGTAGTGTGACTATGTGAGGGTGGATATTGCTTACATCGTGGATACTATAGTGTGACTATGTGAGGGTGGATATTGCTTACATCGTAGATACTGTAGTGTGAATATGTGAGGGTGGATATTGCTTACATCGTAGATACTGTAGTGTGACTATGTGAGCGTGGATACTGGTTACACCGTGGATACTGTAGTGTGACTGTGTGAGGGTGGATATTGCTTACACCTTGGATGTTGTAGTGTAGATAATGCTTACATTAATTTTGTAAAATGTATTTGTTAAAACTTCATTTCATTTTTTTTTCAAATCGCAGTTAATGAAATCACGGATTTGGAGAGCGAAAAAAGGAGAGGGGGAATATAACTACTTTAGTTCTGTGAGAAGTAGAACTACGTTAGTTCTGTGAGAGGTGGAACTACTTTATTTCTGTAAGAGGTGGAACTACTTTAGTTCTGTCAGAGGTGAAACTACTTTAGTTCTCTGAGAGGTGAGACTGCTTTAGTTCTCTGAGAGGTGAGACTACTTTAGTTCTCTGAGAGGTGAGACTACTTTAGTTCTGTGAGAGGCGAAACTGCTTTGTTCTGTGAAATGTGGGACTGCTTCAGTTCTGTGAGAGGTGAAACTACTTTATAAGACGTGGAACTACTTTATTTTTGCGAGAGGTTGAACTAATTTAGTTCTGTGAGAGTTAGAACTACTTTAGTTATGTGAGAGGTGGAACTACTTTACTTCTGTGAGAGTTGGAACTACTTTAGATCTGTCAGAGATGAAACTACTTTAGTTATGTGAGAGGTGAAGCTGCGTTAGTTTTGTGAGAGGTGAACTACTTTAGTTCTGTGAGAGGTGGAACTACTTTAGTTCTGTGAGAGGTAGAATTACTTTAGTTCTGTGAGAGGTTTAACTACTTTAGCTCTCAGAGTGGTGTCTGAAATAAAACATGACAAAGTCACTTCCTGTCGTGTGTTTTTTTATTTCCCCAATAACTTGCTGATGTTAACTTTCTACCTGGCCTCGCTATCTTTTATTTCCCCAGTCACTTGCTGATGTTAACTTTCTACCTGGCCTCGCTATCTTTTATTTCCCCAGTCACTTGCTGATGTTAACTTTCTACCTGGCCTCGCTATCTTTTATTTCTCCAGTCACTTGCTGATGTTAACTTTTTACCTGGCCTCGTCATCTTTTGTTTCCAAACGTGACGACTTTTTATAATGACAGACACCCAGCAAGGATTTACTTAAACGTCCCGTAAACCTAGAACGCAGGTCGGTGGCTTTGGTCTGTAAATATGTACACTTCTTCGCTTTCAATAAACGTTTGAAACATGTGAAATAGCGGGTATGTGTACATGCGAACGTCTGTGAGTACGTGCGTACGTGTATGTGTACATGCGTGTTCTTGGCTGTGATCTCCTACGGGTATCATCATCTTGAGTCGGCGCAGATCCAGAGTTGAATATTTTTGTCACGTCTTTCATGGTTTTATTTTGTTGTTCAGTAAATCATGTCCCACTCAAACCTTTGTCCTGTCTGTCAGAGACTGAAATCTTTGTCCTGTCTGTCAGAGACTGAAACCTTTGTCCTGTCTGTCAGAGACTGAAACCTTTCTCCTGTCTGTCAGAGACTGAAACCTTTCTCCTGTCTGTCAGAGACTGAAACCTTTGTCCTGTCTGTCAGAGACTGACACCTTTGTCCTGTCTGTCAGAGACTGAAACCTTTGTCCTGTCTGTCAGAGACTGAAATCTTTGTCCTGTCTGTCAGAGATTGAAACCTTTGTCCTGTCTGTCAGAGACTGAAACCTTTGTTCTGTCTGTCAGAGACTGAAACCTTTGTCCTGTCTGTCAGAGACTGAAATCTTTGTCCTGTCTGTCAGAGATTGAAACCTTTGTCCTGTCTGTCAGAGACTGAAACCTTTGTTCTGTCTGTCAGAGACTGAAACCTTTGTCCTGTCTGTCAGAGACTGAAAGCTTTGTCCTGTCTATCAGAGACTGAAAACTTTGTCCTGACTTCCAGAGACTGAAAACTTTGTCCTGTCTGTCAGAGTGTTTTTCTTATGTCGTGAATGGGGATTTTGTGTATATAATAAAGAAGTTTTGTGTTTGTCATGATTTTCACAAAGACATTTTCATCATCATCATCATCATCATCATCATTGCATTTAAACCAAAAGACACCCATAATGTGCTGTTTTAAAAACCCCTGTCACATACATTTTGCACTGTTTTAAACCTCATATCACACACATTTTGCACTGTTTTAAACCTCATATCACACACATTTTGCACTGTTTTAAACCTCATATCACACACATTTTGCACTGTTTTAAACCTCATATCACACACATTTTGCACTGTTTTAAACCTCATATCACACACATTTTGCACTGTTTTAAACCTCATATCACACACATTTTGCACTGTTTTAAACCTCATATCACACACATTTTGCACTGTTTTAAACCTCATATCACACACATTTTGCACTGTTTTAAACCTCATATCACACACATTTTGCACTGTTTTAAACCTCATATCACACACATTTTTGCGCTGTTTTAAACCTCATATCACACACATTTTTGCGCTGTTTTAAACCTCATATCACACACATTTTGCACTGTTTTAAACCTCATATCACACACATTTTGCACTGTTTTAAACCTCATATCACACACATTTTGCACTGTTTTAAACCTCATATCACACACATTTTGCACTGTTTTAAACCTCCTATCACACACATTTTGCACTGTTTTAAACCTCATATCACACACATTTTGCACTGTTTTAAACCTCCTATCACACACATTTTGCACTGTTTTAAACCTCATATCACACACATTTTGCACTGTTTTAAACTCCCTATCACACACATTTTGCACTGTTTTAAACCTCATATCACACACATTTTGCACTGTTTTAAACCTCATATCACACACATTTTGCACTGTTTTAAACCTCATATCACACACATTTTGCACTGTTTTAAACCTCATATCACACACATTTTGCACTGTTTTAAACCTCATATCACACACATTTTGCACTGTTTTAAACCTCATATCACACACATTTTGCACTGTTTTAAACCTCATATCACACACATTTTGCACTGTTTTAAACCTCATATCACACACATTTTGCACTGTTTTAAACCTCCTATCACACACATTTTTGCGCTGTTTACAGAAAACGTTTGTTTTACTTGTTGTGTGAGAAATAATTGTAAAGCAACAGAACCCAGGTTAGTCCCCTGGTGTGACTCCAAGAAAGCAGCAGTCACGGTTGGTACTTCTAAAGATGGTCAGTAGTTTCTAAGTTTTATGTGACTTCAATCATGCTATGCTTTCCGCTCTGATTCCTTACACTGGGGTCGGAAACTCTTTCGTTTGTTGGACCATTTGGCGAGTCTCTTACAGGGGAGGTAAGCAAGTTTGATGAATATTTTATCGATAACCTCCTTCTTCTTTCTGTTTTTCTATTGATGTCATAGCGTAACATTATTGTTAGTAGTAATAGTAGTAGTAGTAGTAGTAGTAGTAGTAGTATTAGTAGTAGCAGTTGTTGTTGTAACAGTAGTAGTAGTAGTAGTAGTAGTAGTAGTAGTAGTAGTAGTAGCAGCTGTTGTTGTAATAGCAGTAGTAGTAGTAATAGTAATAGTAGTAGCAGTAGTAGTAGTAGTAGTAGCAGTTGTTGTTGTTGTTGTACTAGCAGTAGTAGTAGTAGTAGTAGTAGCAGCAGCAGCAGCAGCAGTAGTAGTAGTAGTAGTAGTAGTTGTTGTTGTTGTAATAGCAGTAGTAGTAGTAGTAGTAGTAGTAGTAGTAGTTGTTGTTGTAATAGCAGTAGTAGTAGTAGTAGTACTAGTAGTAATAGTAGTAGCAGTAGTAGTAGTAGTAGTAGCAGTTGTTGTTGTTGTTGTAATAGTAGTAGTAGTAGTAGCAGCAGTAGTAGTAGTAGTAGCAGCAGTTGTTGTAATAGCAGTAGTAGTAGTAGTAATAGTAGTAGTAGTAATAGTAGTAGCAGTTGTTGTAATAGCAGTAGTAGTAGTAGTAATAGTAGTAGTAGTAATAGTAGTAGCAGTGTAGTAGTAGTAGCAGTTGTTGTTGTTGTAATATCAGTAGTAGTAGTAGTAGCAGCAGCAGCAGTAGTAGTAGTAGTAGTAGTAGTAGTAGTAGTAGTAACAGTAATAGTGGTAGTAGTATTAGTAGTAGTAATAGTGATAGTAGTAGTTACAGAAGTAATGGTAGTAGTAGTAGTATAGTAGTAGTAGTAGTAGTAGTAGTAGTAGTAGTAGTAGTAGTAGTTAAAAAAATTAATGCATACACAAAATAAAACTGTGAGAAAAATCTGATATGAAGGAGATACCAGAAAAAACTTGCTCCAGATCTGTACGTTCAACAAGGTTTGTTTCGTTTTCAACTAATCTTGCTTGTCATGCCAATGACATCTTTGCTAGACTTTTCTTGTTTTGTCTGTCTGCATGTCTGTCTGTCTGTACAGCAGTAACATAGACGACGACGTAAATAAATCAGAGTACAAGGCCTAAGATGGCCCTGAGAATGTCACAGACTTTTGATATCTCACTTTAGACGTGAGAGAAGTAAAAAATAGAGAAAGAATAACAGCCACTTTTTTTCTTATGAAACAAGGCTCCTTCATGGGGCCACGTTTGGTGGGGTAACCAAGGTGGGCCCAAGATGTTTTTAGTAATATTTAAGAAACAAGGACAATCGTGGCTGTACTGAGGCTTAGTGGGGTAACCAAGGTGGGCCCAAGATGTTTTTAGTAATATTTAAGAAGCAAGGACAAGCGTGGCTGTACTGGGGCTAACACAAACATGTCACAGACATGTTTAAGTCTTGATAGCGGCCCCGTCACATCCTTCAGAACTTAACAAAAACTAGGATCACTTGTTAGATGAAAGGTTGACAGCAGATAACTAAGAGCACTTGTTAGATGAAAGGTTGACAGCAGATAACTAAGATTACTTGTTAGATGAAAGGTTGACAGCAGATAACTAAGATTACTTGTTAGATGAAAGGTTGACAGCAAATAACTAAAGTTACTTGTTAGATGAAAGGTTGACAGCAAATAACTAAAGTTACTTGTTAGATGAAAGGTGAGAAAATAAAAAAAACTGTGGTTACTTGTTAGATGAAAAGTTGACAACAAAGAACTGAGGTTACTTGTTAGATGAAAGGTTGACATCAAAGAACTGAGGTTACTTGTTAGATGAAAGATTGACATAAAAAAACTGAGGTTACTTGTTAGATGAAAGTTGATAACAAAGAACTGTGGTTACTTGTTAGATGAAAGGTTGACATCAAAGAACTGAGGTTACTTGTTAGATGAAAGGTTGGCAACAAAAAATTGAGGTTACTTGTTAGATGAAAGTTGACAACAGAGAACTGAGGTTACTTGTTAGATGAAAGTTGACAACAAAGAACTGAGGTTACTTGTTAGATGAAAAGTTGACAACAAAGAACTGAGGTTACTTATTAGATGAAAGGTGAGAAAATATTAAAAAAACTGAGGTTACTTGTTAGATGAAAAGTTGACAAACAAAGAACTGAGGTTACTTGTTAGATGAAAGTTGACAACAAAGAACTGAGGTTACTTGTTAGATGAAAGTTGACAACAAAGAACTGAGGTTACTTGTTAGATGAAAGTTGACAACAAAAAACTGAGGTTACTTGTTAGATGAAAGGTTGACAAACAAAGAACTGAGGTTACTTGTTAGATGAAAGTTGACAACAAAGAACTGAGGTTACTTGTTAGATGAAAGTTGACAACAAAGAACTGAGGTTACTTGTTGGATTAAAGTTGACAACAAAGAACTGAGGTTACTTGTTAGATGAAAGTTGACAACAAAAAACTGAGGTTACTTGTTAGATGAAAGGTGAGAAAATAAAAAAAAACTGTTGTTACTTGTTAGATGAAAGTTGGCAACAAAGAACTGAGGTTACTTGTTAGACGAAAGTTGACAACAAAGAACTGAGGTTACTTGTTAGATGAAAGTTGGCAACAAAGAACTGAGGTTACTTGTTAGATGAAAGTTGGCAACAAAGAACTGAGGTTACTTGTTAGATGAAATGTTGACAACAAAGAACTGAGGTTACTTGTTAGATGAAAGTTGATAACAAAGAACTGAGGTTACTTGTTAGATGAAAGTTGGCAACAAAGAACTGAGGTTACTTGTTAGATGAAAAGTGAGAAAATATTTTAAAAAAACTGAGGTTACTTGTTAGACGAAAGGTTGACAATAAAAAAACTGAGGTTACTTGTTGGATGAAAGGTTGACAACAAAGAGAGTGCAAGCAAACAGCAGAGCCTGGCTTGAAGTTAAAATGCATCCAGGCTAAGTAAACAGTAAATTGTAGAATATGTCATCTTTCTTTCTTTCTTTCTTTCTTTCTTTCTTTCGTAATTCAACGAATGCTCACGAGAATTTAAAGGGGTCACAATTCATGACATGACCAAAGTGCTACTACATTTTCCGCGGATGTATTTATGCGCCAGTGGTTAAGTAGGCCCATCAGAACTTTTATCTGCCCACGGTACAACCAAGTAACATTGTTGCAAGAACGCATTTCATAGTTAATGTGTTACAAGCATTTCACTTTTCATGTTCTTCGCAAAGTTAGCAATGCAACATTTCTCATAGCCCACGATTGTTCCCCATAGTGTAGCAGGTTTTATGAAGTTCTGTTAAATAAGTAATTTTGTTTCTATGACACGAAACAGCCTTAATCAATCTATAAACAAAAACAGCTTTAATAAATCTATAAACAAAAACAGCTTTAATCAATTTATAAACAAAAGCTGCTTTAATAAGTCTATATAAAACAGTTTTAATCAGTTTATTAATAAAAACAGCTTTAATCAGTCCATAAACAAAAACAGCTTTCATCAATCTATAAACAAAAACAGCTTTAATCAATCTATAAACAAAAAACAGCTTTAATAAATCTATAAAGAAAAATAGTTTTAATCAGTCTATAAAGACAAACAGCTTTAATTAGTCTATAAACAAACATAACTTGAACCAGTCTTAAACAAAAAGAGCTTTAATAAATCTATAAACAACAACAGCTTTAATCAATCTATAAACACACATAACTTCATCTAGTCTATAAACAAAGAGAGTTATAACTAATCTATAAAGAAAAATACATTTAATCAGTCTGTAAACAAAAACAGCTTTAATTAGTCTATAAACAAAAACAGTTTTATTAACAAAACCAGCTTTATTCAGCATATAAACAAAAATAGCTTTAATCAATCTATAAACAAAAGCAGCTTTAATTAATCTATAAACAAACGCAGCTTCAATCAATCTATAAACAAAAACAGTTTTAATCAATATGTAAATAAATATAACTTCATCCAGACGATAAACAAATACAGCTTCTCTCAATCTATCAACACAAGGAGATATGTTGGGACTGTGTTGTTGGAAGTGTGACGTCGTTAATATATTTCCTGGAGCAACATACTTCCAACATTTTTTGTTGTATGACCTCCGGATACATATCAGCCAGAGAATGACCTCCGGACATTTAGAGCTGCAACATGACATTCGGACACAAATCAGCCACAGCATGACCTCCGGACATGTAGAGTCATAACATGACCTCCGGACATGTAGAGTCATAATATGACCTCCGGACATGTAGAGTCATAGCATGACCTCCGGACATGTAGAGTCATAACATGACCTCCGGACATGTAGAGTCATAACATGACCTCCGGACATGTAGAGCCACAACATGACCTCCGGACATGTAGAGCCACAGCATGACCTCCGGACATGTAGAGTCATAACATGACCTACGGACATGTAGAGTCATAACATGACCTCCGGACATGTAGAGCCGCAACTCGACATCGGGACATAGGTGTTAAGTTTAGACTGATAAGTCAGTTACTTGACTAGTTACGTGATCTGTTACTTCATTAGTTACTTATCTGCTATTTCATTAGTTACTTGATCTATTACTTCATTAGTTACTTGATCTGTTTTTCGTTTAGTTGTAGCAGTATTTCATTTTAGTAATTTTGCTAGTTACTGGTGTCTTGTTCATACTGACGTTCTGCTGATAACATCTTGACAGTTGCTGACACTTTATTACTTTCTGACACTTTGTTAGTTGCTGAAATGTCTTTAGTGACTAAAAACTTTTGTTAGTTAATAAAGCTCTGTTAGTTACTAAATCTTTGTAAGCTACTAAAATTCTGTTAGTTGCTAAAACTTTTTTAGTTACTAAAACTTTGTTAGTTACTAAAACTTTGTAAGTTACTGACTGAACAACTTAAGACAGGTTTCTTGCCATTCTGTGACCAAAATCTTGTTCCGAGAAACAACATGGCGATCTGGCAGAAGTCAGCGGAACTCAGTCCTGTACAACAAGCAAGTGTGCACAACATTAGTTTGTCCTTGAATGTTTCCAGGTCAGTTACGAAAGTCGATGGAAATGTAAAATTTCTGAAAGTATAACATTCTAAAACTCGGCCGTCATCTGTTGCAGCTGCATAAACCAGGATCTGTGTAGCAAATGGTTATTTTTTGTTAATTGATATTTGACTGTCATATTAGGCTGGAAGAGTGTGATTATATCCAGCGGGGAGAGAGGGGGAGGGGGAGAGAGACAGAGAAAGACAGAGAGATATAGAGAGGGAAAGACAGAGAGATATAGAGAGGGAAAGACAGAGAGATATAGAGAGAGAAAGACAGAGAGATATAGAGAGAGAAAGACAGAGATATATAGAGAGGGAAAGACAGAGAGATATAGAGAGAGAAAGACAGAGAGATATAGAGAGGGAAAGACAGAGAGATATAGAGAGGGAAAGACAGAGAGATATAGAGAGAGAAAGACAGAGAGATATAGAGAGAGAAAGACAGAGAGATATAGAGAGAGAAAGACAGAGAGATATATATAGAGAGAGAGACAGAGAGATATAGAGAGAGAAAGACAGAGAGATATAGAGAGGGAAAGACAGAGAGATATAGAGAGGGAAAGACAGAAAGATATAGAAAGAAACAGTGAGAGAGATAGAGAGAGAAAGGGAGAGAGATACAGAGAGAGAAAGACAGAGAGATATAGAAAGAAACAGTGAGAGAGATAGAGAGAGAAAGGGAAAGAGATACAGAGAGAGAAAGACAGAGAGATATAGAAAGAAACATTGAGAGAGATATAGAGAGAGAGATAGTCAAAGATCATGTAATCACACACTCATATACAAACATCATACAAACATGCACACACACTTATACACAAATATGCACATAAGGGAAATGCCCTAGTACCCGTATATCCGGGACTCGTTCTCTCATCTCTTCTCCTCCACTGATGACGACTGCGACAATAAAAACGATGATAAATGGCTGTTAATGTCTTTTCACATGCACCGAGACTTTCACAAAAACACGGAGCGATGCACTCCAGCTGCTGCAGTGCTTGGCTTCTCTCTTAACTCCACCACGACGGAGTTCTCATTTACTCCGGCATCCTTTCACCAGGCTGCTGTGCCACACGAAGCGGTGCGACGAAGACAAGAAATGTCAAGATTTGTGTGTTTGCCGATCCTAGTGTAACAGCGGACGTCAGTGTTCATGCTAGTCGGACAATTAGACACCGGACAGTTGGACACCGGACATTTAGGACACTCAAAATGTATAAACTAGGAAAAAAGTAGGAACAGCTTTATTACTTAACGAGAACACAGTTGTGGCGTTTCGGTGTGAGCCTTAATCATACAAAAACACACAGGACGAAGAAGTAGAGAGAGGAGATAAAGTCTACATTTACATGAATGCTATGTTTAAAAAATATATAAAATGAATAGAGCACTTGGCTGTAACTTGTAAGAAGCTGTGACTTGTAAGAAGCTGTGGCTTGTAAAAGCTGTGACTTGTAAGAAGCTGTGACTTGTAAGAAGCTGTGACTTGTAAGAAGATGTAACTTGTAAGAAGCTGTGACTTTTAAGAAGCTGTGACTTGTAAGAAGCTGTGGCTTGTAAGAAGCTGTAATTTGTAAGAAGCTGTAACTTGTAAGAAGCTGTGACTTGTAAGAAGCTGTGGCTTGTAAGAAGCTGTGTGTTAGAAATGCCTGAAATGTGTCAAAAAAGGCATTTTACCCTTCCAAGACTGTCTTCTCTAAATTCTCATGATGTTTAATATGTCAAAAATATTTAAGTTTTGTCTATTTAAACTTCTTTACTAGCCAACCTTCTTCAATATTAAGTTCTTATAGTATGGATTTATTTATTTATTTTTTTGTGTGTCCATGATATCTGAAGAACACTTCTGTAGCATTTACATTCAAAGGCATTTATGTGTTTCTCAGCTGTTTTGTTAAGTGTCCAGGTCTCACAGGCATATGTTGCGATGGGAAAGATGCATGCCCTTAAAAATCTTATTTTTGCAGTTCTGTCTGTTCCTTTCGAAACGTAAATGTTATATTTTATTTTATGTCTCTCAGCTTCAATGCTAAATATGTTTGTTACATGAACAGCATATTTGTAGAATGTCTGGAATAGAGTGAAAGATGTATGATAAAGGGCAGAATGTCAGACGGGCCTGCTTGCCCAATTCTTAACACTTTTGAAATAAAGATCAATCAATCAATCAAAGATCAATCTCTTCAGCTTTTTTAGTTGTTTTATTGTTTGAAGAGCGATAGATGTCCTAACAGATACATGGACACTACAATAATAGCTGTGAAAACAGATACATGGACACTACAATAATAGCTGTGAAAACAGATACATGGACACTACAATAATAGCTGTGAAAACAGATACATGGACACTACAATAATAGCTGTGAAAACAGATACATGGACACTACAATAATAGCTGTGAAAACAGATACATGGACACTGCAATAAAAGCTGTGAAAACAGATACATGGACACTGCAATAATAGCTGTGAAAACAGATACATGGACACTGCAGTAAAAATTATGAAATGCTGAAATATTGCCAACGTACTATATGTAACGTATACACTGTTTTCGTTTGAAGTTCTCGAACTAGCAAATAGATTATATGAGAACTTCATGCTTAGTTGATATTCCGGACTTGATTCACGATCAAGAGAGAGCTGCTGATGTTAACATTTCTCTTGCTAGTGTTCTGGTATCATCGATTTAACGATGTCAGTTACTCCGGTTAGCATTGTTAGTTGGCGAGTGACATCTCTGGATCCTCCCCTCCTGTGCGTTGTGAGGGTAGGAAAAGTTGGCCCTGGTGTAGAGCCACCGTTGCGTGATCACACACAAGAAGCCGGGGTTTCTCCCTCGAAGAAGTCTCAGTGCTCTGTTCTCGTCACGAGTGCTGCTGCTTATAGCAGTCTCTAGATAAGTAATCTCAGTTTTTACAGTAACATTGAACTTGTTAACAGTGTTGAATTTTACATTTAATATGTAGGTTTTCAAATTTGTTAACTGAAATAAGTATACATTCTTGCGCATTTGGAGATAAATGGGCTTAATTATAATTAAGTATACCACCATAAACCGGTGTTGATTTAGAAAGAAAAAGACGCGATGTATTCTGTGTACTTATTACAAATTTGTAGTGCTTGTGTGTGTATAAGTGATGTTATCATTTATACGAACTTGTGGAGTTTTTGCGATTGTAAGTGTAAATCTGTTTAGGGACTATTTAAAAAAAAACATTATTATTATTCTTATCATTATTATTATTATTATTATTTAGTGTCTGCCTATATAATAATGAGCAATGGCAGGAATCAAACTGTCATATTAGTAGCTTATGTTTCATTTGTTTGCTCATTACGCTTATCCTTTTTTTTTTTGTTTGTTCCGGTGTCACTGAATAAGTTTTCTGTGGCTGAAATATTGCTTTATTTTACACCCCCCCCCCTCTTATCTGTATTTACACTATAAAACTTGGGTCACCTTCTTTTGTTTCACAACGTAAGTCCTGTTGCCATGATATCATTCGGACAAACTGCTGTTGTTTTAAAGCAACTTTTGACGTTAAATGTTGACAGAATTAGGGCTGTGATATTTTTACTCCTTGTGTGGGAAACTAAAAAAGCTACCTATATAGCAATGAAGTCTCTTTGAGTTATTTTGAAAAGATTTTATGCAGCAAGTTTCAACTAATGTTAAAAAAGATTACGTATATTATTAGTAAAGTGTCTGAGCCAGATAATCTTAGCTATTTTAAATATCTTTTTTTTATGCAGGAACTTTCCACTAAATTCACAGAAAACAAGTTTAACTGATGGAAAAAGCAATTGTAAAACGCTAAAGGAAAATGGTAGCGATTTTAGTTTGTGAAAAACTGACAGCAGAAAAGACAATATTCTCCAGCCAATGAATAATTTAATATTTGATGAGTATGATACAGGGCTATCAAGTGGAACACAACAGGCCGAAGAAAAAGGGGCAGACCGCGTGAAACTCTGAAGAGAACATTATTAAGAGAGGCCAAGTTAACAGGCATAAAATCCTTTGATGAGGTTGAAAGACTCGCCGAAGACAGGAAAAATTGGCGAACTACTTTGCGAGCCCTATGTGACGTCTAACGGCACGGGAAGGATATAAGATGATACAGGGAAAAAAAAATTGTTAAAAATATGAATGCCCCATTGTCATAGGCAAGTCTCCGGGCAGAGAACGAGGACATTTAAGAGAACCAGGTATTAAAATCAATAACATGTTCCAGTTTACGTGATAAATATGACACCTGTCACCGGGATGTTTGCCACGGTACTGTGTGACCTAGGCAGACTCACTGGCCTGGATATAACTGTACCCTTGAACGTCATTACTATCTTCTAGGAGTTCTTAAGCTATGTAAAGCTTGGGGTCTTCCCCGCCCCGCCCCTACCCACTTCGTTAAAAGGATACACCAGAGAGGACCTAAGTTATGTAAAGTTTGTTACTCTCTTGTTATAAAGTTATACCAGAAAGTGTGTGAGGACCTAAGTTATGTAAAGTTTGTTACTCTCTTGTTATAAAGTTATACCAGAAGATGTGTGAGGATCTAAGCTGGAACTAGTATAGTTTATGCCTAAATCCAGCACCGAATGTTTAGTTTATGCCTAACTCCAGCACTGAATGTTTAGTTTATGCCTAAATCCAGCATTGAATGTTTAGTTTATGCCTAACTCCAGCACTGAATGTTTAGCTTACGTGTAACTCCAGTACTGAATGTTCAGCGTATACCTATTTCCAGCACTGATTGTTTAGCTTATGCCATTCTTCCAGTATTGAATGTTTAGCTTATGCCATTCTTCCAGCATTGAATGTTTAGCTTATGCCTAAATCCAGCACTGATTGTTTAGCTGGTGTAATGGTGGCATAGATTTTGTCTCTCAGACAGACATATCACTCCAGACTGAAGGCACGAAGTAAGTTCTGCCAATGCAGTTAATTTGAGCGATGAAATAGGACGTAAACTTCACGTAGAATTTCTGTGCTGACAGATGAAGTTAACTTGATTTGGAACTTGAGCGATGAAAGACGAAGTTAACTTGACGTAGAACTTGAGCGATGAAAGAATGTGTGGCAGATCTGTCAACATTGGTTAACTTCTTGTTTCATCGCTCAAATTAACTGCGTCAGGTTAACTTCATCTGACAGCGCTCACGTTCTATGTCAAGTTAACTTCATCTGTCAGCACTCACGTTCTATGTTAAGTTAGCTTCATATGTCAGCACTCACGTTCTATGTTAAGTTGACTTCATATGTCAGCACTCATGTTCTATGTCAAGTTAACTTCATATGTCAGCACTCACCTTCTATGTCAAGTTAATTTAATTTGATAGTACTCACGTTCTATATCAAGTAAACTTCGTATGTCAGCACTCACCTTCTATGTCAAGTTAATTTAATTTGATAGTACTCACGTTCTATATCAAGTAAACTTCATAGGTCAGCACTCACGTTCTATATCAAGTTAACTTCATATGTCAGCACTCACGTTCTATATCAAGTTAACTTCATATGTCAGCACTCACGTTCTATATCAAGTTAACTTTAAGCCTGTTTGTCATTTGCGAATTTCTATTTTTCTTCAGCTTTTGTGGCAGCTCCATAACTTCTGCCTTTGGTCCACTCCTTCTTACTATGCTCTCACACAAGAATGTCAAGTTAACAAGGCGTCAGCTGCCTGGCTAGGCTCCTCGCGGACAGACGATACCCTTGACCTGACATGACATATGACATCACATTCGTCCGGACTGTTATGTCAATGTCTGCATGTCTTGATGTCACTCTACAGCGCTGTCCTGACATATTCGTCTTTGGCCGCCCAGAGAGATATGTTTACCTGTAGCTAGAGACCTGGTTCATGATAGGTAAGAATGTGGCTAGATGCAGGTACGTCTAGTAGCACGGCACGTAAGAGGTAACGTTTCCGTTTCCATGCTATTAATTAAGACATACTGGGGAATACGGTGCCAGGCAGGTGAAGGTCTGATGTGGTCAGTATCACGCCTGGGCAGCATTTACCTTCCCAGATTTCTCTGCTACCCAATTTTAGAGGCTGGGTTGACTCCGGGACCTTTTATGGTTTTTTACCAGGAAAAAATCCCCATTGCTGGGAATTGAACTCGGTACCATCGGATTAGTTAACCGAACGCTTACCCACTCAGCCAACCAGGCCGCCTAACCACTCAGCTAATCGAACCACCTAACCACTCAGTTAATCAGACCGTCTAACCACTCAGCCAACCAGACCGCCTAACCAGTCAGCTAACCTGTATCGTGTATGTAAGGACAAAATCCTTCTCGAACGTTCCATCGAGTAAAACGTCCTGCCCACAAACTTCTAATCTAGCTTTTCGTGGTAGTCCAAGCAACAGGATGATGCTTTTCTTCAGCCTGACAAATGGAGTAGGGGTCGGAATTTGCCGAGAATCTCCCTAGAGTACGGTCCACACAACAGTCCAGTAACCTCTCTAGAATACGGTCCAAACAACAGTCCAGTAACCTCCCTAGAGTACGGTCCAAACAACAGTCCAGTAACCCCCCTAGAGTACAGCTCAAACAACAGTCCAGTAACCTCCCTAGAGTACAGTTCAAATAACAGTCCAGTAACCCCCCTAGAGTACAGTTCAAACAACAGTCCAGTAATCTCCCACAGACGGGAAGGGAAGGAGGAGTAGTAATCTGGGGAGAGGTAAGAGAAGGGGTTGGAGATAGATAGAACCTGCACTACCTGGACCAATAAAAGACATCTTGTTCTGGGCCATAGTTCGCAATTTGTGTCATCAAGGTTTTGACAACCTTGACCTTTCTCTGGTGTCTGTACAGTGGAGTTACAGAAACACAGTATGTACAAATACATGTGTCCTCTAGAGAACAATATAAACGTTTGGTGTCTCTCTCCCAGTATATGTATCCACCAATCGAACTTTTTCTTTCTTTGAAGAAGGACGCTTATTTTTAAAAAAAAATTCAAATGTAAAATAGGAAAGAATTTACACTGACAGGACAGTAACTGACCTAGGGATCTAAGCTGGCTGTCTAGAACCTTGGTAGTTAGGACAGTAACTGACCTTGCGATCTAAGCTGGCTGTCTAGAACCCTGGTAGTTAGGACAGTAACTGACCTAGGGATCTAAGCTGGCTGTCTAGAACCTTGGTAGTTAGGACAGTAACTGACCTAGGGATCTAAGCTGGCTGTCTAGAACCTTGGTAGTTAGGACAGTAACTGACCTTGCGATCTAAGCTGGCTGTCTAGAACCCTGGTAGTTAGGACAGTAACTGACCTCGGGATCTAAGCTGGCTATCTAGAACCCTGTTAGTTAGGACAGTAACTGACCTTGCGATCTAAGCTGGCTGTCTAGAACCCTGTTAGTTAGGACAGTAACTGACCTAGGGATCTAAGCTGGCTATCTAGAACCCTGTTAGTTAGGACAGTAACTGACCTTGCGATCTAAGCTGGCTGTCTAGAACCCTGGTAGTTAGGACAGTAACTGACCTAGGGATCTAAGCTGGCTGTCTAGAACCTTGGTAGTTAGGACAGTAACTGACCTTGCGATCTAAGCTGGCTATCTAGAACCTTGGTAGTTAGGACAGTAACTGACCTTGCGATCTAAGCTGGCTGTCTAGAACCCTGGTAGTTAGGACAGTAACTGACCTAGGGATCTAAGCTGGCTATCTAGAACCCTGTTAGTTAGGACAGTAACTGACCTAGGGATCTAAGCTGGCTGTCTAGAACCCTGTTAGTTAGGACAGTAACTGACCTAGGGATCTAAGCTGGCTATCTAGAACCCTGTTATTAGGACAGTAACTGACCTAGGGATCTAAGCTGGCTGTCTAGAACCCTGTTAGTTAGGACAGTAACTGACCTAGGGATCTAAGCTGTTCGGAGGAGAATTCTTGACATAGTCGACCGTGTCCATGTTCCCCAGAGTCAGTCTAGACACAGATATGCTTGTATGTGCTTGTTGCACTCGGAGAAAAACATGATAAGCCTGTGTTGTGATATCACTCCCCGCTGCATTTGTTATTCTGGGGCAAGATAACTGTGTGTGAGACAGAGAAAAACGGGGGGGGGGGGGGGGGGGGGACACGCGTGTGGATAGTTCTAGGCCCCGTTATATTATCTAGCACATAACAATCCATACTTTTCTCTGTACTTGTTAGCGGCCCATACTCGTCTCTGTTAGCAGTCCATACTTGTTTCTGTATTTTGTTAGCAGTCCATACTTCTAACTGTCCCATGTGACGTCCATACTTCTAGCTGTCCCACGTGACGTCCATGCTTCTAGCTGTCCCATGTGACGTCCATACTTCTAGCTGCTCCATGTATCATCAGTATCTCTAGATGTCCCATGTGAAGTCATTATCTCTAGCTTTGTCACAAGAGATCCCCACACTTGTCTTTGTGTCACATGTGACGTCCATACCTCTCGCTTTGTCACATGAGATGCTCATACTTGTCTCTGAGAAGTTAATTATTTAAATATAAAGTTACAAACTATGAGTTACCGGAAGTGAAGAATCAGCTGTAAAATTCCATTGGCTAAAATTTCAGAAATTCAACTCGGAAATATCTGAGTTGTAGCTGGTAGTTTACTTCAAACTCTCTCTCTCTCTCTCTCTCTCTCTCTCTCTCTCTCTATCTATCTATCTATCTATCTATGCGCTAGTCTGGCTCTCAAGAGTTAAAGTTCTGATGTAGTGTACAAAGAGTTAATGTTTAGTGAGGTTTGCTTATAAGAGTTATAACCCCTGAAAGTTTCATTCACCGCGGCCCAGCTTAGCAAAACGTCAGCAGCAACTTGACCTCAAGTATGAACCAAACTTGACTGTTTGTTATAAACAGTGCGCCTGATGTCCTCAAGTTTAAAATTATTTATTTTAGACTTTACATTTCGACTGTTGCGTTGAATATTGTGCTGTGGTACTGCACTTGAATTTTCTTAACATCTGCAGTATGCTGTAAGAATTAACAGCACTGTCTCTAGCTGTGCCTATATCAACTTTTGTGTGATGTCGCTCTCATATATTGTAAACCAAATTCTTGTAAATCTTTGTATACAAAAGTTTTTTTTTCTTGTTTATTCTAGCTACAACTGTAACAAGTTCCTGGCTGAAACTCAAGTCTACACAGACAAGACGATGCTGGTTTTGTGAAAACCTACAAAGAACTGAAGGAGTTAGAGAAAAGTTCCAAGTTATGCCACTCTTCGACTCAATCGTCCTGACCGAGGTCAGAGACATGGGCGACCTTGAACTGGCCGGGGGCATGAACTCGCTTTTTGAGGACGGTATCTCAGTGCTGCACGGAACGGCATTCGGGTCACCCAAGAAGGAGGCGGAGGACACTGTCGACGATTACTTCGAGGACGATGATGACGGGATCATCGGCGGTAGCGTGAAGGATCTTGTGGAAAACGGATTCGGACTTGGCCTTGACCTCAGTCTGGGGTTCTCCGAGCGCATGAATGTTGGCATCACAGCCGATAAGAGCTGCTCAACGGTGGATTCTGACTATGGTAAGCTGTTCTCGGAAGTGTTTACCATGCTTTTAGTGTTTACTCTGACTATGGTAAGCTGTTCTCGGAAGTGTTTACCATGCTTTTAGTGTTTACTCTGACTATGGTAAGCTGTTCTCGGAAGTGTTTACCATGCTTTTAGTGTTTACTCTGACTATGGTAAGCTGTTCTCGGAAGTGTTTACCATGCTTTTAGTGTTTACTCTGACTATGGTAAGCTGTTCTCGGAAGTGTTTACCATGCTTTTAGTGTTTACTCTGACTATGGTAAGCTGTTCTCGGAAGTGTTTACCATGCTTTTAGTGTTTACTCTGACTATGGTAAGCTGTTCTCGGAAGTGTTTACCATGCTTTTAGTGTTTACTCTGACTATGGTAAGCTGTTCTCGGAAGTGTTTACCATGCATTTAGTCTTTACCTTGTTTTGTACTTTGGGTTCAAGACCTCATCCAGCATCACTGTGGGTCTTCCGACGCGGTATAAATGTCTCAATGACTCGGAACAGCAGAAGTGGTTGGAGTTTATTGCCTACCGAAATGGAAGAGAAGTGGCACAGGGCCTGGGAGACTTTGAAGTCAGGACATCAAGCACGCGGGTGGACACTGGAGGCTATGTCGGAGGCGATGGAATGGTTAGTTGCTCATGATGTTGTTAATAGTGTCATTGTGACGGATATAGATCATGGCGTCATTGTGACGGATGTAGATCATGGCGTCATTGTGACGGATTCACAGAGTATGCTTCGTAAGATTGAGAAAAAAAAATTCTTTGAACAGAACGGGTTCATCTGTTAAGCCAGTCAACTGTGAGGAGCCTAACATGGCTTTACTGTCCAGGGCATGATGGAGTACGTGGCAATGATGTGGCAGACAGACTTGCTGGACAGGTTCAAATAAATGGCAGAATGAGAATGGACAAGGGGGACATTGCTGAAGCTGTATTTGAAAGACTGGGGAAAAATGAAGAGCGGGAATGGAAGAACAATGTGGTTGTGAAGAGATCGCTGGAGCTAGAACAAATGAAAGTTGCTGGTAGGAAATCTGACATGTGTGGCAGAAAACCTTTCGTAAAGAACCAGCACTTGATAGGAACTATTAGCAAACAAACTCTTGGATGGAAGCTGGGGCATCATATGTTAGGCTGTCCTGAACGAAATGGAATCTGATTTTGAACATTTGAAACTTGTTTTAGTGAAGTAAGAGAACACAGTTTTGTAGGATTAGACCTGGAACAAATCGTAGACAAAGCACTTTAGTGAGACGTGAGAGAAAGAAAAATCACAAGAGAATTACTTGGGATTCGAACCACGGACTCCGGTAGGATAAGCAGCCGTCTAGCCACGAGAGAACAGCGTACTAACGAACTTAGCCATCTCAGACACCCCCCCCCCCAAAAAAAAGGGCATGTTTTAGTGAGTGTTTATCATTGACTTTGTTTTAGTGAGTGTTTATCATTGACTTTGTTTTAGTGAGTGTTTATCATGTTCTAATAAGAGCCAGGAAAAAGTTACATCAGGGCTGTCTTGCATGCTCACACCAAACACTGACCTGTATGCTTTTACTGGAAACTGTGTAAATACTACCTTGTCTGCCCACGCTACAAAAAAAAACTATTTAAGTAGTGCCTTCTATGCCCACGCTAAATTTAAGAACTGCCTTGTATGCCCACGCTAAATTTAAGAACTGCCTTGTATGCCCACGCTAAATTTAAGTACTGCCTTCTATGCCCAAGCTAAATTTAAGAACTGCCTTGTATCATTCATTCACTTGCATGTCCCTTGCGGAGCTCTGCCTCCCTAACAGCTCTCCTGTAGGCCTCTCGGTTGTGAACAAGTTAGCCTGCCGCTGATGCATCCATTTGCAGATCATCAACGATGTCTTGCAGCCATCCTCGTCTTGGTCCTCCTCTCTTTCTTTTTCTCATTATGTATCCTTCCAATAGGGTCTTCTCTAGATTATCATGACGTTTAATGTGTCCAAAATATTTAAGTTTTCTCTCTTTAATCCTCTTTACTAGCCAGCCTTCTTCAATATTAAGCTCTTGTAGTAGTGCCCTGTATGCCCACGCTAAATTTAAGAACTGCCTTGTATGCCCACGCTAAATTTAAGAACTGCCTTGTATGCCCACACTGAATTTAAGAACTGCCTTGTATGCCCAAGCTGAATTTAAGAACTGCCTTGTATCATTCATTCATTTGCATGTCCCTTGCGGAACTTTGCCTCCCTAACAGCTCTCATGTAGGCCTCTCGGTTGTGAGCAAGATGGCCTGCTGCTGCTGCGTCCATTTGTAGATCATCAACGATGTCTTGCAGCCGTCTTCGCCTTGGTCTTTCTCTCTTTCTTTGTCCCATTATGTACCCTTCCAAGATGGTCTTCTCTAAATTATCATGATGTTTAACGTGTCCAAAATATTTAAGTTTTCTCTCTTTAATCCTCTTTACTAGCCAGCCTTCTTCAATATTAAGTTCTTGTAGTATGGATATATTTGCTCTTTTTTGTGTCCACGATATTTGAAGAACTCTTCTGTTGCATTTACATACAAAGGCATTTATGTGTTTCTCAGCTGTTTTGTTAAGTGTCCAGATCATCATCATCATCATCATGTGCCGTGCTGACTGGCGTTGGCTATTATGCTTCTCCAGAGAACACACATGCAGGCCATCAGTTCAGTTGGTGATCTCCTCTCACACCATCCCGTCAGACTATCCAGTATCATTTCTCTTAGTCTTCCTCCGATCTCCTTCCTTCTATTTTTCCAGTTGTTATAATATTTTCAATGCCCCCTCTTCTCATTGCATGTCCTATGAAAGTACATTGTCTCTCTCTTATCTTTTTGACAAGGTTTTTTGTCTCTCCAGCTCTTCTCATACATTCTTCATTAGTTATTTTTGCTGTCCAGGGGATTCACAACATTCTTCTAATAAACCACATTTCTGCTGCTTCCAATGATTTTTGTGCAGACTTGCCTATTGTCCATGATTCACTTCCATATAACAAGATAGGTTCAATATAGCATTTTAGGACTCGTTTTCTAACATTCATTGATAAAGATGTGTTAGTTAATATGTTTCTCATTCTCTGAAATGCAGTCTTTGCTTGGCCTATTCTGTTCCTAATTTCTGTTCTGCATTTCCCATCTGAAGTTATTACTGCTCCAAGGTATTTGAATTTCTGCACCTGCTTTAGAATAGTTCCGTTTAATTTAATACTACATGCTGGTGGATTCTGTTTCTTAGATATAACCATAGTCTCTGTCTTTTTTATGTTCAAAGTAAGGCCTTTCTGTTCACTTTCTTTGGCGACTTTATCCAAGAGATTTTGCAGGTCTTGTTGGTTCTCAGCTATCAGTACTGTGTCGTCAGCATACCGAAGGTTGTTAATATTGTATCCTCCAATTTTTATGCCCGGTTTTGTGATGATAGTTCTTAGAATATTCTCGCTGTACAGAGAAAAAAGGTCTGGAGATAGTACACATCCTTGCCGCACCCCTTGTTTTATAGGTTGATGTTTTCCAGTTCTATTTTCAACTCGAATTGCTGCTTCTTGCTGCCAGTATAGATGTTTTACAATCCTCAGGTCTTTGCCGTCTATATTGATGTCTTCAAGCATTTTAATAATTTCATTATGTTTCACTTTGTCGAATGCCTTGGTGTAATCAATGAGGCATAAGTAGAGATCTTTCTGTACTTCTAAAGCTCTTTCTGTTAGTGTTCGTAAAGCATAAATGGCATTGTGTGTTCCCTTTCCTTCAACAAATCCAAACTGTTCATCTGCTATTTCCATTTTTATCTTTTTCCTTATTCTTCTCATAATGATTCTCAGAAGTAGCTTCGTTATATGACATGAGAGGCTGATAGTCCGGTGGTCACCACATTCCTTTGCACCTGGTTTCTTTGCTAGTGCTATAAACGTTCATTTGAGCAGGTCACTGGGCATATAACCACTGTTATAAATGTCATTCAGTAACTTGGTTATTATTTTTATTTCTATCTCCTCTGGTGCTTCTATTTCTTCTATTGTTATATTATCAGGCCCAGTCGCTTTTCCTTTCTTCATGTGTTTGATGGCATCTATGATTTCATCTTCAAGTATTGGTGGTCCATCACAGTTTTCAGTATCTGGTGTTAATTCTGGTCTTTCTCCTTCATATAGCTCACCGATATACTCTGTCCACCTGTCCACAATGTTTTCTTTTCCCATTAACATTTTACATTCTTTCGATTTCAGGCATCCTGTGGTATATTTTGGTTTCCTGCCTATGAGTTCACTAATTTGTTTGTGCATGTTTTTGCTGTCTTTATTATGAGAGTCCTCTATCTGTCTGCACTGTTCATTTAACCACACTTCTTTTGCTTCTCTGCATTTGTATCTTATTTCTTTATTTATCGTGCTATATTTTTCCTTGTTATTTTTACTCCTCCTCCTCTTGTCCATCAGTCCTAAGATGTCGTCTGTCATCCATTTATATTTAGAGGCTTATTTTTTTGGTGGTATTATCTCCTTAACAGTTTGATGGATAGAATCTCTTAACATTGCCCATTGTTCATCTATACTATTTATCTTTGCTATTGCATTGTATCTATTTGTTATAATAACTTTATAGTGTTCTCACAGTTCTTGGTCATTTTTAAAGAGTTCTGTATTCAGTTTGATGTTTCTCGCTTTTCTGAATGTTTTCTTTAGTTTTATTCTAACTTTTCCACAGAGTGGGTCATGGTCACTATTGCAGTCAGCTCCTGGCCTTGTTTTATAGGTTGATATTTTCCAGTTCTATTTTCAACTCGAATTGCTGCTTCTTGCTGCCAGTATAGATGTTTTACAATCCTCAGGTCTTTGCCGTCTATATTGATGTCTTCAAGCATTTTAATAATTTCATTATGTTTCACTTTGTCGAATGCCTTGGTGTAATCAATGAGGCATAAGTAGAGATCTTTCTGTACTTCTAAAGCTCTTTCTGTTAGTGTTCGTAAAGCATAAATGGCATTGTGTGTTCCCTTTCCTTCAACAAATCCAAACTGTTCATCTGCTATTTCCATTTTTATCTTTTTCCTTATTCTTCTCATAATGATTCTCAGAAGTAGCTTCGTTATATGACATGAGAGGCTGATAGTCCGGTGGTCACCACATTCCTTTGCACCTGGTTTCTTTAGTAGTGCTATAAACGTTCATTTGAGCAGGTCACTGGGCATATAACCACTGTTATAAATGTCATTCAGTAACTTGGTTATTATTTTTATTTCTATCTCCTCTGGTGCTTCTATTTCTTCTATTGTTATATTATCAGGCCCAGTCGCTTTTCCTTTCTTCATGTGTTTGATGGCATCTATGATTTCATCTTCAAGTATTGGTGGTCCATCACAGTTTTCAGTATCTGGTGTTAATTCTGGTCTTTCTCCTTCATATAGCTCACCGATATACTCTGTCCACCTGTCCACAATGTTTTCTTTTCCCATTAACATTTTACATTCTTTCGATTTCAGGCATCCTGTGGTATATTTTGGTTTCCTGCCTATGAGTTCACTAATTTGTTTGTGCATGTTTTTGCTGTCTTTATTATGAGAGTCCTCTATCTGTCTGCACTGTTCATTTAACCACACTTCTTTTGCTTCTCTGCATTTGTATCTTATTTCTTTATTTATCGTGCTATATTTTTCCGTGTTATTTTTACTCCTCCTCCTCTTGTCCATCAGTCCTAAGATGTCGTCTGTCATCCATTTATATTTAGAGGCTTATTTTTTTGGTGGTATTATCTCCTTAACAGTTTGATGGATAGAATCTCTTAACATTGCCCATTGTTCATCTATACTATTTATCTTTGCTATTGCATTGTATCTATTTGTTATAATAACTTTATAGTGTTCTCACAGTTCTTGGTCATTTTTAAAGAGTTCTGTATTCAGTTTGATGTTTCTCGCTTTTCTGAATGTTTTCTTTAGTTTTATTCTAACTTTTCCACAGAGTGGGTCATGGTCACTATTGCAGTCAGCTCCTGGCCTGGTTTTTGTTGTCAATAATGCATTGCGGAATATGTGTGCTTATGTTTTGGTATCAGTTGTACCTCAGAACATAAAGCTGCCGCTACTGATATTATCTTTGTTGGTGTATGCTTTTCACTGATGTTTCAGCATGTAGTCTAAATTATGTAAGATGGCCTTTATTATAGATCTATACAAAGTTCCATTAAGCTGTTTTGCAGGCCTGTACAAGATCTATTAAGCTCTCCTGACGGCAAATACAATTCTTCTTCTTCTTCTTCTTCGTTCACTTCTACCACCAAAAACCGCACTGTGAACCTACTGAATTCACACATGTGGTCCTCGTTAGGTCCGGTGGTCCCCTGTGTGGTCCAAAATAGACCACATGAGTTCCACGAAGGACCACAAGGGGTTCAGAGTATCACAGTGCTTTAGCCTGTATTCTTGGTGGGTCTCGGAAGCGGGATTGCGTGACACCGTGGTTTTCATTGCACCAGTTTGGTCTAGGGTTGGCAAATACAATGATCTGTTAAGCTAGTTTGTTAGGCCTATAAAATGTTCTGTTAAACACTGTTGACGACCTATAAAATGTTCTATTAGATTCCATCCCAAATTCACTGGTAAAAATGGCAGCAACACTGCGTGTGTTTACCTGTTTTTGTTGGATGAGCCACGGCAGTTTTTAACAAGTTTCTAGACTGGCGGTCATGGGAGTTTCTCTCAAGTTTCTAGACTGACGGTCACTGAAGGTTCTCCCAAGTTTCTAGACTGGCGGTCACAGGAGTTTCTCTCAAGTTTCTAGACTGGCGGTCACAGAAGTTTCTCCAAAGTTTCTAGACTGGCGGTCACAGAAGTTTCTCCCAAGTTTCTAGACTGGCGGTCACAGGAGTTTCTCCCAAATTTCTAGACTGGCTGTCACAGAAGTTTCTCCCAAGTTTCTAGACTGGCTGTCACAGAAGTTTCTCCCAAGTTTCTAGACTGGCTGTCACAGGAGTTTCTCCCAAGTTTCTAGACTGGTGGTCACAGAAGTGTCTCCAAAGTTTCTAGACTGGCGGTCACGGGAGTTTCTCTCAAGTTTCTAGACTGACGGTCACGGGAGTTTCTCCAAAGTTTCTAGACTGACGGTCACGGGACTTTCTCCCAAGTTTCTAGACTGCCTGTCACAGAAGTTTCTCCCAAGTTTCTAGACTGGCTGTCACAGAAGTTTCTCCCAAGTTTCTAGACTGGCTGTCACAGAAGTTTCTCCCAAGTTTATAAACTGCCGGCCAGGCTTACACTGACCCAGCATACGAGGTTCAGATAATGCGGACGAAGTTAAAACTGCCAGCAGAAGTGTGAAAGCCAGCCATGATGGGATGTCCGACGTGTTCACGTTATGTTTATGATTGTTATGTTGGTCGCCGGCTGTTACCTGCTCTGTCCTTGTTTTCTCATCGGTTCACAATAGATAATTGATTTTGTTTCTTCTTCTCCGGCCAAGTACGCAAACAGTACATCTTGTACACACAGGGGTTCTCAAACTGTACATCTTGACATTTTGTGTGTCACAAAACCGTACTAGACGTGAGAGGATAGTTTGTTTTTGAAAAAATTCTTATGAAATGAAATTAGTTTATAAATTCAGTGTTAAATAAAATATTCACAGTCGCAAACGGGAAAGTGAATATGTGGCTGCCATTTGATGACACGGAGCTTGTAAAATCAAAAACATAAGCTTATCATGACAACTTTAACATACTGGACATATCACCCGGTCATCAATACAGCTATGCAATGTTGACAAATTTATGAGGACATCTATAAAGTTATGCATTGTTGACAAATTTATTGGGAACATCTATACATTGTTGATAAATGTATGGTCTGTAGTTGTTGTAGTACCATTTGTATCGTCTGTAGTTGGTCTAGTACCCACTATGTCGTCTGCAGTTGTTCTAGTATCCACTGTGCCGTCTGTAGTTGTTCTAGTATCCACTATGTCGTCTGTAGTTGTTCTAGTATCCACTGTGTCGTCTGTAGTTGTTCTAGTATCCACTATATCGTCTGTAGTTGGTCTAGTATCCACTATGCCGTCTGTAATTGTTCTAGTATCCACTATATCGTCTGTAGTTCTTGTAGTACCCACTGTGCCGTCTGTAGTTCTTGTAGGACCCACTGTGCCGTCTGTAGTTCTTGTAGTACCCATTGTGCCGTCTGTAGTTCTTGTAGTACCCACTGTGCCGTCTGTAGTTCTTGTAGTACCCACTGTGCCGTCTGTAGTTCTTGCAGTACCCACTGTGCCGTCTGCAGTTCTTGTAGTGTCCGTTGTACCGATTGAAGGTAGTGAACGTTTGATTCTCTTCAAGTTTCTAGACTGACGGTCACGGGACTTTCTCCCAAGTTTCTAGACTGACGGTCACGGGACTTTCTCCCAAGTTTCTAGACTGGCGGTCACAGGAGTTTCTCTCAAGTTTCTAGACTGGCGGTCACAGAAGGTTCTCCAAAGTTTCTAGACTGGCGGTCACAGAAGTTTCTCCCAAGTTTCTAGACTGGCGGTCACAGGAGTTTCTCCCAAGTTTCTAGACTGGCTGTCACAGAAGTTTCTCCCAAGTTTCTAGACTGGCTGTCACAGAAGTTTCTCCCAAGTTTCTAGACTGGCTGTCACAGGAGTTTCTCCCAAGTTTCTAGACTGGTGGTCACAGAAGTGTCTCCAAAGTTTCTAGACTGGCGGTCACGGGAGTTTCTCTCAAGTTTCTAGACTGACGGTCACAGGAGTTTCTCCAAAGTTTCTAGACTGACGGTCACGGGACTTTCTCCCAAGTTTCTAGACTGCCTGTCACAGAAGTTTCTCCCAAGTTTCTAGACTGGCTGTCACAGAAGTTTCTCCCAAGTTTCTAGACTGGCTGTCACAGAAGTTTCTCCCAAGTTTATAAACTGCCGGCCAGGCTTACACTGACCCAGCATACGAGGTTCAGATAATGCGGACGAAGTTAAAACTGCCAGCAGAAGTGTGAAAGCCAGCCATGATGGGATGTCCGACGTGTTCACGTTATGTTTATGATTGTTATGTTGGTCGCCGGCTGTTACCTGCTCTGTCCTTGTTTTCTCATCGCTTCACAATAGATAATTGATTTTGTTTCTTCTTCTCCGGCCAAGTACGCAAACAGTACATCTTGTACACACAGGGGTTCTCAAACTGTACATCTTGACATTTTGTGTGTCACAAAACCGTACTAGACGTGAGAGGATAGTTTGTTTTTGAAAAAATTCTTATGAAATGAAATTAGTTTATAAATTCAGTGTTAAATAAAATATTCACAGTCGCAAACGGGAAAGTGAATATGTGGCTGCCATTTGATGACACGGAGCTTGTAAAATCAAAAACATAAGCTTATCATGACAACTTTAACATACTGGACATATCACCCGGTCATCAATACAGCTATGCAATGTTGACAAATTTATGAGGACATCTATAAAGTTATGCATTGTTGACAAATTTATTGGGAACATCTATACATTGTTGATAAATGTATGGTCTGTAGTTGTTGTAGTACCATTTGTATCGTCTGTAGTTGGTCTAGTACCCACTATGTCGTCTGCAGTTGTTCTAGTATCCACTGTGCCGTCTGTAGTTGTTCTAGTATCCACTATGTCGTCTGTAGTTGTTCTAGTATCCACTGTGTCGTCTGTAGTTGTTCTAGTATCCACTATATCGTCTGTAGTTGGTCTAGTATCCACTATGCCGTCTGTAATTGTTCTAGTATCCACTATATCGTCTGTAGTTCTTGTAGTACCCACTGTGCCGTCTGTAGTTCTTGTAGGACCCACTGTGCCGTCTGTAGTTCTTGTAGTACCCATTGTGCCGTCTGTAGTTCTTGTAGTACCCACTGTGCCGTCTGTAGTTCTTGTAGTACCCACTGTGCCGTCTGTAGTTCTTGCAGTACCCACTGTGCCGTCTGCAGTTCTTGTAGTGTCCGTTGTACCGATTGAAGGTAGTGAACGTTTGATTCTCTTCAGGTTTAGACTTTTTACAGGGCACTAGTTTCTTCACCATCCACGTATCTGCCACAGCCCACACTTTACGAGTATGGGACTACTTTCTTCACCATCCACGTATCTGCCACAGCCAACACTGTACGAGTAGGGCACTACTTTCTTCACCATCCACGTATCTGCCACAGCCAACACTGTACGAGTAGGGCACTACTTTCTTCACTACCCACGTATCTGCCACAGCCAACACTGTACGAGTAGGGCACTACTTTCTTCACCATCCACGTATCTGCCACAGCCCACGCTTTACGAGTATGGGACTACTTTCTTCACCATCCACGTATCTGTCACAGCCCACACTTTACGAGTATGGGACTACTTTCTTCACCATCCACGTATCTGCCACAGCCCACACTTTACGAGTATGGGACTACTTTCTTCACCATCCACGTATCTGCCACAGCCCACACTTTACGAGTATGGGACTACTTTCTTCACCATCCACGTATCTGTCACAGCCCACACTGTACGAGTAGGGCACTAGTTTCTTCACTATCCAAGTTTCTAGACTGGCTGTCACAGAAGTTTCTCCCAAGTTTATAAACTGCCGGCCAGGCTTACACTGACCCAGCATACGAGGTTCAGATAATGCGGACGAAGTTAAAACTGCCAGCAGAAGTGTGAAAGCCAGCCATGATGGGATGTCCGACGTGTTCACGTTATGTTTATGATTGTTATGTTGGTCGCCGGCTGTTACCTGCTCTGTCCTTGTTTTCTCATCGGTTCACAATAGATAATTGATTTTGTTTCTTCTTCTCCGGCCAAGTACGCAAACAGTACATCTTGTACACACAGGGGTTCTCAAACTGTACATCTTGACATTTTGTGTGTCACAAAACCGTACTAGACGTGAGAGGATAGTTTGTTTTTGAAAAAATTCTTATGAAATGAAATTAGTTTATAAATTCAGTGTTAAATAAAATATTCACAGTCGCAAACGGGAAAGTGAATATGTGGCTGCCATTTGATGACACGGAGCATGTAAAATCAAAAACATAAGCTTATCATGACAACTTTAACATACTGGACATATCACCCGGTCATCTATACAGCTATGCAATGTTGACAAATTTATGAGGACATCTATAAAGTTATGCATTGTTGACAAATTTATTGGGAACATCTATACATTGTTGATAAATGTATGGTCTGTAGTTGTAGTACCATTTGTATCGTCTGTAGTTGGTCTAGTACCCACTCTGTCGTCTGCAGTTGTTCTAGTATCCACTATGTCGTCTGTAGTTGTTCTAGTATCCACTGTGTCGTCTGTAGTTGGTCTAGTATCCACTATGTCGTCTGTAGTTGTTCTAGTATCCACTATGTCGTCTGTAGTTGTTCTAGTATCCACTGTGTCGTCTGTAGTTGGTCTAGTATCCACTATATCGTCTGTAGTTCTTGTAGTACCCACTGTGCCGTCTGTAGTTCTTGTAGGACCCACTGTGCCGTCTGTAGTTCTTGTAGTACCCATTGTGCCGTCTGTAGTTCTTGTAGTACCCACTGTGCCGTCTGTAGTTCTTGTAGTACCCACTGTGCCGTCTGTAGTTCTTGCAGTACCCACTGTGCCGTCTGCAGTTCTTGTAGTGTCCGTTGTACCGATTGAAGGTAGTGAACGTTTGATTCTCTTCAGGTTTAGACTTTTTACAGGGCACTAGTTTCTTCACCATCCACGTATCTGCCACAGCCCACACTTTACGAGTATGGGACTACTTTCTTCACCATTCTCGTATCTGCCACAGCCAACACTTTACGAGTAGGGAACTACTTTCTTCACCATCCACGTATCTGCCACAGCCCACGCTTTACGAGTATGGGACTACTTTCTTCACCACCCACGTATCTGTCACAGCCCACACTTTACGAGTAGGGAACTAGTTTCGTCACCATCCACGTATCTGTCACAGCCCACACTTTACGAGTAGGGCACTAGTTTCTTCACCATCCACGTATCTGTCACAGCCCACACTGTACGAGTATGGGACCAGTTTCTTCACCATCCACGTATCTGTCACAGCCAACACTTTACGAGTAGGGAACTACTTTCTTCACCATCCACGTATCTGTCACAGCCAACACTGTACGAGTATGGGACTACTTTCTTCACCATCCACGTATCTGCCACAGCCAACACTGTACGAGTAGGGAACTACTTTCTTCACCATCCACGTATCTGCCACAGCCAACACTGTACGAGTAGGGAACTACTTTCTTCACCACTCTCGTATCTGCCACAGCCAACACTTTACGAGTAGGGCACTACTTTCTTCACCATCCACGTATCTGTCACAGCCCACACTGTACGAGTAGGGAACTACTTTCTTCACCACTCTCGTATCTACCACAGCCAACACTGTACGAGTAGGGAACTACTTTCTTCACCATCCACGTATCTGCCACAGCCAACACTGTACGAGTAGGGAACTACTTTCTTCACCATCCACGTATCTGCCACAGCCAACACTGTACGAGTAGGGAACTACTTTCTTCACCATCCACGTATCTGCCACAGCCAACACTGTATTAGTGGGAAACTACTTTCTTCACCATTCTCATATCTGCCACAGACCACACTTTACGAGTATGGGACTACTTTCTTCACCATCCACGTATCTGCCACAGCCAACACTTTACGAGTATAGGACTACTTTCTTCACCATCCACGTATCTGCCACAGCCAACACTGTACGAGTAGGGAACTACTTTCTTCACCATCCACGTATCTGCCACAGCCAACACTGTACGAGTAGGGAACTACTTTCTTCACCATCCACGTATCTGCCACAGGCAACACTGTACGAGTAGGGCACTACTTTCTTCACTATCCACGTATCTGCCACAGCCAACACTGTACGAGTAGGGAACTACTTTCTTCACTATCCACGTATCTGCCACAGCCAACACTGTACGAGTGTGGGACTAGTTTCTTCACTATCCACGTATCTGCCACAGCCCACACTGTACGAGTAGGGAACTACTTTCTTCACCATCCACGTATCTGCCACAGCCCACACTGTACGAGTACATTGACAACTACTTTATCTGCTGTATCTGTGTCTTACAACTTGGAGAATAAATGATCTTTTTTTCACTAGTGTTTCATAGAGTGGGATCTGGCATATTGTTTTGTTCTGTCCTTCTGTAGTAGAAGGTCAAGATATGCCATATATCCCTCATCCTCCACCGTTGTTCTGCATGAAGGCTCAAGTACCTGTTGGGTAGTCACACAAGTCAGCTGTTTCATCACTGGCCTTATTTGCCTATATTAACGAGTTATTTCTGTGCCTTATTAACTCTCCAGGCAACTCTTCAGGCAACAGCTCGATCTCACGTCACATTGAAGACTGAGTTTTGAATAATCGATAACATTTTCACCAAAAAAACCCCGAGCTGTTTACAAGAACTTTCTTACAGCCATGAAATTAATCAGCATATTTTATACTTTACAAGAGCTGCTGAAAGTTTTAGCCTGTTGAATTTTTAATTTGTTAAAATTTTTGAAAGATGAAAAACAAGTTACTAAGTGTAAAACAGGATTGTTAATCTAGAGTTTTAACACTAAATAACATTGGCCATATCTAGATCTAGACAACTTTGGTCCCATCTAGATCTAGACAACTTTCGTCCCATCTAGATCTAGACAGCTTTCGTCCCATCTAGATCTAGACAACTTTCGTCCCATCTAGATCTAGACAACTTTCGTCCAATCTAGATCTAGACAACTTCGGTCCCATCTAGATCTAGAAAACGTTGGTCCCATCTAGATAATGAAACTAATCATCGAGATCAGGGACCCTAAAAACTTATAAGAAAGAGGGCCGCTATAAGAAAGAGGGCCGCTATAAGAAAGAGGGCCGCTATAAGAAAGAAGGCCGCATCTTTTATTTTAAACTTCATCTCAGGCCAAAGCAAATAATCAGTTTTATAAATTAGTGAATAAAAAAGAATCAGTTTTATAAATAATAAAAAAGAATCAGTTTTATAAATAATAAAAATAATCAGTTTTATAAACAATAAAAAAGAATCAGTTTTATAAATAATAAAAAAGAATCCGTTTTATAAATGAGTGAATAAGTTTTCTTGTCAGCTCTTATTTGGAGGGGGGAGGTGAGCAAGACAAATTATTTTAATAAGATGTGAGTGCTACTCTTTGTAGTTTGCCACGTCAGAGTGTCTCCCAAGTGGCTTGAAACTTAAATGGCAGGGTCACACAGTGGTTTTCAAACTCTTCAACTGCGCCACAAAATAAAAATAAATTGTGCCTGGCTGCCAGTGGTGGCACAGACCTACTAAACAAGTCCTCTTATTTTACAACTTGGTGGTTGTTTGCTCAAACAGCAGTATAGAGAATCTGAGAACAATGGCTGGAACTAGATGTCTGCTCAAACAGCAGTACAGAGAATCTGGGAACAATGCCTGGAACTAGATGTCTGCTCAAACAGCAGTACAGAGAATCTGGGAACAGTAGCTGGAACTAGATGTCTGCTCAAACAGCGGTACAGAGAATCTGAGAACAATGCCTAGAACTAGATGTCTGCTCAAACAGCAGTACAGAGAATCTGGGAACAATGCCTGGAACTAGATGTCTGCTCAAACAGCAGTACAGAGAATCTGAGAACAATGCCTAGAACTAGATGTCTGCTCAAACAGCAGTACAGAGAATCTGAGAACAATGCCTAGAACTAGATGTCTGCTCAAACAGCAGTACAGAGAATCTGGGAACAATGCCTGGAACTAGATGTCTGCTCAAACAGCAGTACAGAGAATCTGGGAACAGTAGCTGGAACTAGATGTCTGCTCAAACAGCGGTACAGAGAATCTGAGAACAAAGCCTGGAACTAGATGTCTGCTCAAACAGCAGTACAGAGAATCTGGGAACAGTAGCTGGAACTAGATGTCTGCTCAAACAGCGGTACAGAGAATCTGAGAACAATGCCTGGAACTAGATGTCTGCTCAAACAGCAGTACAGAGAATCTGGGAACAGTAGCTGGAACTAGATGTCTGCTCAAACAGCGGTACAGAGAATCTGAGAACAATGCCTGGAACTAGATGTCTGCTCTAAGACACCAAGAAGAGGAGATTTAAAACGGTGAAAATATTTTCCATATATGTTCGGATGAAAAGAATCTTCCATTTTCCTATCCATTCTATCTCCCCGACTTTAACAGAAGTAACAAAAGCTGAACAAAAAAACCCCCGAGCTGTTTACAAGAACTTTCTTACAGCCATGAAATTAATCAGCATATTTTATACTTTACAAGAGCCTGCTGAAAGTTTTAGCCTGTTGAATTTTTAATTTGTTAAAATTTTTGAAAGATGAAAAACAAGTTACTAAGCGTAAAACAGGATTGTTAATCTAGAGTTTTAACACTAAATAACATTGGCCATATCTAGATCTAGACAACTTTGGTCCCATCTAGATCTAGATAACTTTCGTCCCATCTAGATCTAGACAGCTTTCGTCCCATCTAGATCTAGACAACTTTCGTCCCATCTAGATCTAGACAACTTTCGTCCAATCTAGATCTAGACAACTTCGGTCCCATCTAGATCTAGAAAACGTTGGTCCCATCTAGATAATGAAACTAATCATCGAGATCAGGGACCCTAAAAACTTATAAGAAAGAGGGCCGCTATAAGAAAGAGGGCCGCTATAAGAAAGAAGGCCGCATCTTTTATTTTAAACTTCATCTCAGGCCAAAGCAAATAATCAGTTTTATAAATTAGTGAATAAAAAAGAATCAGTTTTATAAATAATAAAAATAATCAGTTTTATAAATAATAAAAATAATCAGTTTTATAAACAATAAAAAAGAATCAGTTTTATAAATAATAAAAAAGAATCCGTTTTATAAATGAGTGAATAAGTTTTCTTGTCAGCTCTTATTTGGAGGGGGGAGGTGAGCAAGACAAATTATTTTAATAAGATGTGAGTGCTACTCTTTGTAGTTTGCCACGTCAGAGTGTCTCCCAAGTGGCTTGAAACTTAAATGGCAGGGTCACACAGTGGTTTTCAAACTCTTCAACTGCGCCACAAAATAAAAATAAATTGTGCCTGGCTGCCAGTGGTGGCACAGACCTACTAAACAAGTCCTCTTATTTTACAACTTGGTGGTTGTTTGCTCAAACAGCAGTATAGAGAATCTGAGAACAATGGCTGGAACTAGATGTCTGCTCAAACAGCAGTACAGAGAATCTGGGAACAATGCCTGGAACTAGATGTCTGCTCAAACAGCAGTACAGAGAATCTGGGAACAGTAGCTGGAACTAGATGTCTGCTCAAACAGCGGTACAGAGAATCTGAGAACAATGCCTAGAACTAGATGTCTGCTCAAACAGCAGTACAGAGAATCTGGGAACAATGCCTGGAACTAGATGTCTGCTCAAACAGCAGTACAGAGAATCTGAGAACAATGCCTAGAACTAGATGTCTGCTCAAACAGCAGTACAGAGAATCTGAGAACAATGCCTAGAACTAGATGTCTGCTCAAACAGCAGTACAGAGAATCTGGGAACAATGCCTGGAACTAGATGTCTGCTCAAACAGCAGTACAGAGAATCTGGGAACAGTAGCTGGAACTAGATGTCTGCTCAAACAGCGGTACAGAGAATCTGAGAACAAAGCCTGGAACTAGATGTCTGCTCAAACAGCAGTACAGAGAATCTGGGAACAGTAGCTGGAACTAGATGTCTGCTCAAACAGCGGTACAGAGAATCTGAGAACAATGCCTGGAACTAGATGTCTGCTCAAACAGCAGTACAGAGAATCTGGGAACAGTAGCTGGAACTAGATGTCTGCTCAAACAGCGGTACAGAGAATCTGAGAACAATGCCTGGAACTAGATGTCTGCTCTAAGACACCAAGAAGAGGAGATTTAAAACGGTGAAAATATTTTCCATATATGTTCGGATGAAAAGAATCTTCCATTTTCCTATCCATTCTATCTCCCCGACTTTAACAGAAGTAACAAAAGCTGAACAACAAAACCGCTGACACTGCTCAAATATTTGATGAGCTCAAACTGCTTCTTAAAACAACTGGCAACAGGTTGATACTTCCGACCTGTAAAGTTCATTTGCTCTCGTGTAATAATGAAATGGATTTAATGTGCAAACCATATTCAGGTCACGTCAAAAGTCTAATTAATTCTTCTAGAAAAGTAGCTATTATAGAGAAAATTAGGTCAACATCTTAGATGCTGATTTTCTTGTGTCATGTAAGTAGAGGTGATTTTCTTGTATCATGTAAGTAGAGGCTGATTTTCTTGTGTTAAGTAAGCAGAGGCTGATTTTCTTGTGTTAAGTAAGCAGAGGCTGATTTTCTTGTGTTAAGTAAGCAGAGGCTGATTTTCTTGTATCATGTAAGTAGAGGCTGATTTTCTTGTGTTAAGTAAGCAGAGGCTGATTTTCTTGTATCATGTAAGTAGAGGCTGATTTTCTTGTGTTAAGTAAGCAGAGGCTGATTTTCTTGTATCATGTAAGTAGAGGGTGATTTTCTTGTGTCATGTAAGTTAAGACTATTCAATTCAAATGTAATATCCACCCTCATTTATGCATGCGAAAGCTGGAAAACAACTAAAGAAATAGAAAAGAAATTAGACTCTTTTGAAAACAAATGCCTAAGGAAAATACTCGGCATCAAGTGGAATGAATTCAAGAACAATGCAGAGATAAGACAGATGACTGAACAACATCCAGTCTCACGGGTGATCAGGAAAAGGAGATGGACATATGTTGGTCACTTGATGAGAAGAAATGATCAGAGAATCCCAAAACAAGCTATCAAGTGGAACACAACAGGCCGAAGAAAAAGGGGCAGACCGCGTGAAACTCTGAAGAGGACATTATTAAGAGAGGCCAAGTTAACAGGCATAAAATCCTTTGTTGAGGTTGAAAGACTCGCCGAAGACAGGAAAAATTGGCGAACTACTTTGCGAGCCCTATGTGACGTCTAACGGCACGGGAAGGATATAAGATATAAGATAAATTAGTGAATAAAAAAGAATCAGTTTTATAAATAATAAAACAGAATCAGTTTTATAAATAATAAAAAAGAATCAGTTTTACAAATAATAAAAATAATCAGTTTTATAAATAATAAAAAAGAATCCGTTTTATAAATGAGTGAATAAGTTTTCTTGTCAGCTCTTATTTGGAGGGGGGAGGTGAGCAAGACAAATTATTTTAATAAGATGTGAGTGCTACTCTTTGTAGTTTGCCACGTCAGAGTGTCTCCCAAGTGGCTTGAAACTTAAATGGCAGGGTCACACAGTGGTTTTCAAACTCTTCAACTGCGCCACAAAATAAAAATAAATTGTGCCTGGCTGCCAGTGGTGGCACAGACCTACTAAACAAGTCCTCTTATTTTACAACTTGGTGGTTGTTTGCTCAAACAGCAGTATAGAGAATCTGAGAACAATGGCTGGAACTAGATGTCTGCTCAAACAGCAGTACAGAGAATCTGGGAACAATGCCTGGAACTAGATGTCTGCTCAAACAGCAGTACAGAGAATCTGAGAACAATGCCTAGAACTAGATGTCTGCTCAAACAGCAGTACAGAGAATCTGGGAACAATGCCTGGAACTAGATGTCTGCTCAAACAGCAGTACAGAGAATCTGGGAACAGTAGCTGGAACTAGATGTCTGCTCAAACAGCGGTACAGAGAATCTGAGAACAATGCCTGGAACTAGATGTCTGCTCTAAGACACCAAGAAGAGGAGATTTAAAACGGTGAAAATATTTTCCATATATGTTCGGATGAAAAGAATCTTCCATTTTCCTATCCATTCTATCTCCCCGACTTTAACAGAAGTAACAAAAGCTGAACAACAAAACCGCTGACACTGCTCAAATATTTGATGAGCTCAAACTGCTTCTTAAAACAACTGGCAACAGGTTGATACTTCCGACCTGTAAAGTTCATTTGCTCTCGTGTAATAATGAAATGGATTTAATGTGCAAACCATATTCAGGTCACGTCAAAAGTCTAATTAATTCTTCTAGAAAAGTAGCTATTATAGAGAAAATTAGGTCAACATCTTAGATGCTGATTTTCTTGTGTCATGTAAGTAGAGGCTGATTTTCTTGTATCATGTAAGTAGAGGCTGATTTTCTTGTGTTAAGTAAGCAGAGGCTGATTTTCTTGTGTTAAGTAAGCAGAGGCTGATTTTCTTGTGTTAAGTAAGCAGAGGCTGATTTTCTTGTATCATGTAAGTAGAGGCTGATTTTCTTGTGTTAAGTAAGCAGAGGCTGATTTTCTTGTATCATGTAAGTAGAGGCTGATTTTCTTGTGTTAAGTAAGCAGAGGCTGATTTTCTTGTATCATGTAAGTAGAGGGTGATTTTCTTGTGTCATGTAAGTAGAGGCTGATTTTCTTGTGTCATGTAAGTAGAGGGTGATTTTCTTGTGTCATGTAAGTAGAGGCTGATTTTCTTGTGTCATGTAAGTAGAGGCTGATTTTCTTGTATCATGTAAGTAGAGGGTGATTTTCTTGTGTCATGTAAGTAGAGGCTGATTTTCTTGTATCATGTAAGTAGAGGCTGATTTTCTTGTGTTAAGTAAGCAGAGGCTGATTTTCTTGTATCATGTAAGTAGAGGGTGATTTTCTTGTGTTAAGTAAGCAGAGGCTGATTTTCTTGTGTCATGTAAGTAGAGGCTGATTTTCTTGTATCATGTAAGTAGAGGCTGATTTTCTTGTATCATGTAAGTAGAGGCTGATTTTCTTGTGTTAAGTAAGCAGAGGCTGATTTTCTTGTATCATGTAAGTAGAGGCTGATTTTCTTGTGTCATGTAAGTAGAGGCTGATTTTCTTGTGTCATGTAAGTAGAGGGTGATTTTCTTGTGTCATGTAAGTAGAGGCTGATTTTCTTGTGTCATGTAAGTAGAGGCTGATTTTCTTGTATCATGTAAGTAGAGGGTGATTTTCTTGTGTCATGTAAGTAGAGGCTGATTTTCTTGTATCATGTAAGTAGAGGCTGATTTTCGTGTGTCATGTATGTAGAGGCTGATTTTCTTGTGTCATGTAAGTAGAGGCTGATTTTCTTGTATCATGTAAGTAGAGGGTGATTTTCTTGTGTCGTGTAAGTAGAGGCTGATTTTCTTGTGTCATGTAAATAGGGCTGATTTTCTTGTATCATGTAAGTAGAGGCTGATTTTCTTGTGTTAAGTAAGCAGAGGCTGATTTTCTTGTGTTATGTAAGCAGAGGCTGATTTTCTTGTGTTATGTAAGCAGAGGCTGATTTTCTTGTATCATGTAAGTAGAGGCTGATTTTCTTGTGTCATGTAAGTAGAGGCTGATTTTCTTGTGTTAAGTAAGCAGAGGCTGATTTTCTTGTATCATGTAAGTAGAGGGTGATTTTCTTGTGTCATGTAAGTAGAGGCTGATTTTCTTGTGTCATGTAAGTAGAGGCTGATTTTCTTGTATCATGTAAGTAGAGGCTGATTTTCTTGTGTTAAGTAAGCAGAGGCTGATTTTCTTGTATCATGTAAGTAGAGGGTGATTTTCTTGTGTCATGTAAGTAGAGGCTGATTTTCTTGTGTCATGTAAGTAGAGGCTGATTTTCTTGTGTTATGTAAGCAGAGGCTGATTTTCTTGTGTTAAGTAAGCAGAGGCTGATTTTCTTGTATCATGTAAGTAGAGGGTGATTTTCTTGTGTCATGTAAGTAGAGGCTGATTTTCTTGTGTCATGTAAGTAGAGGCTGATTTTCTTGTATCATGTAAGTAGAGGCTGATTTTCTTGTGTCATGTATGTAGAGGCTGATTTTCTTGTGTCATGTAAGTAGAGGCTGATTTTCTTGTATCATGTAAGTAGAGGGTGATTTTCTTGTGTCGTGTAAGTAGAGGCTGATTTTCTTGTGTCATGTAAGTAGAGGCTGATTTTCTTGTATCATGTAAGTAGAGGCTGATTTTCTTGTGTCATGTAAGTAGAGGCTGATTTTCTTGTGTCATGTAAGTAGAGGCTGATTTTCTTGTATCATGTAAGTAGAGGCTGATTTTCTTGTGTTATGTAAGCAGAGGCTGATTTTCTTGTGTTAAGTAAGCAGAGGCTGATTTTCTTGTGTTATGTAAGCAGAGGCTGATTTTCTTGTGTCATGTAAGTAGAGGCTGATTTTCTTGTGTCATGTAAGTAGAGGCTGATTTTCTTGTATCATGTAAGTAGAGGCTGATTTTCTTGTGTCATGTATGTAGAGGCTGATTTTCTTGTGTCATGTAAGTAGAGGCTGATTTTCTTGTGTCATGTATGTAGAGGCTGATTTTCTTGTGTCATGTAAGTAGAGGCGGATTTTCTTGTGTCATGTAAGTCATCATCATCATCATCAGGTGCCGTGCCGACTGGCTTTGGCTAATATGCTTCTCCAGAGTATCCGATCCTTCATGCAGGCCATCAGTTCAGTTGGTGATCTCCTCTCACACCATCCCGTCAGACTATCCAGTATCATTTCTCTTGGTCTTCCTCCGATCTCCTTCCTTCTATTTTTCCAGTTGTTATAATATTTTCAATGCCCCCTCTTCTCATTGCATGTCCTATGAAAGTACATTGTCTCTCTCTTATCTTTTTGACAAGGTTTTTTTGTCTCTCCAGCTCTTCTCATACATTCTTCATTAGTTATTTTTGCTGTCCAGGGGATTCACAACATTCTTCTAATAAACCACATTTCTGCTGCTTCCAATGATTTTTGTGCAGACTTGCCTATTGTCCATGATTCACTTCCATATAACAAGATAGGTTCAATATAGCATTTTAGGACTCGTTTTCTAACATTCATTGATAAAGATGTGTTAGTTAATATGTTTCTCATTCTCTGAAATGCAGTCTTTGCTTGGCCTATTCTGTTCCTAATTTCTGTTCTGCATTTCCCATCTGAAGTTATTACTGCTCCAAGGTATTTGAATTTCTGCACCTGCTTTAGAATAGTTCCGTTTAATTTAATACTACATGCTGGTGGATTCTGTTTCTTAGATATAACCATAGTCTCTGTCTTTTTTATGTTCAAAGTAAGGCCTTTCTGTTCACTTTCTTTGGCGACTTTATCCAAGAGATTTTGCAGGTCTTGTTGGTTCTCAGCTATCAGTACTGTGTCGTCAGCACACCGAAGGTTGTTAATATTGTAAATCATGTAAGTACAGGCTGATTTTCTTGTGTCATGTAAACAGTACAGACGTAGACTGCATGAGAATATGAAACAATAAAAAAATGTATCTGTATCTCTGCAGATAATATGCTGTAACCAAAAAAGGGATCTCTCTCTCCCTCCCCCCCCCCTTCTCTCTCTCTCTCTCCAGATGCGAAGTAATGAAATATTTAGGCACATCTGGAAATTCGCTTACATGAATTAGTTTAGTTAACTGATACAGAAGTCTTAAGGCGAGATGTAAATACAGAAATGTAAAAGGGTGTGCTCTACTTCAATAACTGTGTGAATGTGATAGCCATCACTTTCCGAAGCTGTGAATGTTATGTATCAGGTATAATCTGCAACTTATAGTCTTGTTGGTTGGGTCTATCTGCAACTTATAGTCTTGTTGGTTGGGTCTATCTGCAACTTATAGTCTTGTTGGTTGGGTCTATCTGCAACTTATAGTCTTGTTGATTGGGCTCCATTTACAACTGGTAGTCTTGTTGGTCGGGTCCATCTGCAACTTATAGTCTTGTTGGTTGGGTCCATCTGCAACTTATAGTCTTGTTGGTTGGGTCCATCTGCAACTTATAGTCATGTTGGTTCGGTCCACCTATAGTCTTGTTGATTGGGCTCCATTTACAACTGGTAGTCTTGTTGGTCGGGTCCATCTGCACCTTATAGTCTTGTTGGTTGTGTCTATCTACAACGCCTTGTCCTGTCTCAATGATACTTGTGGCACAAATTCTTGACCTGTATGATGGTCTTCTATTGTCTCCTTGTTAGATGAATCAAAGGAGTGTTTAGTTATGTGCCATTTCACTGAAAGGTTTCTATGTTTCATTTATTCTTAATGTGCATGGCTGATAGGCGTCGGCCATCTTGTTTCTCCATTTTGTGCGGTCATCGGTAGTTCATATAATTTCATATGCTTTTTTTTATCTTGTGCCACTTGGACAGTGTGGATATGTTTCCTCAGTGACCTTTCTTTGTTTTATTCTTGAACCGTCATGTTCAATAACTTCTGCGTTCTCGCGATACGAGGGGTGATTGATAAGTTCTCGGCATAAGCTACAACATTATTGAGGAAAGACGATGGCGATGGTTGGGACATGTGCTCCGAATGACTGACGACTCACTACCAAAAATAGCACTAAGATGGACACCACAGGGGAACAGAAGTAAGGGTAGACCAAAAGAGACATGGAGAAGAACAACAGAAAGGATGTTGAGCAATAGAGGGCTCACCTGGGCAAGAGCGGGAAAAAAGGCAAAGGACAAGCATTTGTGGAAAACCCTTATGGAAACCCCATGTGCCCTAGGCACTTAATGTTCAGAGAGAGAGAGAGAGAGAGAGAGAGAGAGAGAGAGAGAGGGAGAGGGAGAAGTTTGGGTTATTTCTCAACATAGTCCCCTTGCACGTTTATGCACTTAGTCCAGCGATCCTGGAGCATACGGATCCCTTCTTTGTAAAAGTCAGAATCTTGTGCCAGTAGAAAGTGGTCTACAGCATGCATGACGTCATCATCTGAAGCTAATTTCCAACCACTGAGCTCCTTTTTGAGTTTGGTAAACAGGTAATAGTCCGAATGGGCCAAATCTGGGGAATAAGGAGGATGTTCAAGAAGCTGGAAGCCGCATTCATGAATGGCAGCCACCACCGACTTGTGAACTGCAGCATTGTCTTGCTGAAAGATGACCAGGGAGAAAAGCTTCTGAACTGACCGGAAACACCAAGGAGAAGCAAGACAAGCTTCTGAACTGACCGGAAACACCAAGGAGAAGCAAGACAAGCTTCTGAACTGACCGGAAACACCAGGGAGAAGCAAGACAAGCTTCTGAAGTGACCGGAAACACCAGGGAGAAGCGTGATCATCGACGCTGTCTGGCACAACACTTAATCTAATCTACATCCAAGCCTCACAAACAAAGAGAGATTCTGGTTCCATTTTGCTGCTTGGCAACGCAATTATCTCCCGTGGCGCACCCGTGTTAGTAATGCTGTGTAACTAAGCGTAAATTTGTAATATGTGATAGTTTACGCTACAATAACTACAGATAGTCCCCGCTTTCCGTGGATTTGTGTTTCCGGCCATCATTCCACACAGAAGTAGGTCTTATAAACTGTAAATTTACAACTGTTTTTTTTTAAAGAGTATACAGTGCCTTGTTCATGTAAGACTATTTATTGTAAAGTTTGTATACAATTATAATGCCACTATAGCTTATATTTATGCATTACAACATGCGTAACTACTGTATACTCACCCCCATGAGTTTTGCTTGTCTACGAGGTCGTAAGAGCGGACCATGTCGGAAAGCGAGGACTTTTTGTATGTTCATAATCTTTTCCAATAATCATTTTTATAGTAAGACAGCACAGATGTCCTGTTTTCACTGCAAACTGTGAGCCCGCATGGAGGCAGAAATCCTCTGTAATTATGGAAGAGTTAAGAACAAAAACGATCTTAACTGATGTTACAAAAATTATTAGCCTGGCACAAAGTTTTTACACAAACGGCGTACAAGTTAGCAACGGCGTACAAGTTAGCAACAGTGTACAAGTTAGCAACAGTGTACAAGTTAGCAACGGTGTACAAGTTAGCAACGGTGTACAAGTTAGCAACGGCGTACAAGTTAGCAACGGTGTACAAGTTAGCAACGGTGTACAAGTTAGCAACGGTGTACAAGTTAGCAACGGTGTACAAGTTAGTAATGGCGTACAAGTTAGCAACGGTGTACAAGTTAGCAATGGCATACAAGTTAACAACGGTGTACAAGTTAGCAATGGCATACAAGTTAACAACGGTGTACAAGTTAGCAACGGTGTACAAGTTAGCAATGGCATACAAGTTAGCAACGGTGTACAAGTTAGCAACGGTGTACAAGTTAGCAACGGTGTACAAGTTAGCAACGGTGTACAAGTTAGCAATGGCATACAAGTTAGCAACGGTGTACAAGTTAGCAACGGTGTACAAGTTAGCAACGGTGTACAAGTTAGCAACGGTGTACAAGTTAGCAACTGTGAGCTAAACCTAGGAAAAAAAATGTTTTACAATTAGAAAGTCACGGAAAATATTTTCCTCTCTCAGGACTGAAGGGTTTTTTTTTTTAAACTTTACACTGATCGAGATTAGTGACAATGTGTGCCAGTATATTGTATTACTCTCTCTCTCTCTCTCTTTCTCCCTCTCTCTCTCTCTTTCTCCCTCTCTCTCTCTCTCTCTCTCTCTCTCTCTCGTAAGTTTTGTTAACTTTTTGTGGAAGTTAATCCAGAATTTGTATAGCGCACTAAGTTAGAGTAGATTATATAGTGACTGACGTAATTGTCTAGTTACATGTGAGACTGTATATACAGTATGACGTAATTGTCTAGTTACATGTAAGACTACATATACAGTACGACGTAATTGTCTAGTTACAATAAGTCTGTATATACCGAAGGACCTAGCTGTCTAGTTGCATGTAAGACTGTATATACAGTACAACCTAACTGTCTAGTTGCATGTAAGACTGTATATACAGTACAACCTAACTGTCTAGTTGCATGTAAGACTGTATATACAGTACAACCTAACTGTCTAGTTGCATGTAAGACTGTATATACAGTACAACCTAACTGTCTAGTTGCATGTAAGACTGTATATACAGTACGATCTAACTGTCTAGTTTGTATATACAGTGTACATAAATGACCTCTAATAACCGCGAGGAGAAACTGAAACATTAAAATAAAAGTTTTTTTTTTCCTCAGATTCTGACAGTGGAGGAATTATCCGCCGTCGACGATCAACAGCATCTTCTAGTGAGTATTTCTGTGTTCTTTCTCTGGCATTATTTACAGAATGTGTCCATTTTTATGTTTATGTGGATATGTTTTACACCCCAAACATTGAACATTTTATAGCATTGCAATAAACTATTATCTCGAAAGAAAAATGTTGTGTAAGGGACATAAACGGGAAATAACAAAATTGTTAAACTTTTTTTTACTTATCTCCCTTCACTCATGTTAAATAATTCTAACATTTTAACCTCCGGAATATATCAATGATTTGGTGCGAGAACTGAAAGATGAAGTTATCATCGATGGACCTTTAAAAAGGTTCTATTAGACCACAACGCTGGTCAGTTAGAACCGTTTTGACAACTCCCTTTATTTCCCGGCAGAGTCACATGTATCTGATGGTTACGGTGCAGCAAAGAGCCAGCCTGCGGCTACACAATCCGGCTCTCAAGAGTGTGCCATCTGCAGGGACAAGTCCACAGGCAAACACTATGGGGCCTTCAGTTGCGATGGATGTAAGGGATTCTTCAGGAGGAGCGTACGACGTAACCACGTATATGCCTGCCGCTTGAACAGAAACTGCGTCGTTGACAAGGACAAGAGAAACCAGTGTCGTTACTGTCGTTTACGGAAATGTTTCAGAGCAGGCATGAAGAAAGAAGGTGAGGGTTTGAATCCTTCTATGTTCTTTATCCTGGTATAGGATATTAGGTATAGGCCTTTACTTGTCTAGGGGTCCTGAAAAGTGTGTGTCTTCAGCTACTACATGGGGACAGGTAAGGAAAGATGGCCAGGTCAGATGCTGGCCACATGTCCAGAGTTGAAAGGGGGGGGAGGGGAAATATTGAGTCAGTCTCACCTTCTAGTGCACCAGCTTTTGTCTAGTCCTTATATTCTTCCATAACACAGACCACTGTCTAGTTTGTATATACAGTGTACATAAATGACCTCTAATAACCGCGAGGAGAAACTGAAACATTAAAATAAAAGTTTTTTTTTTTCCTCAGATTCTGACAGTGGAGGAATTATCCGCCGTCGACGATCAACAGCATCTTCTAGTGAGTATTTCTGTGTCCTTTCTCTGGCATTATTTACAGAATGTGTCCATTTTTATGTTTATGTGGATATGTTTTACACCCCAAACATTGAACATTTTATAGCATTGCAATAAACTATTATCTCGAAAGAAAAATGTTGTGTAAGGGACATTCATTCATTCCTTTGCATGTCCCTTGCGGAACTTTGCCTCCCAAACAGCACTCCTGTAGGCCTCTCGGTTGTGAGCAAGATGGCCTGCTGCTGCTGCATCCATTTCCAGATCATCAACGATGTCTTGCAGCCATCTTCGTTTCGGTCTTCCTCTTTTTCTTTTTCCCATTATGTATCCTTCCAATACGGCCTTCTCTAAATTATCATGACGTTTAATGTGGCCAAAATATTTAAGTTTTCTCTCTTTAATCCTCTTTACTAGCCAGCCTTCTTCAATATTAAGTTCTTGTAGTATAGATATATTTGTTCTTTTTTGTGTCCACGATATTTGGAGAACTCTTCTATAGCATTTACATTCAAAGGCATTTATGTGCTTCTCAGCTGTTTTGTTAAGTGTCCAGGTCTCACAGGCATATGTTGCGATAGGAAAGATGCATGCCCTTAAAAATCTTATTTTAGTGGTTCTGTCTGCTCCTCTCCACAGATTCTTTATTTGTTTTACTTTCTGAAGAGCAATAGATGTCCTCCTTTTAATTTCCCGCATTGTATCTCCATTATTAGTTAGTAGTGATCCAAGATATTCAAAACTCTCCACTTCTTCCAGTTTTTCCTCACTGATACATATTTCAGTTGCCTTGTTTGTTTTGTCAGTTGTCATCACTTTAGTTTTCTTTGCATTAAGATGTGTAAGGGAAATAACAAAATTGTTAAACTTTTTTTTTACTTATCTCCCTTCACTCATGTTAAATAATTCTAACATTTTAACCTCCGGAATATATCAATGATTTGGTGCGAGAACTGAAAGATGAAGTTATCATCGATAGACCTTTAAAAAGGTTCTGTTAGACCACAACGCTGGTCAGTTAGAACAGTTTTGACAACTCCCTGTATTTCCCCGCAGAGTCACATGTATCTGATGGTTACGGTGGAGCCAAGAGCCAGCCTGCGGCTACACAATCCGGCTCTCAAGAGTGTGCCATCTGCAGGGACAAGTCCACGGGCAAACACTATGGGGCCTTCAGTTGCGATGGATGTAAGGGATTCTTCAGGAGGAGCGTACGACGTAACCACGTATATGCCTGCCGCTTGAACAGAAACTGCGTCGTTGACAAGGACAAGAGAAACCAGTGTCGTTACTGTCGTTTACGGAAATGTTTCAGAGCAGGCATGAAGAAAGAAGGTGAGGGTTTGAATCCTTCTATGTTCTTTATCCTGGTATAGGATATTAGGTGTAGGCCTTTACTTGTCTAGGGGTCCTGAAAAGTGTGTGTCTTCAGCTACTACATGGGGACAGGTAAGGAAAGATGGTCAGGTCAGATGCTGGCCACATGTCCAGAGTTGAGGGGGGGGGGGGGGAATATTGAGTCAGTCTCACCTTCTAGTGCACCAGCTTTTGTCTAGTCCTTATATTCTTCCATAACACAGACCACTATCTACTTTTATATAGTCCATGTATTCTTCCATAACACAGACCACTATCTACTTTTATCTAGTATCTGTATTCTTCCATAACACAGACCACTATCTACTTTTATATAGTCCCTGTATTCTTCCATAACACAGACCACTATTTACTTTTATCTAATCCCTATATTCTTCCATAACACAGACCACTATCTACTTTTATCTAGTCCCTGTATTCTTTCATAACACAGATACTATCTACTTTTATCTAGTCCCTGTATTCTTCCATAACACAGACCACTATGTACTTTTATCTAGTCCCTGTATTCTTCCATAACACAGACCATTATCTACTTTTATCTAGTCCCTGTATTCTTCCATAATACAGGCCACTATCTACTTTTGTCTAGACCCTGCGTTCTTTCACGACACACACTGCTATCTATTTTTGTCTAGTCCCTGTATTCTTTCATAACACAGATTACTATCTACTTTTGTGTAGTCCCTGTATTCTTTCATAACACACACCACTATCTACTTTTGTGTAGTCCCTGTATTCTTTCATAACACACACCACTATCTACTTTTGTTTAGTCACTGTATTCTTTCATAACACACACCACTATCAGCTTATATCTAGTATCTACTTTTGTGTAGTCCCTGTATTCTTCCATAACATACACCATTATCTGTTTTTGTCTAGTCCCTGTATTCTTCCATAACACAGATCACTATCTGCTTTTGTCTAGTATCTACTTTTGTCTAGTCCCTATATTATTCCATGACACACACCACCATCTATTTTTTCATCGAGATATAGGAAAATATGAACAATTATTTCTTTCTTTTTTTCTTTTACACAGTCACTTCAGATTAAATCATCATCATCATCATCATCATCGTGCCACATCATCTTTTATGGGGTTACTACATTTCCATGCTTGTCATTATTTAAACTTCATTTACAAGTCCTGTCTTTCAAGGTAGATTTTGCACCCTCTAGAAAGTTGTATACAAATATTTGTTGGTACATACATGGCCACTTTCATCACAGCACACACAGCCAGTCCACCTTGTTTGTCACTGATATATACTTCTATAAATGTGCAAAAAATTCAGCAGTGTGAAGAATGTTTTGAATAAACTGTGATTTCTTTCAGCTAAGTTTACATTGATCACATATTCTATTGTGTGATTTACACTGTTCACATTTTCTGTCTTGTAATTTACATCATGTGGTCTACATTTTTAACATTTTCTGTTCTATATTTTACACTCCTCACATTTTCTGACATGTGATCTAAATTGCTAACATTTTCTGTCATGTGATCTAAATTGCTAACATTTTCTGTCATGTGATCTACTTCCAACAGCTGTACAAAATGAGCGAGACAGGATTAGCGTCAGACGTACCAGCTACGATGATGTGTCACACGCCAACTCCCTGTCTGTCAGCACGCTACTACATGCAGAGAAAGGGTCCAGACAGAAGGTATGTGCTGTATGCTGTAGACATCAGTCTGTTAGGAAAAATTATTTTGATTCCTGTCTACATGCTTGACCAAACCTGGGCCTTGGGTTCTCTGATGCTCACAATAAAAAGTTTTCTGACCCAGTTTTGGTTCTAATTACATAATAAAACAAATTGTCTGAAATATTATCAGAAAAGGAAACTTGATTTAAAAAAAAAAATTTGCAAACTCCAGAAAGGTGTGGATCTGGAACAGAAACTACAGAAACACGACACAAGCCTTCAGAAAGCTGCAGACAGCTTTCTAGTGATATCTGAGTGGAGGAGTAAGAGGAAGAAGATGTAGAAGAAGAAGAAGAAGTAAATATGAAAGAAGAGAATAGCTAGAGCTAGAGAATAGGTAGAGTTGTAAATTAAATGATTCCTTGGATTAGGCAAATAATGTAATGTCACTACTTTAATAATGTAACATCGCTACTTTATTATTATTATTGTTCTTAATACTTATAATGTTATTTTATTTACATGTTTCACAGAAAATTTCATATTTAATCTTCTCTGACAGTCTCTTAAACAAATGATTGATGCTGAAAATTTTAGAACAAAGACAGACATAAAGTTTCCAAAATTCAGGTTGTGAAAACAGTTTCAAAAATTCAGGTCGTGAAAACAGTTTCAAAGATTCAGGTTGTGAAAACAGTTTCAAAGATTCAGGTTATGTCTGAAAAACAGAAAACATTTGTACACCCAACTGCCTTGACCTTTAATTTATAACCTGTAAAAGATAAAATTCCCATTTCCAAGCCATTAAGACATATTTGGGATACGGTGTTAGGACATAATGGGGATACGGTGTTAGGACATATTGGGGGATACGGTGTTAGGACATATTTCCCATGACCCTCGGCACATGAAAGTCTTTGATGTGGTCAGTATCACGCCTGGCCGCTTTACCTTCCCAGATTTCTCTGGTACCCATTTTTAGAGGCTGGGTGGACCCCGCGGCCTGTTTGGTGTGTAGCAGAAAAAAATCCCAGTACCACCAGATTGGTAAACTGAGCATTTATAATCTGTGCTTTATTTAAATATACAAAAATTGCAGATCGATTTAAAGGGACTTGTCTCTGGGGAGACTGTCAGCAAACGGTCAGCCACTCTCGATGATGTGACAGAATCAATGAGGCAGCAGTTATTGGTAATTGTTGATTGGGCCAAATTGATTCCAGGCTTCTGTGAACTACCAGTTGAAGATCAGGTAAGATATGGGGTGGTGTTACGGTGAACATAGGGTCAGCAAATTTAGGTCAATAACCCAGGGGTCAGCAAACAATGGATCAGTAAACTAAGAGTCAGTAAGCCTAAGGTCAGTGAACCAAAGGTCAGCAAGTAATGGGTTAATAAACCAAGGGTCAGCAAATCTAAGGTCAGTAAACCAAGCAGTGGGTCAGCAAATCTTTAGAGGCTTGGACAGATGATAAATGTTTCAGGTCTTGTAAATCACAAAGTGCTAGCTCACTTACAGTTGGCCATGGACCTCACTTGCAGTTGGCCATGGACCTCACTTGCAGTTGGCCATGGACCTCACTTGCAGTTGGCCATGGACCTCACTTGCAGTTGGCCATGGACCTCACTTGCACCTGGTTGTGGACATTTATAAAATCAGAAAAATCAACACAAAATTCATTATTATCAGAACATGTAGAATGTAGTTACATTTCATTATTATCAGAACATGTAGAAATTAATTACTTTTCATTATTAAAGATAAAAAAAATTAGCATCTGCAGGTATGGAAGTTTTTCTTTGACAAAATTAAGATCAACAGAGATTCCTAGTTTTTGCTGCCCATATCAGAAATGATCTTAATCACTCAGCATTTTCCAAATGTCAAAATTTATCACTCAACATTTTCCAAATTTCAAATTGATTTTGATCATTCAGCATTTCCCTGTATGTAAACTATTAGCAAACACACTCTGGAGTGGACGCTGCGACCTGTGATGAAGCACAGGTCAGGCTGTCCTGAATGCAGTAACCGGAGTCTGATTTTGAGTCTTTGAATCTTTCTCTGTGTCAAAATTGATTTTAATCACTCAGCAGTTTTCCTATGTCAAAATTGATTGTTTCTTGTTTCAGAATTGTTTACAAATCGCTCAACAATTTCCTGTGTCAAAACTGCCTACAAATACTCACCATAGTAATTTGTTTTTTTTTTTTTTTCAAAGTGTAAAAATTTCATATTTAAACTATTCAAAGTAGTGAGATATCAATATTTCATATTTAAACTATTCAAAATAATGTGTTTGTTTAGACATTGTAAAAAATGGATGATTAATTTTAAAAATTCACATCTCATTGATGTAGCACATAAAAGCAGAGGGCTGTATACATTCTGCAGGCCACAGTTTGCTGAGCTTAGAGTTTGACAAAAATTTGTTGTTTCTTTAATAAATATCGCAATTTTTTTTTCCTTCAGTTTGTATCAGCAGCTGTAAGATATTTCTTAAGTGAGTTCAAAGACTGGCCTGTATGTTATAATCATCAGTTATATTCCAAGCACATTTTAATACTGAGTCCAAATATTTAACGGTAATGAATACATTTTGTTGTACATTTATGACTGAAATTTTTTTTTTTTTTATAGATAACAGAAACAAAACTTCCAAGATAAATTACGGAAACTGACCATAAATAATCTACTTTCACCTTCTTTCTTCCAATTTCATCTACTTTCATCCACTTTCATCCACTTTTATCTACTTTCATCCATTTTCATCTATGTTCATCCACTTTCATCTACTTTCATCCACTTTCATCCACTGAGACAGGAAAATAATTGAAATTCTTTTGAAGTGAGAAGAGAAATTATTAAGGACAGAGAATAGATGGCACTAAACATAAACATTTCTGAAGAGTTGCATGAAGAAATGATAGTTGTCCTGATAGGAGAAAATGAGAGATAGTTGTACTGACAGAAGAAAATGAGGGATAGTTGTACTCACAGAAGAAAATGAGGGATAGTTGTACTGACAGGAAAAAATGAGGGATAGTTGTCATCATCATCATCATGTGCCGTGCCGACTGGCATTGGCTATTATGCTTCTCCAGAGTACACGATCCTTCATGCAGGCCATCAGCTCAGTTGGTGATCTCCTCTCACACCATCCCGTCAGACTGTCCAGTATCATTTCTCTTGGTCTTCCTCTTGATCTTCTTCCTTCTATTTTTCCTGTTGTTATAATATTTTCAATGCCCCCTCTTCTCATTGCATGTCCTATGAAAGTACATTGTCTCTCACTTATCTTTTTGACAAGGTTTTTTGTCTCTCCAGGGATAGTTGTACTGACAGAAAAAAATGAGGGATAGTTGTACTGACAGAAGAAAATGAGGGATAGTTGTACTGATAGGAAAAAATGAGTGATATTCAGATCAAATGAAAATGTAGGCATGAAATGAAAATTTACTTTCATATAAAGTTTAGAGAACATGTGGGTGATGATCTCAGATCTTATGTTTTTCTTTTTTTTTGCTTTTCCAGGAATTTTTCTTTCTACATCCTGACTTTTTCTATATCTCATAATCTTTCTACATCCTGATTTTTTCTATATCTCATCATCTTTCTACATCCTGACTTTTTCTATATCTCATCATTTTTCTACATCCTGACTTTTTCTATATCTCATCATCTTTCTAAGCCTTGTCATCTTTTTATATCCTGTTATCATTACAAGTCTTGTCATCTTTTTATATCCTGTTATCATTACAAGTCTTGCCATCTTTCTACATCCTGTTATCATTCTAGTCTTGTCATCTAAGTCTTGTCATCTAAATCTTATCATCTAAGTCTTGCCATCTAAGTCTTGTCATCTAAGTCATGTCATCTAACTCTTGCCATCTAAGTCTTGCCATCTAAGTCTTGCCATCTAAGTTTTGTTGTCTAAGTCTTGTCATCTAAGTCTTGCCATCTAAGTCTTGTCATCTAAATCTTCTCATCTAAGTCATGTCATGTAAGTCTTGTCATCTAAGTCTTGCCATCTAAGTCTTGCCATCTAAGTCTTGTTATCTAAGTCTTGTCATATAATCTAAGTCTTGTTATTTGTCATGTCATCTAAGTCTTGTCATCTAAGTCATGTCGTCTAAGTCTTGTCATCTATTCCACTAGGTTGCTCTCTTAAGGGCTCATGCAGGAGACCATTTGATTTTGGGGGTTGCCAAACGTTCCATACCCCTGTCAGAAGTCTTGTTACTGTGTAATGATTCTGTCATAACTCGGACCAACGCAGACATGGATGTTGCACACATTGCCAGCCGAATTCTGGATGAAATAGTGACACCGATGCGAGAAATTCAAGTGGATGACTCAGAATACGCTTGCCTGAAAGCACTTGTGTTCTTTGATCCTGGTAAGCCGTGATAATTATAAAAAAAATATTTCTGGGTCTTCTACCTCATTACCATTTTGCTCATAACAATTTTAGATTTTTTGGCCATTTTTATCAAATATGAATTCTGTGTATGTTCGCTGATTTATATATCTGTTTCTTTTTAATGATTACCACATGTATGGTGCTTTCTTGCATGCCACACCTAGCAGGCGGTTATGCTCTGACTTTATCGGTCATTTCCTTAATATAAGCGTGTCATGTACCTATTTTCATATATTAGTTTGACAATGTTCTGTATCTCACTCTTATAACATGATCAGCCAGTTTGCTGAAGCAGAGCTACCCCTACTTTTTGTTCATTTAATCATGGCAGAGATTGTAAGTATTTCTACAAAACAGGATATTCAGAAAGATTTGTCCAGATTTAAAAACAAATTTTAACCAGTCACTGTTAACACACAACAGTATTATGAGTACATTACAGCTGTTAACACACAACAGTATTATGAGTACATTACAGCTGTTAACACACAACAGTATTATGAGTATATTACAGCTGTTAACACACAACAGTATTATGAGTACATTACAGCTGTTAACACACAACAGTATTATGAGTATATTACAGCTGTTAACACACAACAGTATTATGAGTACATTACAGCTGTTAACACACAGCAGTATTATGAGTATATTACAGCTGTTAACACACAACAGTATTATGAGTACATTACTGCTAACTGAAACGATAAAGTTACTGTCCTTTTTACAGTCCTAGTATAAATATTACACCATGTCAATAATCTGGCTCTCATCCAATGGCTAATTTTTTTTATCACAAACTGGACAGAAATCTGACTATCCTGTATGATGAAAGCAGCAGAAGTTAGTTTTCCTGACTTTTGGTTGATTTTGTCCTCCAGCAGCCCCAGGTTTGACCAGCACGGCAAAGGTCAAACAGTTCCGCTACCAAGTTCAGGTTAATCTTGAAAACTACATCAACGATCGTCAGTACGACAGTCGAGGCAGGTTTGGAGAGATTCTCCTGCTGTTGCCTTCACTTCAGAGCGTTTGCTGGAAGGTGATTGAGCAAATTCAGTTCATCAGGTTGCTGGGCACTGCCAGGGTGGATAACTTGCTGCAGGAAATATTACTTGGTGGTAAGCCCAACATGATTAAAATATGCAGGATTATATTTGTGCTATCAGAATTTTAATCAAAATAAGAATAATCTTCATTGCATCACTTGCCTGTGTATTCATGTCTGTATACAAAAATAGTAGTACAAACAACAGTAGACTGCCTTTTGATCAAAAGGTCACATGTGGAGACCAGGTGCTGCTGCTCCCTAGTTAGCACAGTATTTAACACACTTGGTTGGAGGAACTGGCTGGGAGAATATTCCAGCTGCACGGGTAGGTGCTCTGGATTACGTTGTACACAAAGCTGTCGGTGCATGATATGGAAGTCTCACGAGCACTGGACCATGTCCGACAAGGCAGCAGGAAAATACAATCAAAGGGAAGTAAGTAATCAAAAATTCGGTTCACACTAGAGGCAGAAATCCATTGGCTTCTTTCCCTTGGATTTTATATGGTCTTTTAAAAGCAAAGGCGATTTTGCTGTTGTAAGTTCATGGTTATGGGCTATCATTAGCCGGCCGGAACCCTGTCCCACCTGTCCCACTTGTGTTCTTATTAAGAGGCTGAGCTGGGCAAGCAAGGCAGGGCCAGCTGTGGTCTGATTGGTCGTGCAGTCTGTTGAGATTCTAGCTTTCAGATATTTATCCCTAACATACTCCCAGTTCAATACAAAACTTGTGCTTCAACATCTTTATTGTCTCGGCTGCTAAAAACATCCTGCTTGTAGTTCTATTAAGATAGAACAAAATATGATCTTTTGTGTACCTTCATTTTTAGTTGTTCTTATTTTGACTTCTCGCAGGGTCCAGCACGTGTGATGATGACAACCAACTTCTGAATAGTCCAGTTCTGAGCAATCCAGATGACATGGCTGTTGGGTCACAGACAGTGGGAGACATTGTTGATGGTATGGACTCAGATGAAGCACTGAACTTGGTGATGATTCCCTCAACTGCAGACTTTGGTAGCATGTCCACAACCCAAGGTTTACAAGCCAGCAACATGATGCTTAGCTTTGTGGAGAAGATGGCGTCCAAACAAGAGAAGAAATCTGAATAGTGGGCATGCAGCTCCGTCTTCAGCTTCTGTGATATTAGTTATGATCACAATATATTTCATAGTCCATTAAAGACATCCCATGCTGCATAGGCAGAATCAGTACCCATGCTGCCACAAAAGAAACAATATCTATGTCAAGGTCATGGTCATCTTTCCAGCATGCAAATAAGACAGTGTAAGAGGAGAAGTCACACATAATATAGGAGAGATTCTCCTGCTGTTGCCTTCACTTCAGAGCGTTTGCTGGAAGGTGATTGAGCAAATTCAGTTCATCAGGTTGCTGGGCACTGCCAGGGTGGATAACTTGCTGCAGGAATATTACTTGGTGGTAAGCCCAACATGATTAAAATATGCAGGATTATATTTGTGCTATCAGAATTTTAATCAAAATAAGAATAATCTTCATTGCATCACTTGCCTGTGTATTCATGTTTGTATACAAAAATAGCAGTACAAACAACAGTAGACTGCCTTTTGATCAAAAGGTCACATGTGGAGACCAGGTGCTGCTGCTCCCTAGTTAGCACAGTATTTAACACACTTGGTTGGAGGAACTGGCTGGGAGAATATTCCAGCTGCACGGGTAGGTGCTCTGGATTACGTTGTACACAAAGCTGTCGGTGCATGATATGGAAGTCTCACGAGCACTGGACCATGTCCGACAAGGCAGCAGGAAAATACAATCAAAGGGAAGTAAGTAATCAAAAATTCGGTTCACACTAGAGGCAGAAATCCATTGGCTTCTTTCCCTTGGATTTTATATGGTCTTTTAAAAGCAAAGGCGATTTTGCTGTTGTTCATGGTTATGGGCTATCATTAGCCGGCCGGAACCCTGTCCCACCTGTCCCACTTGTGTTCTTATTAAGAGGCTGAGCTGGGCAAGCAAGGCAGGGCCAGCTGTGGTCTGATTGGTCGTGCAGTCTGTTGAGATTCTAGCTTTCAGATATTTATCCCTAACATACTCCCAGTTCAATACAAAACTTGTGCTTCAACATCTTTATTGTCTCGGCTGCTAAAAACATCCTGCTTGTAGTTCTATTAAGATAGAACAAAATATGATCTTTTGTGTACCTTCATTTTTAGTTGTTCTTATTTTGACTTCTCGCAGGGTCCAGCACGTGTGATGATGACAACCAACTTCTGAATAGTCCAGTTCTGAGCAATCCAGATGACATGGCTGTTGGGTCACAGACAGTGGGAGACATTGTTGATGGTATGGACTCAGATGAAGCACTGAACTTGGTGATGATTCCCTCAACTGCAGACTTTGGTAGCATGTCCACAACCCAAGGTTTACAAGCCAGCAACATGATGCTTAGCTTTGTGGAGAAGATGGCGTCCAAACAAGAGAAGAAATCTGAATAGTGGGCATGCAGCTCCGTCTTCAGCTTCTGTGATATTAGTTATGATCACAATATATTTCATAGTCCATTAAAGACATCCCATGCTGCATAGGCAGAATCAGTACCCATGCTGCCACAAAAGAAACAATATCTATGTCAAGGTCATGGTCATCTTTCCAGCATGCAAATAAGACAGTGTAAGAGGAGAAGTCACACATAATATAGGAGACATTCAAACAAGCAAGCTCAGATTTGATTGGTGGTCTAGGATATAATTTACAGTTAGGGAGCATGATGGGACAGTGAAATGATAATAGGTGCAGCTGGAGATCTAGCAGAGAATCATGGGATTGTGAATCCAGATGTTTATCAAAACTTGGTGGGATTTTCTAAAGTTTTGTGGCTGGATAGCCCATCATCCCATCAGTGCTGTAAAGTAGAGCATGACAGTTGCCAGATTGTATTATTTAATGATGGCACTGAAAACTCCTCACAGTTTAAGTTTATTTTCTTGTTTCAAATGCAGCAGTTGGCAGAAGTAACTGTGTGTTGTGTGACAAATGGTAGGAGTGGTTATGTGTTAGAGAGTAAGAGTGGTTCAGGGTTGTGTGACAGGTACTAAGAGTGGCTCTGGGTTGTGTGACAGATGATAAAAGTAGCTATATGTTGTCTGAGAAATGTGAGAGTTAGCCATGTATTTTTGACAGATCTTAAGAGGAGATACATACGCTTGACAGATGCTAGGAGTGGCTACATTTTGTTTGAGAGGCTGGCTGCCATTTTCTTTGAAGGAGAGTGGGAGTGGCTACAAACTGTGTGACAGATGCTAGGAGTGGCCACAAACTGTGTGACAGATGCTAGGAGTGGCCACAAACTGTGTGACAGATGCTAGGAGTGGCCACAAACTGTGTGACAGATGCTAGGAGTGGCTACAAACTGTGTGACAGATGCTAGGAGTGGCTACAAACTGTGTGACAGATGCTAGGAGTGGCTACAAACTGTGTGACATTTGGTAGGAGCAGCTTCATGTTGTTGTGTGCTGCCATAAGACTCAGTTTTTGTCTGGTGTTTATTTGTACCTAAAAGGTAGATCAGAGCACATGGGATGATGCAGAGGATTAGATAACAAGGGATGATGCAGAGGATTAGATAACAAGGGATGATGCAGAGGATTAGATAACAAGAGATGATGCAGAGGATTAGATAACAAGGGATGATGCAGAGGATTAGATAACAAGGGATGATGCAGAGGATTAGATAACAAGGGATGATGCAGAGGATTAGATAACAAGAGATGATGCAGAGGATTAGATAACAAGGGATGATGCAGAGGATTAGATAACAAGGGATGATGCAGAGGATTAGATAACAAGAGATGATGCAGAGGATTAGATAACAAGGGATGATCCAGAGGATTAGATAACAAGGGATGATGCAGAGGATTAGAGAACATGCTATGATGCAGAGAATTAGAGAACATGGTATGATGCAGAGGATTAGAGAACATGCTATGATGCAGAGGATTAGAGAACATGGTATGATGCAGAGGATTAGAGAACATGGTATGATGTAGAGGATTAAAGAACAAGGGATGATGCAGAGGATTAGATAACAAGGGATGATAAGAATTACAGAAGTTTATTATTTATTGCGGGATTTATGTAAAAGTGCCAGTATTATTCATGTGCAAGTTGATGTTAACATCATTCATGTACAGGTTGATGTTAACATCATTCATGTACAAGCTGATGCTCTGACATCATTTATGTACAAAACTCTTACTTATGGGGAAAATCTGAGCAAGAGCAGTGTTTCTGTTCCTCCAGTTTTGTGCAGACATGATGTCTTTTTTTTTTTTAGGTGGGGGAGGGGGGGTTATAATTATGTGCATACATTTTTGTGAATTCCCTGTTTTGTCCAGTGATATCCTCATTTCTGGCCAAAAAAATAAAAAAAATGATCATCTTTTCAAACAGTTTGAGAAACTCACAGATTTGCCTACAGTTTGTTGATTAAAAGTAAAAATGTATAATTTTGTCCCCACAAAATATTCCCTTCTCTCCTTAGAAATCTTTTTACAGATCCCACCCCCACCTCACCCCAAGTACTGGCACCTTTTAACCATCTTCCAGTGGCTGTTTAGAAGCCCATTCTGACATGCGAATGTCAAGGTTAGGCAACTATAGCCTCACAACTCTGTTGGTATCCCCAGTAACAGGCCTAGCCTGGCTAACAGGGCAGAGGTCACCATAGTTCCCATGGTGGTGGAGTCAGACAAAGAAGTCTTGCATTTTAGCTCCTGTCGAGGTTTGAAAAAAATAGCTGACACATCAATCCCTCTGTCTGACACGATGCTGTGCACTACATTGCTGCAGAGCTTACCAGTCTGCAGTTCTAGGGTGATAGAAGAAGAAGAGCAACAACTGTTAGGGGAGGTGTCTTCATGTCAACAGATCAGAACATGGTGGTTCTAACCAAGAGCAAAGATGGAGATCCACTGGCTCAGAGATTGGAACAGAGAGTAGTACAGGGATTGGTACAGAGGCTGGAGTCAGAGACTGGTACAGAGAACAGTACAGAGATTGGTACAGAGGCTGGAGTCAGAGACTGGTACAGAGAATAGTACAGGGATTGGTACAAAGACTGGTACAAAGACTGGTACAGAGAATAGTACAGGGATTGGTACAAAGACTGGTACAGAGAATAGTACAGGGATTGGTACAGAGACTGGTACAGAGAATAGTACAGGGAAAAGTGCAGAGATTGGCACAGAGACTGGTACAGAGATTACTATAGAGACTGGTACAGAGATTACTATACAGACTGGTACAGAGATTACTATAGAGACTGGTACAGAGATTACTATACAGACTGGTACAGAGATTACTATAGAGACTGGTACAGAGATTACTATAGAGACTGGTACAGAGATTACCATAGATGACTGGTACAGAGATTAATTTTGAAATGATTTTTAGTCTGAAACTGGTTTTAAGAGACTGCCACTTTGGGTGCTGTAGGCGGGGCTAGTCTGGGATACTAAAATCTGCAGCAAGACAAGTCTAGCACTAGGTACACTGGGCTTCATGAACACAAGCACATCAGAAGAAAGCTGCTATTTTCTGAAGTTGCAGGCCCAAGTCAGGTGACTTAGATTAGAATCACATTGAAAGCTTAACTTTGACTTGACTTTGTAGATGAAGATTAGTGACTGACTCAGCTTGCAACTTGACATTTTTTGATCAGTTGACTTGACATTTCTGTCTCAGTGTAGTATTAATAAGTTGTCTGTGACAATGTTTTACTTCTTTGCACTGTCATGGCAGTGTGTACTGGTCACCTCTGCTACCAGTAGAATTCTATTTACAAAAACATATTACAGTGGTGCTTGTTAGAAGAAATATAGACTCAGGGCTTGTACTTGGGTCAGGTCTTGAAAGTTTAGCTTGGACTCAGGTCAAGTGACAGATTTTGACTCAAGTCAAGTGACAGACTTTGGCTCAAGTCACAAAAAGAAGACAGTGGTTCTGACTCAAGTCATGACTCAAAGATAGTGGCTATGACTCATTTCATGACTGGAATACAGTGACTCAGATCACAGCTGGAAGGTAGTGACTGACTCAGATCACAGCTGGAAGGTAGTGACTGACTCAGATCACAGCTGGAAGGTAGTGACTGACTCAGATCACAGCTGGAAGGTAGTGATTGACTCAAATCAGGATTGGAAGGTAGTGACTGACTCAGATCACAGCTGGAAGGTAGTGACTGACTCAGATCACAGCTGGAAGGTAGTGACTGACTCAGATCATAGCTGGAAGGTAGTGACTGACTCAGATCACAGCTGGAAGGTAGTGACTGACTCAGATCATAGCTGGAAGGTAGTGATTGACTCAGATCACAGCTGGAAGGTAGTGACTGACTCAGATCACAGCTGGAAGGTAGTGACTGACTCAGATCATAGCTGGAAGGTAGTGACTGACTCAGATCACAGCTGGAAGGTAGTGACTGACTCAGATCATAGCTGGAAGGTAGTGATTGACTCAGATCACAGCTGGAAGGTAGTGACTGACTCAGATCACAGCTGGAAGGTAGTGACTGACTCAGATCATAGCTGGAAGGTAGTGACTGACTCAGATCACAGCTGGAAGGTAGTGATTGACTCAAATCAGGATTGGAAGGTAGTGACTGACTCAGATCACAGCTGGAAGGTAGTGACTGACTCAGATCACAGCTGGAAGGTAGTGACTGACTCAGATCACAGCTGGAAGGTAGTGATTGACTCAAATCAGGATTGGAAGGTAGTGACTGACTCAGATCATAGCTGGAAGGTAGTGACTGACTCAGATCACAGCTGGAAGGTAGTGACTGACTCAGATCACAGCTGGAAGGTAGTGACTGACTCAGATCACAGCTGGAAGGTAGTGACTGACTCAGATCACAGCTGGAAGGTAGTGACTGACTCAGATCACAGCTGGAAGGTAGTGACTGACTCAAATCAGGATTGGAAGGTAGTGACTGACTCAGATCACAGCTGGAAGGTAGTGACTGACTCAGATCATGATTGGAAAGTAGAGACTGGCTCAATTCATGATTGGAAGGTAGAGACTGGCTCAATTCATGATTGGAAGGTAGAGACTGGCTCAATTCACGATTGGAAGGTAGAGACTGGCTCAATTCATGATTGGAAGGTAGAGACTGGCTAAATTCATGATTGGAAGGTAGAGACTGGCTCAATTCATGATTGGAAGGTAGAGACTGGCTCAATTTATGATTGGAAGGTAGAGACTGGCTCAATTCATGATTGGAAGGTAGAGACTTGCTCCAATTCATGATTGGAAGGTAGAGACTGGCTCAATTCATGATTGGAAGGTAGAGACTGGCTCAATTCATGATTGGAAGGTAGAGACTGGGTCAGTTCATGATTGGAAGAGAGTGAATCACTTAGATTATACCTGGAAGGTAGTACTTTAATGTCTATGAGGACACATCAAATGTTTGTGGGATCATGTTGTGTTAGGAAGTAAAACCTTGTGGTAATACAATGTTAACATTACTCATCATAAGGAGTTATCAAGTGCCAAGCCTTGATTTCATCAACTGCCTCAGTATATATTGCCTCAGTATTATTTGTGTGTGCCTTAGACAAAAATATAATTTTAAAATGTATGCCTTTTAGAAAAAAAAAATGAACATTTTTATGTCTCATAGAAAACTTTTGTAGCTTATAGAAAATATTTGTTGAACATATTTATGCCCTAGAGAACAAAACTGATGAAGACTTTTATGCCCTAGAGAAAACAAACTGATGAAGACTTTTATGCCCTAGAGAAAACAAACTGATGAAGACTTTTATGCTCTATGGAAAAAAACATTCATTAACATATTTATGCCTCACAGAAAACTTTTACACCTCACAGAAAACTTTTACATCCTATAGAAAGAAAGGATAAAAGTTGTTATTATTGGACTATCCAGACAACTGAAATAAAACTGCCCAAATTGATGAGAGTTTATGCATTTATGTCTTCTGTGTCTTCCTCATGTAGTATTTGCAATGCCATACATGTTGGTGATTGTGCATCTCTATTTTGTATGATCCTTGATGTTTTCAGTCATTTGTTCATCTCTATTTTGTATGATCCTTGATGTTTTCAGTCATTTGTTCATCTCTATTTTATATGATTCTTGATGTTTTCAGTCATTTGCCTTTTTTTCTGGTGCCACTTGGTCAGCTGATTAAGATGTCATCTCTCAGTTTCCCACTTATTCATTTCTTTTTGGATGAAGACAATTTCTGCCTAATTCTCCTGAACAACTTCCACTTTATCATAAATATTTCTTATATCTTATATCTTATATCCTTCCCGTGCCGTTAGACGTCACATAGGGCTCGCAAAGTAGTTCGCCAATTTTTCCTGTCTTCGGCGAGTCTTTCAACCTCATCAAAGGATTTTATGCCTGTTAACTTGGCCTCTCTTAATAATGTTCTCTTCAGAGTTTCACGCGGTCTGCCCCTTTTTCTTCGGCCTGTTGTGTTCCACTTGATAGCTTGTTTTGGGATTCTCTGCTCATTTCTTCTCATCAAGTGGCCAACATATGTCCATAAATATTTAGTGAATAAATATTCTTTTCATTTTCTTTTACTGAATTCTTTCTCAGATGCTGGTTTCAGTTTCAAGTACAAAGTTTGTTTTTGTTTCCAAGGATTTGCATCTCCAAATGAATTTAATGATTTGTGAGTTTGAGCATCCATCATAGTGGCCAACATTTTCAGAATTTGTGAGCAGAGTTGTGGAACTAAACATAGCATATGTGTGTTTTTTTCTTTTCTTTTAAAATCTGATATCCGAACAAGACGAAGCTTGACATTTTGAATCATCCTCAGGGAAAAGAACTCAAGAAGTGTCAATATTCACTTGATTTCATCAACTGCCTCAGTATATATTGCCTCAGTATTATTTGTGTGTGCCTTAGACAAAAATATAATTTTAAAATGTATGCCTTTTAGAAAAAAAAAATGAACATTTTTATGTCTCATAGAAAACTTTTGTAGCTTATAGAAAATATTTGTTGAACATATTTATGCCCTAGAGAAAAAAAAAACTGAAGATTTTTATGCCCTAGAGAACAAAACTGATGAAGACTTTTATGCCCTAGAGAAAACAAACTGATGAAGACTTTTATGCCCTAGAGAAAACAAACTGATGAAGACTTTTATGCTCTATGGAAAAAAACATTCATTAACATATTTATGCCTCACAGAAAACTTTTACACCTCACAGAAAACTTTTACATCCTATAGAAAGAAAGGATAAAAGTTGTTATTATTGGACTATCCAGACAACTGAAATAAAACTGCCCAAATTGATGAGAGTTTATGCATTTATGTCTTCTGTGTCTTCCTCATGTAGTATTTGCAATGCCATACATGTTGGTGATTATGCATCTCTATTTTGTATGATCCTTGATGTTTTCAGTCATTTGTTCATCTCTATTTTGTATGATCCTTGATGTTTTCAGTCATTTGTTCATCTCTATTTTATATGATTCTTGATGTTTTCAGTCATTTGCCTTTTTTTCTGGTGCCACTTGGTCAGCTGATTAAGATGTCATCTCTCAGTTTCCCACTTATTCATTTCTTTTTGGATGAAGACAATTTCTGCCTAATTCTCCTGAACAACTTCCACTTTATCATAAATATTTCTTATATCTTATATATCTTATATCCTTCCCGTGCCGTTAGACGTCACATAGGGCTCGCAAAGTAGTTCGCCAATTTTTCCTGTCTTCGGCGAGTCTTTCAACCTCATCAAAGGATTTTATGCCTGTTAACTTGGCCTCTCTTAATAATGTTCTCTTCAGAGTTTCACGCGGTCTGCCCCTTTTTCTTCGGCCTGTTGTGTTCCACTTGATAGCTTGTTTTGGGATTCTCTGCTCATTTCTTCTCATCAAGTGGCCAACATATGTCCATAAATATTTAGTGAATAAATATTCTTTTCATTTTCTTTTACTGAATTCTTTCTCAGATGCTGGTTTCAGTTTCAAGTACAAAGTTTGTTTTTGTTTCCAAGGATTTGCATCTCCAAATGAATTTAATGATTTGTGAGTTTGAGCATCCATCATAGTGGCCAACATTTTCAGAATTTGTGAGCAGAGTTGTGGAACTAAACATAGCATATGTGTGTTTTTTTCTTTTCTTTTAAAATCTGATATCCGAACAAGACGAAGCTTGACATTTTGAATCATCCTCAGGGAAAAGAACTCAAGAAGTGTCAATATTCACATGATTTGAGAACTGTGTCAATATTCACATGATTTGAGAAGTGTGTCAATATTCACATGATTTGAGAAATGTCAATATTCACATGATTTGAGAAATGTGTCAATATTCACATGATTTGAGAAGTGTAAATATTCATATCATTTGACATGTGTAATTATATGCATGTATACTAATCAGTCAGATGTGTTGTGCTTAAAATCTGTGTTGATCATTTTGTTGCATATTTTGTCTTTCACGTGAGTTGCTGGAAAACAGTCAATAATTAATTAATCTGTACACATTATGAGAGAAGCAATAATGGGTTTAAGATGAAATCAGTGAAGGTGCGTAAATCAAGGGAGATACATGGTTCTGGAGAAAATGGAAACTGAAAAGCTAGAAGTATGAAATTCATGAATGTTGAAATGGTATGAGAGTTCTATGAATGAAGTCTGTGTAAATTTTATGAAGTGAAGAATTTAGCCTTTTTTTTTTTCTCAAATTTTTGCCTTAAATAGTTTAGCAAGTTAGATTTATTAACCAGATTTTAATACAGGTCATCGCTGTACATTTGACTGAATGTACCTCATCATCATGCATTGTCTGTTTCAGTAGGAAATCATAGGATGTTTACACATTATTTTATGGAGATGAACAAATTAAAACTTCTTAATATTGAAATTGTATGATCCCTTGTCTTGCTTGACTTGAGATAATTGTGCTGCAGATAACAATGACATTTATTTCAGCAGATTTGATTCAGTGAAAACATTGTCATTAATGTCAACAGGCTGAGGACACTCAAGCCACCGTCAGTGCAGCCAGCGAGCTAGAGTCATGTGAAGTCTAAGGAGGTACATCATGCAGTGCTGCTGGCAGAGATTGTCCGAGATGACGGGAGGGGGGGGTCGATGTTTGGAGCCTGCAGGAACCCTGAAGTTAATAAACCACTTTAACTCACCTCCTGTGAGATAGGAAGCTTTTGTTGTAAAACCTTCACCACAACACTACCATAACACTATCATAACACTACCACAACACTACCACAACACTATCACAACACTATCACAACACTATCACAACACTACCATAACACTATCATAACACTACCACAACACTACCACAACACTATCACAACACTATCACAACACTACCACAACACTATCACAACACTATCACAACACTATCACAACACTATCACAACACTACCACAACACTACCACAACACTATCACAACACTATCACAACACTATCACAACACTACCACAACACTACCACAACACTATCACAACACTATCACAACACTATCACAACACTATCACAACACTACCACAACACTACCACAACCCCTGGAGTCATGGACTTCTGACATACAACATGAGTCTGTACCGGCAACATCACATATCACATTTTATCTTCACTATTTTTTAGCCATCTTCAAACATCACTCATCACATTTTATCTTCACTATTTTTAGCCATCTTCAAACATCACATATCACATTTTATCTTCACTATTTTTAGCCATCTTCAAACATCACTCATCACATTTTATCTTCACTATTTTTAGCCATCTTCAAACATGACGTGCCATATTTTGTCTAGGCCAGCAAGTTTATTTTGTAGCAACCTTCAAACATGCCAGAAATTATTTGTCTTCCTTGTCCAGTATTGTTCATTCAGTCCAGTTTCTGCATCGTTTACACTTATTACACTTAATTGTGCATTTATTTTGGTATATTCTGTGGTATTGTTTTTCTTCTGCCACTAGTATTATCCAGCTTAGTATGTGTATTTGTATTCTTTATGGAAGTAATGAAAGTAAAATCTGTATAGTTTATTGGATGTTCAGATATGAACCTAAAGTGTAAGTTTATGCCAATGATGGTGGCTTTCTACGTTAAAGACATCAGTTGATCAAGCTAGAGAGGAATATTATCAAGTTCATGAAATAAGCTTTGTCAAGTTCACAAAGTAGGCTTTGTCAAGTCTGCAGAATAAGCTTTGTCAAGATAACAAAATAAGCTTTGTCGAGATTTTTAAAAATACACTTTGTCAAGAAACTGGAAATCTGTTTGAATACATTGAAATCTCATCTTTGATTTGTCTGTGACATGAACAATGGCTGTCAGGTCGATCAGCTTAACCCCTTCATCACTTTAACCCTTTACAGTTGGGCATGGTCAGGGAAATTTCTCTCTGGCCAGATTTTTCCTCCCTGTACAACCATACTTTGGGTTCATTCGTGACAATATCAAGTGTGATCATGATAGGGTTAATTTTACAAAAAGAGTAGGTGTAGTTTTAAAGAATTGGCAGTTATTTAACTTTGCAGAGATTTTCTGGCCAAAATGTTGAAAAGCAAAAACATTGTAGTGTTTCATATGGAATGAAGAAAATTGTGTGTAGTATGTTGTGATATTTTGATAAGTATTCTAGTTCATTGTATAATATAGTTTGTTGTTGTGACAAACATTTCCAGTTTTTATAGAATGCAATATATTTTGAAGTTTGTGAGCACACTTAGGCTGCACATTTGTGATTTATAACACCGCGCACGGATAAACGGATCATAATCTGTGACTGTAGGGGTTACAGATCTTGGCAAAGCAGAGAAATGCAACATTCAGGGATCTTTTCTTCCTACCAGAGAAATGCAACATTCAGGGATCTTTTCTTCCTACCAGAGAAATGCATCATTCAGGGATCTTTTCTTCCTACCAGAGAAATGCAACATTCAGGGATCTTTTCTTCCTACCAGAGAAATGCAACATTCAGGGATCTTTTCTTCCTACCAGAGAAATGCAACATTCAGGGATCTTTTCTTCCTACCAGAGAAATGCAACATTCAGGGATCTTTTCTTCCTACCAGAGAAATGCAACATTCAGGGATCTTTTCTTCCTATTAGAAACTGCAGCAGCTTAATGATGTTCGTGTTTCATCTTGCAATGAAATACATAGGCCATGGCTTTCAGATCTTAACATAAAATCAGAGATTTAGAAATATAAAGTTAGAGATATAGAAATATAAGGTCAGAGATTTATAAATATAAAGTCAGATATTTTGAAATATAAAGTTAGAGATTTAAAAATATAAAGTCAGAGATTTAGAAATATAAAGTCAGAGATTTAGAAATATAAAGTCAGAGATTTAGAAACATATGGTCAGCACAGGCTATGGCTTTCAGATCATAAAGTCAGAGATTTGGAAACATAAAGTCAGAGATTTAGAAACATAAGGTCAACATAGGCTATGACTTTCAAATCTTAACATAAAGTCAGAGATTTAAAAATATAAAGTCAGAGATTTAGAAAAATATGGTCATCTGTTGACATAAACAGACCAGATTGTCTTTGTATGTGTCTAGTTTGCCCATCCATTATCTCTGCAGTAAATATGACAGTTGTCATGGCACTTTGTAGTCTACCCTTTAGCATGATGTCACCAAAGTTCCTTGTTTGCCTCTTGGTTTTTATCCATCTTGTGAAAATCTGAATGATTTAACTTTTGCTTTTCTTCACAAGAGTTGCATTTAAGTTACTCCAAATTCCAGTATATTTTTAACATATTTTTTAAAAAATTTCATGGTCATTAAAAAAAATAAGTTCTGTATCAAAGCCTGTGTATTTCCTAACTGCCATAGACATCCAGTAATATTCATGTAGATTCAGCTTGAGAGCCCTGAAAACTCTGACCAGTTATTGTCTCTGCCTGTTTGGTCATCGGTTGGCACAGAGAATGTAGCGTACAAAACCGACAGACAAGCAGGCATATGGTGATCTCCAGTTACCGAGGATGTTATTGCTAATTGTTTTGGTTACTTCCCCTGTTCTGCTTGATAGAGACTGTTAGATGGTGGAAATGACTGGGATGTGATAGCGGACCTACCAGGAAGAAGAGAATACCCGACTGCCATTAAGAACACAGGAATGCGACCGGACATTGTAGTGTACTCCTTAGAAAAACATGATCGAGCTTACGGTTCGGTACGAAACAAGAATGGAGGAGCAACATCTATTAAAATATGAGAAGTACAATGATCTGGTCAAGCAAACTGAGGCAGGGGGCAGGAGTCAGGGCAAAGGTGATAGCTGTAGAAATGGGAGCGAGAGAAATCATAGCAGCATCAGCATATGACCTATGTAAGCAACTGGGCATAAAGGAACAAGCAAGAACAAGGGCGTTGAAAAGCCTTTCAGAAGCAGCAAAAAGGCCTCATGCTGGCTGTGGAGTATGCGAAACAAGCATTGAGAACATAAATGTCGTTTACCACAACCAATACCAGTCCTCCGTGGCTAAATCGCTAAAGACGCACTTCAAAAGTGTAGTGCCAACTCAATCACGGGACGAAAAAAAGCAACAACTCACAAGACATCTGGGAGTCATGACCCAGAGGGGCCCACCCCCCTTAGAGTGTCAGGAGTTTAATATGGCTGAAACACTCGTTTGAGGGGGGGGGGGTGTTACTTCCTCTGATGATCTGAAAGAGTTGTGTTGTTGTTCCGCTCTCTACAGTAGTTTCCTGCATACTAATTGTTTTGGTTACTTCCCCTGTTCTGCTTGATGGAGCTTTCCATCAGCCACGAGGTCTTTGAGAAACCAGGCAAGGGAAGTAATGCTCTACAAACTTAACATGTCAATCTCCTCACCGTCTTATAAATATTTCAAGTTCTAAGCTATTTCTTTTCATCACTTGAACACCTTTGCTTCACCTGTACATGTCACTGTGTGTTTGACAGTTCCTTTACACGTTTTATATTTGTCTGGAAAGAAATTTTATCTTTGTAACATAATTCTTTATGTGCTGTCACTGCAGTAATATAATTAACCTGGTATATAACAGCACTTTATCATGCTAGTAATTTATGACTGGAGAAAATATGAAAGGTTTTTAATTTGTAACATGACGTTTTCTTCATTAGTGAAGGAAGGATATCACAGTGCACCATACAGCTAAAGTGATAAATAATGTAATGTTAATATATAATGTAATGCATTGTTAAATTAATAGATAGTGTAATGTGTCATTAGATTAATTTTGGGAGAACTGTCAGAGAAGGAAAGTGCCAGTAAAGAACTATTATACTGTCACCCGATCAATTTTGTGTACACGTACACAAGAACTGTAGCATGTTCTATTGATGTTATGGTTAAATTCTGTGTGTACGATGTACACAAGAACTGTAGCACGTTCTATTGATGTTATGGTTAAATTTTGTATGTGATGTACACAAGAATTGTACCACGTTCTGTTGATGTTATGGTTTAATTTTGTATGTGATGTACACAAGAACTGTAGCACCTTCTATTGATGTTATGGTTACATTTTGTGTGTACGATATATACAAGAACTGTACCACGTTCTATTGATGTTATGGTTAAATTTTGTGTGTACGATGTACACAAGAACTGTAGCACGTTCTATTGATGTTATGGTTAAATTTTGTGTGTACAATGTACACAAGAACTGTAGCATGTTCTATTGATGTTATGGTTAAATTTTGTATGTGATGTACACAAGAATTGTACCACGTTCTGTTGATGTTATGGTTTAATTTTGTATGTGATGTACACAAGAATTGTACCACGTTCTGTTGATGTTATGGTTAAATTTGCAAGAAAATATTTAGCAAATGCTTGCCTGTTTTACATGTATAAAAACACACATACATTCTCTCTCTGTATTTGTTTGTTTGCTATTGAGAGAGAGAGAGAGAGAGAGAGAGAGAGAGAGAGAGAGGTGATGATGAAGAGTTGAGAAAGATCCTTGTTGGGAGGATGTTCCACCTATGAATTCTAAAATGTAGATGCTCTCTGATTCTCTCTCTCTCTCTCTCACACACACACACACACACACACACACACACACACTTACTTAAATTTACTACGTCAACAGAGTGAGGCAGCAGAGAACTGATTCACCATCTGTCTTACTCTCTCTCTCTCTCTCTCTCTCTCTCTCTCTGTCACTCTCTTTCTCACACATACTCTCTCATGAATCAAAGAGGGAGGAGTGAGAGGAAAAAACAGTATTTGAGATTTCATGTCACATTTAAAATTGTGACAAGTTATGTGACGGATGTTTACGACACTCAACGCGTTGCAGGTCTTTGTGTAAAAATGAAACCAACAGTTTTAAAACTGAATGTTTTTTTTCCTCCATGATGATGATATATTTTGAAATGATATGCAGTTTTGTGTCAAAGATATAAGAGAATAAATAGAAACAAGATAATAATAAATATAAGATGAAATAACAGTTGTAAAATTAATAACAGCATGAAGAAATATGCATAAAGTTGCTAGGCAACCATTCATGACAGCTGGCTGCTAAGCAACAGTTCATAAAGTATTTGCCTGTTGCTATGCAACCGTTCATTAAATATCGCTTCCGAGGGTTTTATCATCTTCTGTCAGAAACAATGAGGCAGATATATAAACACACACATACTGTCACATAGACACATACACACGATCACATAGAGACCCGTAGACACACACTATCACATAGAGACCTGTTCATACACTGTCACATAGAGACCTGTTCATAAACACTATCACATAGAGACCTGTTCATAAACACTATCACATAGAAACCTGTTCATAAACACTATCACATAGAGACCTGTTCATACACACTGACACATAGAGACCCGTACACACACTGACACATAGAGACCCATACACACATAATGTCACATAGAGACCCGTACACATACTGTCACTTAGAGACCCATGAACACATACTGTCACATAGAGACCCGTACACACACCCTGTCACATAGAGACCCGTACACACATACTGTCACATAGAGACCCGTACACAGCATGGAATGGCTGGTTTGTAACTGCTGAAAGGAACATACAAAATAGAAAAGCTCGGCATCCGGTACATGTGGCCCCCGCTTTCCGAGCGTTCGCTTTACGCCACTTCGCTTTTACGAAAGGCTAACATTCGTATCTGATTTTGCGAACCGAAAGAAACTCGAAAGGGATGTTCGCCTTTGCAAAGCGCTGGGCGTTTGTTTATAGTTAGCCATTCTTGAGGCAGGGAGAGTGACTCCATCGAGCCCCTTACCCTGGTGGTACGCTCAATATTAATCCAACATGGCTTTGAACTATGCCTGAGCATTTGTTAACGGAGGCTGGGTTTGTGGAGGTTAACGATGATGATGCTTGAGATATTTTGGCATCACACAACCAAGGACTGACAGCTGCAAGAGGAAAGGACACACACTGAACACAACAGCGAAAGTAGGTGGCACAGGAACTGCACGTGAAGCACCAGATTGTTGCTACAGTTGACAGTGCTGCAATGATTGCTGCTACGGCTGACAGTGCTGCAATGATTGCTGCTATGGTTGACAGTGCTGCAATGATTGCTGCTACGGTTGACAGTGCTGCAATGATTGTTGCTACGGCTGACAGTGCTGCAATGATATGTGGAAAAGTAAGACTCTAATTTTGACATGACAAGTAGTCTTAGGGCAGCTTTGCAGGATGTTGTGAGTGCCTTTAAAAAATGCATGATAGGAAAATGTGTGAGGCTAAGCAGTCCAGCACAGTGTCATATTTCAAGCCTTCGACATCAGCCACAGCAGATGATCAACTTCAACATTAAGGCAGGATGACCTAGAAGAAGGTGTCAACATGAGTGACCTGCTTGCTATGATGGATTCAGGCCACGATGAAAAGGAAATTTGAAAAGAATTTTTTTTCTCATGGCCCAAGGTGTTTAGTCACATAGGGCATCATCAAGAACATGGTCACATAGGGCATCGTAGATCAAGAACACGATATCTCCACGGGGTGGGGTAGGGGGATGTCATCTAAATTCATTGACCTTAAAGTTCAGAGTTCAGAAAGGTCACTAAATGGTCCATGGCTTTCTGGCTCTCCTTGAACTCAATCCATCCACCACCCGCGAACAAGAAGAAACCGTGAAAGCCGTGCCAGTAGTGCCGAACTTTGACCTTGACCCCACTCTCCTGCAGGCGGTGGCCGTACATGAGTGCCTCGTCACGCAGGACATCGTACTGTGATGTGATGATGTAGGTAGTTGGCAGTTTTCTCACATCACCTGCCAACATGGGGTTAAATCTGGAGTCCAGGATCAAATCGTCCAAACGTGTAGACACTGTGGAGTTGTGATTCTGATTGTGGGTCGTATGTTTATGCGTGATGTTCAGGTGAGCTGGAAGTCGGTATCTGCTGTCAATATACTTTGATAAAATGTCGTAATGAGCGAGAGAAACGTGGAGATTTTTTTCCAAAACTGGCTTGAGATCGAGGTTGATGGCGGCGTAGCGCATCCAGTTGCATATTTCCTTGTCAGGAGATGTGATTCCAGGAAGGAGAAAGTCGCCGGAAAAGTCTTGGTACGAAGGCGTGGCGAAGTTCGCCATTTGAAGAGCAGGATTGATGAGAATCTGAAGTTTAATCAGACTAGGCATTTCATTGGCTACTGCTGCTGCCAAGTTCCCGCCTGCTCCATCTCCCGCCAGGACTACGATATCTTTGCAGACGTTAAGCTCCGTGGCGTGCCTGATGACGTATTTTGTCACAGAGGCGCAGTCTTCGTAGGGAGCAGGGAAAGGGTATTCGGGGGCCTTTCTGTACCTGCAAACATAAGTAAGTATAAGTGAACATAAGTAAGTATAAGTGAACATAAGTAAGTATAAGTGAACATAAGTAAACGTAAGTAAACATAAGTAAGTATAAGTGAACATAAGTAAACGTAAGTAAACATAAGTAAGTATAAGTGAACATAAGTAAGTATAAGTGAACATAAGTAAGTATAAGTGAACATAAGTAAACGTAAGTAAACATAAGTAAGTATAAGTGAACATAAGTAAACATAAGTGAACATAAGTAAGTATAAGTGAACATAAGTAAGTATAAGTAAACATAAGTAAGTATAAGTGAACATAAGTAAACATAAGTGAACATAAGTAAGTATAAGTGAACATAAGTAAGTATAAGTAAACATAAGTAAGTATAAGTGAACATAAGTAAACATAAGTGAACATAAGTAAGTATAAGTGAACATAAGTAAGTATAAGTGAACATAAGTAAGTATAAGTGAACATAAGTAAACATAAGTGAACATAAGTAAGTATAAGTGAACATAAGTAAACGTAAGTGAACATAAGTAAACGTAAGTGAACATAAGTATTTTGTTTACTGCAGCCATGTTTCCTAATGCTGCTGTTAGTGACTGCTTTACTGATGATGATGATGATGATGATGATGATGATGATGATAATAATAATGATGATGATGATGATGATGATGATAGATCAGTGGGTGTCTGTCAGTGTCATTTTTTTCATGGCTCTTGAGTCATAGTCCTAGATGGTTCTTCGATCATACTCCTAGTTGGCTTTTCAGTCATAGTATTAGTTGGCTCTTCAGTCATACTAGTAGTCCTAGATGGCTCTTCAGTCATACTCCTACAAGGTCCGACAATTAAGTAATAAGACTACTTCCATAAAAAAATAAAATAAACAACAATTAAAAATATAACCTGTATTTTATTCAAAATAAGCTCATTGTGCATTAATACAGCGAGTGGCACAATCTAACAAACTCTGGAACGATCTCTGCAGTTCTTCTGTTGGTATGGCCCTTAAACTCGATGTTACGGCCCTTTGGATGCCATCAGTATCATCAAAGAAGTGTCCTTTCAATGGTAACTTTAATTTTGGGAGTAGAAAATAATCGCAGAGAGACAAATCTGGGGAATAGGGTGGATGCTTGAGAACACACACTTGTTTTTGGGCCAAAATTTCCTGTACAACTACTGCCCTGTGAGCCGGTGCATTATCGTGAAGAAGAAAAAACTGCCAAGTGTTGAGTACTTGGGTCAGACTCGGAGAATCTTTTTCAATATGTGTTTCAAAATAGTTAAAATAAACTTTGGCGGTGACAGTCTGTCCCTCTGGAATAAATTATTTGTGAATAACTCCTTCCCCCGTGTGGTACCCGGGATCTGCAAAGAATAGGACCACTGTACCCTACCATGCATGATCGTAAAAGGCGACTAAGGAGGGTTCAGCATAGGGCCAGCAACCCTATCTGGTAAAAAACTATCAGACTGCTACAGAAACAGAAGCAAGGGAAAAAGCAAATGCAGGTGGAAGGAGAAATGCGTATCAGGAAACTGAGCCCATGAAGGTTGTGGATGAAAGCCAGCCACTGGAAGTCCCCAGCCCGACTGCAGACCTCCTGGAACCTAAACAAAAGATGCAAATAGGCAGCTGGAATGTAAGAACACTAAACCAGACTGGAAAACTAGCACAAACCATCAAGGAAATGCACAGATACAAACTAGACATACTAGGAATACAAGAAGCAAGATGGACAGGACAAGGCAGAAGGAAATTAACAACACAGCACACAGAAGATACAATAATATGGTCAGGTAAAGAAGATCTTCATGAAGGAGGAGTAGCATTGATTATAACAAAAGAAGCATCAAGAGCATTGCTGAAATGGACCCCAATAAATGAGAGATTATTATATGCACGGTTCAACTCAAGATTCACGAAGCTGTCTATTATAGTTTGTTATGCACCAACAGAAGCAGCTGAAGAGGAATTAAAAGAAGATTTTTACAACAGCCTCCAAGCCACAGTAGAAACAATACCCAAGCATGATATGCTACTCATCTTGGGCGACTTCAATGCAAAAGTAGGTGAAGGAAATGAAGATAGAAGAAGAATCATGGGAAGAGAAGGAATCGGAGAAATAAATGAAAATGGAGAAAGACTGTGCAGTTTCTGTGAAGAAAACATGATGACCATCGGAGGGACAATTTTCCAACACAAAAACATCCATAAGGTGACTTGGAGGAAACCAGATAAAACCACAGAAAACCAAATCGATCACATACTAATAAACAACAAGTGGAAACGGTCACTACAAGATGTGCGAGCAAGGAAAGGAGCAGATATAGGAAGTGATCACAACCTTCTGGTAGCAAAAATAAAACTAAAATTAAGGAAAGCCAGAATCGGAGAACACAGAAAGATACATTTTGATACAAGAAAACTGATAGACCAGCAAACAAGAAATGAATTCTCAATAATACTTAAGAACCGCTTCAGTGTCCTACAAGACGAAGCAGAAATGTCCATATTAGAGTTCAATAAAACACTACAGGAAACAGCAAAAGAGGTGCTGGGATATCGGAAAAGGAGAAAAGAGGAATGGATAAGTGAGACCACATGGGAAAAGATAGAGCAAAGAAAAGAAATCAAGAAAAAATTACTGAACACCAAATCACAACGGCTTAAAGAACGAGTTTTAAGTAATTATGCACAAAAAGACAAAGAAGTGAAGGAATCATGCCGTCAAGATAAACGTCAGTATTATGACAACTTAGCAGAGACAGCAGAGAAAGCAGCATATACAAATGACATGAAAACCATATATAAAATCACAAAGCAGATGACAGGTAACTTCAATACAAGATGTGAAAGTGCAGTAAGAACACAAAATGGACAACTGGTCAGTGGAGAAAGAGAAAAAATTGAAAGATGGAGGGAACACTTTAACACCCTACTAAACAGAACACAAGCAGCACAAGCAATAGATATACCTGAAGCAAAAGCGGAACTAAACATCAATACAGGACCAATAACAATAAATGAAGTAAAAGAGGCGATAAAGATGCTAAAATCAGACAGGGCACCAGGTGAAGATGAAGTGACTGCTGAGATGTTGAAAGCAGAAGAAACAGAAACACCAAAACAACTTTGCCGGATATTACAACAAATTTGGGATTTAGAAAAAGCCCCAGAGGAGTGGAAAACTGGTCTTATAGTAAAACTACCAAAGAAGGGTGACCTCAGAGATTGCGGGAACTGGAGAGGCATTACCCTACTGCCACTCACTAGTAAAGTATTTTGCAGAATAATCATCAACAGAATTGTACCAACACTTGAGGAAAAACTTCGGAAAGAGCAGGCAGGATTTAGGAAAGGAAGATCATGCATAGACCATATATTTGTACTTAGACAAATATTAGAACAGGCAAATGAGTGGCATAGCACAACATATGCATTATTCATAGATTTTGAGAAAGCCTTTGACAGTGTCAACAGAGATGCACTGTGGAAAATCCTAAGATGGCATGGCCTCCCCCATAAAATAGTTAATGTAATCAAAGCCCTATACGAGGGTTTTCAGTGCAAAGTTATCTGTGGAGAACATACCTCCAGCAGCTTTAGGGTACAAACAGGAGTGAAACAGGGATGTGTACTATCACCAACATTATTTATCTTGGCAGTAGACTGGTTAATGAAGGAGGCAACATCAGACAAACGCAGAGGATTACAATGGACCCTTAACACAGTGCTGGAGGACCTTGACTTTGCGGACGACATTTGTCTATTATCAAGCAGTCACAAAGATATGCAAGATAAAATAAACAAGTTAACCCAGAATGCAAACAACATAGGACTAAAGATCAACGTAGGAAAGACAAAATTAATGAAGCAAAATGTGAACAACAGAAATGTACTCAGAGTAGATAACAAGTTAGTGGAGGAGGTCAACGAATTTATATACCTTGGCAGCAGAGTAGTAGAAAATGGAGACAGCACAGAGGACATCAACAGCAGACTTACTAGAGCAAACCAGGCTTTTGCAATGCTACAGAATATATGGAAATCAAATAAACTAAGCATAAATATGAAAATCAGGATATTTAAGAGTAATGTTCTAAGTGTACTACTCTATGGTAGTGAATGCTGGAAAATCACCAAAACCATAGAAAACAAGTTGAATTCTTTCCAGACTAAATGTTTACGTAGAATTAAAAAAATATTTTGGCCAAACACCATAAGAAATAACATCTTATTGGCAGAAATGCAGATGAAACCACTGACAACAATTATTGAGGAAAGACGCTGGCGATGGTTGGGACATGTGCTCAGAATGACTGACAACTCACTACCAAAAATAGCACTAAGATGGACACCACAGGGGAACAGAAGTAAGGGTAGACCAAAAGAGACATGGAGAAGAACAACAGAAAGGATGTTGAGCAATAGAGGGCTCACCTGGGCAAGAGCAGAAAAAAAGGCGAAAGACAGGCATTTGTGGAAAACCCTTGCGGAAGCCCCATGTGCCCTGGGCACTTAAGGTTCAGAGAGAGAGAGAATAACTCCTTTGCTGTCGTAGAAGCACACCAATATTGTCTTCATTTTCAACTTTTGAAGACAACATTTTTGCCTTTTGGTGATGATGATGACTTCCACTGAGCACTTTGGCGTTTAGCTGTGGCATCATAGCGGAAAATCCATGTTTCATCCTCTGCAACAATCAAATTTAAGAAATATTTATTTCTTCCACATGTATTGATGATGTCTTTTGCGTACTCAACACGCTGATGTTTTTGGTCAGCAGACAACGAATGTGGTAGAAACCGGCAAGCAACTTTTTTCTAGCCCAAATCTTCCACTAAAATTTTATGAGCGGTCTCTCGGTTAATACCAAATTCATCTGCCATCATCCTCTCAGTCAAACAACGATCTTCTTGTATCCGTTCTCTGAATTTTGTAATGAGTTCCTCATTACGAACAGAAATTGGGCGTCCACGTCTAGTTGCATTTGTAATGGTTGCCATACCACTTTTGAATCGTGAATATCACCTGAATATATGTGCAGTGTCTCAATGGCACTTTTTTCGAGTTTTAAACAGAATTTAATGTTAAATTTTTGCTCCATGCTGATTACGTAACAATGCACCTATAAACAGGTCAACAAAATGGCGGCTTGTTTGTTGTCTGCTTATCCGTCGGCGATGAAAAGTTGCCAGATCATATATGAAGGTTGCTTCTTTGGATTCCATGCTTTGCTTCATAGATGGAATTTTTGTCTTAGCCATAATAAAATCAGTATCATTACTTAATTGTCGGACCTTGTCGATGGCTCTTCAGTCACACTTGTAGACATAGTTGGCTCTTCAGTCATAGTCCTAATTGGCTCTTCAGTCATAGTCCTAATTGGCTCTTCAGTCATAGTCCTAATTGGCTCTTCAGTCATAGTCCTAATTGGCTCTTCAGTCATAGTCCTAATTGGCTCTTCAGTCATAGTCCTAATTGGCTCTTCAGTCATAGTCCTAGCTGACTCTTCAGTTATAGTCCTAGCTGACTCTTCAGTCATAGTCCTAGCTGACTCTTCAGTTATAGTCCTAGCTGACTCTTCAGTCATAGTCCTAGCTGACTCTTCAGTTATAGTCCTAGCTGACTCTTCAGTCATAGTCCTAGCTGACTCTTCAGTCATAGTCCTAGCTGACTCTTCAGTTATACTTGTAGTCCTCGCCCAAGACAGGACTTCTTGGCGAACTACCATGCGGTCCCTATGTGACGTTTAACGGCACGGGAAGGATGTCAGATGTCAGACAAAAGTTTCTAATTTTGTCACTACACAAAAGTTACAAATTATGTCCATACACAAGTTTCAAATTATGTCGCTACACTAACGTTTCAAATTGTGTGGCAAAACTCATTTTTTTTCAAATACTGACTATAATTAGTCTGCATAATTTATGTACCAGTCCATCTCTATCTGTGGAACATCAACACTGTCATCTTCGACTGTTTCAAACTCTTTGATGATGGTGATGTTCTAAACTCATTGACCATAGTGCGCTTTCACACTGAGTGGCCGTGCTGAAGTTTTAAACTGTGCGAGCCTGGCGGGTAATGTATGTTATTTGAAGCGTTTAAGTGAAGCTATGGACAACAAGTGTTGACTTACTCGACTGCTATGATCTTGAATCTTGTCATGTTAGCAAAGTGCTTCAGTGGTCCATCATAAACACCTTAGAAAGGGAGAAGTGTTTAAAAAGGAAACTGTTATATAAAATATACGATACTTGGCAATGATAAACTTAGAAACTGTTATATAAAATATACGATACTTGGCAATGATAAACTTAGAAACTGTTATATAAAATATACGATACTTGGCAATGATAAACTTAGAAACTGTTATATAAAATATACGATACTTGGCAATGATAAACTTAGAAACTGTTATATAAAATATACGATACTTGGCAATGATAAACTTAGAAACTGTTATAAAATATACGATACTTGGCAATGATAAACTTAGAAACTGTTATATAAAATATACGATACTTGGCAATGATAAACTTAGAAACTGTTATATAAAATATACGATACTTGGCAATGATAAACTTAGAAACTGTTATATAAAATATACGATACTTGGCAATGATAAACTTAGAAGTTCTCGTAAAAAATCTTCCGTTCAGTTTTGTGGGGATGTGTTGATAATACAAACTATCTGTTGATTTTTTTTTTCTGTAGAGACTAAACAAAATGTGTATTTAACTGCAGCATATAAAGTTGGCACTTCAACAACGGAGCCCAACTATCCTACCATGAGGTGCTGACGGTGTGATTTTGGCAGTCCGTCCGTCCGTCCATCCATCCATCCATCCATCCATCCATCCATCCATCCATGTCGCTGGATACTGACTGGCAAAGGATGAAGTCCTGTGGTAGATATCCCGTGCCGTCTATGGCATCATTTACATCTGTGGTCTCGTCTTGTTCACAATCTTGCAGCGTTTCTAACATTTCTACATTTATATCATTAAGATCTGTAACTTTTCTCTTTTCCAGTGTTTTCACAGTACACCCCCCCCCCCAACTATTATTGTACATTTGTACATAAAATATGTGAATGCAAACTCCCCCACCCGGGATTGTAGATAAAATATATGTAATTATTTTTATTATTAAACACAATTTATTCCCCTCCCCCAGATTATGTAGTTATGTTTATTTTCCATCTTACATCCTTCTCGTGCCGCTAAACGTCACAACATGGTAGTTTGCCAAGATTTTCTGTCTTCGGCGAGTTTGTCAATCTCATCAAGGGAGAACTGGCCTCTCTTAACAATGTCCTCTTTAGAATTTCACGTGGTCGACCTCTTTTTCTTCGGCCTGTTGTGCTCCACTTGATAGCTTGTTTGGGGATCCTCTGATTGTTTCTTCTCATCACATGACCGACATATGTCCATCTTCTTTTCCTGACAACTGAGACAGGTTGTTGTTTGCTCACCTGTCTGATCTCTGAGTTGTTCTTGAATTCGTTCCACTTTATACCTAGAATTTTCCTTAGGAATTTGTTTTCGAAAGAGTCTAATTTATTGTCTATTTCTTTAGTTGTTTTCCAGCTTTCGAATGCATAAATGGGTGGATATCACATTTGAATTGAATAATCTTAATTTGATTTTTGTGATAATAATTTTTGAATGCCATATGTTCTCAAGATTCTTGAAGATCGATGCTGCTTTTGCAATTCGAATTCAAACTTCCTGTCTGGTATCACCATCCTGGTCTATGTAGCTCCTGAGATATGCAAAATGGTTTATTCTTCAACAGCTGCACCTGCTACGTATATTTGTCCTTCGTCGTTAATGAGAAGTTTCATTATTTTTGTTTTATCCTTGTTAGCTTCAAGTCCTATTTTACTAGCCATTGAAGACAGGATATATGTTTTTACTTGCATTGATTTCATATTGTCACTGATAAAAGTTATGTCATCTGCGAAGTCAAGATCTTCCAGTTGGGTCTTACGTACCCAATCAATGCCAGTTTTACCTGGCAGCATTTTTTTCATTATGAAGTCTATGGCAATTCCAAAAATCAAGGGAGATAATATACATCCTTGTTTCACGCACGTTTCAATCTGGAACCATTCACTCATTCCTTCTTCTGTCTTGACTGCAAAAGCATATACATTGTACAGATATCTAATGATGTTGACAGTCTTAGATGATATTCCATATATTCTTAAAATTCTCCACAATGAATCTCTGTGTATGCTATTAAATGCCTTTTTAAAGTCTATGATGTTCAGGATTAGCTGTCTTTGCTTTTCAATATGTTCTTCAAGTATTATTCTTAGAGTAAAGATCTGGTCGAGACAGCTTCTTCCTTTTCGAAATCCTGCCTGTTCTTCTTTCAATGCAGCATCCACTATGTCTTGAATTCTGTTCAAAATAACTTTGCAAAATACTTTTGACACAGCTGATAGTAAAGTTACTCCTGTCCAGCTATTGCAATCAGTAAGGTTGCCTTTTTCCGTATTTTAACAATGATTCCTTTTTTCCATTTAGAAGGGACTTTTCTTCTTTCCAAACTTTAGTAAACATTCTCTGCAGTTGGGCCATGTTGTCAATGTTAATAGCTTTTAACATTTCAGGTGTTATTTCATTTTCACCTGCAGCTTTGTTGTTAGGCATTAGATTCACTGCTGTTTCAATTTCACGCAATGTAATTCATCTTGGTTAACATTTATTTGTGGGAATGAAAAGTCAGTTTCTAGGCCTATCAATTCATATGGGTGTGGTCGATAAGTATTTCTTGGAATTGTTTGGCCCATCTTTGCTTTTGGTCTATACTTGATGTTAATAATGTGCTAGTTTTGCTAATGATTGGTCTTTCTTTGGATGCAGTAGTACTTGTTAGCCTGTTTTGTATGTTATTTAGTGTTTTGCTGTCTCCTGTTTTTGCTGCCTTCTCTGCTTCTTTAGCCATATTGTTCATGTATTATCTTTTATCTCTTCTAGCTGAACCTTTCACTTTATTGTCTAGTTCTTTGTATTGTGAACGACCATTCGAAGCCCATTGGTGTACAAAGTGGGCAACGCGTCGTCGTTCATGTGATCCGGAGGTATAGGACCTATAAATACCCAGGAATGCATGGCGGGAAGGTAGAGCAGAAAACCAGAGGATATGGCAGGAAGCTAATTTCATCTTGTCTGGTTACCCCAGCAGATCTGACAATGTTTGATTCAAATGTACCGTGGATGATATGATGTGTTGTAAATTATAATGTGCTGTTGGATTATCGTCACTGTCGTCGCACGTGAAGATTTCGTTGATTCTGTTGAGTCTTGTCATGTTTGGATGGCCACACCTAGGTACATCATATGTTATTCAGTGCGTTTGCACAAAGTGAAATATGTTATTCAGTAAATGGGCGCAAAAGTGAAATATGTTATTCAGTGCATTTCGCACAAGTGGAAATATATTATTCGGAGCATTGGCACAGGGAAGTTTTATGTGAGATAGGGGGGATGGGGATTTCATGGCAGCAGCGGCTGAAATATGTTACCAGTGCATCAGCACAATATTGGGATAATGTATAATTACTTAGTAGGGTGAGAAGAGCCCAGGCCAATCTGGTCCAGTGCTTTAGTTGATACTTAGTTAGAAATAATACATTGTATTTATGTTATGCCTTGTTATTATCATGATGATACATGTTGATGTCCTGTATATGTAATGTCTGTGGTGGCATCACTATGATATATGTAGAGAGTGTTAATAAATTGATGTAAATTGATTTGCTGACTTGGTGATATGTATTTCATGTTGATGTGATGTATGAATGTGTGTAAGATGCTGAATTAACTGGCATGCAGTTTCCTTGCAGGGAACAATCTGGGTTGGCGGTCATGGGGGTCGCGAGATCTTGGCCAGGCAGCACGGTAGTACATGCCAAGGGAATGCCTGAAACAGCTGGGTTGATCTATTTCTTCCCAATTTATCCATAAAATGTAGATTTAGCACCAGCTAAGTTTACAGTATGCTGCTTTTACCAAATCTCTTCCAAGATCTATCTTTACATTCAATATGGCTAATTTGGCTGCTCATCTTTCATGTATGGATTTCCATGCTCTTCTACTTGTTTGCAGTCCAGCAAAATCTAGCTGCTGTAATTTTGACTGCACTGTAAGAATGCCATAAATCATCTATATCAGTCTCCTCTACCTCACTGAATGCAGTGAACTATTTGGTAAGTTCCAGATTGAAATTACTCTTAGTATTCTCTTCTTGTAGGCTGTGGCTGTTTATCTTCCTGAGTATTGCTTTCTTGTGTTGGCTTTTCAGTTTTAGTTTTATTTTCCCTATACACAGGTTGTGACCACTTGACATCTGCACCGCTATAAGCCATTACATCTATCAGAGATGTTGTCAATTGCTTTCTAATACAAAAATTATCTATCTGGTTTCTAGTTCTATCATATGGAGATATCCACGTTGTTTTATGTATCTCTTTGTGTGGAAATATTGTGCCTCCAATGATCATGCTCTCTGTTAGACATATTTCAGTTAATCTTTCTCCGTTCTGATTAACCATGTCAATTCCTTCTTTCCCCAGTACCTTTTTCGACGTCGGTATCATCTGTCCCTACCTTAGCGTTGAAGTCTCCCTTGACAACCAAGATGTTTATTTTTACAATCATTTTATCCTCCTCCCCAGGTGTTAGATAAAATGTATGTAGTTATGTTTATTATTGCAAACATTTTATCCTCCTCCCCAGATTGTAGATAAAGTGTATGTAGTGATGTTTATTATTACAAACATGTTACAATGATCTTGGGTAAATAAGTCCATGCTCCCATTATGTATGTATGGTGTACCAACATGGTCAAATGTCACTAAAGCGTGCTTTTACTCACCTACTGACAGCCAGGTCCAACCTCCCCCGTGGAAGTAGATGATGGTGGGGTAACCGTCACAACCAGGATGAGATCTTTGTCTTACCGGCGTGTACGTGCTCACGGGGACACCGTTGTATACATCTTGGCTTACCTGTCCCAAAGATTTCAGAAAATGTTTGTGTCACGCCCGTTAGGTTTTGTGTCACAATCATTGTGAAAATAGAAGATGTGATATATTCGTAGTGGAAATAGGCGAGTAGCAAATATAGCAGTGCTAGCAACTTGATGGCAGATTATAGCGGTATATGGGTCACTACGTGTGAAGCGGTTGTTCAGGCCTTAATGTAACACACGTGTGAGGTCACGTGACTGAGTTCTTGAATTTTGTCATAACATGGTTTTTTGATGGGACGTTTTGAGGGATAAAAACAATGTGGAAGCTAGAGGACGGACGTTTGGGTGAAGAACAACTGTGTGGAGGCTAGAGGACGGACGTTTGGGTGAAGAACAACTGTGTGGAGGCTAGAGGACGGACGTTTAGAGGGAGAACAACTTGTGGAGGCTAGAGGACGGACGTTTAGATGGAGAACAACTGTGTGGAGGCTAGAGGACGGACGTTTAGAGGGAGAACAGGTGCGTGGATGCTAGAGGACGGACGTTTAGAGGGAGAACAACTGTGTGGATGCTAGAGGACGGACGTTTAGAGGGAGAACAACTGTGTGGATGCTAGAGGACGGACGTTTAGAGGGAGAACAACTGTGTAGATGCTAGAGGACGGACTAGTAGCATGAAGTTGAAACAATTATCGCGGTTCTGTCCCTTAATTAACTAAAGAGATTGTTATTGGTGATATCGAACCAGAAAATTTGATGTTTACAGTATGTTGCTTTTGCCAAATCTCTTCCAAGATCTATCTTTACATTCAACATGGCTAATTTGGCTGCTCATCTTTCATGTATGGATTTCCATGCGTTATGTGATATCCATGCTTTTCTACTTGTTTGCAGTCCAGCAAAGTCTAGCTGCTGTAATTCTGACTGCACTGTAAGAATGCCATAAATCATCTATATCAGTCTCCTCTACCTCACTGAATGCAGTGAACTATTCGGTAAGTTCCAGATTGAAATTACTCTTAGTATTCTCTTCTTGTAGGCTGTGGCTGTTTATCTTTCTGAGTATTGCTTTCTTGTGTTGGCTTTTCAGTTTTAGTCTTATTTTCCCTATACACAGGTTGTGATCACTGTTAACATCTGCACCGCTATAAGCCCTTACATCTATCAGAGATGTTGTCAATTGCTTTCTAATAAAAAAATTATCTATCTGGTTTCTAGTTCTATCATATGGAGATATCCACGTTGTTTTATGTATCTCTTTGTGTGGAAATATTGTGCCTCCAATGACCATGCCCTCTGTTAGACATATTTCAGTTAATCTTTCTCCGTTCTGATTTACCATGTCAATTCCTTCTTTCCCCAGTACCTTTTTCGACGTCGGTATCATCTGTCCCTACCTTAGCGTTGAAGTCTCCCTTGACAACCAAGATGTTTATTATTGCAAACATTTTATCCTCCTCCCCAGATTGTAGATAAAGTGTATGTAGTGATGTTTATTATTGCAAACATTTTATCCTCCTCCCCAGATTGTAGATAAAGTGTATGTAGTGATGTTTATTATTACAAACATGTTACAATGATCTTGGGTAAATAAGTCCATGTTCCCATTATATATGTATGGTGTACCAACATGGTCAAATGTCACTAAAGCGTGCTTTTACTCACCTACTGACAGCCAGGTCCAACCTCCCCCGTGGAAGTAGATGATGGTGGGGTAACCGTCACAACCAGGATGAGATCTTTGTCTTACCGGCGTGTACGTGCTCACGGGGACACCGTTGTATACATCTTGGCTTACCTGTCCCAAAGATTTCAGAAAATGTTTGTGTCACGCCCATTAGGTTTTGTGTCACAATCATTGTGAAAATAGAAGATGTGATATATTCGTAGTGGAAATAGGCGAGTAGCAAATATAGCAGTGCTAGCAACTTGATGGCAGATTATAGCGGTATATGGGTCACTACGTGTGAAGCGGTTGTTCAGGCCTTAATGTAACACACGTGTGAGGTCACGTGACTGAGTTCTTGAATTTTGTCATAACATGGTTTTTTGATGGGACGTTTTGAGGGATAAAAACAATGTGGAAGCTAGAGGACGGACGTTTGGGTGAAGAACAACTGTGTGGAGGCTAGAGGACGGACGTTTGGGTGAAGAACAACTGTGTGGAGGCTAGAGGACGGACGTTTAGAGGGAGAACAACTTGTAGAGGCTAGAGGACGGACGTTTAGATGGAGAACAACTGTGTGGAGGCTAGAGGACGGACGTTTAGAGGGAGAACAGGTGCGTGGATGCTAGAGGACGGACGTTTAGAGGGAGAACAACTGTGTGGATGCTAGAGGACGGACGTTTAGAGGGAGAACAACTGTGTGGATGCTAGAGGACGGACGTTTAGAGGGAGAACAACTGTGTAGATGCTAGAGGACGGACTAGTAGCATGAAGTTGAAACAATTATCGCGGTTCTGTCCCTTAATTAACTAAAGAGATTGTTATTGGTGATATCGAACCAGAAAATTTGATGTTTAAAATAATTCCACCCGCTGGAGATTTTGTAGTAACTCTTCATACTGAACGTATTACAATATTGTTTCGTTTATGCCCAGTGTTTATTATGCAAAATGCTAACTCACCTTAACATCTCTGTAAACAACGCGTTGCCATGGTAGTGGGTTGAAAAGCACAGATAAGGCAGTGTTAATGAAGATTTTAAGGGGTTCGGCTCCGAGTTCAATGCCAAGGTCGTGTAGCAGAAAGCTCTGCCGAGAAAAATAGTAAATAAAAGTTTATTTTCAGATGATAGAAGGTTGGTCATTCGGTCCAGTCGCACGTCCAACCTTTCACCTGTTTGCTTGTCCAGTCTCACATTCAACCTTTCATCTTTCTGCTTATCCAGTCTCACATTCAACCTTTCATCTCTCTGCTTGCCAGTCCCACATTCAACCTTTCATCTCTCTGCTTACCAGTCTCACATTCAACCTTTCATCTCTCTGCTTGTACAGTCCAACATTCAACCTTTCGTGTCTCTGCTTGTCCAGTCTCACATTCAACCTTTCATCTCTCTGCTTGTACAGTCCAACATTCAACCTTTCGTGTCTCTGCTTGTCCAGTCTCACATTCAACCTTTCATCTCTCTGCTTGTACAGTCTCACATTCAACCTTTCATCTCTCTGCTTGTCCAGTCTCACGTTCAACCTTTCATCTCTCTGCTTGCCAGTCTCACGTTCAACCTTTCATCTCTCTGCTTGTACAGTCTCACGTTCAACCTTTCATCTCTCTGCTTGTACAGTCTCATATTCAACCTTTCATCTCTCTGCTTGTACAGTCCAACATTCAACCTTTCATCTCTCTGCTTGCCAGTCCCACATTCAACCTTTCATCTCTCTGCTTGTACAGTCCAACATTCAACATTTCATCTTTTTGGCTTCACATGATCGCAGACATTCAATAATGTAATGGTTTATTTGTATACACAACAAACATACAACAAACGTTCACCAACATATTCTGTTTATGAACTTCCAGCATTAAAGCTGTAATGTTGTTTTTACTGAGTTCAGCATCTACTTTCTGTCTTGTTGTAACTAACCTGGATTTTGTTTTGTCTGTGTTTATTTGTATGTTATTGTTGTTAATGTTCCGTAGATTATTTATTTCAAATTGTAGAGTTAATTCTGTGTCAATGTAGCTGTTAATGAGTGATGTTGATGGTTACATTCGTCTGTGGTGTGGAAATAACTACTGTTGCTCTGGTGAAACTGATGTGGTAGATCACTGACATAAGCAGCCAAGAGTACAGGACGAACAGCGGAATCTTGTGGAACAACATTATCAACTAGAGATCAGTACAGGACGAACAGCAGAATCTTGTGGAACAACATTATCAACTAGAGATCAGTCTGACACAGACTTTCTAAAGTGTACATTCTCCCCTCCCCCTCTATAGGGAAACGATATTTTCTTAGCTCCAAATGTAGTCCAGTCTGATGTAGAAGTTTTTCAAATTTTTCTTCTGTTTTTTTTTTCTTAGCTCCAAGTGTAGTCCAGAATGTATAAAATAGGAAAAAAGTAGGAGCAGCTTTATTACTTAACGATTACAAAGTTGTGACGTTTCGGCGTGAGCCTTAATCATATAAAAACGTACAGGACGAAGAAATAGAGAGAGGAGATAAAGTATAGATTCACATGAATTCTATTTTTAAAAAAATAAATATAAAAAAAATTTTTTTAAAGAGTACTTAGCTGTAAATTGCAAGGTGTGGCTTGTCCGGCGGTGTGTGTCAGGAATGGATCTAGTGGGACGTGGAGACTGTGTAAATAGAGACCTGTGACATGTGGTCAGTGGGTTGTAACTGGGGGTGGTGGATGGGGAACCGGGGAGGGGAGAGAGAGTGACGCAATACCGACCTTGCTAGGAGAAATTGAAACAGATGATTGGGGAAGAGGGGTTGCAGAGAAGAGGGGTTGCAGAGAAAATAGCAGGGTTGCAGAGTGATGCTGTGAGGAAGTTTGAAAAGTAAGAAGGGGTGGATTTAGTGGAGAGGTACTATAATGACTGAAGAAGATGATGTTAGGTGTAACTAAACAGCGAGTTTAACCCATGTGGTTCCAGCGTCCCATAATTTTGAATGCAGCGGTTCTCAAGTGCCAGGCGGCTTGTGTCATCTGCGTGACATTGTTTAATGGCTGTTACCAGAAAATCAGATTTGCCTCTGTGGTTGGGGCCATTGAAATGATTTGGGATTGGTTTCGAAGCATGCTGGGCGATGTCGTACAGAAAATGTAACCGCCCCCGCTGGGTTACCTGCCCCGTAGTTTGGGAAACAAAAACAATCACCTTTCCCAAAACTATCCTCACTCTTCATGAGGGATTCACATGCGAGTTCCGAAATGTGATACATGTCATCGTTTGCAAAAGATGCAGGATAACATATATCGGTGAGACTGGCCTCAGATTAGGGGACTGCATGCAAAAACATATGTACGACATCGCCCAGCATGCTTCGAAACCAGTCCCAAATCATTTCAATGGCCCCAACCACAGAGGCAAATCTGATTTTCTGGTAACAGCCATTAAACAATGTCACGCAGATGACACAAACCGCCTGGCACTTGAGAACCGCTGCATTCAAAATTATGGGACGCTGGAACCACATGGGTTAAACTCGCTGTTTAGTTACACCTAACATCATCTTCTTCAATCATTATAGTACCTCTCCACTAAATCAACCCCTTCTTACTTTTCAAACTTCCTCACAGCATCACTCTGCAACCCTGCTATTTTCTCTGCAACCCCTCTTCCCCAATCATCTGTTTCAATTTCTCCTGGCTAGGTCGGTATTGCGTCACTCTCTCTCCCCTCCCCGGTTCCCCATCCACCACCCCCAGTTACAACCCACTGACCACATGTCACAGGTCTCTATTTAAACAGTATCCATGTCCCACTAGATCCTTTCCTGACACACACCGCCGGACAAGCCACACCTTGCAATTTACAGCTAAGTACTTTTTAAAAAAATTTATTTATTTATTTATTTATTTTTTAAATAGTATTCATGTGAATCTATACTTTATCTCCTTTCTCTATTTCTTCGTCCTGTATGTTTTTGTATGATTAAGGCTCACGCCGAAACGTCACAACTTTGTAATCGTTAAGTAATAAAGCTGTTCCTACTTTTTTCCTATTTTATACATTCTGGTATCACAGCTTTACTGCAGTGCTTCATGTATAGTTGTATACTTATACACTAATTATTGTGTTATCAAGTGTAGTCCAGTCTGATGTAGAAGTTTTTCAAGTTTTTCTTTTTTTTTTTCTTAGCTACAAGTGTAGTCCAGTCTGATGTAGAAGTTTTTCAAGTTTTTCTTCTGTTTTTTTTTTTCTTTGCTCCAAGTGTAGTCCAGTCTGATGTAGAAGTTTTTCAAGTTTTTCTTGTTTTTTTTCTTAACTACAAGTGTAGTACAGTCTGATGGAGAAGTTTTTCAAGTTTGTCTCCTGCTTTTTTTCTTAGATTCAAGTGTAGTCCAGTCTGATGTAGAAGTTTTTCAAGTTTGTCTCCTGCTTTTTTTCTTAGATTCAAGTGTAGTACAGTCTGATGTGGAAGTTTTTCAAGTTTGTCTCCTGTTTGTAATTTGTTGCATGAATCTATTTTAGTCCTTGTTTTTTTTATTTCTTAATTTGTCTACCTGCAGTTGCCGGGTTTTTGTTTTTGTTTCTGTCAATTTTTGTTTGTTTGTCCACTTATATCAACATTCATCTGTCTCTATCGACATCTATTCATTCACCTGTCTATGTTAACATCTGTCTGTTTGTCTGTCAACGTCAACACCCGTCCATTTGTAAATTTCTGTCTATGAATGTGTCTTTGACATCCCGGACACTTACCCCGCCTCTGGCGACTCTGCCAAGCTCGTCCAGCCACCTTATCTTCTCCGCCTCCGCCAGACCTGGAGGCGTGGCCCGACTCATCACCAGCCACACGCGGTACAGGGCCAGCAGCAGGACGCACGTCAACAGACACGTGGTTATTAACACCGTGCGCACTGTGCTCTGAAGATGATGAAAGAAGATCTCAAAGAGACCACCACCACCACCATCATCATCGTCATCATCATCATCATCATCATCATCATCATCATCATCATCATCATTGACATTGACATTCCTTTAGGGCCAACATTGGCTCATAAGACGGAAGTCATATCTTTCCATGTCTGACGACTCCCCGCCGTCCGCTGTAGGTCTTGGATAGACTTGAACCCCAGAACTGTGCTCTCTCTAGTGATGGTTCTACGTAGAGTCTCCCTTGGCCTGCCTTGCTTTCTTTTGCCCTTCGCTGACCATGTGAGGGCCTGGCGATTTTTGGTTTGGTTTGAGATACCCGGGAAAAAGATTTTTTTTTGTCATAACATATTATAAAATGAAGCTTATATAAGCTGTGCGGTTTTTTTGGACAGTATATATTTCACATTACTACAAAATATAAATCATGGACACAAAAAAAAGAACAAATATATCCACACTACAAGAACTTAATATTGAAGAAGGCTGGCTAGTAAAGACGATTAAAGAGAGAAAACTTAAATATTTTGGACACATTAAACGTCATGATAATCTAGAGAAGACGGTCTTGGAAAAAGAAAAAGAAAGAGAGGAAGACCAAGGCGAAGATGGCTGCAAGACATCGTTGATGATCTGCAAATGGATGCATCAGCAGCAGGGCATCTTGCTCACAACCGAGAGGCCTCCAAGAGAGCTGTTACGGAGACAAAGTTCTGCAAGGGACATGACTGACTGACAAAATATAAACTACTTTATCAAAAACATATTCTACATTCAGAAAAAAATTGCTTTAAAAATACATTCTTCATAAAAAATAAATATAACTTACTACATAATGAATATATTCTACATGAAAAAATTGATCAACAGTATTATATTCTCCATTAATAATAGACATAATTTACTACATCAAGGGTAAATATAAATTATTGCTTCAAGAATATATTCAACATGAAATATAAATTAGTACATCACAAATAAATTCTAAATAAAAAATAAATATACATTTCTACGTAAAAAAAAAAAAAAAAATTACTGTAGTAAGAATATATTCCACACCAAGAAGTCATACAAGGTATTACATAAAGTAACATATATACTGCATCAAAACTAAGTATACATTACTACACCAGGAAAGTCGCTAACAGCGAGCACACACATCACAGCTGTCAAGTTTCAGGACAAGTCAGTAAGTGCAGTGCTTCATGTATAGTTGTATACTTATACACTAATTATTGTGTTATCAAGTGTAGTCCAGTCTGATGTAGAAGTTTTTCAAGTTTTTCTTCTTTTTTTTTTCTTAGCTCCAAGTGTAGTCCAGTCTGATGTAGAAGTTTTTCAAGTTTTTCTTCTGTTTTTTTTTTCTTTGCTCCAAGTGTAGTCCAGTCTGATGTAGAAGTTTTTCAAGTTTTTCTTGTTTTTTTTCTTAACTACAAGTGTAGTACAGTCTGATGGAGAAGTTTTTCAAGTTTGTCTCCTGCTTTTTTTCTTAGATTCAAGTGTAGTCCAGTCTGATGTAGAAGTTTTTCAAGTTTGTCTCCTGCTTTTTTTCTTAGATTCAAGTGTAGTACAGTCTGATGTGGAAGTTTTTCAAGTTTGTCTCCTGTTTGTAATTTGTTGCATGAATCTATTTTAGTCCTTGTTTTTTTTATTTCTTAATTTGTCTACCTGCAGTTGCCGGGTTTTTGTTTTTGTTTCTGTCAATTTTTGTTTGTTTGTCCACTTATATCAACATTCATCTGTCTCTATCGACATCTATTCATTCACCTGTCTATGTTAACATCTGTCTGTTTGTCTGTCAACGTCAACACCCGTCCATTTGTAAATTTCTGTCTATGAATGTGTCTTTGACATCCCGGACACTTACCCCGCCTCTGGCGACTCTGCCAAGCTCGTCCAGCCACCTTATCTTCTCCGCCTCCGCCAGACCTGGAGGCGTGGCCCGACTCATCACCAGCCACACGCGGTACAGGGCCAGCAGCAGGACGCACGTCAACAGACACGTGGTTATTAACACCGTGCGCACTGTGCTCTGAAGATGATGAAAGAAGATCTCAAAGAGACCACCACCACCACCATCATCATCGTCATCATCATCATCATCATCATCATCATCATCATCATCATCATCATTGACATTGACATTCCTTTAGGGCCAACATTGGCTCATAAGACGGAAGTCATATCTTTCCATGTCTGACGACTCCCCGCCGTCCGCTGTAGGTCTTGGATAGACTTGAACCCCAGAACTGTGCTCTCTCTAGTGATGGTTCTACGTAGAGTCTCCCTTGGCCTGCCTTGCTTTCTTTTGCCCTTCGCTGACCATGTGAGGGCCTGGCGATTTTTGGTTTGGTTTGAGATACCCGGGAAAAAGATTTTTTTTTGTCATAACATATTATAAAATGAAGCTTATATAAGCTGTGCGGTTTTTTTGGACAGTATATATTTCACATTACTACAAAATATAAATCATGGACACAAAAAAAAGAACAAATATATCCACACTACAAGAACTTAATATTGAAGAAGGCTGGCTAGTAAAGACGATTAAAGAGAGAAAACTTAAATATTTTGGACACATTAAACGTCATGATAATCTAGAGAAGACGGTCTTGGAAAAAGAAAAAGAAAGAGAGGAAGACCAAGGCGAAGATGGCTGCAAGACATCGTTGATGATCTGCAAATGGATGCATCAGCAGCAGGGCATCTTGCTCACAACCGAGAGGCCTCCAAGAGAGCTGTTACGGAGACAAAGTTCTGCAAGGGACATGACTGACTGACAAAATATAAACTACTTTATCAAAAACATATTCTACATTCAGAAAAAAATTGCTTTAAAAATACATTCTTCATAAAAATAAATATAACTTACTACATAATGAATATATTCTACATGAAAAAATTGATCAACAGTATTATATTCTCCATTAATAATAGACATAATTTACTACATCAAGGGTAAATATAAATTATTGCTTCAAGAATATATTCAACATGAAATATAAATTAGTACATCACAAATAAATTCTAAATAAAAAATAAATATACATTTCTACGTAAAAAAAAAAAAAAAAAATTACTGTAGTAAGAATATATTCCACACCAAGAAGTCATACAAGGTATTACATAAAGTAACATATATACTGCATCAAAACTAAGTATACATTACTACACCAGGAAAGTCGCTAACAGCGAGCACACACATCACAGCTGTCAAGTTTCAGGACAAGTCAGTAAGTGCAGCGCTTTCTTCATAAAAATAACTTTCCCAGCGTGCAACAACTGAGGACGTTAGTTCAGTGCTTGTTTACAGTTATTCTAGTTAACTGCTCTCTCGTGATGTTTGTTTACGATTATTCTAGTTAACTGCTCTCCCCTGATATTTGTTTACAGTTATTATAGTTAACTGCTCTCCCCTGATATTTGTTTACAGTTATTCTAGTTAACCGCTCTCCGCTGATATTTGTTTACAGTTATTCTAGTTAACAACTCTCTCCTGATATTTGTTTACAGTTATTCTAGTTAACTGCTCTCCCATGATATTTGTTTATAGTTATTCTAGTTAACTGCTCTCTCCTGATATTTGTTTACAGTTATTCTAGTTAACTGCTCTCTCCTGATATTTGTTTACAGTTATTCTAGTTAACCGCTCTCCCATGATATTTGTTTACAGTTATTCTAGTTAACTGCTCTCTCCTGATATTTGTTTACAGTTATTCTAGTTAACAACTCTCCCCTGATATTTGTTTACAGTTATTCTAGTTAACAACTCTCTCCTGATATTTGTTTACAGTTATTCTAGTTAACCGCTCTCCCATGATATTTGTTTATAGTTATTCTAGTTAACTGCTCTCTCCTGATATTTGTTTACAGTTATTCTAGTTAACAACTCTCTCCTGATATCTGTTTACAGTTATTCTAGTTAACCGCTCTCCCATGATATTTGTTTACAGTTATTCTAGTTAACTGCTCTCTCCTGATATTTGTTTACAGTTATTCTAGTTAACAACTCTCCCCTGATATTTGTTTACAGTTATTCTAGTTAACAACTCTCCCCTGATATTTGTTTACAGTTATTCTAGTTAGCTGCTCTCCCCTGACCTCAACTCATGAAACTGACATCATCATATTTTGCTGGACAAGCGGCACATTTTGTTAGATTATTTTTTTAAAAACGTATATTAAAGTATTAACGTATATTTTTAAAGTCAATTGTTCGGTGTAATATATGTTTGTTATTTTTTTGTACGATAGGCCTGTATTTTCAAGATGATTGACACACGAAAGTGGGTGTGGTCAGTATCGCGCCTGGCCCCATTTATCTTCCCAGATGTCTCTGCTACCCAGGGGCTGGGCGGACCCGGGGCACTTTTTGGCGTGTACCAGAAAAAAAAAAAAATCCGACTGTTGGGACTTGAACCCGGCACCATTTAATTAGTAGACGGAGCGCCTAACCACTCTGTTAACCAGGCCACCTGGTTTTCTTTAAAAAAAAGAGAGTGAATAATAGTTTTCTTTTAAAACAAGGGAGACATTTCATGATTTTTTGATTGCTGAAGTCAAGATTCTCAAATTATTTTATGACAGTTATGTATAACTAATGTATCACCCTTTTCCTTTAGAAGACTTCAGAGTTTCTTGCATCATCATCATCATCATCATCATCATCATCATCATCATCATCATTGCTATAATAGTTGACGATCTTGCTTTTTCATTTTGTGCAGAACTCGGCGTTTCTGATCAGACATATTGGGCCTCTTCTTTTGTGGCACATGATCAATCTGACCATGTATTTCTTTTTTCTTTTTTTCCCTTCAGTTTTTCCACTGAATGTCTTAGCTTCTGTCTTCTCTTGCTACGACTAAAGAATATTGATGATTTTTTTCCTTGCCATTCTCTTAAGAGGAAGTATCTGAAAAATGTTTCCATCATCTATAAGAACTAAGAAAAGCTGAAAAATGTTTCCACCATCTATAAGAACTAAAAAAAGCTGAAAAATGTTTCCATCATCTATAAGAACTAAGAAAAGCTGAAAAATGTTTCAACCATCTGTAAGAATTATGAAAAGCTGAAAAAGAATTGCCTCACAATAAGGGAAAATATGTAAATTGGCGCTGCGTTTTCAAAAACGAATAAAATAGGGGCAAATCTGAAGACAAGGGACACAGAACCATGTAAGAAGACATATTGTGTTGTTACTGAGCCAGATAAGTATTGGCGGAAACAGCACCAGAGATGCTGCTTAACAAAGCCGTGTTCAACAGCTTCTACAGAAAGATGATATAGATCTGGCCTGGTCTAGCTAAATATGATAAACTTCAGATGTCTGACAGCCGCAAGATATGAACAGTTATTAAACATACTTTTTTTCTTTTTATCACAAACACATCGTGATACAAATATTTTACATAAATATCAAGAAATACATGTGCATTTATTCGCTAATACTAGCTTGTATGGCTACTGATTCTCCAACACATGATTACTGATTCTCCAGACAATTTCTCTGTTATTCTCCCTGATCCGAAATTTCTTTCATCATTTACGCAGATCCAACATTAAACTCAGCATTGAAATCCACATATTTACTCTCAGTGAGTAATAAACTTCACGTTTTAATCCAGCGGTATCTCAGTTTATACTCGATAAATAATTACAAAGCTTTAATTTATTTATAGTTACCTTTTATATTAATTCTGACGTAAAAAAGATCTCAGCCAACATATCTCCGCGAACCGCACATGATACGAGTATCTTAAAGAATCGCATACAGCCCGGGAGCCGCGGTTTGGTCTCTTCTGGAAGACCGTCTACTAACTTGAAGCTAGGAATTATTGATTCTTATTGTTTTGTCTGCAGTTTAAAAAAAAAGTGTATTCTCAAAAACTGTAAATATAAAATCACTTCACGAAAATAAAAAGTCTTACCTCCATTTTTATGCCCTGTAGGATGAGTTTTGATTCTTGTCCACCATGTTCCGGCTGTTATGGGTGATCATGGCCGGCCTCGAAGCTCAGCTTGACAGATGTACTCTCTGGTTCGGGGGCAAGATAAATACAATAATTAAATCTTCCTAGTGGGGTCAAATATCATAGCGTTGATTAGATAAGTGTGTTAAACACGCTGTGTTTTTACATCCACCGCGCAGTGAATGTGTGACGTGTGACTGTGTGTGTGTGTGTGTAGTGTGAGCCAAGTGTGGATCTGACATATGTCGATGAGAGGACACGTGACCAAAACTGAAGTGTGTGAGCCAGACATACCAAACACGTGACATACATAGACATATAAATATGTTGTACAGGGGCATCTCACAATTTAAAAAGAAATGATCCGCAGCAGTTGCATAAGTCCATGTAATGTCGGTTCTTTCTCGTTTCTAAACCACAGTACAGTGAGGTAGAGAGACCAGTCAGTACCTGTCTTCTCTGTCTACATATTTCTACACCACAGTACAGTGAGGTAGAGAGACCAGTAAGTACCTGTCTTCTCTGTCTACATATTTCTAAACCACAGTACAGTGAGGTAGAGAGACCAGTACCTGTCTTCTCTGTCTACATATTTCTAAACCACAGTACAGTGAAGTAGAGAGACCAGTCAGTACCTGTCTTCTCTGTCTACATATTTCTAAACCACAGTACAGTGAGGTAGAGAGACCAGTCAGTACCTGTCATCATCATCATTGCTATAATAGTTGACGATCTTGCTTTTTCATTTTGTGCAGAACTCGGCGTTTCTGATCAGACATATTGGGCCTCTTCTTTTGTGGCACATGATCAATCTGACCATGTATTTCTTTTTTCTTTTTTTCCCTTCAGTTTTTCCACTGAATGTCTTAGCTTCTGTCTTCTCTTGCTACGACTAAAGAATATTGATGATTTTTTTCCTTGCCATTCTCTTAAGAGGAAGTATCTGAAAAATGTTTCCATCATCTATAAGAACTAAGAAAAGCTGAAAAATGTTTCCACCATCTATAAGAACTAAAAAAAGCTGAAAAATGTTTCCATCATCTATAAGAACTAAGAAAAGCTGAAAAATGTTTCAACCATCTGTAAGAATTATGAAAAGCTGAAAAAGAATTGCCTCACAATAAGGGAAAATATGTAAATTGGCGCTGCGTTTTCAAAAACGAATAAAATAGGGGCAAATCTGAAGACAAGGGACACAGAACCATGTAAGAAGACATATTGTGTTGTTACTGAGCCAGATAAGTATTGGCGGAAACAGCACCAGAGATGCTGCTTAACAAAGCCGTGTTCAACAGCTTCTACAGAAAGATGATATAGATCTGGCCTGGTCTAGCTAAATATGATAAACTTCAGATGTCTGACAGCCGCAAGATATGAACAGTTATTAAACATACTTTTTTTCTTTTTATCACAAACACATCGTGATACAAATATTTTACATAAATATCAAGAAATACATGTGCATTTATTCGCTAATACTAGCTTGTATGGCTACTGATTCTCCAACACATGATTACTGATTCTCCAGACAATTTCTCTGTTATTCTCCCTGATCCGAAATTTCTTTCATCATTTACGCAGATCCAACATTAAACTCAGCATTGAAATCCACATATTTACTCTCAGTGAGTAATAAACTTCACGTTTTAATCCAGCGGTATCTCAGTTTATACTCGATAAATAATTACAAAGCTTTAATTTATTTATAGTTACCTTTTATATTAATTCTGACGTAAAAAAGATCTCAGCCAACATATCTCCGCGAACCGCACATGATACGAGTATCTTAAAGAATCGCATACAGCCCGGGAGCCGCGGTTTGGTCTCTTCTGGAAGACCGTCTACTAACTTGAAGCTAGGAATTATTGATTCTTATTGTTTTGTCTGCAGTTTAAAAAAAAAGTGTATTCTCAAAAACTGTAAATATAAAATCACTTCACGAAAATAAAAAGTCTTACCTCCATTTTTATGCCCTGTAGGATGAGTTTTGATTCTTGTCCACCATGTTCCGGCTGTTATGGGTGATCATGGCCGGCCTCGAAGCTCAGCTTGACAGATGTACTCTCTGGTTCGGGGCAAGATAAATACAATAATTAAATCTTCCTAGTGGGGTCAAATATCATAGCGTTGATTAGATAAGTGTGTTAAACACGCTGTGTTTTTACATCCAGCGCGCAGTGAATGTGTGACGTGTGACTGTGTGTGTGTGTGTGTGTGTAGTGTGAGCCAAGTGTGGATCTGACATATGTCGATGAGAGGACACGTGACCAAAACTGAAGTGTGTGAGCCAGACATACCAAACACGTGACATACATAGACATATAAATATGTTGTACAGGGGCATCTCACAATTTAAAAAGAAATGATCCGCAGCAGTTGCATAAGTCCATGTAATGTCGGTTCTTTCTCGTTTCTAAACCACAGTACAGTGAGGTAGAGAGACCAGTCAGTACCTGTCTTCTCTGTCTACATATTTCTAAACCACAGTACAGTGAGGTAGAGAGACCAGTAAGTACCTGTCTTCTCTGTCTACATATTTCTAAACCACAGTACAGTGAGGTAGAGAGACCAGTACCTGTCTTCTCTGTCTACATATTTCTAAACCACAGTACAGTGAAGTAGAGAGACCAGTCAGTACCTGTCTTCTCTGTCTACATATTTCTAAACCACAGTACAGTGAGGTAGAGAGACCAGTCAGTACCTGTCTTCTCTGTCTACATATTTCTAAACCACAGTACAGTGAGGTAGAGAGACCAGTCAGTACCTGTCTTCTCTGTCTACACATTTCTAACCACAGTACAGTGAGGTAGAGAGACCAGTACCTGTCTTCTCTGTCTACATATTTCTAAACCACAGTACAGTGAAGTAGAGAGACCAGTCAGTACCTGTCTTCTCTGTCTACATATTTCTAAACCACAGTACAGTGAGGTAGAGAGACCAGTCAGTACCTGTCTTCTCTGTCTACATATTTCTAAACCACAGTACAGTGAGGTAGAGAGACCAGTCAGTACCTGTCTTCTCTGTCTACACATTTCTAAACCACAGTACAGTGAGGTAGAGAGACCAGTACCTGTCTTCTCTGTCTACATATTTCTAAACCACAGTACAGTGAGGTAGAGAGACCAGTCAGTACCTGTCTTCTCTGTCTACATATTTCTAAACCACAGTACAGTGAGGTAGAGAGACCAGTCAGTACCTGTCTTCTCTGTCTACATATTTCTAAACCACAGTACAGTGAGGTAGAGAGACCAGTCAGTACCTGTCTTCTCTGTCTACACATTTCTAAACCACAGTACAGTGAGGTAGAGAGACCAGTACCTGTCTTCTCTGTCTACACATTTCTAAACCACAGTACAGTGAGTTAGAGAGACCAGTATCTGTCTTAGCTGTCTTTACTTTCCCAGAGAAAGTTTGGGATTCGTGGTTGGGCGGACGTAGAAGCTGGTCGGGCAGAGAAAAGCTTCTCCAACCCCCCCCCCCACCTCAACCGAACACGGGACCTTTTGGTCAGTAGGCCGATGCACTAACCATCACCAGGCCACACTGTACACACACACACACACACCTGTATACAAACGTATGTAAATACATTTTTCCATTCTTACATTAACGATATTAATATATTAACATTAATATAGTATATTAATATATATATATGTGTGTGTGTGTAGAATACATACACATATATGTGCTTTCATTAGAATATTGTTGTCAGCGTTTATTCATATTACAAAAGACATTCAGAATATATAACTAAATGATAATTTACAACATTCACTCATATTATGTAGTCATTCATAACATACAAATACCAGGAACCTGAAGATGTACATGCCATTTTTCGGGGGTCAAACCTCAGATCTCTGGTTTTGTATGTGGAAAGTTGAGAACTAAACATATCTCCTAAGTGATTAGGCCTATCTTCCTTTCTCGTCACACCAGATTCCCGCACTTTTCGCCACATATTCCCCAATTTATCGTCACACCAAATTCCGGCACTTCTCTCCACATATTCCCCAATTTCTCGTCACACCAAACTCTCACACATCTCTCCACATATTCCCCAATTTCTCGTCACACCAAACTCTCACACATCTCTCCACATATTCCCCAATTTCTCGTCACACCAAACTCTCACACATCTCTCCACATATTCCCCAATTTCTCGTCACACCAAACTCTCACACATCTCTCCACATATTCCCCAATTTCTCGTCACACCAAACTCTCACACATCTCTCCACATATTCCCCAATTTCTCGTCACACCAAACTCTCACACATCTCTCCACATATTCCCCAATTTCTCGTCACACCAAACTCTCACACATCTCTCCACATATTCCCCAATTTCTCGTCACACAAAATTCCCGCACTCCTCGTCACATATCCCCCCCCCCATTTCTCGTCACATATTTCTGCACTTCTCATCACACATCCCGCAATGTGTGGCTAGTTCATCTTAAATACTGTTTGTACTTTAAACCCGACCCCCCCCCCCCCCCCCGCCAGGACAAACAAAAAAGCCAAGTCCACGGCTAACAAAACCATTGTGTTCAGACAAGCCGGCAAAAGTTCATGGGGTAAGACACGAACATTTGATTTAACGACTACACTTTAGCATTTCCAGGAAACAGCTTGAACAGCCTGTCACACTCTCCCCGTACAGTTTTTTTTTTTTAAGGAGGGGAAGAGGAAAGCATCGACGAAAGTGATAATTGTGACAGAAAATTTTGTGAGACATTTTCTGAAACTGCTGGTCACTGTAAGCTTCCTAGGACAATAGAGAGACCAGTCAGTACCTGTCTTCTCTGTCTACACATTTCTAAACCACAGTACAGTGAGGTAGAGAGACCAGTACCTGTCTTCTCTGTCTACACATTTCTAAACCACAGTACAGTGAGTTAGAGAGACCAGTATCTGTCTTAGCTGTCTTTACTTTCCCAGAGAAAGTTTGGGATTCGTGGTTGGGCGGACGTAGAAGCTGGTCGGGCAGAGAAAAGCTTCTCCAACCCCCCCCCCCAACCTCAACCGAACACGGGACCTTTTGGTCAGTAGGCCGATGCACTAACCATCACCAGGCCACACTGTATACACACACACACACACCTGTATACAAACGTATGTAAATACATTTTTCCATTCTTACATTAACGATATTAATATATTAACATTAATATAGTATATTAATATATATATATGTGTGTGTGTGTAGAATACATACACATATATGTGCTTTCATTAGAATATTGTTGTCAGCGTTTATTCATATTACAAAAGACATTCAGAATATATAACTAAATGATAATTTACAACATTCACTCATATTATGTAGTCATTCATAACATACAAATACCAGGAACCTGAAGATGTACATGCCATTTTTCGGGGGTCAAACCTCAGATCTCTGGTTTTGTATGTGGAAAGTTGAGAACTAAACATATCTCCTAAGTGATTAGGCCTATCTTCCTTTCTCGTCACACCAGATTCCCGCACTTTTCGCCACATATTCCCCAATTTATCGTCACACCAAATTCCGGCACTTCTCTCCACATATTCCCCAATTTCTCGTCACACCAAACTCTCACACATCTCTCCACATATTCCCCAATTTCTCGTCACACCAAACTCTCACACATCTCTCCACATATTCCCCAATTTCTCGTCACACCAAACTCTCACACATCTCTCCACATATTCCCCAATTTCTCGTCACACCAAACTCTCACACATCTCTCCACATATTCCCCAATTTCTCGTCACACCAAACTCTCACACATCTCTCCACATATTCCCCAATTTCTCGTCACACCAAACTCTCACACATCTCTCCACATATTCCCCAATTTCTCGTCACACCAAACTCTCACACATCTCTCCACATATTCCCCAATTTCTCGTCACACAAAATTCCCGCACTCCTCGTCACATATCCCCCCCCCCATTTCTCGTCACATATTTCTGCACTTCTCATCACACATCCCGCAATGTGTGGCTAGTTCATCTTAAATACTGTTTGTACTTTAAACCCGACCCCCCCCCCCCCCCCCGCCAGGACAAACAAAAAAGCCAAGTCCACGGCTAACAAAACCATTGTGTTCAGACAAGCCGGCAAAAGTTCATGGGGTAAGACACGAACATTTGATTTAACGACTACACTTTAGCATTTCCAGGAAACAGCTTGAACAGCCTGTCACACTCTCCCCGTACAGTTTTTTTTTTTTAAGGAGGGGAAGAGGAAAGCATCGACGAAAGTGATAATTGTGACAGAAAATTTTGTGAGACATTTTCTGAAACTGCTGGTCACTGTAAGCTTCCTAGGACAATAAAGTGACACGAGCTAGTGAAACTAGGGAACTTTTACTCATCTTCTCACTTTAGTCGTATAAGCATTTCTCCTACATGTTGATGTCGCTGAACATAAAACAGTACAAGTATTGATGTCGCTGAACATAAAACAGTACAAGTATTGATGTCGCTGAACATAAAACAGTACAAGTATTGATGTCGCTGAACATAAAACAGTACAAGTATTGATGTCGCTGAACATAAAACAGTACAAGTATTGATGTCGCTGAACATAAAACAGTACAAGTATTGATGTTACTGAACATAAAACAGTACAAGTATTGATGTCGCTGAACATAAAACAGTACAAGTATTGATGTCGCTGAACATAAAACAGTACAAGTATTGATGTCACTGAATATAAAACAGTAAAAGTATAGATGTTACTGAATATAAATCAGTAAAAGTATAGATGTTACTGAATATAAAACAGTAAAAGTATAGATGTTACTGAATATAAAACAGTAAAAGTATAGATGTTACTGAATATAAAACAGTAAAAGTATAGATGTTACTGAATATAAATCAGTAAAAGTATAGATGTTACTGAATATAAAACAGTAAAAGTATAGATGTTACTGAATATAAAACAGTAAAAGTATATACGTTACTGAATATAAAAAGTATAGATGTTACTGAATATAAAACAGTAAAAGTATAGATGTTACTGAATATAAAACAGTAAAAGTATAGATGTTACTGAATATAAAACAGTAAAAGTATAGATGTTACACGTCTCATGAACGTCAATCTTGGAGGGGGAAGGTCACCTCTCATGAGCGTCAATCATGGAGGGAGGGGGAACCTCTCATGAACGTCAATCTTAGAGGGGGAGGGGGAAGGTCACCTCTCATGAACATCAATCTTAGAGGGGGAGGGGGAAGGTCACCTCTCATGAACATCAATCTTGGAGGGGGAAGGTCACCTATCATGAACATCAATCTTGGAGGGGGAAGGTCACCTCTCATGAACATCAATCTTGGAGGGAGGGGGAACCTCTCATGAACGTCAATCTTGGTTGGGGGGAGGTCACCTCTCATGAACGTCAATCTTGGAGGGGGGAACCTCTCATGAACGTCATTCTTGGAGGGAGGGGGAACCTCTCATGAACGTTAATCTTGGAGGGAGTGGGAACCTCTCATGAACGTCATTCTTGGAGGGAGGGGGAACCTCTCATGAACGTTAATCTTGGAGGGAGTGGGAACCTCTCATGAACGTCATTCTTGGAGGGATGGGGAACCTCTCATGAACGTCAATCTTGGAGGGAGGGGGAACCTCTCATGAACGTCAATCTTGGAGGGAGGGGAACCTCTCATGAACGTCATTCTTGGAGGGATGGGGAACCTCTCATGAACGTCATTCTTGGAGGGAGGGGGAACCTCTCATGAACGTCAATCTTGGAGGGGGGAACATGTCTCATTGGCGTCAATCTGAGGGGGTAGGGGAATAGAACAGGTCTTTTGGGTGTAAAACTGAGAAGCAGGGGCTAGAACATGTGTGCTGGGTGTCAAGATGGGGGTGGGGGTGGTATTTTATGTTAATGAAATCTCTGATTGCTCAGCGTTATTTATTTGCACAAACTTTGACCTGGTCGCCACTTGAGACTTGTTACTGTCCTGGATGTACATAAACGTTTTCTTCCAGCGGTCAGAGTACATCTATCACGTGCTTTAACGCTGTTCATCTCAACCTACATTTACTGCTATGACTTAAACATTTTCATCTCAACCTACATTTACTGCTATGACTTAAACATTGTTCATCTCAACCTACATTTACTGCTATGACTTAACATTGTTCATCTCAACCTACATTTACTGCTATGACTAAACATTGTTCATCTCAACCTACATTTACTGCTATGACTAAACATTGTTCATCTCAACCTACATTTACTGCTATGACTTAAACATTTTCATCTCAACCTACATTTACTGCTATGACTTAAACATTGTTCATCTCAACCTACATTTACTGCTATGACTTAAACATTGTTCATCTCAACCTACATTTACTGCTATGACTTAAACATTGTTCATCTCAACCTACATTTACTGCTATGACTTAAACATATAATTTATTCTTCCCCATCTCAGTGTGCGAACCAGACTCCGGTTAGCCAGTGGCCTCACAGGGATTTTGTAAGCATCTGTGGTCTAGTGGTTGAATACTGGCCCGCGGACTGAGAACAGGACATTGCAGGCTGAGACACCATCTATACCAGAAGCTGAGACACCATCTATACCAGAAGCTGAGACACTATCTATACCAGAAGCTGAGACCATCTATACCAGAAGCTGAGACACCATCTATACCAGAAGCTGAGACACCATCTATACCAGAAGCTGAGACACCATCTATACCAGAAGCTGAGACACCATCTATACCAGAAGCTGAGACACCATCTATACCAGAAGCTGAGACACCATCTATACCAGAAGCTGAGACACCATCTATACCAGAAGCTGAAAATTGTCCCAACAGACCTACGTGCCTGCAGCAAAGAGCAAAAGGCACCGCGTCACATCCTCCAGGGCAAAGGACCTGGCCAGACCCCTACAAGAGAAGATCTACTGTGATGCTGACAATCTGAGAAGAACTGCAGCGACCACATTCGCACTAAGAAATAAAGGAAACAGACGGAGATTCCCCCTCCCCCTGTTTTCACGAAAAAGATATGGGGGGGGGGGGGGAAGTTACAGAAACCTTAAATATCCCATTATACGAAGCAAATCGCCGAGCCATATCAAGATGTCTGTTTGTCCTCTCAGCACTGAAAGCTAATACAAGACAAGACGATTTAAACTACAGTAACCCCGTCCTAGTTTTACATGGTGCAGCTCGGAGAGTTATGTGTTATCGTTATCGTGCTGCTTGACAAGAAAGTGAAAGTCAACGAAGCACTTGAGAGATAAACCAGACTCTACAATGAGAGATAAACCAGACTCTACAACCTGATCTATCTCCACGTTTCTCTCACTTACCATCCTGTTATAATTTTGTTGAGAACAATTTAAGATCGTAAAACAAAGGTAAATTGTTCTCAACAAAATTAGTAGTAAAGAGGATCAAAGAGAGAAAACTTAAATATTTTGGACACATTAAACGCCATGATAATCTAGAGAAGACCGTCTTGGAAGGGTACATAATGGGAAAAAGAAAGAGAGGAAGACCAAAGCGAAGATGGCTGCAAGACATCGTTGATGATCTGGAAATGGCTGCATCAGCAGCAGGCCATCTTGCTTACAACCGAGAGGCCTACAGGAGAGGTGCTAGGAAGGTAAAGTTCCACAAGGGACATGCAAATGACTGACTGAATGAATGAAAACAAAGATTTTCTAAAACATTGTTACATTCCCCCCAAGGATTGCCCAACATACGTCCATACACTCCCCCTTCCCCTTCGCAGGACTGTCATCATCATCATCATCATAAATTTCCTACCTCAGCCGCATACACAAATACGAACACGTGTAGATCTAGAGAAAGAGAGAGAGAGAGAGGGAGAAGGAGAGAGAGAGGGAGAGAGAGAGGGGGAGGGAAGAGAGAGGGAGAGAAAGGGGGAGAGAGAGGGAGAGAGAAGGAGAAGGAAGGAGAGAGGGAGATATATATATATATATATATATATATATAAGCAGCATCAATATTCAAGAATCTTGAGAACATATGGAATTCAAAAGTTATAAGCACAAAAACCAAGTTAAGACTATTCAATTCAAATGTAATATCCACCCTCATTTATGCATGTGAAAGCTGGAAAACAACTAAAGAATTAGACTCTTTTGAAAACAAATGCCTAAGGAAAATACTCGGCATCAAGTCGAATGAATTCAAGAACAATGCAAAGATAAGACAGATGACTGAACAACAACCAGTCTCATGGGTGATCAGGAAAAGGAGACGGACATATGTTGGTCACTTGATGAGAAGAAATGATCAGAGAATCCCAAAACAAGCTATCAAGTGGAACACAACAGGCCAAAGAAAAAGAGGCAGACCGCGTGAAACTCTGAAGAGGACATTGTTAAGAGAGGCCAAATTAACAGGCATAAAATCCTTTGATGAGGTTGAAAGACTCGCCGAAGACAGGAAAAATTGGCGAACTACTTTGGGAGCCCTATGTGACCTTTAACGGCACGGGAAGGATATAAGATATAAGATAAGATATATATTATTTCGGTTCTAAGTACTGTTATTGCCGGAGGTGGGTGGAGGATACGCTCTCCACTCCAAGGCGTGCGTCTCAAACAGCCTCTGACAGTCAAGTCCAGCTCCTGGCCTTCTCGTGGCAGAACTGTTTAAACTGACAGGAGAAGAGGCGAAGGCGAATATCTGGCGCCTGAAAACCAGACGCTTCGGGTAGATGAGAGGCACGTTTGGTAGCTCATCTACCGCTGCTGGCGAGATTCTTCAGCTGCCGTGCGCGGAGCGAGGTTCCTCCCGGCCAATGAAGAAAGGTGCAAATGGGGTTGCCGTGCGGCACCACTGTGGAAAAGGTGAAATAAAGGAAAAATAAGGAAGTAAACAGTAGTTTGGCCTGGGGGTCGGCCAAGTCCTAAGTTCACTCATATCGGGCGAAATGCCTGATGCTGGCGAGCTTTCTTCGGATTCCGAGCATGGAGTGAAGCACCTCCCGGCCAAAGAAGAAAATGCGGAAAAGCAATCAGGGTTGCTGTGTGGCGCCGATGTGAAAAGGTGATGGAAAGGATAAAGTGAAGCTTAATCGGTATGTCCAGTAGTATCGCTGCGAGAGATACTCATACCACGGCGCCTCTGCTCTAGAGGTCGGTCACGCCCTAAACACGCCCATACTGGGATAATATGCCTAAACAGGCTCAACCCAGAGGTGGAAGTCACTAGTGGCGAGGATTCATCCTCCTTGACAAAAGCTCCGTTCTGGTCACAACTAGGAAGGGTAACGGCCACGACCACAAAATGCTGAAGTCCGAGACATTGGACCAGGGCAGTCTAGATAGACAACCACCTCTCACTTCGGTGATGGATGTATGCGTATCCTAATTACACTGAGGTTTTCCGGTGAGAAAGTCCAACACTGGACTGGATGGGCAACCACCTCTCACCCGGCGGTGATACACGTGTATCTCAAAACACGTCGAGGTTTTCCGGTGAGAAAGCCCAACTCTAGCCTGGATGAGCTACCACTTCTCACCCAGCGGGGACATACTCATATCCAAAACACGTTGAGGTTTTCCGGTGAGAAGTCCAACTCTAGACTAAACTGGTGCAACGATAACCACGGTGTCACGCAATCCCGCTTCTGAGACCCACCAAGAATACAGGCTCAAGCCCTGCAATACTCTGAACCTCTTGTGGTCCTCTCGGGGATCTCGTGTGGTCCACACGGGGGACCACGGAACCTATCGAGGACCACAGGTGTAAATTCAGTAGGATCACAAGGCGGTCTTAGTGGTAGAAGCGAACGAAGAAGAAGAAGAAGAGCTTTAATTTCCATGGCCCATATCTACCAGAAAATCAGTCTCATACAGTTCCGTCAGCGCTTGCAGCCATGTCCTTGGTTCAGGCCAGTTGCCATCATCAGTAGATCCAAAGCTGCTGTCAGTTGCAACATGCATTTCTTTCGTCTGGCTTCATCCGAGAGCTTTTCTGAACAGCCTGTAATATTCTAGTGATTGTCTAGTTCCGGTACATTAGCCTTCACCAGTATCCTAATCTTCGACATAACAAACAAACAAACAAACAACCATAACAACTAACAACGAAAGATAATAGAAAGTGCTGCTTGGATATACAGAGATAACTTTTTGCTGGTAACATCAAGAAACCATTAAAAGAAAAAGAAAGACTACTCTGGAAACGAAGCACCAGAAAGCGGGTAAAGAGAAGCCATTACGAAATTGGGGAATTTTAAAAATTGTGAAAAATATCTCAACAGAAATTAAGTTGGCAGTCACTTGCGTGTCCTTTGCGGGACTTTGTCTCCCTAGCAGCTCTCCTGTAGGCCTCTTGGTTGTGAGCAAGATGTATCCTGATGCTGATGATCCATTTGCAGATTTGTACCCTTCCAAGACCGTCTTCTCTAAATTCTCATGATATTCATATGTCCAAAAATATTTAAGTTTAATCTGTTTAATCTTCTTTACTAGCCAATCGTCTTCAATATTAACTTAACTTAATGTATGGATTTATTTGTTCTTTTTTGTGCCCATGATATTTGAAGGACTCTTCTGTAGCATTTACGTTCAAAGGCATTTATGTGTTTCTTATCTGTTTGTTAAGTGTCCAGGTCTCACAGGCATATGTTGTGATGGGAAAGATGCATGCCCTTAAAAATCTTATTTTTATTTTTTTAGTTCTGTCTGTTCCTCTCCACAAATTCTTTAGTTGTTTTACTTTCTGAAGAGCGATAGATGTCCTCCTTTTAATCTCCCTCATTGTATCTCCGTTATTCGTTAGTAATGATCCAAGATATTCAAAACTCTCCACTACTTCCAGTTTTTTCTCATTGATACATATTTCAGCTGCTTTATTTGTTTTGTCAGTTATCATCAATTTAGTTTTATTCACATTAAGATAGAGGTTCTGCTCTTCACTACTCTTGCGGACTGACATAATTAGTTTTTCCATTCCTTTTTATGTTATGGGCAGTAATACTGTGTCATCAGCATATCTAATCTCTGGTATTTCATAACCTCCAATTGTTATGGCATCGTAATATTCTTTGTCTACATCTTCTCTAACATTCCTCATTATATTTTCAGTATACAAGTTAAATAAGTAAGGCGACAATATGCACCCCTGACGGACCCCTTGTTTTATGTCAAACCAAGTTATTTCACCATTTATTCTTACTGCTGCTTGTTGGTCTAGATACAGCAGTGATGTTAATTGTATCAAATGTGTTGGCAATAAATCCCATCACATCACAGAGTTGGCAGAAACACACACAGACGACGTGGCAACGTCCAACATGATTCAGACTGAGTTTTCTACGTTGGCGTGAAGTTTAAATCAGAACTGTCAGCCGTGACTGATCACAAAATCTGCGATAAGTTTTATCTCACATCTACATCAGATACTTGATGACCTTAACCCACTACCCTAGTGACCCCACCAATAATGTCTGTTCAGCATATCCGTTCTGCTAACATGCACAGCTGGTTCAGACAAACCTCACGCCAAGATCTTACCTTGTTAACCAAACTGTAGAGTCGGTTTTCTGTTTGGTCAAGTCTGTTTTCTGTTTGATCAAGTCTGTTTTCTGCTTGGTCACGTCTGTTTTCTGCTTGGTCAGGTCTTATTTTTTAAAAAGTGGGACATGCTCTGTCCATTGTTGGTTCAGGTTTACAAAGACGTTAAAACCACTTACCTCTCACATATAAACTTGCTATCACTTACCTCTCACATACAAACTTGCTACCACTTATCTCTCACATAAAAACTTGCTACCACTTACCTCTCACATATAAACTTGCTAGCACTTATCTCTCACATACAAACTTGCTACCCTACCACTTACCTCTCACATATAAACGTGTTACCACTTACCTCTCACATATAAACTTGCTACCACTTACCTCTCACATACAAGTTTACTACCACTTACCTCTCACATATAAACTTGCTACCACTTACCTCTCACATACAAGCTTGGTACCACTTACCTCTCACACATAAATTTACTACCACTTACCTCTCACACACAAGCTTGCTACCACTTACCTCACACATATAAACTTGTTACCACTTACCTCTCACATATAAACTAGCTACCACTTACCTCTCACATAAAAACTTGTTACCACTTACCTCTTACACACAAACTTGCTACCACTTACCTCTCACATACAAACTTGCTAGCACTTACTTCTCACATATAAACTTGCTATCACTTACCTCTCACATATAAACTTGCTAGCACTTACTTCTCACATATAAACTTGCTATCACTTACCTCTCACATATAAACTTGCTACCATTTACCTCTCACATATAAACTTGCTATCACTTACCTCTCACATATAAACTTGCTATCACTTACCTCTCACATATAAACTTGCTATCACTTACTTCTCACGTATAAACTTGCTACCACTTACCTCTCACATATAAACTTGCTACCACTTACCTCTCACATATAAACCTGCTACCATTTACCTCTCACATATAAACTTGCTACCACTTACCTCTCACACACAAACTTGCTACCACTTACCTCTCACACAGAAGCTTGGTACCACTTACCTATCACATAAAAACTTGGTACCACTTACCTATCACATAAAAACTTGGTACCACTTACTTCTCACATAAAAACTTGGTATCACTTACCTCCCACACACAAACTTGCTACCACTTACCTCTCACATAAAAACTTGCTACCACTTACCTCTCACACACAAATTTGTTACCACTTACCTCTCACACAGAAGCTTGGTACCACTTACCTCTCACACAGAAGCTTGGTACCACTTACCTATCACATAAAAACTTGGTACCACTCACCTCTCACATAAAAACCTGTTACCACTTACCTCTCACATAAAACTTGGTACCACTTACCTCTCACATAAAAACTTGGTACCAATTACCTCTCACACACAAACTTGCTACCACTTACCTCTCACACACAAACTTGCTACCACTTACCTCTCACATAAAAACTTGCTACCACTTACCTCTCACATAAAAACTTGCTACCACTTACCTCTCACACACAAACTTGCTACCACTTACCTCTCACACACAAACTTGCTACCACTTACCCCTCACATAAAAACTTGCTACCACTTACCTCTCACACACAAACTTGCTACCACTTACCCCTCACATAAAAACTTGCTACCACTTACCTCTCATACACAAACTTGCTACCACTTACCCCTCTCGTGACTTGTGAAACATCATCAAGGTTCAACAAGTTTTACAGAGTGCTTTAACCACAAATGAAAGATCATCATCATGTGCCATGGTTTAAAACGTCAGTCCAATCATTTTTAAAAAATCTTTTGTTGCTTATTCACAATTACAGAAGAAAAAAATGGTACATTTATTTTAAAATGTTTGACACCAAATTTTAAAATGTTTGACATAAACATTTAAAACTGTTTGACATAAACATTTAAAACTGTTTGACATAAACATTTTTAAAAAAAAACAATGCAATGCAGCAGAAATTTTGTCTCTAGTCAACAAATTTTATTTCAGGTTTGAAGACAAAAGATGGCTTCAATGACTGTACAAGGAAGTGTCTGAGATGAAATGTTCAGATTTACATGCACAAAACAATTCATGCAGATTTCATGGTGAAATGAAACACAAGATCTATTATCTGCATCATGTTACCAACTTTCTGCCACTGACAAGGAATTTTGCTGTAATATATTTCTGTGCAAGTCAACTTCATTTCTCTGTTCTAAATATTGATATGATGAAACAGGAGAAGAATAAAACAAAGAGACATTGAAAACAGAGAAGAAGACACACATGGTGAACTTGTGCCACAAAGACAGAGACAGATAATTTCATTAAGTCAAAACAAAGAGCTAAAGTGGATCTGACAAAACAAAAGACTGAAACTGGGTTTTAGCATAGTCTGAGAAAACAAAGAGTTAAAATAAGTCTGACATAACAAAGAGCTGAAGTGAGTTTTAGCGAGTCTGACAGAAACAAAGAGCTATAGTTATTTTTAGTGAGTCTGAAAAAACAAAGAGCTAAAGTGAGTTTTAGTGAGTCTGACAAAAGAAAGAGTTAATGTGACAAATAGTTTTAGTGAGTCTGACAAAACAAAGAGATAAAGTGACAAATAGATTCAGTGAGTAAGACAGACAAAGAGACAGACACAAAGACTGCAAGAAGCAGACAGAAGACAGGCAAAAATAAAAACAAAATACAGAAAATTTCTGTTTGTGTGATCTGATATATTAATCCCATGAGAGTCTAAGACATAGCAGCTCAAAGCATCATGAGAAACTTCATCTATATGTTCGTAAGAAATGCCAACATAACAAACTGACATATAAGATACTATTCACACAAACCACACACAGATTACTCTCTCTTGTGTCAGCAACTGCCACAGACTGACCAGAAGTAACATTCTCTCTTCACTTCCACATACCAGACATGGAAGGAAAATATGCAATATCAACAAGGATAAAAAAAAACACATAAAATATGTGAGACATGATAATATAATGAAGATAGAGAAAAGTTTTGAAAAAAATACAATATGATGAAGATAGGGAAAAATATAAAAGAAGAAGAAACTGGATATTGCCTGAAGCAATGAATCATGGGTATATTTTCCCAGGAGCAGAAACTCTCAAAGCCACACACACACAAGCTTACTCTGTGGATGAAAGCAATTTATGAGGCTTTAATCAGTCCTCATACACTAGTAACACATGTTAACACTTCTTTCTCTCCTTCTGTTCACAGTCCTCATACACTAGTAACAAATGTTAACACTTCTTTCTCTCCTTCTGTTCACAGTCCTCATAAACTATTAACAAATGTTAACACTTTTGTCTCTCCTTCTGTTCACAGTCCTCATACACTAGTAACAAATGTTAACACTTTTGTCTCTCCTTCTGTTCACAGTCCTCATACACTAGTAACAAATGTTAACACTTTTGTCTCTCCTTCTGTTCACACACGGAGAAAATCTTTGCCCCTAGACTTCACAAAATGGTGAAGTTTTTTTTGTTTTTTGTTTCGAAACTTCTAAATCCCGAATTCCTCAAATAACACTCTCTGCTTGTAGGGATTTCAAAGTGCAGAACTATCTGAAGATATTAAACTTAGGCTTAAACCTACAAAATCCAGACAAAGCACAAAGATGAAAGTGTAAGAAACATAATGCTGAAAAAAAGAAAGAGACACCCAGACAAAGCACAAAGATGAAAGAGAAAGAAACACCCAGACAAAGCACAAAGATGAAAGAGAAAGAAACACCCAGACAAAGCACAAAGATGAAAGAGAAAGAAACACCCAGACAAAGCACAAAGATGAAAGAGAAAGAAACACCCAGACAAAGCACAAAGATGAAAGAGAAAGAAACACCCAGACAAAGCACAAAGATGAAAGAGAATGAAACACCCAGACAAAGCACAAAGCCACAACTGACAGTATAACAAGGAATCAACTAGCCACAAATCTCACTTAACCCATTACTGATGCTCTTATGACTTTCCCCCCTCTCTATCTGCAGTTTTTATCAGACCAATTTTTTTTTTCCAGATTTGCCCTATCTACTTTTGTTTCCACATTGGACTTTGCAAAAAACTCTTGGGATTAATACATGTCTCAGAGAATATAAACCTCAAATTCTGATCATTTTCAATGAGAAAAACTGATATCAGCAGTTCAGTGTCTTTACACACAAGTAATACATCAGAAAGCTGACAATAAATATGTGAACATGGGAATATCAGCATGAAACACTTCTCCTACACAACATGTGCTGGAAGGATCTCTCAAACTTTTATGTTGTGTAAATATCTGCACAAAATGTCACTGTTATATGGAGTAACTAACATGTGCTGGAAGGATCTCTTAAACTTTTATGTTGTGTAAATATCTGCACACAATGTCACTGCTGTAAAAATATCAACCATAATAACACAATGTGAACTGGCTCAGCTTAGTAGCAACACATTAAAAAAAAAAAAACCTGACATTTTGCTCCTGTTTTTCTTCTACACAACAACAGAGAAGGGAACCAATGTGAGAAAATGTACAAAATAAAATTATACAAGAAAGAAAGATAACTCGCACAGCTTCTTTATTTTGTGTACAGAGTTAACTTCTCTACTGTTTCTATAGAAATTCTCTATTTTTCACTTGTAGTATCTGCTCTCATTTCTTTGCTCTCTCTCTCCCTGTCTCTCTCTCTCTCTCTTTCTCTGGCTTCTCTGATGTTGTATAACAAATGAAGAGCCAAAATGTCACTTGTTTTGTTTGCTATGAATCTGAAGAGAGCTTGTTTATATCACTTCTATCACTGAAACAACTGAGAGAGATAGGGAGAGGTATTCTTATAAGATAAGATATATTAAGATTTTGTTGCAGATAGTGGACTTGGCTTACTAGAAATTACGTGACGGTTTATGTAGCACCACAAATACGAAAAAAAACCAAAACAAACAGAATGTGTACCAGCCCCAAAATAAAAATAAATTATTAAGAGCAGCTTCTAAGATTCTGGGAAAAAAAAATCAAAACATTTATGTTTCAATAAATGAACTGTGTTTATATTCAATAACTCTACAAGAATATGTTTAGAAAATTTTCACCATCAAAGATAAAAAAAATCTCAGATGCATGGCTAGTATGAGGTAAAATCTGGTGATAGAGGAAATTCATATGGTGAACTTATATCACTCACACACATACAGTGAACTTACATCACTCACACACTTATAAAACAGAGCACATCACAGTTCAAATATCTTCATCCACAATGCATTATTTTACCCTACTCCCAGTACAATACCCACAATGCTTCAGTTTCTACAACCACAATGCAACATTCTCCCCACCCACAATGCAGCAGTTTTTCAACCCACAAAAGCACACTTCTAATCTGGAACCTCCCTTATTGTTTAGTCACCCGCAAGTTGCTGCTCCCTGCCCCAGATTGTTTAGTCACCCCCAAGTTTCTAACCCCTAACCCAGATTGTTTAGTCACCCCCAAGTTTCTAACCCCTAACCCAGATTGTTTAGTCACCCCCAAGTTTCTAACCCCTAACCCAGATTGTTTAGTCACCCCCAAGTTTCTAACCCCTAACCCAGATTGTTTAGTCACCCCCAAGTTTCCGACCCCTGCCCCAGATTGTTTAGTCACCCCCAAGTTTCTAACCCCTGCCCCAGATTGTTTAGTCACCCCTAAGTTTCTAACCCCTAACCCAGACTGTTTAGTCACCCCCAAGTTTCTAACCCCTAACCCAGATGTTTAGTCACCCCCAAGTTTCTAACCCCTGCCCCAGATTGTTTAGTCACCCCCAAGTTTCTAACCCCTAACCCAGATTGTTTAGTCACCCCCAAGTTTCTAACCCCTAACCCAGATTGTTTAGTCACCCCCAAGTTTCCGACCCCTGCCCCAGATTGTTTAGTCACCCCCAAGTTGCTGCCCCCTGCCCCAGATTGTTTAGTCACCCCCAAGTTGCTGCCCCCTGCCCCAGTTGTGTCCACGCCAGCCTCCTCCACCTCGCTGCTCCTCGTCGCTTTGGAAAGAACCGATACCTGGAGAAATATGGGAAAGTTCAACATTCACAAGAGACACCATAACAGAGCATGTCAAAACTCACAGATATAGATATGTATGTATATATGTATGTGTGTGTATATATATATATATATATATATATAATATCCTTCCCGTGCCATTAAACGTCACATAGGGCTTGCAAAAGTAGTTCGCCAATTTTTCCTGTCTTTGGCGAGTCTTTCAACCTCATCAAAGGATTTTATGCCTATTAATTTGGCCTCTTTTAACAATGTCCTCTTCAGAGTTTCACACGGTCTGCCTCTTTTTCTTTGGCCTGTTGTGTTCCACTTGATAGCTTGTTTTGGGATTCTCTGATCATTTCTTCTCATCAAGTGACCAACATATGTCCATCTCCTTTTCCTGATCACCCATGAGGCTGGTTGTTGTTCAGTCATCTGTCTTATTTCTGCATTGTTCTTGAATTCATTCCACTTGATGCCGAGTATTTTCCTTAGGCATTTGTTTTCAAAAGAGTCTAATTTCTTTTCTATTTCTTTAGTTGTTTTCCAGCTTTCACATGCATAAATGAGGGTGGATATTACATTTGAATTGAATAGTCTTAACTTGGTTTTTGTGCTTATAACTTTTGAATGCCATATGTTCTCAAGATTCTTGAAGATTGATGCTGCTTTTGCAATTCTGATCCTAACTTCCTTTCTAGTGATCTAGACAGAGTTTTTTTCATGCAGTGATCTTTATATATATATATACAGGAAACTCTCTACCGTAGAGAGTGGAACAACAACACAACTCCGTCAGATCATCAGAGGAAGTACCCCCCCCCCCCCCCCCTCAGACAAGTGTTTCGGCCCTTTAAACTCCTGACACTCTAAGGTCATATGCTGATGTTGCTACGAATCCTCTTGCTCCCACTTCTACAGCTATCACTTTTGCCCTGATTCCTGCCCCCTGCCTCAGTTGCTTGACCAGATCATTGTACTTCTCCAATTTCAATAAATGCTGTTCCTCTGTTCTAGTTTCGTATGGGACCATATGCTCGATCATTATTAATTCCTGTTTTTCTGTGGAGTACACTACAATGTCCAGTCGCAAGGTAAGGGAATGTCCCTGAGTTCAATATTTGATGTTGTACCAGCACCTATGAAGTATTTAGGTGGGACCTCAACTGTTTTGCTGTTATTTGCTTTATCTTTTGCCCTGTCTACGATGGCTACTAGTTCTTGCAACACTCTGTTGTGCCGCCAGGTGTACCGTCCTTGCCCTAAAGACACTCTACATGCTGACAGCACATGTTCCAATGTTTGCCTTTCGTTGCATCCTCTGATGATCTGAAGGAGTCGTGTTGTTGTTCCACTCTCTACGGTAGAGAGTTTCCTGCACATGAAAAAACTCATATATACATATCTAAAGATCATTGCATGAAAAAACTCATATGTACATATCTAAAGATCATTGCATGAAAAAACTCATATATACATATCTAAAGATCATTGCATAATAAAACTCACACACACACACACATATATATATATATATATAAAGATCACTGCATGACAAAACTCACAGATGAAGAGACGCACGCACGCACGCACGCACGCACGCACGTATATATCTGTTAATGCAAACTAAATTGATGACAAATGACAAAACAAATAAGGCAGATGAAATATATATGAATGAGGAAAAATTAGAAGAGGTGGAGAGTTTTGAATATCTTGGATCATTACTAACTAATAATGGATATATAGTGAGAGAAATTAAAAGGAGGACATCTATCACTCTTCAAAATGTAAAACAACTAAAGAAGCTGTGGAGAGGAACAGACAGAACTACAAAAATAAGATTTTTAAGGGCATGCAAATGGTACACAAAAAATATCAAATAAATCCATACTACAAGAACTTGATATTGAAGAAGATTGGCTAGTAAAAAAAATTAAACAGATTAAATTTAAATATTTTTGACATATTAAACATCATGAGAATTTAGAGAAGACAGTCTTGGAAGGGTACATAATGGGAAAAAGAGAGAGAGGAAGACCAAGGTGAAGATGGCTGCAAGACATCATTGATGATCTGCAAAAGGATGCATCAGCAGCAGGGCATCTTGCTTACAACTGAGAGGCCTACAGGAGAGCTGTTAGAGAGGCAAAGTTCTGCAAGGGACATGCAAGTGACTGACTGAATGACATAATAAAACTCACACACACACACACACACATATATATATATATAAAGATCACTGCATGACAAAACTCACAGATGAAGAGATACATAAAGATAACTGCATGATAAATATTAAACCATACACAAATCAACTAATCTATACCTTGTAAATGAAGAATAACTGATCAAAATGAACACACAAGTCCCTAATCTTAGATAAAAGAACTAACGTTAATGCATGAGAGAGCTGGCAGCTTACAGAATGCTTGGAACAGTGAGAAGCTGGGCTCCCCCAAAGTCTTGTGGGTACTTGAACATGAGGAAGAAGTAAAGATGGCCGACAACAATCCCGAACAGTTCCATCACGCCCCTGTGTGTGTGGGAAGAACCAAGTCATGTATGTGTGAGATATATTAAAACATGTATCAAACGCCTTCATAATACGGTGCTACATAGATGTCAGAGAGATAGAACAGATTTATACAATAAAAATCCACAATCTATGTGTCATATTTTCTCTTTATTATAAAATGTAATATCTTTCTATTCTCTAATCTATGTGTCATATTTTCTCTTTATTATAAAATGTAATATCTTTCTATTCTCTAATCTATGTGTCATATTTTCTCTTTATTATAAAATGTAACATCTTTCTATTCTCTAATCTATGTGTCATATTTTCTCTTTATTATAAAATGTAACATCTTTCTATTCTCTAATCTATGTGTCATATTTTCTCTTTATTATAAAATGTAACATCTTTCCGCTCTCTAATGTCTCTCTCTCTCTCTCTGAACCTCAGGGCACATGGGGCTTCTGCAAGGGTTTTCCACAAATGCCTGTCCTTCGCCTTTTTTTTCTGCTCTTGCCCAGGTGAGCCCTCTATTGCTCAACATCCTTTCTGTTGTTCTTCTCCATGTCTCTTTTGGTCTACCCTTACTTCTGTTCCCCTGTGGTGTCCATCTTAGTGCTATTTTTGGTAGTGAGTTGTCAGTCATTCGGAGCACATGTCCCAACCATCGCCAGTGTCTTTCCTCAATAACTGTTGTCAGTGGCGTTCTCTAATGTACTGTCCAGTATTTCTCTTCTTTTTCTTTTTATTATAAAATGTAATATCTTTCCTTTCTCTTACAGTCCAGTATTTCTCTTCTTTTTTCTCTTTATTATAAAATGTAATATCTTTCCTTTCTCTTACAGTCCAGTATTTCTCTTCTTTTTCTCTTTATTATAAGATGTAATACCTTTCCTTTCTCTTATAGTCCAGTATTTCTCTTCTTTTTTCTCTTTATTATAAAATGTAATATCTTTCCTCTCTCTTACAGTCCAGTATTTCTCTTCTTTTTCTCTTTATTATAAAATGTAATATCTTTCCTTTCTCTTATAGTCCAGTATTTCTCTTCTTTTTTCTCTTTATTATAAAATGTAATATCTTTCCTTTCTCTTACAGTCCAGTATTTCTCTTCTTTTTCTCTTTATTATAAAATGTAATATCTTTCCTTTATCTTACAGTCCAGTATTTCTCTACTTGTTCTCTTTATTATCCTCTATACATTTCTGTATGCTTAAGATGAGAAAAGAAACTTTACAGATGCCTACTTTATTACTGAATAAAGATGCTTCTGCCTTTAATAGATAAGTGACAGTTATAGTTTTATAGCAGTGGCTGGGTTTATGTGTCAGTTATCATAGTTTTATAGCAGTGGCTGGGTTTATGTGTCAGTTATCATAGTTTTATAGCAGTGGCTGGGTTTATGTGTCAGTTATCATAGTTTTATAGCAGTGGCTGGGTTTATGTGTCAGTTATCATAGTTTTATAGCAGTGGCTGGGTTTATGTGTCAGTTATCATAGTTTTATAGCATTGGCTGGGTTTATGTGTCAGTTATCATAGTTTTATAGCAGTGGCTGGGTTTATGTGTCAGTTATCATAGTTTTATAGCAGTGGCTGGGTTTATGTGTCAGTTATCATAGTTTTATAGCAGTGACTGGGTTTATGTGTCAGTTATCATAGTTTTATAGCAGTGGCTGGGTTTATGTGTCAGTTATCATAGTTTTATAGCAGTGGCTGGGTTTATGGGTCAGTTATCATAGTTTCATAGCAGTGACTGGGTTTATGTGTCAGTTATCATAGTTTTATAGCAGTGGCTGGGTTTGTGGCAGTTATCATAGTTTCATAGCAGTGACTGGGTTTATGTGTCAGTTATCATAGTTTTATAGCAGTGGCTGGGTTTATGTGTCAGTTATCATAGTTTTATAGCAGTGGCTGGGTTTGTGGCAGTTATCATAGTTTTATAGCAGTGACTGGGTTTATGTGTCAGTTATCATAGTTTCATAGCAGTGACTGGGTTTATGTGTCAGTTATCATAGTTTCATAGCAGTGGCTGGGTTTATGTGTCAGTTATCATAGTTTTATAGCAGTGACTGGGTTTATGTGTCAGTTATCATAGTTTTATAGCAGTGGCTGGGTTTGTGTCAGTTATCATAGTTTTATAGCAGTGGCTGGGTTTGTGGCAGTTATCATAGTTTTATAGCAGTGGCTGGGTTTGTGTCAGTTATCACAGCTTTATAGCAGTGGCTTTGAATATATGTTGGTTATGAGATATGTATGTGAAGGACAAGAGCTCTGATATATGTGTTTTTTCTGACAATAAAGTTAACACAACAAATTACATCTTACCCACTGCCAATAATCAGGTTAAATGCAAACAGCACCCAGGGCAAATACATGGCCTGAAGAACAGGAAAAAAGATCTTGTTGTTGATTACAGCAGTTACAGAAAAAACATAACTCTGGTTTTGTGGCTTAGAAACAAAAAAATATGACATCTTTATGTCAGTTTCTCCTACTGAAGACATTTCAGTGCCTGGTGTGACTTGACAAAACATAGAGAGTGATGACTTGACAAAACATGGAGAGTGATAACTTGACAAACATGGAGAGTGATAACTTGACAAAACATAGAGAGTGATAACTTGACAAAACATGGAGAGTGATAACTTGACAAAACATAGAGAGTGATAACTTGACAAACATGGAGAGTGATAACTTGACAAAACATAGAGAGTGATAACTTGACAAACATGGAGAGTGATAACTTGACAAAACATGGAGAGTGATAACTTGACAAAACATAGAGAGTGATAACTTGACAAAACATGGAGAGTGGTGACTTGACCAAAACAGCATCTTATACCTTGTTTTAACTCTTAAGAGCAGACCCTTTCAACTGAAGCTGTGACATAATGATAATAAATGACATGTGTGGTTTGGTATTGCTTGAATGTCTTCTTCTTCGTACACTCTGGCGATGATGCATGGTAACCTGATTTTTGCTATGTGCCTTTTGGCTGGGTACCTCCGACTTCAGCACCTTTCCTTGCTAGGGCAGACTGTGGTCTTGCTCGGACTGCCATGAAGACAGTGGTGTAGGCTGGCCTGGCCAAAACTTTGTTTTCCAGCCTCTGGTGGCTGTACTTAAGTCCCTTCTCCACATCAGATCCAGTATACTATGTTGGCTGTCCAGACGGTTTTAAGACAGTTCCACAGAGACACTCCGACTTTGGGATGAGGAATCTGATGAGTGCCTTAACGATATCCATTCCCCACCACCTATAGTCTGCTGGGTCTGTTTTGTTTACATCATTCTGATAGCCATTGCTGTAAAGACCCATAGGTTTGTCACGTCCTGGATTAACTGGTTTCACACCAGATTTTCCTCATCCCCGCCAGAGATCTCCATGTCCCTATCTGTCCAAAAACCTGGCATTACATTTTACAAAAATAACAATTACAATTAGTGTTGATTGCTACAGGTTTCTGGGCCACAGAAGCAGGTCAGAGTTTTTAATCAAACAGATCTGCGTTCCCTGTCTCACAAAGACTGTGTTAAGATAAGTGTGTTCTTAACATAGTTGTTCCCAGGGGAATTGCTTGAATGAACTGGCTAAGTGACAATGCATATACGAAAATGTCAAATAATTTTTTTTCATTGTCCTTCATATAAAAAAATACTGGTTCTGTTACTATTTGTTTCATCTCTGTTCTCACTGCCTCTTTTGCCACTCCTTCTCACTTTCACTTCTTTCTATTTTTCTTTCTTTCTGTAAAATACAGCTCAGATTATCTCTACTCTTCATAAAATTCAAATAAATTCAATAACAGCTGCAGTAACACACATTCCTTATTTATAAATACAATTTTTATAAATACAGTTTTTATAAATACAATTTTTTTTACAATTTTAAAACATACAAAATATACAAAAACACAGATATAATACACAAAAATGCAGATATAATACACAAAAACACAGATATAATACACAAAAACATATACAAAAAAACATATAATACACAAAAACATATAAACAAAAACACATAAAAGACAAAAAACATATAATATACAAAAGACATATAATATACAAAATACATATATTACACAAAAAACAGATACAATACAGAAAAAACATATAATACACAAAAACATATACAAAAAAACATATATAATACATACACACACAAAAAACAGATATAATACACAAAAACATAATACACAAAAACATATATAATATACAAAAATATCTAATACACAAAGACATTTCAGTGCCTGGTGTGACTTGACAAAACATAGAGAGTGATGACTTGACAAAACATGGAGAGTGATAACTTGACAAAACATGGAGAGTGATAACTTGACAAAACATAGAGAGTGATAACTTGACAAAACATGGAGAGTGATAACTTGACAAAACATAGAGAGTGATAACTTGACAAAACATGGAGAGTGATAACTTGACAAAACATAGAGAGTGATAACTTGACAAAACATGGAGAGTGATAACTTGACAAAACATAGAGAGTGATAACTTGACAAACATGGAGAGTGATAACTTGACAAAACATGGAGAGTGGTGACTTGACCAAAACAGCATCTTATACCTTGTTTTAACTCTTAAGAGCAGACCCTTTCAACTGAAGCTGTGACATAATGATAATAAATGACATGTGTGGTTTGGTATTGCTTGAATGTCTTCTTCTTCGTACACTCTGGCGATGATGCATGGTAACCTGATTTTTGCTATGTGCCTTTTGGCTGGGTACCTCCGACTTCAGCACCTTTCCTTGCTAGGGCAGACTGTGGTCTTGCTTGGACTGCCATGAAGACAGTGGTGTAGGCTGGCCTGGCCAAAACTTTGTTTTCCAGCCTCTGGTGGCTGTACTTAAGTCCCTTCTCCACATCAGATCCAGTATACTATGTTGGCTGTCCAGACGGTTTTAAGACAGTTCCACAGAGACACTCCGACTTTGGGATGAGGAATCTGATGAGTGCCTTAACGATATCCATTCCCCACCACCTATAGTCTGCTGGGTCTGTTTTGTTTACATCATTCTGATAGCCATTGCTGTAAAGACCCATAGGTTTGTCACGTCCTGGATTAACTGGTTTCACACCAGATTTTCCTCATCCCCGCCAGAGATCTCCATGTCCCTATCTGTCCAAAAACCTGGCATTACATTTTACAAAAATAACAATTACAATTAGTGTTGATTGCTACAGGTTTCTGGGCCACAGAAGCAGGTCAGAGTTTTTAATCAAACAGATCTGCGTTCCCTGTCTCACAAAGACTGTGTTAAGATAAGTGTGTTCTTAACATAGTTGTTCCCAGGGGAATTGCTTGAATGAACTGGCTAAGTGACAATGCATATACGAAAATGTCAAATAATTTTTTTTCATTGTCCTTCATATAAAAAAATACTGGTTCTGTTACTATTTGTTTCATCTCTGTTCTCACTGCCTCTTTTGCCACTCCTTCTCACTTTCACTTCTTTCTATTTTTCTTTCTTTCTGTAAAATACAGCTCAGATTATCTCTACTCTTCATAAAATTCAAATAAATTCAATAACAGCTGCAGTAACACACATTCCTTATTTATAAATACAATTTTTATAAATACAGTTTTTATAAATACAATTTTTTTTACAATTTTAAAACATACAAAATATACAAAAACACAGATATAATACACAAAAATGCAGATATAATACACAAAAACACAGATATAATATACAAAAACACAGATATAATACACAAAAACATATAAACAAAAACACATAAAAGACAAAAAACATATAATATACAAAAGACATATAATATACAAAATACATATATTACACAAAAAACAGATACAATACAGAAAAACATATAATACACAAAAAACATATACAAAAAACATATATAATACATACACACACAAAAACAGATATAATACACAAAAAACATAATACACAAAACATATATAATATACAAAAATATCTAATACACAAAAACATATACAATATACAAAAACAGATATAATACATAAAAACAAAAAATAATACATAAAAAAAACAGAAACAATACACAGAAATGAGAAATAATACACAAAAAACTGACCTTGAATCGAGTTCCAAACCAAAAAGAAACAATTTGATCTTTGTTCAGCTGACACCAGATATACAGGACACTCAGAACAAGTGGGTCCATCAGAAGCTGGGTATAAAGTGTTTAATATATAACAAACTTGGATATAAAGTGCCAACAAGTTTGGCTATAAAGAGTTGGAGAGACTTCTAATGATGATTTATCTATGACTGAGATATAAGAAACCTGGCTATAAAGAGTTGGAGAGACTTCTAATGATGATTTATCTATGACTGAGATATAAGAAACCTGGCTATAAAGAGTTGGAGAGACTTCTAATGATGATTTATCTATGACTAAGATATAAGAGACCTGGGTATAAAGAGTTGGAGAGACTTCTAATGATGATTTATCTTGGACTGAGATGCTCACAATGGGTTTGACTAAAGGTCATGTATAGGTCAGCAGAGTAGGAATACAAAACACTATAAAAAATAATACAACATCAAATGACCTGAGATTAATGAGGTGCAACTATGAATTATTTAGTTTCAAGGGTCAGTGAACTGAAAAATGTTGGGAGCCACTGATATGTGACATACAGATGACCCAGATGTGAAAACATGAATACATACACAGCTAGTTACCTGTAAACTAAACACAGCTTCTCCTACACAGGAATCTTGATTACTTGATTATTTACAGTCTCCCCCCCCTACAGAATGTGTACAAGTAAACTGGTCTTTAATGTGGAACTAGACAACAAAAATGTGTACTAGTAAACCAGCCATTAATGTGACACTGTACAACAAAAATGTGTACTAGTAAACCAGCCATTAATGTGACACTGTACAACAAAAATGTGTACTAGTAAACCAGCCATTAATGTGACACTGTACAACAAAAATGTGTACTAGTAAACCAGCCATTAATGTGACACTGTACAACAAAAATGTGTACTAGTAAACCAGCCATTAATGTGACACTGTACAACAAAAATGTGTACTAGTAAACCAGCCGAAATATTGGATTGTTGTAAGTTCTTCATTTACACGTACCCATTTTCCTTTCTGTCGTTCTTTTTTTTCTGACAATATTCCCTACTCTTTCTATCTTTTTTGTAAAACTGAACCATGTCCCTCTATCTACCTTCATCACTATAACACAAACATCAAACCTCACCTTCAGGTCAGCAACAAACCCAATTACCTGAAAATAAATAAAAACAGTAGGAAGATAATAATCACAAACACTTGACAGTAGGAAGATAATAATCACAAACACTTGACAGTAGGAAGATAATAATCACAAACACTTGACAGTAGGAAGATAATAATCACAAACACCTGACAATAGGAAGATAATAATCACAAACACTTGAGAGTAGGAAGATAATAATCACAAACACTTGACAGTAGGAAGATAATAATCACAAACACTTGACACTTGAATTATTAAATTACATCATCATCATCATCAGCATTCTTCCTATGACTGCCATGGTTTCCTACCTTGCTATGTCCTTTGTTTCCACACACAGCACCTCTCTAAGCTGAACCAAGTCCATTTATTTTATGTTGCCCAACAATCTGTATTGTTGCCATACTATTACTCATTTCATGATAGCAATAACCAAAAACATCTGAGTCTACTCATTTCATGACAATAACCAAAAACATCTGAGTCCACTGATTTCATGACAACAAAACAATAACCAAAAACATCTGAGTCCACTCATTTCATGACAACAAAACAATAACCAAAAACATCTGAGTCCACTCATTTCATGACAACAAAACAATAACCAAAAACATCTGAGTCCACCGATTTCATAATAAAACAAAAATCTGGTAAGCATGTGAAAGCTTAGCACATTTTGCCAGATAATGTGAGCATGGCCAAGCTTGCGTTAAGCCTTTCAACTAGAAATTTTACAAGAGTTAGAACAACTTATCTATCCTGCTACATAAAGTTCTACCACAGTAGGATCTTGGCTTTTGTTCTATGATGTGGGCCACATGGACATATCTATCTTACTACACAAAGCTCTACCACAGTAGGATCTTGGCTTCTGATTTATGTGGGCCACATGGATATATCTATCTTAAAGTTCTACCACAGTAGGATCTTGGCTTCTGATTTATGTGGGCCACATGGATATATCTACCTTACTACATAAAGCTCTACCACAGTAGGATCTTGGCTTCTGATTTATGTGGGCCACATGGATATATCTATCTTAAAGTTCTACCACAGTAGGATCTTGGCTTCTGATTTATGTGGGCCACATGGATATATCTATCTTACTACATAAAGCTCTACCACAGAAGGATCTTGGCTTCTGATTTATGTGGGCCACATGGATATATCTATCTTAAAGTTCTACCATAGTAGGATCTTGGCTTCTGATTTATGTGGGCCACATGGATATATCTATCTTACTACATAAAGTTCTACCACAGTAGGATCTTGGCTTCTGATTTATGTGGGCCACATGGATATATCTATCTTACTACATAAAGCTCTACCACAGTAGGATCTTGGCTTCTGATTTATGTGGGCCACATGGATATATCTATCTTACCACATAAAGCTCTACCACAGTAGGATCTTGGCTTCTAACTTATGTGGGCCACATGTATTACAGTGAAATATAACCATGCTGCAAGTCTGGCCCTGTATGGCTGCTGCAACAGGACAGTCTGTACTACTCATGTCAGTCAACAGGACAGTCATCTGTACTACTCATGTCAATCAACAGGACAGTCTGTACTACTCATGTCAATCAACAGGACAGTCATCTGTACTACTCATGTCAATCAACAGGAGTCTGTACCACTCATGTCAATCAACAGGACAGTCATCTTACTACTCATGTCAATCAACAGGACAGTCTGTACTACTCATGTCAATCAACAGGACAGTCATCTTACTACTCATGTCAATCAACAGGACAGTCATCTTACTACTCATGTCAATCAACAGGACAGTCATCTTACTACTCATGTCAATCAACAGGACAGTCATCTTACTACTCATGTCAATCAACAGGACAGTCATCTTACTACTCATGTCAATCAACAGGACAGTCATCTTACTACTCATGTCAATCAACCACACACACCTGTGGGTGGCTAGGAAGAGTCAGAGTTTAGGAATGTGACCCTGGACAGAAAAGCCCAAAGAAAAGAGCCCTAAAGCAATGAAAAGAAAAGTTGTTTCTTATCAGTCTTCAGATACTAGCCACAACTCATCTAAACCTCCTAAACCAGGGATCTCATAACCGCTTGGGTTGTCTGAGCCATGAAGAGATTAGTCAACAAGTGCAGGGAACTTTCTCTATACTAAATGCCGAGACCAAGCAGGCAATACAGACTGAAACCAGGGAGGGGAAGAATCTGACGTTTCTATCTTCTTTGTCTTCCTAAAATAATGATCACAAGAGCAACCATGAGGCTATGCAGCAAGCTTTCTTCCAAGTCAACAATGCTAAGCAGCATAAGATTAAGATGGTTAGAACACACAGCAAGATTAAGATGGTTAGAACACACAGCAAGATTAAGATGGTTAGAACACACAGCAAGATTAAGATGGTTAGAACACACAGCAAGATTAAGATGGTTAGAACACACAGCACGATTAAGACGGTTAGAACACACAGCAAGATTAAGACGGTTAGAACACACAGCAAGATTAAGATGGTTAGAACACACAGCAAGACTAAGATGGTTAGAACACACAGCAAGACTAAGATGGTTAGAACACACAGCAAGATTAAGATGGTTAGAACACACAGCAAGATTAAGATGGTTAGAACACACAGCAAGATTAAGATGGTTAGAACACACAGCAAGATTAAGATGGTTAGAACACACAGCAAGATTAAGATGGTTAGAACACACAGCACGATTAAGACGGTTAGAACACACAGCAAGATTAAGACGGTTAGAACACACAGCAAGATTAAGATGGTTAGAACACACAGCAAGACTAAGATGGTTAGAACACACAGCAAGACTAAGATGGTTAGAACACACAGCAAGATTAAGATGGTTAGAACACACAGCAAGATTAAGATGGTTAGAACACACAGCAAGATTAAGATGGTTAGAACACACAGCAAGATTAAGATGGTTAGAACACACAGCAAGATTAAGATGGTTAGAACACACAGCAGGATTAAGATGGTTAGAACACACAGCAGGATTAAGATGGTTAGAACACACAGCAAGATTACGATGGTTAGAACACACAGCAAGATTAAGATGGTTAGAACACACAACAAGATTAAGATGGTTAAAACACACAGCAAGATTAAGATGGTTAGAACACACAACAAGACTAAGATGGTTAAAACACACAGCAAGATTAAGATGGTTAGAACACACAACAAGATTAAGATGGCTAGAACACACAACAAGATTAAGATGGTTAGAACATACAGCAAGAATGGCTGACAACCACATGTCTAAACAAATACTGTACAGAAAATTTCTGGAAGGGAAGGAGGATGAGAGGTAAGCCACACAAAAAAAAAATGTGTAGGCTGTAGTTTTATCTGTCTCAACAGTAACAAAGTCAGGGAAGAACTGGTAAAAGACAGTGCCACACGGAGTGTGACTCTGCATGGGAATACTGCATCAGTTGAGGAGAAAATGAAGACCAAAGCTGCAGCTGCTAGAAGACACAAGCACAAAGAGTCTTGTGACAAGAACATGGTGTGCTATGTCTGATTGTATCATCAATCAAAATCTGGTACAATCAGTCATGATGTGTGCTGTTATTGTGTCTGATTATGTCATTAATCAAAATCTGGTACAATCAGTCAGGACGTGTGCTGTTACTGATTATGTCATCAATCAAAATCTGGTACAATCAGTCAGGACATGTGCTGTTATTGTGTCTGATTATGTCATCAATCAAAATCTGGTACAATCAGTCAGGACGTATGCTGTTACTGATTATGTCATCAATCAAAATATGGTACAATCAGTCAGGACATGTGCTGTTACTGGTTATGTCATCAATCAAAATCTGGTACAATCAGTCAGGATGTGTGCTGTTACTGATTATGTCATCAATCAAAATCTGGTACAATCAGTCAGGATGTGTGCTGTTACTGATTATGTCATCAATCAAAATATGGTACAATCAATCAGGATGTGTGCTGTTACTGATTATGTCATCAATCAAAATCTGTTACAATCAGTCAGGACATGTGCTGTTATTGTGTCTGATTATGTCATCAATCAAAATCTGGTACAATCAGTCAGGACGTGTGCTGTTACTGATTATGTCATCAATCAAAATCTGGTATAATCAGTCAGGACGTGTGCTGTTACTGATTATGTCATCAATCAAAATCTGGTACAATCAGTCAGGACGTGTGCTGTTACTGATTATGTCATCAATCAAAATATGGTACAATCAGTCAGGATGTGTGCTGTTACTGATTATGTCATCAATCAAAATCTGGTACAATCAGCTTTGAGACAAAAGCAATCAGTCACTCAAGGAATCATGGGAATGTATAACTTCACAAGTGAAATGACAGATTAGTTGAAAAATTTAAAGTATCTGGAGAGATTTAAACCTGAGTTCCTCTATCTATAGGCTGGATGTCTATCTCCCCAGATCCTCCCCTTCTTATAAATGAAGCAACAAAACAAGGACAACTTACCACAAGACTTAACCAGTTGAACAGCAACATGAAAGCATGATCAGCAGGTGAACCAGCAAAAGTGTCTGAAACAAACCATAGAGTTATATTATCTACCAGTATCTCTACTCAGGCACACAAAGCATTGTCTCACATATGGGTATAACATTAATATCCACAGTGTACAAGCAGCAAGTGCCCTAGATTATGTATATATAAACATTAATACAAGTAACAAGTGCCCTAGACTGTGTATATATGGGTATAATATTAATATCCACAGCATACAAGTGCCCTAGACTGTGTATATATGGTTATAACATTAATGTCCACAATGTACAAGTGCCCTAGACTGTGTATATATGGGTATAACATTAATATCCACAGTGTACAAGTGCCCTAGACTGTGTATATATGGTTATAACATTAATATCCACAGTGTACAAGTGCCCTAGACTGTGTATATATGGGTATAACATTAATATCCACAGTGTACAAGTGCCCTAGACTGTGTATATATGGGTATAACATTAATATCCACAGCGTACAAGTGCCCTAGACTGTGTACAATAAAGTCAGCATGGTAGGTAAAATTATGATTTACTACACTCTGGACCAGTCATATGATACTCTTGTCTCTTCCTCAGGATATCTTTCATGTATAGACTGATGACACTGGTTCTGTGCCGACAGACTGATGACACTAGTTCTATGCTGACAGACTGATGACATTAGTTCTATGCTGACAGACTGATGACACTAGTTCTATGCTGACAGACTGATAACACTAGTTCTATGCTGACAGACTGATTACACTAGTTCTATGCTGACAGACTGATAACATTAGTTCTATGCTGACAGACTGATGACACTAGTTCTATGCTGACAGACTGATGACACTAGTTCTATGCTGACAGACTGATGACACTAGTTCTATGCTGACAGACTGATGACACTGGTTCTGTGTCGACAGACTGATGACACTAGTTCTATGCTGACAGACTGATGACACTAGTTCTATGCTGACAGACTGATGACACTAGTTCTATGCTGACAGACTGATGACACTAGTTCTATGCTGGCAGACTGATAACACTAGTTCTATGCTGACAGACTGATGACACTAGTTCTATGCTGGCAGACTGATAACACTAGTTCTATGCTGACAGACTGATGACACTAGTTCTATGCTGGCAGACTGATGACACTAGTTCTATGCTGGCAGACTGATGACAGTAGTTCTATGCTGACAGACTGATGACACGAGGTGTGTCTGGTAAATAATGAGACATTTTATTCAGCCAATCAGCAGGGTGGATTCTCTGAGCCTGAAGGTTAGTGTGGGATGTTAGGTAAAGGGTCGATATCTCGTCACTTGGCTCTGAGCTTTTACACAGTGTGGATCACTTGTGAAGTGGGCAGCTGTTTAAGCATCACTTAATGGTCAAAATGCAGGAATGTTGAGCAGCAATAAAGTTTTCTGTTAAACTTGAAAAATCCGTGGCCGAGACACTTGCTATGATACAGAAAGCCTACAGGAAGGATGCTTTATCGACAGCACAAGTGTTTTGGTGGCACAAGACATTCAACGAAGGAAGATAGAGCGTCGAGAATGGACAACGAACAGGGCGCCCAATAATGTCCCACATTACCGACGTCTTTTTTTACTCTAACGGTGTTGTCCATAAGGAGTTTGTACCACCCGGACAATTGGATGATGCCGCATTTTACATGGAAGTGCTTAAACAATTGAAGAAGAGAGTCGTGCGTGTCCGCTCAGAGATCACCAACACTTGAGTTCTTCATCACAACAATGCACTAAGCCATGCATGTGCTGGTGAGAGAGTTTCTGGCAAAACAAACTGTGGGAATGCTATGCCAACCTCCCTACAGCCTGGACTTGGCCCCCGGTTAATTTCTTTTTATTTCCCCGGCTCAAATCAAGCTTGAAAGGCCAACATTTTGGGACTGTTAATGATGTGCAAGCTGTTGTGACGAGTGCTTTGAAGGAGATCCCTGTTCAAGACTTTCAGGTGAGCTATGATGAGTGGTAGAACCGTTGTAAGTTTCTGTTGTTTAAAGTAAGGCCCTTCTGTTCACTTCCTTTAGCGACTTTATCCAAGATAAAGTACACCTGAACAAAATGAACTGTGGGTGACCACTTAGCAAGATAACACTTTATAGACTACTACAATAAATCTGCCATTTCACTATGGCAATCAGTTTACTTTTACTGGCCAATCAGAGGTTGATTTTGAAACTGCCCACATCTTTACATGCGTGTGTATATGTAGGCATGTGCGTATGTTTATGTACAGTAGTATATGGGAGGTAATTCAGTAAATTACTTTGGACATTTAATACCCTTGCCTTGTCTTTCCAATGTCAAGTATCCAGATGCTTCTAGAAAGGTCATGGGACCTGGTGGGTGTCTCATGACTGCGTGATTTTGGCTCGTCTGAGTTCAATCTTCATCTGGACCAGGGTAGATGTGTTGTGGTAGTTGTCGTTGATATGTATCGGTAATAGTGGTTGTGATTCTGCAGAACTGTCTTGTGAGGCTCTCTTGTTGGTAGGTTAGTTTAGAAGAACTAATTGCCATATGGCAGGGCAACCTGCCAGCAAGTATTATTCTGTGTGTCTCCATCATCATCATCATCATCATCATTTTCATTTAACAAAACATCTTGTCAAGTGTTAAGCCAAGCTTTTGTTTGGTAACTGCACTGTGTTTGTCTTGGGTTGGGGTCTGGCCAGGTTTTTTGCCTGAGTGAGTCGTGTAGCTGGCAACTGTGATGTGGTGCCTGTTGTTCTTTGCTGCAGGTACACAGGTCTGTTATGCCAGTTTTCAGCTTCTGGTTGATGTGTTCTAAGATTGGGCTAATGCAGTCCCAGAAGAGCATGTGCATCAGTTTTCCAGCCAACAGAACTGTACAGAACTAGCTAGCTAATATATTACCTGTAAGCTAGACCAAACTTTGCTATCAGTAATGTATTACCTGTAAGCTAGAAGGCATCTTGCTATCAGTAATGTATTACCTTTAAGCTAGACCAAATCTTGCTATCAGTAATGTATTATGTGTAAGCTAGATCACATCTTGCTATCAGTAATGTATTACCTGTAAGCTAGACCACATCTTGCTATCAGTAATATATTACCTGTAAGCTAGACCACATCTTGCTATCAGTAATGTATTACCTGTAAGCTAGACCACACCTTGCTATCAGTAATGTATTACCTGTAAGCTAGACCACACCTTGCTATCAGTAATGTATTACCTGTAAGCTAGACCACACCTTGCTATCAGTAATGTATTACCTGTTTCTAGCCTGGTAGAGTAGGAGTACAGGAAATAAAGGTTCACCAGGTAATGAAAACCACTGGGGCCTGCTATTGGGTAATACAATGCTGCTGTTATTGGGCGCCATATCTGTGGAATGGTAAATATAAAAATGTACATGTTGATGTTATGGCTTACCATAACTGTGAAAATGTGTGACAGTGGAATGTCAGCTGGAAGCACATGACCAGAACTGATGTGGTAAAATTTATCTAGATCATATCTTTAATAAAGGAGGTTACGCCAACATGTGAAATAAATGAAAGCTGCACTGAAATTCTTGATTTAAATCTGTGATCAACCAAATATTGAAGAAACTGAAATATCTATATTTGAAAGAAAGTCTGAAAAGTGGAATTTCAAATACTTAAACAAATATTCTCCCAGACTTAGCAGCATGTTATCTAACCAGATCACACTCTGAACAGAAACTAAAATATTAAACATTTTTCATTAGTATCCACTTTCTTTACAAACTTGTAAGACTATGTATAAGAAACAAGTAATGTTCAGTTAGTATAAAGTTTCTAATAACAACACTTTTACATTCATACTTTTATGAATACTCCTGTCTCCATGAAACTAAAAGGGATAGTGACTGCATCAGAACTGGTTCAAATAATAAAGGATTCCATACACATAATTACAATTTCTTTGCCAGAGTGGGGGTGTGGGTGGAGAAGATGATACTGTGAATATCAGATACTGTAACTATATTTTACATGTTCACAGTTGGGGTGAAGATGACATTGTGAATATCAGATACTGTAACTATGTCTTTGTGGGGGTGATGATGACATTGTGAATATCAGAGGCTGTAACTATATCTCTATATGTGCACAACTTAATTTAAGCAAAAGTCAGGTGGAGTTTGGTTGACCATAGCAAGAGGAGAAATCCAAACAAAGATCTTCCCAGACAACCAGCCCTTGAAACAAGTGAAACATTTCAAATACCTAGGTAGAATAATATCTTCCTAGACAACCAGCCCTTTAAACAAGTGAAACATTTCAAATACCTAGGTAGCATAATATCATCCTCAGGGAAAACTGATGCTGGTATTGAGAACAGATGCATAAAGCAAATCAAGTCACTGGACAAATGACTCCTTTTACTGAAAAACAAATACATCACAACTAAAAAAGTACACTGTACAACACAATTTTTCCTCCTAACTCTAAGCTATCAATGTCAAACATAGACACTAACAGCCAAGAACAAAAGAAAAATCATCAGGACAGAAATGAGATGTTGAAGGAGAATGCTAAACATGACAAGAGGAGACCAAATAAGAAGTAATATTATCAGGGCAAAGGCTGGAGTAACACCAGTAATGTAACAGATCCAGAAACAACAAGTCAAATGGTTTGGCCATGTTATACAACTACGGCCAGACAGTACACCACAGAAAACATTCACACTAAAAATTGTAGGAAACACAGAAAGAGACTGCCCACACATAAGCACATGAGATGGTGGTGGAAATTAGAGCAACCTTAAATGTCCCATCATATGAAGGAAATTGTTTAGTTCTATCAAGACGTCTATTTGTCCACTCAACAATGAAAAGTAAATGAGGAAGGAAACAAGTTAGGTGGAGCGAAGCTTTCAGCACATCATACATGCCTGTTAAAGTGGAGATCAGAAGATATGACATCACTCTGTTACTGTTGTGTTTTTCCATCTGAATTACAGCTCACATTTTCATAAACAAACACAAACTTTAGTCTTCAAATAATTCGTTCACACTCTACAAAATGTATAAACTAAGAAAAAAGTAGGAACAGCTTTATTATTTAACATTACACAATTGTGACGTTTTGGCGCATGCCTTTATCAAACAAAAACAAACAGGATGAAGAATCAGAAAGAGGAGACAAAGTACAGATTCACATGAATTTTATGTTAACCAAACAATACAAAAATTTTTTTTTAAATAATGAAAAATTACAAATGATTTATCTCAGCTTCTGGTGACTGTGGTTCTGTGGTGTTCCAGGAGCTGAGATAAGTCATTTGTAATTTTTCATTAATTTTTTTTCATTTTTCATTGTTTCATCAACATAAAATTCATGTGAATCTGTACTTTGTCTTCTCTCTCATATGTTTTGCCCTGTTTGTTTTTGTTTGATAAAGGCAAGCTCCAAAACGTCACAACTTTGTAATCATTAAATAATAAAGCTGTTCCTACTTTGTTCCTAGTTTATACATTTTGGTATCACAGCTTTACTGCAGTGCTTCGTGTATAGTTGTGTACTTATACACTAATTATTGTGTGACAGTCTACAAAAATGCGCTACGAATGTAATTCTGAAAATGTAGGCATATTTTCTATTTCATTTTATCTGTATAAAAGGTAGCTTCTATCCCGTGTGAAGCATATAAAGAAATGGAAATTACCTGGAAGCTGTAAATGAAAGCTCTGAAGTCAAGTATTAGACGTAAGGGGCTGATTAATCCCAACCGTCCAATCAATGGTACCACCACAGAACCCGTGAACCAGTATTTGGTTATTTGAGGTATGCTTCGGTACCAGTCGCCAATGTCACTGGATGCCATAGTGATCGCCCGAGAGATGATAAAACGAGTAAAAGTCTGTCGTGTTTAAGATATATCAAAACTGACGTGGCTCTAACTGGTTCAGAAGTCCAGATCAATCGATGGCGGAAGTGGAAATCTCCAGTTAAAAGAAGTAACAGTTGGACTGTCTGGTGAATGATTTTTTTTTAAAAGGAAACTATTCGAAGCTAGTGAAGTGCAATCGATAGTGAACTATTTTATCATTCGAAGTTGCGAACATGAAATACTGGTGATGTCCACCAATCAACCCATTATAGAAATGCGTACATAGAGAAATAACTGCTTCAGCAAATGGACAATATCTGCCTGTTCGGGAAGCACACTAGATTACACAATACATGCCAGTCAGTACATGAAGGCTTCTTTTCTTACCCTGAGCCACTTGGATATGCGTGTGTGTAAAACTGATTTTGCGCTGCTCAGCTAAGGTTTTTGGATACTCAGCTTATAAATAAAACATGGGCCTCATGTCATTTCTCAGTACAAGCATGCCATATATATATATGCAGGAGGCTCTCTACCGTAGAGAGCGGAACAACAACACAACTCCATCAGAGGAAGTACCCCCCCCCCTCCCCTCAGACAAGTGTTTCGGCCCTTCAAACTCCTGACACTCTAAGGGGGTGGGCCCCTCTGGGTCATGACTCCCAGAGGTCTTGTGAGTTGTGTATATATATATATATATATATATATATGCCTCTGGAGAAGCATAACAGCCAATGCCAATCAGCACGGCACCTGATAATGATGATATATATATATATATATATATATATATATATACTGGCAGCAAGAAGCAGCAATTTGAGTTGAAAATAGAACTGGAAAATATCAACCTATAAAACAAGGGGTACGTCAAGGATGTGTACCATCTCCAGACCTTTTTTTCTCGGTACAGCGAGAATATTCTAAGAACGATCATCACAGAACCAATCATAAAAATTGGAGGATACAATATTAACAACCTTCGGTATGCTGACAACACAGTACTGATAACTGAGAACCAACAAGACCTGCAAAATCTCTTGGATAAAGTCGCCAAAGAAAGTGAACAGAAAGGCCTTACTTTGAACATCAAAAAGACAGAGACTATGGTTATATCTAAGAAACAGAATCCACCAATATGCAGTATAAAATTAAACGGAACTATTCTAAAGCAGGTGCAGAAATTCAAATACTTTAGAGCAGTAATAACTTCAGATGAGAAATGCAGAACAGAAACTAGGAACAGATTAGGCCAAGCAAAGATTGCATTTCAAAGAATGGGAAACATATTATGCAACACATCCTTATCAATGAATATTAGAAAACGGGTCCTAAAATGCTATATTGAACCTATCTTGTTACATAGAAGTGAATCATGCAGGTCTGCACAAAAATCATTGGAAGCAGTAGAAATGCGGTTTATTAGAAGAATGTTGCGAATCCCCTGGACAGCAAAATTAACTAATGGAGAATGTATGAGAAGAGCTGGAGAGACAAAAAATCTTGTAAAAAAATAAATAAAAGAGAGACAATGTACTTTTATAGGACATGCAATGAGAAGAGGGGGCACCGAAAATATTATAATAACAGGAAAAATAGAAGGAAGAAGATCAAGAGGAAGACCAAGAGAAATGATACTGGACAGTCTGGCGGAATGGTGTGAGAGAAGATTACCAACTAAGCTGATGGCCTGCATGAAGGATCGTGTACTCTGGAGAAGCATAATAGCCAACGCCAGTCAGCATGGCACCTGATGATATATATATATATATATATATATATATATATATATATATATCTTATATCTTATATCTTATATCCTTCCCGTGCCGTTAGACGTCACATAGGGCTCGCAAAGTAGTTCGCCAATTTTTCCTGTCTTCGGCGAGTCTTTCAACCTCATCAAAGGATTTTATGCCTGTTAACTTGGCCTCTCTTAATAATGTTCTCTTCAGAGTTTCACGCGGTCTGCCCCTTTTTCTTCGGCCTGTTGTGTTCCACTTGATAGCTTGTTTTGGGATTCTCTGCTCATTTCTTCTCATCAAGTGGCCAACATATGTCCATCTCCTTTTCCTGATCACCCGTGAGACTGGTTGTTGTTCAGTCATCTGTCTTATCTCTGCATTGTTCTTGAATTCATTCCACTTGATGCCGAGTATTTTCCTTAGGCATTTGTTTTCAAAAGAGTCTAATTTCTTTTCTATTTCTTTAGTTGTTTTCCAGCTTTCGCATGCATAAATGAGGGTGGATATTACATTTGAATTGAATAGTCTTAACTTGGTTTTTGTGCTTATAACTTTTGAATTCCATATGTTCTCAAGATTCTTGAAGATTGATGCTGCTTTTGCAATTCTGATATATATATATATATATATATATATATATATATATATATATATATATAATTAAGACGTTACAATTGTGTAGTTCGTTAATGAAAAGAGTTGTTCTTACTTTTCTTTCAAAGTATAATTACATAGCAGATTGCCTGCACCAGGGTTAGCGAACCAACCACAGCTAATCAAGAACCTACTCTACCTTCAAGTGATCAAGAACCCACTCTACCTTCAAGTGATCAAGAACCTACTCTACCTTCAAGTGATCAAGAACCCACTCTACCTTCAAATGATCAAGAACCTACTCTACCTTCAAGTGATCAAGAACCTACTCTACCTTCAAGTGATACCTCTGGTAACAGATTATGATTTGTCTGTTCACGTGGACTGGGTTAATCGAAATCAGGAGGCACATCAGTTATTTGCATGTCCCTTGCGGAACTTTGCCTCCATAACAGCTCTCCTGTAGGCCTATCGGTTGTAAGCAAGATCTCCTGCTGCTGATGCATCCATTTGCAGATTATCGACGATGTCTTGGTCTTCCTCTCTTTCTTGCCCCCATTATGTATCCTTCCAAGATAGTCTTCTTTAAACTTTCATGACATGAGGAGGCACATTGATAGGAGCATTTAAGTTGATTTGCCTTGAGGAGACACACGCAGAGCAAACCAACACAAATGTTCCGATCAGTAATACATTACAAACAGTAAAATAACAGAGCACAGTATTGTATGGCTAGTTCTTTCACATTACTGTGCTGTTGCTTTACTGTGAGAAAGTCTTGATGTTTCCTATTTGTAAAAAATGTACATTACAAACACAAGTGTTCCAATCAGTGATACATTAGAGTAATGGTATACAAACAAAAGTAGATAGAGGTGTGTGGTTCAGTTTAAAAAAAAGGCGAGGAAATTGAGTAGAATCATGAACGGCAGAAAGCGAGATGAGCGCATACGAATGAATAAAGTACGACAAATCTAATAATATTTTTGGCAAAAACCTTCTTCAGGGATCACATAAAAAAACCAAGACAAAACAAAATAAAAACACTAAAAATATAGACTTAACTATTTTGGAGGAGAGGCATTTTGTGTTCCTTATCTTTAATCTTATATCCTGACCGTACCGTGAAACGTCACATAGGGCTGGCAAGGTTGTTCGCCAAGTTTTCCTGTTTTGTGTTCCTACTAGGAAAAAATTCATTCGTCCATAAATTGCTGTCTATATTGTCTAAAGATTTTCAGATGCTGCGTTTTGAAGTTGGATGATCGTTGCAGAATTCTTTTGAAGGGATATGGCACAGGATGATGGTGTTGTGATTTCTCGACGATTTGCACATTAATGTGGCTGCTTGTTTGAAGTTAAATGTACTACTGTGATTCTGATAATCTTTAATGTACGCCAAGCAAGATTGTTGTAATGCGTTGTGGCAATCAGCAAAATAATGATGGACAATTTTCTTAATTAAACAGTTCTCACAGTTTTCGCCACGAAAATATAAAAGTTTCGTTTAATTAAAAAAAACTAATCAAAGTCTCCTTTGTTACCATTTGGCTTCAGATTTTTTTTTGGAAGAAGAAAATGAGAGTGCTTTCACAGGGTACTAACTGTTTATATTTTCTTTTTTTGCCAAAAATTGCAGAATAATCTTTTTTTAAGTGCAATTAATTATTGTTTCCTTTTATTTATTATATGTTTTATTATTATATATTTTATTATTATGATTATTAGCAATTTTATTTCTCGAAATACAATTTTTGCTGATTATTCTATCTTCAAGAAAAAGTCATATGGTTATCTTCACTGCCTGTTATTAAACTTAAGCAGCACATGGCATTTACCAGAAAATTGCTATATATTAGATACTTATAAAACAATGTTTGCTAGTTTTGAACAACGCCCGTCCATGTAATTGAGCGGGCGACAAAACATTCCGGCTCTATACACAAAACAGACACCCCGAGTCTTGCTCGACCAGATTGAGGCCGCCTGTCTGCCAACGCTTTCACGCACCAGAAAGATTGAAATCCAAGTTAGAGAAGAGATTTGAGAAATGGTATGTGTTTGAAGTTCAAATCTGACAAACATTAATGCAAAGACGCAGTATTATTGTTTTATCGTACTAATGTAGCAAGGTTTTCCTTGTTGACGCTAAACATGCGTCATGGCGGGCACGTACATTTCTGTTTGAAAGAAAAGTGGTCAGTTCTGCTGAGCGATTGTTGTTAGTCTGGTCAGGCTTGTCTGCTACTGTATAACAGTAGTTTCACCTGTCACTGTCAGACTGACGTGTTGTGGCTGTTGAGACTTAAAAGCCAGGGGAAAAACCCAGAAAGAAAAATCCGAAAGGAGGAACCCTGATTAATGACGAAGTTCCTTGATTACCCACATTATGACATCCCCCACAGTTGTGTTAGGTTTTCAGTTGCGTGGACCATGTCTTTTCTCTGGGATTGAATTAGCAATATCTAGAAGGGAAAAGTGAAACATGAGTAAGACACATTTGTATTAAAGTTGCTTTTTTTTCTTTCAAAGAATCCTTCCTTGTGTTCCTAGACAGGTTCCTGTTTGAAACTGCACCTCAGCTCAAACACGAGGAACTTGATTTACTTCAACAGTTTGAAGAGTTTCCACAATTTAATTTCTTCTGGTTATAGCCAGAATGTCTCACCAACATGTAATTGGTTGACACTTAACCAACACATAGTTGGTTGACAGTTATGTAAGCAAGCCTTCAAGACAAACATAATATCAGAGCAACAACAGTGGCTTCCACTTTAAGAAGGAAGAGTTCATAACAATGAGCAGTCTCTACACGTCGTAATTAATGTGATTTAAATTAGTTCCCTCATGGATTAACACAGCAGTCTCTCCACATTATTATTAATATGACTTAAATTAATCTCTTCATGGATTAACACAGCAGGCTATTCAACTGTTACAATTTATTCTTATGTCCTTCCCATGCTGCTAAACGTCACATAGTAGTTCGCCAAGATTTCCTGTCTTCGCGAGTTTTTCAATCTCATAAAGGGATGTTGTGCCCACTGAACTGGCCTCTCTTAATAATGTCCTCCTTAGAGTTTCACGTGGTCGACCTCTTTTTCTTTGACCTGTTGTGTCCCACTTGATAGCTTGTTTGGGGATCCTCTGATTGTTTCTTCTCATCATATGACCGACATATGTTCTGATAACCCATGAGACAGGTTTTTGTTTGCTCATCTGTCTTATCTCTGCATTGTTCTTGAATTTGCTCCACATTATACCGAGAATTTTCCTTAGGTATTTGTTTTCGAAAGAGTCTAATTTCTTACTATTTCTTACAATTTATTGCTAAACTCATTAATTATTTCCATAATCTGTAATCTGTCAGACACTGTTAAGACAAGTAAATCTTAAGTTAACTGTGACTATATCAGCTTATCACAACTCATAACTTGACAACTATCACAATTTATCACAACTCATAACTTTACAGCCATCATGTCTTATCACAACTCATAACTGTATAACCAGTGGCTATCACAACTCATAAAACTATACATAAATAGTAACTATCATAACTTATTACAAGTCATAACTATACATAACCAGTAACTATCACATACCTATCATGACTTATCACAACTCATCACTCCTCATAACTGGTAACTATCATGACTTACCACAACTCACAGCTCAACATAACCAGTAACTATCATGACTTATCACAACTCATAACTCAACATACCTAGTAACTATCATGAGTTATCACAAGTCATAACTCAGCATAGCCAGTTACTATCATAACTTATCACAAGTCCTGGTTCTAAGGACTGTCAAAGCTGGAAGTGGGGTGGAGGATACTCTCTGCGCTCAAATTAAATGTCTCCAAGGCGTGCGTCTCAAATAGCTTCTGACAGTCAAGTCCAGCTCCTGGTCTTCTCGTGGCGAAACTATTTAAACTGACAGGAGAAGGGGCGAAGGCGAATATCTGGCGCCTGAAAACCAGACGTTTTGGGTAGATGAGAGTCTTGTTTGGTAGCTCATCTGAGAGAAGGAAAACTCTGATTTAAAACCCACTGCTGACGAGATTCTTGAGCTGCTGTGCGTGGAGTGGGGCTCCTCCCGGCTAGTGAAGAAAGGTGCGATTGGGGTTGCTGCGTGGCGCCACCATGGAAAAGATGAAAGAAAGGATTAAGTGAAGTAATCAGTAGTCACGAGATAGGACTGCTCAAATCATGACACCTCTGCTCTGGAGGTCGGCCACATCCTATGTACACTCATACCAGGTGAATTGGCTAAACTGGCGTAACCCAGGGGTGAAACTTGATGACTACTCATGTAATGGTACCTCCACTCTAGAGGTCAAACACATCCTAAATGCGCCCATACTGGGATAATATGCCTAAACCGGCCTAACCCAGGAGTAAAACCTACTAGTGGCAAGGCGTCCTCCTGGACAAAAGCACCGTCCTGGTCACAACCAGGATCGGTAGCAGCCATGACCACAAAATGCTGAAGGTGGAGACAAAAGTCCAACTCTGGGCTGGATGGGCTGCCACCTCTCACCCGGTGGGAATATACTGATATCCAAAACACGTCGAGGTTTTCCAGTGAGAAAGTCCAACTCTAGATTAAACTGGTGCAATGGAAACCACAGTGTCACACAACCCCGCTTCTGCAACCCACCGAGAATACAGGCCCAAGCCCTGCGATACTCTGAACCTCATGTGGTCCTCTCGGAGATCTCTTGTGGCCCTCTCGGGGACCTCTTGTGGCCCTCTCGGGGACCACAGGGGGAGGACCCCAGGACCAATCAAGGACCACAGGAGTAAGTTCAGTAGGATGATAGGGCGATCTTGGCGGTAGAAGCAAACGAAGAAGGAGAAGATCACAAGTCGTAACTATATAATCGTAATAGAGAGTCAAACTACAGAAAATAAGCAAAAATACTACAGTAGTGAACCTAGTAACTGTTGTTGATCCACGTCATCGGTGAACCTAGTAACTGTTGTTGATCCACGTCATCAGTGAACCTAGTAACTGTTGTTGATCCACGTCATCGGTGAACCTAGTAACTGTTGTTGATCCACGTCATCGGTGAACCTAGTAACTGTTGTTGATCCACGTCATCGGTGAACCTAGTAACTGTTGTTGATCCACATCATCGGTGAACCTAGTAAGTGTTGTTGATCCACGTCATCGGTGAACCTAGTAACTGTTGTTGATCCACATCATCGGTGAACCTAGTAACTGTTGTTGATCCACATCATCAGTATTTGTGTTACATGTTGTAATTGAGCAGTGTTAGAGAAGATGTAGACAAAGAATATTACGATGCCATAACTATTGGAGGTTATGAAATACCAGAGATTAGATATGCTGATGACATGGTGTTACTATCCACAACACAAAAAGGAATGGAAAAACTAATTATGTCAGTCCATAAGAACAGCGAAGAGCAGAACCTCTATCTTAATGCAAAGAAAACTAAATTGATGACAACTGACAAAACAAACAAGGCAGCTGAAATATATATCAATGAGGAAAAATTGGAAGAAGTGGAGAGTTTTGAATATCTTGGATCACTACTAACTAATAATGGAGATACAATGAGGGAAATTAAAAGGAGGATGTTTGTCACTCTTCAGAAAGTAAAACAAATAAAGAATCTGTGGAGAGGAGCAGACAGAACTACAAAAATAAGATTTTTAAGGGCATGCATCTTTCCCATCGCAACATATGCCTGTGAGACCTGGACGCTTAACAAAACAGCTGAGAAACACATAAATGCCTTTGAATGTAAATGCTACAGAAGAGTTCTTCAAATATCATGGACACAAAAAAGAACAAATATATCTATACTACAAGAGCTTAATATTGAAGAAGGTTGGCTAGTAAAGAGGATTAAAGAGAGAAAACTTAAATATTTTGGACACATTAAACGTCATGATAATTTAGAGAAAACTGTATTGGAAGGATACATAATGACGTCAGTTTTATTCAGATGTGGACAATGATCATAATGGCTTACATAGGAATTTTTCACTTTCACTACACATTTACCATATCAGGTGCAGGAGGTTTGCTCAGCAAAACATGCAGCTAATGTACCTACTTCAGAACCACCTTGCAAGATGGTAGATGCTGTTAGTATCATAAGTTGTTGCGTCTGACATTTTGTACTGCCTTGTAACAGTTTGCAAATAAATAAGAAACTGCTTTTTTATTTGGAGTGTTTTTTTTGCCTCCGTTTACCGCAGCCACAGAGCAGAATGATGAGACGTCCTCACCGTCCACCAATGGGACCACTAGGTCCTCCAGGACTGGGTCCTATTCGACCCCCGAGAGGCCCTCCTCTGCACATGGGACCACGAGTCCCGGTCCCGGGTTTAGGGATGCCGGCCATGCCCGTCATGGGACCTCCTCTGCCGGGGCCTCCCGTCAGCAGCTGCACCAACTCCAACGACCCGACGTCCATGGATTCTCGGCTGTTTGTAGGCAACCTCAACACCATCATCCTGACAAAAGAAGACATGGAGGGTATTTTTAGCCCTTACGGCCTGATTTTTGGTATCTCCATGCACAAAGGTTATGCTTTCGTCCAGTTCAGTCATCCGGAGGAGGCCAGGAGGGCAGGGCTGAGCGAAGATGGGAAAATGTACGCCGGACAGGCCATAGGTACTTTGTTATTTTTCTTTTGTCATTATCTCTTCAGTTTTTATACAGAACTGTTGACAGTATTTTCAGCGCAAGAGCTGCCTGCATTATTTTTTTTTTCTCCTATGGGCTGTAGAACATTTTATTTTTATTGGGCAGATCTGAAGCAAGTAGTTGCAGTTTAAATTCTTACAAGAAATTGTTTCAGTGACAATCTTGGCAAAGATTTATGTGAGGAACAATTTTTCTCTCAGTCTAACAGCTTTGATTGTTCCCTCTCCCTCTCTCTCTCTCTCTCAGTCTAACAGCTTTGATTGTTCTCTCTCTCTCTTCTCAGTCTAACAGCTTTGATTGTTCTCTCTCTCTCTTACTCAGTCTAACAGCTTTGATTGTTCTCTCTCTCTGTCTTTCTCAGTCTAACAGCTTTGATTGTTCTCTCTCTCTCTCTCTCTCTCTCAGTCTAGCAGCTTTGATTGTTCTCTCCAACAGCTTTGATTGTTCTCCCTCTCTCTAACAGCTTTGATTGTTCTCTCTCTCTTTTTCTCAGTCTAACAGCTATGATTGTTCTCTCTCTTTCTCAGTCTAACAGCTTTGATTGTTTTCTCCTCTCTTTCTCAGTCTAACAGCTTTGATTGTTCTCTCTCTCTCTTTCTCAGTCTAACAGCTTTGATTATTTTCTCCCTCTCTTTCTCAGTCTAACAGCTTTGATTGTTCTTTCTCTCTCTTTCTCAGTCTAACAGCTTTGATTGTTCTCTCTCTCTCTTTCTAATAGCTTTGATTGTTCTCTCTCTCTCTCTTTCTCAGTCTAACAGCTTTGATTGTCTCTCTCTCTCTTTCTCAGTCTAACAGCTTTGATTGTTCTCTCTCTCTCTTTCTTCAGTCTAACAGCTTTGATTGTTCTCTCTCTCTCTCTTACTCAGTCTAATAGCTTTGATTGTTCTCTCTCTTTTTTTCTCAGTCTAACAGCTTTGATTGTTCTCTCTCTTTTTTTCTCAGTCTAACAGCTTTGATTGTTCTCTCTTTTTTTTTTCTCAGTCTAACAGCTTTGATTGTTCTCTCTCTCTCTTTCTCAGTCTAACAGCTTTGATTATTTTCTCCCTCTCTTTCTCACTCTAACAGCTTTGATTGTTCTCTCTCTCTCTCTTTCTCAGTCTAACAGCTTTGATTGTTTTGTGTGCAGATAATTTTTAAGTTTTAGTTTTTTTTAAAAATTCAGAATAGAGCTAACCACTAAAATAAAACACACAGGTAGTAATTTCTGGAAAGTTTCTATCTCTCAGTCTCTCTCTCTGTCTCTTTCTCTCAGTCTCTCTCTGTCCCTCTCTCTCTTTCAGTCTCTCTCTCAGGCTCTCTCTCTCTCTTTCAGTCTCTTTCTCTCTCTCTTTCAGTCTCTCTCTCTTTCAGTCTCTCTGTCAGTCTCTGTCTCTCTGTCAGTCTCTCTCTCTCTCTCTGGATAGACTAGTGACCTCTCAAACTATAGACCCATATCCATTCTGTCATCACTATCTAAACCTCTTGAAAAACATACAAAAGTTAACACTTTTACACATGCATGAAAACAGTCTACTAATAGACAGCCAATCAGGTTTTAGACCAAGTCAGTTCTGCCACACAGCATTAACTAAAATGACAGAAAGCTGACTGTCTAATATAAATGAAGACAAATTGTGTGGTGCTGTCTTTGTTGATTTCAAGAAAGCCTTCGATATGATTGATCATGAAATTCTTGCAAAACAAAAAAAAAAAAACTGGAAGGTTATAGATTACACCCTGACCTGACAAAATTTATTACATCTTTTCTCTCAGGTAGAAAACAAGTAGTTTGCTTTAGAAGCAAAATATCTGACTCTTCTGTGGTTGATACTGGTATTCCTCAAGGCTCCATTCTTGGCCCTCTTCTCTTTGCTATATACATTAACGACTTACCACTACATTTAAAGCACTCTTCATGTGATTTTTTTGCTGATGACTGTACTTTTTACAATAGAGACTGTGACATCAGTAATGTACAGACAGTGCTCCAAAATGATATAAACAGTTTGATTAAATGGAGTAATAAATGGTATATTGATAAACACCAACAAAACAAAATCCATGCTCATCACTACAAGACAGAAACTGCAGAATGCAACAAAAACTTCTCTACAGCTTTGTGCTGGGACTAAGGCAATAGAAAATGTTCATGAGCATAAAACTCTAGGACTCATCATTGATCAGCATTTAACTTGGAATTCTCACGTACATAACCTAACAAACTTGATTGCACAGAAAGTTTACCAGCTAGTCAAAATTAAACACTTTATCGACAAAGACACAAGAAAGATATACAACATATCACACATACAAACACACTTAGATTACTGTTCCACAGTCTGGGATGGATGCTCAGTCTCAAACACAAAAAGGCTCCAGTCACTTCACAAATGAGCATTAAATCTGATTTGTGACAAACACCTATTACAGACTGTAGATCAACACAAACAACTCAAAATTCTATCCCTCAAATATAGAGTCATTTTTAACAAAGTTCACAGAATTCTTTCGCACAATTCTCCACCTTATTTGTGGTCACTGTTTATGTATAACACTAGACATAGCCAGCATTAAAAAAAACTGCCTTCTACCTAAACCTAGGAATGATCTGTACAAGAAAAGCCTTGCATACTCTGCAGTACAGCTCTGGAACACTCTCCCCTACCATTTAAAATCCATTAGTAATGCTTCATTCTTTAACTCAAACCTGTTTCATTATTTACTTGCTTGTAATTATATGCTTCCGTAGAATAAGCAGCAATCTCTCAACCCATGACTCACCAGCCATCAAATACAAAAATGACATAGTTGGAAAAGTAATTTGTTAGATATTGTTAGAAATTATTTTAATGTTTGTTAAAAACATATGTTAGAAGATCTGTACTGACAATGTATTTTTGATTATGTATATGTCTGTGTGTGTGTGAGTGAGTGCTATTTTATTAGGTTAATTACTTCTTCTCTTTTACTTTGAATGTAGTAGTTTAATCTTACATTCTTTTGATAAGTTTTTTTTTCCTAATGTAATTTGTATACTTGTATTAAATCAAGTGTGTGGGAAGAATGAAAGATGGAGTGATGAAGGGCAGAATGTAAGACGGGCCTGCGTGCTCAGTTCTTTACCCTTTAACAATAAAGATTCATTCATTCATTTATTAATTCTCAGTCTCTCTCTGTCTCTCTCTCTCAGTCTTTCTCTCTCTCAGTCTCTCTCTCTCTCTCTCTCTCAGTCTGTCTCTATCTCACTCTCTCTCTCAGTCTGTCTCTATCTCAGTCTCTCTCTCTCTCTCTGTCTCTGTCTGTCTGTCTCTCTCTCTCTCTCTCAGTCTGTCTCTATCTCAGTCTCTCTCTCTCTGTCTCTCTCTCTCTCTCAGTCTGTCTCTATCTCAGTCTCTCTCTCGCTCTCAGTCTGTCTCTATCTCAGTCTCTCTCTCTCTCTCTGTCTCTCTCTCTGTGTCTCACTCACCCCCCACCCTTTAAAAAAAATAAAATAAACTTAAAATTCAGAAGTTTTCAAAGTTCTTTTTGATATTTGGTTTCACCTGATTGATAAAATTAATTCTATTTGTCTTTCAGTCAGTAAAGTTTTGAAGCCAGTGGGAGCATGTTGTATGTTGTCTCATAGTTAATGTTTTATTTAGCTGAGTTGTTGAGATCTCTGATGGTTTGAAGCCAATGGGAACATGTTGTATGTTGTCTCATTTAGCTGAGTTGCTAAGATGATAAAACTCTGATGGTTTATTTCCAGAATTTGTCTGTTTACTAAGTACACCATTGTCATGATTTTTTTTTTCTGAGCTTTCTGCAGAGTGGTTCTGCTCTCTGTTATTATCAGTTGTTATATAGATTTTATGCCCACAATAGTAGTGTACTGTAATCCAGGTCTTGCATACAGAAGTTTTTTTTCCCAGAGAAATGCTCTTTTCTAAACATGTAAATGTACAGACTGAAGTAGACCTGATGTTCCCTCATCGTCGGTGGTTGTAGCAAGTTTCACATATGTATGTATATTTATTTATTTTTAATACTGGAAGTCCCATAATTAGGGTAAAAAAATCAAGACATAAGAATATGTCTGTATATGTTGAAGACAGGTAAAAATCACAAAATAAGAATATGTCTGTACACAGAATACAGGTAAAAATCATGAGATAAGAATATGTCTGCAGATGATAAGAATTCTTACCTGTAGAGAATGTGCCTCCAACTGACATTTTTAAAATAAGTGAGAGCTGTTTATAGAGAATTTTAAGACATCAGCATAAGACAAATATGATGTACACATTGTGTTACAAGTCAAGAAGCACAAGACTTCAGTCAGTGAGACACATTAAACAGAACTCTCACATTTTGGATGATTTTGTTACTTGAGGCTGAGGTTGGTTGGTGGTGCTTGAGGCTGAGGTTGGTTGGTGGTGCTTGAGGCTGAGGTTGGTTGGTGGTACTTGAGGCTGAGGTTGGTTGGTGGTACTTGAGGCTGAGGTTGGTTGGTGGTGCTTGAGGCTGAGGTTGGTTGGTGGTGCTTGAGGCTGAGGTTGGTTGGTGGTGCTTGAGGCTGAGGTTGGTTGGTGGTGCTTGAGGCTGAGGTTGGTTGGTGGTACTTGAGGCTAAGAATGAAGATTACTTACCAGGAGTAGCCCTCACAGTCTGCAGACTGAGTTTTAGAAAAAAAAATCTGTACATGTCCATGATTTATGCCTGTGTTTCTCACAAGAGAATCTCATGTTCATAGTGTATGGGCAGTCACTCCTTGGCTGGTACATGTCTCATGTTTTCAGCATAAAGTTTTTCCAAGACTGTTAATGAACAGCCTTCACAAAGAATGTTTTTCTGGAAGGCAGGTTCGTGCACTTGATGTCTGACTGTAGCATCATTTCAGATGCATAGATGCTGGTGTTGTGTGTACAGATGTTTCAGTCTTTATTTCTGTCATATAAATTATGTTGGCCCTGTTCAGAAAAAAAATGTATTTATTGTAGTATGTTACAGGTACATAAATAATTATGTTAGCAAAATTAGAAATGTTACTTACAAAGAATAAAACACAGAAGCGGATATAAGGTGAAGGTCAGGAACGCGGCCAGAACATTTTTAAAATAGCAGAGACAAACATGAGAATTTCTAAGTAGAAAAGTTGCAGAGGCAAACATGAGAATTTCTATGTAGAAATGTGGCAGAGACAAACATGAGAATTTCTATGTAAAACAGTTACAGAGACAAACATGAGAATTTCTATGTAGAAAAGTTGTAGAGACAAACGTGAGAATTTCTATGAAGAAAAGTGGCAGAGACAAACATGAGAATTTCTATGAAGAAAAGTGGCAGAGACAAACGTGAGAATTTCTGTGTAGAAAAGTTGTAGAGACAAACGTGAGAATTTCTATGAAGAAAAGTGGCAGAGACAAACGTGAGAATTTCTATGTAGAAATGTGGCAGAGACAAACATGAGAATTTCTATGAAGAAAAGTGGCAGAGACAAACATGAGAATTTCTGTGTAGAAAAGTTGTAGAGACAAACGTGAGAATTTCTATGAAGAAAAGTGGCAAAGACAAACATGAGAATTTCTATGAAGAAAAGTGGCAGAGACAAACATGAGAATTTCTATGAAGAAAAGTGGCAGAGACACACAGAATTTCTATGTAGAAAAGATGATGGAAATCCTACATGTGAAATAAACCTAGAAATCTTAAGAGAGCTCTCCTGTGTGTGGAGGAGTGGAAAAGACCTTGACTGATGTCAGAAGAACTATAAAAGCTGGAAGTTGTGTGTTAAAGAGAAGATAAAAATTCTGAGCTTTCTTGTTCTACACAGTTGTGGTTTGTTATACTAAAACACATCTTCTCTTTTAATGTGAAGGAAACTATTACGTGCAGATTTGTACCTTTGATTTTCATATGATTTGTAACAGAGAGTTTGGTTCTTCAAACATTTTTTTTTTTTGACTTGCAAAAACATCTTGTGATGTTTTTTGGGCATGTTACTAAAAAATGTCATTTCATGATTAGCTGTTTGCGTTATGGAAACTCTCCCTCCTTCTCTCTCTCTCTCTCACACACACACACACGTCAGTAACATATTACATATTTACATGTAATGAGAAAACAGTTCATTTTTTAAAATTGCATTTATTGTTGCATGCAGTTTATGGCAAATTGTCACAGAGCAATGTTCAGATTGACGACGAAGCTTGCGTGCAAGGAAGAAAAAGATAATGAAGCGAGAGAAAAACTGTTTTATTCTTAGAGACCCAGACTGATCTGATGAAATCCAGCAAAATCCAAGCTTGCAGGTCTTTGTTACTGCCTGGGGAAAGTCTGTTACATTATCATATTTGTAGGTCTTTGTTACTGCCTGGGGAAAGTCTGTTACATTATCAGATTTGTAGGTCTTTGTTACTGCCTGGGGAAGGTCTGTTGCATTATCAGATTTGTAGGTCCTTGTTGCTGTGTGAGAAAGTCTGTTACATGATTGTACTTGTAGGTCCTTGATACTGTGTGGGAAACTCTGTTACATGATCATACTTGTAGGTCCTTTTTACCGTGTGAGAGAGTCTGTTACATTATCAAATTTGTAGGCCCTTGTTAATATCTGGGAGAATCTGTTACATTATCAGTTTTGTATAATTATGAGAGATGGTTCATCTATTTCTGAAAGTAACAATTTTCTGCGTTTTAAGAGTAAGTATTAAAACATTTAATGTGGCTCAACATTTTTTTTCCTTGCTAGAGTAATTGTTTGTAAATAACAGGTCCATACAAATCAGTTCAGTTTTTTTGTTTGTTTTTGTTCAGATGAAGTACTAAATCTCCCCCCCCCCCCAAATAATCTGAAAAAAAAGGGGGTCCATCAAATGTCAGCGTGTTTCATTTGTTAACATTTTGCTTGTTAACAGTGGTGCAACTGGTAATTCAATGTGTCAGGTTTATATGGGAATTTTTAAAAATGTTGTAACAGATCTTCAAATTCTTCACAAAACACTACAGATATCCTTATTGTTGGATGTAATGATATTGCTACTTATCTACACCATAAACTTTTTTATAGACCTATGGTGGCATATATGTCACAGCTATAGTACAGTAAGGTCTGTGGTATCCTATATGTCACAGCCATAGTTTTATAGTAAGACCTTTGGTGGCATGTATGTCACAGCTATAATTTTTCAGTAAAGCCTGTGGTGGCATGTATGTCACAGCTAAAGGTTTACAGTAAGGCCTAGGTGGCATAAATGTCACAGCTATAGCTTTATAGTAAGGCCTGTGGTGGCATAAATGTCACAGCTATAGTTTTACATTAAGACCTAGGTGGCATAAATGTCACAGCCATAGTTTCACAGTAAGACGTAGGTGGCATAAATGTCACATCCATAGTTTTACATTAAGACCTAGGTGGCATAAATGTCACAGCCATAGTTTTACATTAAGGCCTAGGTGGCATAAATGTCACAGCTATATGTATTTTATACTTACTCTGTGTTATACTTTTTACTTGGTAATTTAACAGTTGAACCATAAAAAGCAAACAAATTTTGTTGTTATGGTGTGTTAACCTTTCTAAAATGTTTACTTTTTCCAACACTTTCTTTCAAATTGTGTATGTTATGAGCAGATTTTTGACGTGTAAAGTTTTAGAGAAATTGTGCATTTACTATTTTTGACAGTCATTTATGTTTCAGAATGAGCCAAATGATGGATTTAGCTTTCAGAATTGGACAAAATGATGGATTTAACATATAGAATGGACCAGATGAAGGATGTAACTTTCGGAATGGACCAGATGATGTATCTGACCATCAAAATGAAACAAATGATGGATATGGGTTTCAGAATTGACAAAATGATGGATCTGACAGCTAACATGTCCATTGTTATGTGTAAACACGTGTGTGGTTGAACATTTGATATTTTATCATCTGCTGCACCTTTTGAAGTTCCTGTTAGTAAACTCTACACAGAACTGAATTTTGCTGCAATTTTAGAAGAAGAAAAAACTCTCAGAACTATATAGGTTTTTTCTGTAGCGTTCAGTTGAGAGGAACACAGAATTTGATAGGAAGGACAGTAGGCATTGTACATTTGAATGCAACTGTCTTCTGGCCAAATGTGTGTCCCAAGAATGCTTGATTCTTCAGGATCATATCTAGCAAGACTGCAGGTTGTTTAAACAGCAGATTAAGCAGCCATAGTTCTTGGTAGTCCCATTGAAAGAAAAATTGTCTTGAAAACAACCGCAGAGTTTTGTTAATAACTGAGCCCGTAGATAATATATGAAAAAACAGGATAAGGAAGAAGAAGAAAGCTTTAGAAACTGTTCTTTTGTTGAATTAGCACATTTTCATTTGTATGTTGCCCATTTTAGCTGCAACTTTGATTATTAGCAGTTTGATAGACAATTTAAATAGGAACATCATTTAGTATATATATTTTAAGCAGAAGTACAGTTTCATATGTATTTTGAAATGGAGCTGTCACAGTTTTTCATCCATGCATTTTGGTATGCTAAATATTACTTTTTTTTTGTTTTTAATTCTTTAGTCTTTCCTTTTGTCAGCCTCTGTGAGTTTTTGTTTGTCACATTTGAAAGTGGTTTAAAATGAAGTAATTTTGTGAGATTCTCAAGAGAATTAACAATGACTATAATTATGCTACTTTCTGCTGGCACTTAACATCTGGTAAAAAAATAATTTCATAATTTGATGCTTTAGTTTTTATTGAACTTACTGGTATATTTTCTTTTAAAGTCAGTGTTATTGTTTATTGAAATTTAAACATTTTGAACATTCAGAGATATTTTTACACATATCATGATTCATCTCTCCGGCAGCTTCTGTCAGGATATTTTTTTTAAGCTGATTTTTCTATTTACAAAATGTTCTAAATTCTGTGACTGTGTTTTTCTTTCTTTTTTTTTTTTACATATATAAAAGTTTTCATTTCTAGCTCAGCAGTTTTCAAGCTGTGAAGAGCAATGCTCCAAGTTGGTGGTGCTGCCATAATATAAGTTTTTTTGCCTGGTTCTAGTAGCAGGTGATGTCAGTTCTGACAGTTTTGGGGTTAGAAGTGATTTTATTGGCTGCACCTTTTTTTTTTTTCCCCATACTTTAGACATCAATATAGTGTCGCAGCCTAAAAACAGAAGAGCGCTGAAGCGCTCGCCAGGTGCCAGATCAGTAAATGATGCGTAAGTAGCACTCATTTTTTTTTTTTAAAGTTTAAATATGTTTGATGAAAATTACAGAATAGGGGTTGTTCTTTTAAGAAATATTTTTCAATATTTTCAATATTTTACTACATAGAAGTGCTAAGCTTTATTTTTTCATTTTTTAAACAATTTTAAAAGTAAAATTTGTATACAACTTTTGAAACCTTATTGAAGCTAAATAACTGCCAGTTTGTTGGTGAAATATCAATTTTGCAGAAATGTTAATGAAAAATATTTGTGTTTTTTATTAATACATTTTTTTCTTTTTTTTCTCTCTCTCTCTCTTCTCTCTTTCTGCTTTTCTGTTTTAATCCCTCATCTATGATTTTGTTTGGTTAAAACATATTTAGATTGAAGGTTTTGTCAGGATAAGACGTATTTGCAATTAAAGATTTTGTCTGAGTAAAGATTGTTTTGACTGAAGATCTTGTGTGAGTAAGACATCTTTTTATTGAAGATTTTGTCTGGGTAAAGACTTGTTTGAATTGAAGAGGGTAAATTGGCAGGTAAAACTCAGTTTAGAAAGCTCTCCAGTTTGGTCAAATACCATATTTGTCATTTACAAGTGTCCTTCACCTCTTGGTGCCTTCTCTTTGTTCAGATGTATGTCATATGTCAAGTTTCCTTTACCTCTTGGTGCCTTCACTTTGGTCAGATATATATGCCATTATTCTTCACCTCTTTGTATCTTCAGTGTGGTCAGATATATATATATATGCAAGTATTCTTCACCTGGCAAGAGCAGAAAAAAAGGCGAAGGACAGGCATTTGTGGAAAACCTTTGCGGAAGCCCCATGTGCCATGGGCACTTAAGGTTCAGAGAGAGAGATTCTTCACCTCTTTGTATCTTCAGTATGGTCAGATATCTCTCTCTCTCTCGGAACCTTCAGTACCCAAGGCACATCTCGGAACCTTCAGTACCCAAGGCACATGGAGCTTTTCCCAAGGGTTTTCCACAAATACATGTTCTTGGTATTGTATTTTGCTCTTGCCAAGTGAGCCCTCTGTCGCTCAGCATCCTCTCTGTTGTTCTTCTATATGTCTCTTTTGGTCTACCCTTACTTCTGTTCCCCTGTGGTGTCCATCTTAGTGCTATTTTTAGTAGTGAGTTGTCTGTCATCTGAAGCACATGTCCTAACCATCGCCAGCGTCTTTCCTCAATAATTGTTGTCAGTGGTTTCATCTGCATTTCTGCCAATAAGATGTTATTTCTTATGGTGTTTGGCCAAAATATTTTTCTAATTCTTCGTAAACATTTAGTCTGGAAAGAATTCAACTTGTTTTCTGTGGTTTTGGTGATTTTCCAGTATTCACTTCCAAAGAGTAGTACACTTAGAAAATTTTCATATTCATGCTTAGTTTTTTAGATTTCCATATAGTCTGCAGCATTGCAAAAGCCTGGTTTGCTCTAGTAAGTCTGTTGTTGATTTCCTCTGTGCTGTCTCTATCTTCTACTACTCTACTACCAAGATATACAAATTCGTTGACTTCCTCCACTAGCTTGTTATCTACTTTCAGTACATTTCTGTTGTTCACATTTTGCTTCATTAACTTTGTCTTTCCTACATTGATCTTTAATCCTATATTCTTAGCATTCTGAGTTTTGGTTAGATATATATGCCAGTATTCTTCATTTCTTTGTGCCTATGTGTATGTGTTACAAGCTTTCACCTCTCACTTTCCATTCTGTCCAGTCTGTGTGTTATAGTACCATATTCATGACCTATATTTCCCAGTATAATCAGATAGTTATCTATGTTCTTAACCTCTCACTTGATCATATTTGTTGGTTGTTATCCTTTATTTCTGAAATATTGTTTATATTTTATTTCTCCCATCATATTTGCTTGTTTACATCTAGTTTCATGAATATCTTTATTTTTTTAAATGGAGTTTGTTATGTTGAGACTTTTCCATTTCATTTTTTTGTAATAAATATTTTGTGGTGCACATTTTCTGGGCATTACAGTTGTAAGTCTAGATTTGAGTTGGTCATAAACCAGAACTATCTTAGCATAGAGAAGATTTTTGGTCAGGCTCAGTTCTTTTATTGAAGACATTTAACAATTGTGTCTTTATGTAACATCATTCTTGTTTCTTTCCTCCTTGCTTTTTGTTTTTCTTGTTACAAAATTTAATTAGAATAATCACTGTTCAATGTCGTAGATCTGTCAGTACAGTTCTATCCACTTTTATGTGGCATTGATGTTCCTTACATTAGAGGCACATTCATAATTTTATGTGCATGGGTACCATGTTTTTTAGTATAACAGATAATCTGTTACATTTTGTACTGTGGATGATTTTATGACAGTTTTCTCGCTGGGTCACTAGATGGCACTGTGTGTAGTTAGCATGAATCTGTATCTTCCAAAACAAGCTTTGGCAGAAGTGCACCATTTTTATTACTTTGAGTGTATTTCTTCTTCGTAGCAATCATTTGTGTTTATTTTATGTTTTACATAACTTTGTAAAGCTTGTACAAAACATTTTGTGTTTTTTTTTTGTGTGTGACTTCTTCTAACCTATCAGGACTGGGAGACTGAGGACTAGACAACACTGTCCTCATCTCTTTGTTTTTTTTTTTTTTTTAGATTCTCTTTTTTTTATATATTCTTCTATTTTAGATATTTATTTCCTTCCATCTCTTTAGATTCTTCTTTACATATTCTTCTATTTTAGATATTTATTTCCTTCCATCTCTTTAGATTCTTTACATAATCTTCTATTTTAGATATTTATTTCCTTCCATCTCTTTAGATTCTTCTTTACATAATCTTCTATTTTAGATATTTATTTCCTTCCATCTCTTTAGATTCTTCTTTACATAATCTTCTATTTTAGATATTTATTTCCTTCCATCTCTGGGACATGTAAAAAACCATGTCAGAATTATTTCTATTTTGGTTCTTCAGATCAAGAAAACAGTATGATGGTAAATATTTTACAGGAAAAAAAGCATCAGCGTTAAATATAGAACTTGTACTATCTCCCTGTAACTGCGAGTTGGTGTTCTTTGCAGCCGATGCTGTGGAGGTGTTGAGACACAATCCTATTGGCTTGAGAGCGGGCTGTGGCAGCTGTTTTTTCAGTCCCGGAGTACAGCTAAAAAGCAGGGGCTGTGCTTCTTTAGCAGACTCCACCACCATGGGGACTATGGCGATCCCTGCCCCATTAGCCAGGCAAGGTCTGTTACTGAGGGTACCAACGGAGAGGTGGGACAGGGTCTTGGTCAGCTGTGGTTCGCTAACCCTGACGCTAGCATGTCAGCTATGGGTCACTGATTGCTTAATCAGACAGCGTCTTCTCCTGCTTAAATATAGAAAGTGTAGTAGATGATCAGATTGTTTTTGTTTTAGAAATCTGGCAGTCAGTAACTGAGTTTTGATGTTTATAGAGTGGGTCATCTCTTGACTTGGCTGCAGCAATTAAGTGTTTTGTGCTGGAGTTCATCAACAATGGCTTTATTTGAAACAATGTCTTCATGTCGTATGAAGTCTGTACACAGGAGCAAAATGTGTGTTTTGTGTTGCTAGTTTTCATACAGGATTTCGTATTTGTGAAACTGTCATCACTCACTGGGTTTGCATTTCCCAAGACTAAATACACAAAAAGCAGGAAAAAAATAGTTGTATAGTTTTTTTTTTTCTTTATGTGTGGATGTCAGAATGACACTGAAGCAGTTTAATCAAGATCTTCTGAAGTGAAGGTAACCAGGATTTGCCATGTCATGGCATTTTTCCTGGTAGTTATAGTTTGAGAAAAGTAATGTTTTTTTTTTTTGAGAAATCAAGCAAATCGTCTGTCTTCAGTGTTGAATCTTGCCAAATGTCTGTCTTGTGTGAACTGTCTTGTCTTCTTGTTGAATCTTGCCAAATGTCTGTCTTGTGTGAACTGCCTTGTCTTCTTGTTGAATCTTGCCAAATGTCTGTCTTGTGTGAACTGCCTTGTCTTCTTGTTGAATCTTGTCAAATGTCTGTCTTGTATGAACTGCCTTGTCTTCTTGTTGAATCTTGTCAAATGTCTGTCTTATGTGAACTTGGCCTTGTTCTACTTGTTGAATCTTGTCAAATGTCTATCTTGTGTGAACCTGCCATGTTCTACTTGTTGAATCTTGTCAAATGTCTGTCTTATGTGAACCTGGCCTTGTTCTACTTGTTGAATCTTGCCAAATGTCTGTCTTATGTGAACCTGCCTTGTTCTACTTGTTGAATCTTGCCAAATGTCTGTCTTATGTGAACCTGGCCTTGTTCTGCTTGTTGAATCTTGTCAAATGTCTGTCTTGTGTGAACCTGCCTTGTTCTACTTGTTGAATCTTGTCAAATGTCTGTCTTGTGTGAACCTGCCTTGTTCTACTTGTTGAATCTTGCCAAATGTCTGTCTTGTGTGAACCTGCCTTGTTCTACTTGTTGAATCTTGCCAAATGTCTGTCTTGTGTGAACCTGCCTTGTTCTGCTAATGACATAAAGTCCAGAAACTAAGATTGACTACTCCAAGTGATCACTTTTTTGTGCTTGTGATCTGAGGTAGGCTTTACTGCTTGGTTTGTTCTGTTATATTTTGCTTATTTTAATGAGAAAACTTGTGCTTGTTCTGTTGGATATTGCTTGTTTTAATGAGAGAAACGTGTGGTTAAGAGTATGCTTTGTTCACAGTTCATCAAAGAAGTCACGAGTTGAGTCCACAGGAACTAACCAATCCCTCCAGAGAACACTAGTGACACTTAGTGAGAGTACTGAAACTGATGATGTAAGTAACTAGTTGTCCAGAGCCACATTAGCTATGTTTCATCAGTTTCTTTAGTTCTGAGAGAGTTGCAGAATCATAGAAATTGATCAGGTAGAAAATAGAATCGCAGAAAATAGATGAGATGTAAAGGTAATCCTGTCATGCCTTAGAGGCACATAGGGATATGGTGTTAGTGCCCATATTTTCCTTGACCTGTCAGCACACTAGAGATGAGATATAGAATCATAGAAATTGATCAGCGATAGAATCATAGAAATTGATCAGGTGAAAGATAGAATCGGAGACATTGATCAGGTGAAAAACAGAATTATAGAAATTGGTCAGGTGAAATAGAGAATCATAGAAATTGATAGGCAAATCATATTTAGTCTACAGACTAATTGTATGTTGACATTTCTGCTGAGCTGTATAAAGAAAATCCTCTTGTAGGCAGCATGTGATAAGATTGGCATTATTTAACTTTTTTACAAATGGTGTGAAAGTGTTATCTGAAGCTGCTTGCTCTCAGATACAGAGTAACTGTTACAGATAGCCATTGGGATCACCATGTAAGTTGTGCCTCATCATTTCAGAAATGTCACTCAAACAGGTTTTTGTTGCCTAGTTGCAGTGCAGTTAATAAACTCATTTCTTATGATGAAGTTAGAGGCTCAGATGTAGCTGGACATGCTCGAGTCACCTAGTTATAGAAATGGGTATCTGCTCGAGTCAACCAGTTGTAGAAATGGGTATCTGCTCGAGTCACCCAGTTGTAGAAATGGATACCTGCTTGAGTCACCCACTTGTAGAAATGGGTACCAGCTCGAGTCACCCAGTTGTAGAAACGGGTACCTGTTCGAGTCACCCAGTTGTAGAAACGGGTACCTGTTCGAGTCACCCACTTGTAGAAATGGGTACCTGGTTACTTCTGAGGCTGAGGAAGAAAGTTTGACAGGCATAACCTCGTCTGCTTCTACAGGGTATTCCATAAATAGCTGTACAATAACCCAGTATCGATTCCGGTATCACAGTGATATCTTAATGTCTGCCGTGTCTAGCAGCATCTACCTGCCATGGCTGGAGTCGTCAGTTACGCATGCTGATTAAAAAATATTACGTGTTATAAGCTGATCAGACACGTACCTTATAGCAAATGTTGAAAGTGATGTCCTTGTGCATATGCAAGCTTGAACACATTGAATTTTATTCATGAACACTTTTCTTAGTTCTGCTTGCGAAATGTTTCTTATGTAGGCAGTTATTGCAGTTTTTAATTCATTCTGCGTGCGTCAGCAATTTTGGTAAACTTCAGACTTAGCTGCTCCCCACAGATAAAAGTCTGGTGGATTTAGATCCAGTGAGCGAGGAGGCTATAATTTTTAGAGATAATACAATCTCCGAAAATCTTGTCCAGAAGTTTCAAGGAATTTTTAGCTATATGCAGTAGTGCCATCTTGCTGAAACCACAAGTAGGTGACTTCGTCTTTCTCAAGCATGCCGATGAAATCTTGGAGTATTGAACAATAACGTTCACTGTTGACTGTATCGTCAAAGAATATAGGGCCAACAATGCGCTGTCTAGATATTGCATTCCATACTCCAGCTTTCTCGTCACGCAAGGGTGTTTCATTCACAGCATGAGGATTCTTCGATGACCACAATCTTGTATTTTGTGTGTTAACGTAATTTGAGAGGTGAAACAGGCCTCATCTGTAAAAAAAGTGACATCAAGAATATCAGCAGTTTTAATTTTAATGAAATTTGTAAACCACTCACAGTAACAGAGTTGTCTTTTTTGATCCGCTGGCAGCAGTTATTTTTTCTTGTAGTTGGTGCAGTTCTGGAGGATATGTTCCACAGTTTGGGGCACCTGGGCACATGTACATAGATTAGTAGTACCAACCTTAAACTTTGTATACATATGACTTCGGAGTCGGGTGTGTCCTCTTCGGAGATGGAAGATGGTGACTTGTTCCTTTCTGTTTAGCATGTGATAGTCATCATGTGGTGGTGTTTGTGGCTTCCTGTAGGTTTTTATTATGCTTTTCTTCTGATTATAGGTGATTGGTATGTCTGGTTGCTCCATTTCAGTGCCCTCTTTGGCCAGATGGTCAGCTTTCTCATTGCCTGGTATCCCGCAGTGGGAGGGAATCCATTGCACAAATATTTTTTTTGCAGAGTGACTCCATGTTGTAAGCCAGTTTTTGACAAGGCATCCTTAAGGTCTGGTAGTTTGTTGCACTGAAGAGCTTCCAGTACTGATCTTGCATCTGTGAGAATTACTACAGGACATGTATCAATTCTGGAGTCTGATAGTTTTTCAACTGCAGCAATAACTGCCCTAACTTCTGCATCATAGTTGTTGCAGTATTTTCCAGTGGGTATGGAAATCTTGTCAGAGGTGTTGTTTGGATATTCAATATGTGCTCCTGCCCCTCCATTCTTTATGGCATTGTGTGCAGATCCGTCTGTATACACGCGTATCCAGGTGTCACATGGATATTTGTCATCTAGCACACTAAGTGTGGCTGTTGATCTTACAAGACTGCTCTGCATCTCACCATTCTGCACACCTTTCACGTCAGTCTGAATAGTTATTTGTGTATAATCTGTTTCTTTCCATGGTGTATGCTCTGGTACAGATAATAATGGAGTGACTACAGTTGGTAGGTCAGGTATCAGCTTACGCATATGCTTGGCCTGGTGAATGAAGCTGCTTCTTTTAAGCTGTCTTAATGCCAAGTTATTGAATCTCTCCTTCAGGGGATGGCTTACAGGGCTAAGGAATTTCTCTCCCATGGTAATGACCTTTGTGTCTCTACGTTCCTTTAGCGCTTGAACACCATTTTCTGCATTTCTGCTAGTGGTGTGGACCTCATGGCACCTGTGATAATCCGTAGTGACTGATTTTGAACCTTGTCTAGATTATGCAGCGTAGTGTTTGATGCTGTGCACCAAGATGTTGAGCCATATTCTAAATGTGGTAGAATACTTTGCTGATATACATTCTTGAGGATTCTTTCACTAGCTCCCCATGTGGTTCCACTTAATTTTCTTAATATGGCTAGTTTTCTTCTGGCTTTTGCTTCTGCACTGTTGATGTGTTGCTTCCAAGTCAGTTTTGAGTCAATAGTCACTCCTAAGTAAGTGGGTTGGTTGTCTGTCCTTAAGGATATTTCATTTACAAAGATCTTACCTGCGTTCTGTTTAGATGCGAGAGTGAACAGAGTGGTACTTGATTTCTCCGTGTTGATACTTACACACCATTTGTTTGTCCATGATGTCAAGATGTCTGCTGCTCTTTGGAGTCTCTGTGTAGCAACTGTCGCATATTCATCTGTACACCACATGACCAGATCATCTGCATACAGTGCTGCTTTGATTCCATAGGGAATTTCCTTGACCAGGTCATTAATGAATACAAGGAATAGTGTAGGCGAAAGGACTCCTCCTTGTGGTACACCGTGTCGCAGAAGTACTTTCTGGCTTTTGTGTCCATCCATTACTACTCTAGCTCTTCTATTGTGTAAATAGGACTTTATCCAGTTGTACAGTCTTCCATTCACATTGCAGTTTCTTAGTTTCCACAGCAGACCTTTTTTCCATACTTTATCAAAGGCTTTCTTCAGGGCTATCCACGCTGCTAGTACAAGGTTTTTCTCTTGGAATGCATCCTCTATCTCTTGAGAGAGATAGGTCACTTGATCTTCCGTACTGTAGTACTGCCTAAATCCTGCTTGTTGTGGAACGAGAAGGTTTTCACTTTCTAGGTACCATTTTAGCCTCAGGTCAATGATGCGTTCCATCGTTTTGCATAGGCAGCTAGTGAGACTGATTGACCTGTAGCTGGAGGCAGTATCACTGTTTTTCCCTGGCTTTAGCAGTGGTACCATGCTTGCTTCCTTCCAGATTTGAGGTAACTTACCTGTGCTCCAGCATATATTGAAAATATCCAACAGCTTTCCCATTGCTGCCATTCCCAGGTTCTTGATCATTTCATTGGACACTCCATCTGGTCCTGGTGATTTCCTTGGTTTCAGTTTACTGACTGCTAGGTCTAACTCACTGCGTGTGATTGATGCATCCATGACCTCCACTTTTTTTACTTGTTCCTCCTCTTTCTGTGGCTCGATGCGCACTGTACGCTCTTTCTCTGGATGGATATAAATGTTGCAGTCTTGTGCAAACATGCGAGCAAAGTGATCTGCTACCTGCTTACCTGTAAGAGTTTTCCCATCCTCTATTAGTGTAATCTTTGTACTTCTTCCAGTACTCTCATTATTTAACTGTTTGATTAGTTTCCACAGTTTCCTTCCATCCTTTTCAAAGTTTAGGGACTCTGTTTTCTCTCTCCAACTTTCCCGTCTGGCTTGCAGCTTGGCTTTCTGAAATTTGGCCTTAGAATGTTGGTAATTATTGTGGTGGTCTTGGCATGGTCTATTTTCTGCTTGCTTTCGAGCTGCTTCCACATCATCATGGAGTTTTCCCAGCTCACTAGACCAGCATGGTTTATAGTCCCTGCAAGCTCCTCTGGGAATGGTTTCACGAGCGGCTTGAAGGATACAAGCATTGAATTCCTTCACTATGCTGTTAATATCCTTACCTTCTATGGACAGCTGTCCCACCAGGATACCTGTACGATGTCTGTACATTGTCCAATTTGCTTTTTTATAGTTCCATCTGGGGAGAGGGCTACTGGTGTTAAGGAGTTCATTTTCTATTGTCAGGAAGACTGGTCGATGGTCGCTACCTCCAAGTTGTTTTCCAACTTCACGTGTAACGTTCCACTTCAGATCTGGAGAGTGGAATGCCAGATCTGGTGTGGAGGTTGTACGCCAAGCCCTTGAGTAAAATGTTGGGGGATCCATTGGCTGGTTGATCAGGAGAAGTCCATTATCATCCTGCCAGCTCTCAACTTCCTCTCTTCTCTTGTCTATGTGGTCATAGCCCCAACTCTGGGAATGGCTGTTAAAATCGCCACAGACCATCAGTCTCTCTTTGTGTGGGATTGTTTCTAAAGCAAGTGGGCGGTCATTAGGAGAGTAATAGTTAAGGAGGTGGAAATCATCTGATATTCGACTCCTTCCATGAACACTCCCACCTGACATGCGCTGATGTTATTCTTAACAAGTGTGAGTACTCCTTTTCTTCTGTCCTGTCGGTCTGATCTAAAACACTGGTAGCCTCTGATTTTAAAGGCGGCATCTTTGCTTAGGTGTGTCTCCTGTATGCAGCATATACTTACCTGCTCTGCAAAAAGTATGTTCTCTAGTTCCACCTTTTTGCTATAGCCATCTCTAACACTGCTGACACCCTCAGCATTCCACTGCATTATTTTAAGTTCTTGCTTTTTGGCTGTTTTCTTCCGTTGTATTTTTTGGCCATTAGCTATACTCTCATGTCTCCTGACTCCACAAGACGAACTGAGAGGACCTCCAGTAGCATTGGGTGGACCCTTTCGAGGCAGAGGGCCCGGCACTGCACCTGCCTGGTTAGTCTTCACAGGGCGAGCACCATGTTTGAATACTGCAGATAGAGACATTCATTAGCGATAATGCGTGTTACCCTTATTTTTGCGATGCGCCTTTTGGCTGGGTAACTCTGACTTCAGCACCTTTCCTTGCTAGGGCAGACTGTGGTCTTGCTTGGACTGCCATGAAGACAGTGTGGCCTGGCCAAAACTTTGTTTTCCAGCCTCTGGTGGCTGTATGTAAGTCCCTTCTCCATGTCAGATGGTTTGGAGACAGTTCCACAAAGACACTCTGACTTTGAGATGAGGAATCTGATGAGTGCTTCAACGATATCCATTCCCCGCCACCTATAGTCTGCTGGCTCTGTTTTGTTTACATCATTCTGATAGCCATTGTTGTAAAGACCTATAGGCTTGTCACGTCCTGGATTCATTGGTTTCACACCAGGCTTCCCTCATCCCCGCCAGAGATCTCCATGTCCCCATCCGTCCACCAACCTGACATTACATTTTACAAAAATAACAATTACAATTAGTGTTGATTGCTACAAGTTTCTGGGCTACAGAAGTAGGTCAGAGTTTTTAAGCAAACAGATCTATGTTCCCTGTCTCACAAACACTATGTTAGATAAGTGTGCTCTTAACACAGTTGTTCGGGGGGGGGGGGGGGGAAGAAAATATAAACTGACACTATAAGTTCCTCTATCACATAGAACAGGTGGAAGAAAATATAGACTGACACTATAAGTTCCTCTATCACATAGAACAGGTGGAAGAAAATATAGACTGACACTATAAGTTCCTCTATCACATAGAACAGGTGGAAGAAAATATAGACTGACACTATAAGTTCCTCTATCACATAGAACAGGTGGAAGAAAATATAGACTGACACTATAAGTTCCTCTATCACATAGAACAGGTGGAAGAAAATATAACTGACACTATAAGTTCCTCTATCACATAGAACAGGTGGAAGAAAATATAGACTGACACTATAAGTTCCTCTATCACATAGAACAGGTGGAAGAAAATATAGACTGACACTATAAGTTCCTCTATCACATAGAACAGATGGAAGAAAATATAGACTGACACTATAAGTTCCTCTATCACATAGAACAGGTGGAAGAAAATATAGACTGACACTATAAGTTCCTCTATCACATAGAACAGGTGGAAGAAAATATAGACTGACACTATAAGTTCCTCTATCACATAGAACAGGAGGAAGAAAATGTAGACTGACACTATAAGTTCCTCTATCACATAGAACAGGTGGAAGAAAATAGACTGACACTATAAGTTCCTCTATCACATAGAACAGGTGAAGAAAATATAGACTGACACTATAAGTTCCTCTATCACATAGAACAGGTGGAAGAAAATATAGACTGACACTATAAGTTCCTCTATCACATAGAACAGGTGGAAGAAAATATAAACTGACACTATAAGTTCCTCTATCACATAGAACAGGTGGAAGAAAATATAGACTGACACTATAAGTTCCTCTATCACATAGAACAGGTGGAAGAAAATATAGACTGACACTATAAGTTCCTCTATCACATAGAACAGATGGAAGAAAATATAGACTGACACTATAAGTTCCTCTATCACATAGAACAGGTGGAAGAAAATATAGACTGACACTATAAGTTCCTCTATCACATAGAACAGATGGAAGAAAATAGAAACTGACACTATAAGTTCCTCTATCACATAGAACAGGTGGAAGAAAATATAAAAACTGACACTATAAATTCCTCTATCACATGAAACAGGAGGAAGAAAATGTAGACACTGACACTATAAATTCCTCTATCAGCTGGAACAGGAGGAAGAAAATGTAGACACTGACACTATAAATTCCTCTATCAGCTGGAACAGGAGGAAGAAAATGTAGACACTGACACTATAAATTCCTCTGTCACATGGAACAGGAGGAAGAAAATGTAGACACATAAGTTCCTTACCACATGGAACAGGAGGAAGAAAATGTAGACAAACAAGTTCCTTATCACATGGAACAATGCACCTTTTGTCAGCATCCTAGGATGATGATGCCATAATTGCTCCATTGTTGCACCATACACAGCTGTATTAATTGCTGCACCCCCTTGTTTATATGCCATAGAGAAGTGTTAGAAGATGTACCAGCACGCACAAGCTTCAGAGAAGTACAAAGATAATGTAAAGGAGTGTTCATTAATTTGCTTACAGCACAAGATATAATAAGTAATGATTATACTGAGTACTGTTATAAGATGAGTGAATGTGCATCCATCAAGTTGTTTGGTCTAAAATTAAAATCACTTTTTTTGAAAAAAAAATTTGTTTTTGTTTTTGTTTTTCTGCAGGTAGTAGCTAAACCTTCTCCAGTCAATAAGCCATCCTTGCAGACAACTCCTAAAACAGCAGTCGTCAAGTCTAAACCAGCTGTCACAGCAGTAAAACCAGCAGTTGTCAAAACCAATTGTGAGTGTCCGTTATGTCCTGGATTACAAGATGGTTTTTTTTAAAAATCATAGTAACATCACTAAGCAGTTTCTTATCAGTGTATGATTTCAAAAGTTCCTTCGTCATTATTTAAAAAAAAAACTTAGAAGACAGCAAAAATATCTATAGCATTTTATGAAGTAATTTTCATTGATGCTTTAAATTCCAGCAGGGTTGTCCAACAATCTTTGGTCCATTTTGTGCAGAAAATCAGTTTATTTTCTTCTTCTGATGACAAGAAATAAAAAATGGTGTGAAAACCAGCAAAAGTTATACCTTGCATACTTGATTCTGATGATGTGTTGATTCAGTCATTACGTGTGTCACGTTGCTTGATTCTGATGTGTTGATTCAATCATTACGTGTGTCACAGAGCTTGATTCTGATGATGTGTTGATTCAGTCATTACGTGTGTCACGTAGCTTGATTCTGATGATGTGTTGATTCAATCATTATGTGTGTCACGTAGCTTGATTCTGATGATGTTTTGATTCAATCTTTATGTGTGTCACAGAGCTTGATTCTGATGATGTGTTGATTCAGTCATTACGTGTGTCACAGAGCTTGATTCTGATGATGTGTTGATGCAGTCATTACATATGTAATGTAGCTTGATTCTGATGTTTTGATTCAATCATTATGTGTGTCACGTAGCTTGATTCTGATGATGTTTTGATTCAATCTTTATGTGTGTCACAGAGCTTGATTCTGATGATATGTTGATTCAGTCATTACGTGTGTCACAGAGCTTGATTCTGATGATGTGTTGATGCAGTCATTACATATGTAATGTAGCTTGATTCTGATGTGTTGATTCAATCATTATGTGTGTCAAGTAGCTTGATTCTGATGATGTGTTGATTCAGTCATTACGTGTGTCACGTAGCTTGATTCTGATGATGTGTTGATTCAATCATTATGTGTGTCACGTAGCTTGATTCTGATGATGTTTTGATTCAATCTTTATGTGTGTCACAGAGCTTGATTCTGATGATGTGTTGATTCAGTCATTACGTGTGTCACAGAGCTTGATTCTGATGATGTGTTGATGCAGTCATTACATATGTAATGTAGCTTGATTCTGATGTTTTGATTCAATCATTATGTGTGTCACGTAGCTTGATTCTGATGATGTTTTGATTCAATCTTTATGTGTGTCACAGAGCTTGATTCTGATGATATGTTGATTCAGTCATTACGTGTGTCACAGAGCTTGATTCTGATGATGTGTTGATGCAGTCATTACATATGTAATGTAGCTTGATTCTGATGTGTTGATTCAATCATTATGTGTGTCAAGTAGCTTGATTCTGATGATATGTTGATTCAATCATTATGTGTGTCAAGTAGCTTGATTCTGATGATGTGTTGATACAATCATTATGTGTGTCACGTAGCTTGATTCTGATGATGTGTTGATTCAATCATTATGTGTGTCACATAGGGCCTGATGTGCTTATCTGTGGGGTGTGCAAGCTCCAGTTTACGAGTCTCCACTCTCTGGCACAGCACAAGAAAGTTCCATGTCAGCTTCGAGTCAGTACCCAAGCCAAGGCTGAAGCTTCTAACAAAGGTGACCTCAGACTGTGAGATGAGTTCAATATTTGGAAAAGTCTTGTAATGCAAGATGCAAGTGCCATATGCACACTTTGCATTAGTATAAATTTGATTTGGATTATGTGTATGCATATGTAAGTAAGAAATGATTTGAACTATGTGTATTTATATAAAAGTGGGAAATTATTTGGACTGTATGCATATATAAGTGAAAAATATTTGGTTTATATTCTGATAACACTACAGTTTTCTTGGCTTTTGATAACTTTGTGTGCAGTTAGAATTCAGTTATAAAAATTATTTTTCTTTATACTGTCTCAGATACAGTATTTCCTTATGAATAAATATTTATACTTTTTGATATGGATTCCTGCAGTTTAGTATCTTACCTTTCAAATGGTTTGCAACTTGCTAGGTTTTGTAAAAGAGAAAACAATGAAAAATCTTTTTCATAACATATCCTAAAAGGCACAAAAATTTCAGCGTTTTGGACACTTCTGAAAGGATTAAATAAGTCTTGAGACATTCTCCCAACACACAAGAGAGGACAAGCCTACAGTGGAAGTCACAGAAGTAACAAGAGAATATGTGACACAACATACAAGAGAGGACAAGCCTACAGTAGAAGAAGTAACAAATAATATGTGACACAACATACAAGAGAGGACAAGCCTACAGTGGAAGTCATAGAAGTAACAAGTTAATATGTGACAACATACAAGAGAGGACAAGCCTACAGTGGAAGTCATAGACGTAACAAGTTAATATGTGACAACATACAAGAGAGGACAAGCCTACAGTGGAAGTCATAGAAGTAACAAGACAATATGTGACAACATACAAGAGAGGACAAGCCTACAGTGGAGGTCACAGAAGTAACAAGATAATATGTGACAACATACAAGAGAGGACAAGCCTACAGTGGAAGTCATAGAAGTAACAAGACAATATGTGACAACATACAAGAGAGGACAAGCCTACAGTGGAGGTCACAGAAGTAACAAGATAATATGTGACACAACACACAAGAGAGGACAAGCCTACAGTGAAAGTCATAGACATAACAAGAGAAGTCACAGAAGTAACAAGAGAGGACAGCCTTATAGTGAATGTTTGTGAAGAAACAAAACATAATCACCCTATTGTGAAGGTCTCCGAAGAAACGAGAGGACAAGCCTATAGTTTCTTTCAAGAGATACACAGTGGCAGTTCCGCTGTGATCGCAAAATAACAGTTCATCCAATAAAGATTATAAGGAAAATCTAATGTTTTCAGTGTGTGCTGGCAAACATCACTTACAGTACTATCTGTAGATTTGTGAACAGTGCTGAAATGTTGGTAGGAGTTGTTCAGTGTTTACAAATCTTGTTCAAATCTGAATAGGAGGAAGTGATGAACCTGGCATCTTGTTGTGTGCAAGTTGTGACACAGAGTTCAACACAGCCTGGGCTCTGTGTGTACACTGTGTGGAGGAGCATAAGATGATCATCTTCAAGACTGAGGTTAGTGTAGCAGGCTAGCATGTGTTTTTATTGTTGTAGATCAGAGTTCAGATTTTTGTTGTGTAAAACAATGTAGCAGTTGGAGGGGACAAATATGACTGTCAGAGAAGCATGAAATGTTTTATAATGTGGACTGATGTGATTGTATGGAAGAAACATGACATTTTTATAAGAGGGACTGAGTGATTGTATGAGAGAAACATGAAATCTTTATGAAGCAACATATATGACTACAAGAGAAAAATGACACCTATATGAGGAGACAGAAGTGATTGTACGAGAGAAGCATGACATCTGATAAGGAGACAGACATGATTGTACAAGAGAAGCTTGAAATCTTTATGAAATAACCTGGTTTTGAGTATTCTGACAGTTGTGTGATAACCTGGTTTTGAGTATTCTAACAGTTGTGTGATAACTGGTTTTGAGTATTCTGACAATTGTTTGACAGAAAATTTAGAGCTTAAAACTTGTAAGCCAGATTTCAGCATGAAGAGAAAAAGAAAGCAGTTATTGTCTTGGCAATTTGTTGACATTGTAAATTAAGTTTGATGCATTGTAAGTTCAGTATGATGCATTGTTGACATTGTAAGTTAAGATTGATGCATTTATTCCACAGGAAGACCAGATTCCTAGTTCTGGTGATGTAAGTTTTACTTGTTGTTAGAAGTCTCTTGTCTTTGCCATGTTTTGTGGCATCCTTGTATCTACTCAGCCAGTGAGAATATATGTTGTTAAAAGTCTCTTGTCTTTGCCATGTGTTGTGGCATCTATGTATCTACTCAACCAGTGAGAATATATGTTGTTAGAAGCCTCTTGTCTTTACCATGTGCATATATGTATCTACTCAACCAATGAGAATATATGTTAGAAGTCTCTTGTCTTTGCCATGTGTTGTGGCATATATGTATCTACTCAACCAATGAGAATATATGTTAGAAGTCTCTTGTCTTTGCCATGTGTTGTGGCATCTATGTATCTACTCAACCAGTGAGAATATATGTTAGAAGTCTCTTGTCCTTGCCATGTGTTGTGGCATCTATGTATCTACTCAGCCATTGAGAATATTTATTGTTCTTCCAAAAATCTGTTTTATGATAATGATGATAATAGTGGAGGTTTCCTCATTGTTCTAGGACTACCACATGGAAGTGGAGTTATTATTCAGTGAGCTTTGTGTCAGGCACAGCAGCCATCTTCATTCATTCTCTAGGCTGTTGATTAAATCAGAGACAAAGGTCACTTTCCTGTATTGATGACACACTTCTCAGGGTTGGCAAACCTGCTGAAGTTACATCATGGTTACAAAGGGTGCAAACCTGCTGAAGTTACAGCATGGTTACAAGGGCTGCAAACCTGCTGAAGTTACGGCATGGTTACAAGGGCTGCAAACCTGCTGAAGTTACGGCATGGTTACAAGGGCTGCAAACCTGCTGAAGTTACAGCATGGTTACAAGGGCTGCAAACCTGCTGAAGTTACGGCATGGTTACAAGGGCTGCAAACCTGCTGAAGTTACAGTATGGTTATCAGGAGCAGTGAATCAGCTAGAATGATGGCACAGATATCAGGGTTGGGGAATCATCCATTGATGTCCTGGTTTCTAAATCTCATTTCTTTTTGCTATAAAATCTGTGCTTCAACTGTTTCTTTGTGTGTGATGCAAAACTTTCATTTCTTGATTTTCATGCTGTGCTAACATCATAGTCCTGCTTTGCTGATTTTTAAAATAAATTCCTGAAAAATATTACTAACTCCAAATGTTCTTTCAACATTGCAGTCATCTAAACATAGAATATATATCTATTTCAGACATTTATGAAGTGACAGGTAGAGATATCAGCAGAAAAGCTTGTAATAGTTTTTTATATGAAGAAAAGCCAGTCAGAGTTTGTAGATAATGAAGAAAAGCCAGTCAGAGTATGTAGATAATGAAGAAAAGCCAGTCAGAGTATGTAGATAATGAAGAAAAGCCAGTCAGAGTTTGTAGATAATGAAGAAAAGCCAGTCAGGGTATGTAGATAATGAAGAAAAGCCAGTCAGAGTTTGTAGATAATGAAGAAAAGCCAGTCAGAGTTTGTAGATAATGAAGAAAAGCCAGTTAGAGTTTGAAGATATGGGGAAAGGTCAGGGTGATGACTGTAGTTGTGTTTTGTTCTTCCAGATGAAACAAGAAATAGATGACCCTGAGATGGAGAGTAAATAAAAATGCTTGTCACAGAAACGTGGCATTCCTTGTTTTTTGTTAACCAGCCATGGGAAGATCAGAGTTGCCAGTTCAGACACACTTAGCCGGAACAGGTTGTATAGCTGAGCTGCGGCATTGATTTTACAAGAGAAAAAAAAACCTGGATGATGAGTGTGATGTTCGCCAGCAGTTTGTGTACAGAGGGTGGTCACACGTTTTATCACTGACCGGTAGATTTTAAAAATTTCATGGAAATACATATTGCAGATATTTCATATTAAAAGAAATTATTTGGAAATATTTACTTTTGTGTGTGTGTGATCTTTAAAAAAAAAAAAAACATGAAAGAGGGCTTACCCTAATCCTAGCTGCAATCTGGTAGATTCTCGAGAGAGATGGCATTCCTTAGTGTAATCAGACAAGAGAGGGTCTGTTTTTAGTGTAATCAGATTGGTGAGAGAGGGTCTGTCCTTTAATCTGGTAGATGAGAGAGGGCATTCCTTGGTGTAATCAGACAAGAGAGGTCTGTCCTTGTAGTTTGGTAGATGAGGGAGGGCCTGACCTTGTAATCAGGTAGATGAGAGTCTGTCCTTGATGTAACTGAGTGGATGAGTGAGCCTGACTTGATGTAATAAGGTAAATGAGAGTGCTTGATCATGTAATTTACCTCAAGAACTTTGAGAAGTTTCAGCATTGTTGATTGATATTACTTTTTCATACTTGACTATTGGATGTACAGCATTTCTTGAAGCGTAATTACTTGCTTATTGAAACAAGGATGTTTGACTGTGTTGAGCAGTAGCTGGTATTCTGCAGCTGGTTCTAGACAAGTCTGAACCTTCACTCATTTATGCTGGTCACGCCAGAAGATAATTCATCATGTTAGTAAAGGCAACCAGAATCACAAAATTTGGGACACAAGTTTGCTTCACAAACCATCTTGAACTGGGCTAACAGGTAACTGCTGCAGCCAGAAGTTGATTATAAGAGTGGCGTGTCCCTACCCAACCCTTCTCAGGCCAGGCCCCGCCCACCTCCCCTGTGAGAGGGAGAACCAAGCTTGTGCACCAGGATTAGTCTTGTGCTTCTTACAGCATCTGTGTCTTGGATAGGCTGCACTTTTTCTTGATGCGATTCTTATAAGTTAATAGACATCAGAGATTGAAGATAGTCTCCAGTATTAGCACCTATAGAAAATGGCGTGTGACAAGCTGGTTGTGGTAGGGAAGTATGAAGTTATGTTCATGTGGAAGTGTCTCAATAAAAACTGTGTTGTTGTAAGACTATCTTCATTATTTGTGTGTTTATTTTGTTTACTTTTGAACTGCAAGATGTGTTAACATGACCCTACAAACTCAGACGATGACATTTTTCCTTGCATGCAAACACATTCTACATTGATCTCATTCACTTCAGGGATCACGGAACCTATAGAGGACCACAGGAGTAAATTCAGGAGGATCATGGGGAGGTCTTGGTGGTAAAGGCAAATAAAGATGATGATGTCAAGGTTTGCCGGTGAGAAACTCTAGATTAAACTGGTGCAATAAAAACCACGGTGTCACGCAATTCCGCTTCTGAGACTGACTGAGAAAAGGGCTCGAGCCCTGCGATACTCTGAACCTATTGTGGTCCTTTTGGGGACCACAGGAGTAGATTCAGTAGGATCACAGGGCGGTCTTGGTGGTAGAAGTGAAGGAAGAAGATGCTTGGTCTGGAACTACATGTAAAACAATGACTGGTATCAAGCAACGTGGATCAAACAATTGTAATCATTTTTATTATGAGCAATCAAGGGACTATAAATTATGTCACAACTTCTGAGCCATCACTTGGTCAGTTTGAGCTGAGGCCCTAGCTCAGATCATTCAACAAACATACGTTGAGGCTAACATCTGCGTTTATCTGGAAGATTATGTCAAAGACTAGGCAGTATAAGATACACCTCAGCTCCAAGTCTTTCAGTCATATGTTCATCATCATCACGTGGCCATTATGTCTTGGCCTGTAACTGCTGTAATCTCCTACAGTCAGACATAAATTGTCATATAAAACATGATATAATAGTATAAAAGAAAAAAAACAAAAGACAGGCTTTAAATCTTAAAAAATTCTACACCAGGTTTCATAACTGTAAAACAACATACACTACTATGGCCCCTTTTAAGGAACGCACTTTCTGGCAGCGATCCACCACAAAAGATATCAGATTCAGGAACATGATCACTGTGTGTTTCCATACTTATAATGATGAGGTACAGTTTTATGCTTCAATCAAACTTCTTTGTTCCCATACGTAAACTGTAAGTAGCCCACTCACGTGGAGATTGTTTCAGTGACGATCAGAAATGATATGATTGTGCTGTTCTGGGTTGCGTGGATTTTTGGTTCAAATAATTTATCTGAAAATCAAAATATTTATGTAGCCACAACATCCTGCAAAACAGAAGACAACAGGATTATAGCTTGTACTTTCTCTAAACTAACCTTTACTGCTATGCACAAATTCAGATATTTTTATATGTCATATAAACAGAAGAAAAAAAATGTTCTTAGTCCACGACAGAGCTAGACACAGATCGTCTTAAACAGCTTGTGAAACAGTGTAGCGGTACACAAAAATTGCTGCTATGGCAACTGTTATGGGGATCAACCATCCAGTCCAGGAACTGCAAGAAAAAAAAAAAAAAACCTCAAAATCTGGTATCAAGTGCAGGTCTCAATTTATGCAGTCTGGAAATGATTTATCTTCTTTCCTTACTCTTTGTCCTGTATGTTTTTGTATAATTAAAGTGAAAACTGAAACATCACTACTATATGCTTGCTTGTTAACCTGTTCCCACGTTTGCTTTAAATAGTTCTGACAAAATGCTCATTTTGGTCAGAATGGCACCACAACTAGATTACACAATCACAGTTTTTTTTTCTTCCTTTATTAGTTACAGAAAAGTATTTGAAATAATCAGGTTTTATATGAAGCAGCACACTAACCTGCCAGATTTTGGAGTTTGTCCATCAGGCCCTGTGTTTGTCTGGGAGAAAGAAAAAAAAACACAAATATGATACAACTGTGAACCATAATCTACAATAAGCAAGTGAAATGGTGTCTTTGTAACTATTTACAGACAATAGAAGTTACTGAGAGGAAATATTTACTCACTGTAAAATGTATGCACCACTGAGACATTATAAGTACAGAGAAACTGTCGACTGAAACAATACGTGGGGGTGATTGAGAAGTTCTCGGCACAAGGTACAAATACTTGAAACACACAGTTGACATTAGGTGCACTTGTAGATCAGGTTCATGTAAAATTAAACACAAAGTTTCAAGAAATTAACTGCAACTGATTGTTTTTTTTTACAGGCTACTGAAGTGGTGAGGGGTGGCAGAAATTTAGAAAATGAATAAAATTATGCTAATCTTGTGAAACAACTGTGGGTCAAACTGAAGGAAAAAGGCATCTAGGGAAATTGACGAGAGGAGTCATCTTTTAGCAAGACAATGCTCCAGTTCACAAATCAGCGGTGGCAAATGGCTGCCATTCATGAATGCGGCTTCCAGCTTCTTGAACATCCTCCTTATTCCCCAGATTTGGCCCCTTTGGACTATTACTTCTTTACCAAACTCAAAAAGGAGCTCAGTGGTCGCAAATTTGCTTCATATGATGACGCTATTCACGCTGTAGACTACTGGCACAAGATACTGACTTTTACAAAGAAGGGATCCGTATGCTCCAGGATCACTGGACTAAGTGCATAAACTTGCTGAGAAATAAGCCGTTGTACCTTAGGTCATGAACTTATCAATCACCCCTCATAAGTACAAAGATCAGAGAAACTGTAGACCCAGACAATGTAACACAGGAACCGATAAAAAATCATAGAAAACATGAATGATGCATTAGTTGGCATGTTCATCAAAGTATTAATACTTACATTGTAGGTTTTTGTTTTCCTGTCATCCTAGAGAGAGAGAGAGAAAAAAAGCAATGATCATTGTAATGCCTCAGACACTCATGTAATGGTCAGTGAGAGAATGACACAAGTGACAAATATTTATGTAGCCACAACATCCTGCAAAACAGAAGACAACAGGATTATAGCTTGTACTTTCTCTAAACTAACCTTTACTGCTATGCACAAATTCAGATATTTTTATATGTCATATAAACAGAAGAAAAAAAATGTTCTTAGTCCACGACAGAGCTAGACACAGATCGTCTTAAACAGCTTGTGAAACAGTGTAGCGGTACACAAAAATTGCTGCTATGGCAACTGTTATGGGGATCAACCATCCAGTCCAGGAACTGCAAGAAAAAAAAAAAAAAACCTCAAAATCTGGTATCAAGTGCAGGTCTCAATTTATGCAGTCTGGAAATGATTTATCTTCTTTCCTTACTCTTTGTCCTGTATGTTTTTGTATAATTAAAGTGAAAACTGAAACATCACTACTATATGCTTGCTTGTTAACCTGTTCCCACGTTTGCTTTAAATAGTTCTGACAAAATGCTCATTTTGGTCAGAATGGCACCACAACTAGATTACACAATCACAGTTTTTTTTTTTCCCTTTATTAGTTACAGAAAAGTATTTGAAATAATCAGGTTTTATATGAAGCAGCACGCTAACCTGCCAGATTTTGGAGTTTGTCCATCAGGCCCTGTGTTTGTCTGGGAGAAAGAAAAAAAAAAACACAAATATGATACAACTGTGAACCATAATCTACAATAAGCAAGTGAAATGGTGTCTACAGACAATAGAAGTTACTGAGAGGAAATATTTACTCACTGTGAAATGTATGCACCACTGAGACATTATAAGTACAGAGAAACTGTCGACTGAAACAATACGTGGGGGTGATTGAGAAGTTCTCGGCACAAGGTACAAATACTTGAAACACACAGTTGACATTAGGTGCACTTGTAGATCAGGTTCATGTAAAATTAAACACAAAGTTTCAAGAAATTAACTGCAACTGATTGTTTTTTTTTACAGGCTACTGAAGTGGTAAGGGGTGGCAGAAATTTAGAAAATGAATAAAATTATGCTAATCTTGTGAAACAACTGTGGGTCAAACTGAAGGAAAAAGGCATCTAGGGAAATTGACGAGAGGAGTCATCTTTTAGCAAGACAATGCTCCAGTTCACAAATCAGCGGTGGCAAATGGCTGCCATTCATGAATGCGGCTTCCAGCTTCTTGAACATCCTCCTTATTCCCCAGATTTGGCCCCTTTGGACTATTACTCCTTTACCAAACTCAAAAAGGAGCTCAGTGGTCGCAAATTTGCTTCATATGATGACGCTATTCACGCTGTAGACTACTGGCACAAGATACTGACTTTTACAAAGAAGGGATCCGTATGCTCCAGGATCACTGGACTAAGTGCATAAACTTGCTGAGAAATAAGCCGTTGTACCTTAGGTCATGAACTTATCAATCACCCCTCATAAGTACAAAGATCAGAGAAACTGTAGACCCAGACAATGTAACACAGGAACCGATAAAAAATCATAGAAAACATGAATGATGCATTAGTTGGCATGTTCATCAAAGTATTAATACTTACATTGTAGGTTTTTGTTTTCCTGTCATCCTAGAGAGAGAGAGAGAAAAAAAGCAATGATCATTGTAATGCCTCAGACACTCATGTAATGGTCAGTGAGAGAATGACACAAGTGACAAACATTTATGTGAGAATCATATAACAGCGAAGGAGAGAATGACACAAGTGACAAACATATGAGACAATCATATAACAGCGAAGGAGAGAATGACACAAGTGACAAACATTTATGTGAGAATCATAACAGCAAATGAGGGAAATTTTTAGTAACTACCAATTTTTGTCAAACACCAGCACTGGAATATTATAGATTGACTATGTTCTACCAGAGTTGCTCTATCTGCCATGTACTTCAATCTGTCTCACATGATACATAATTATTGTGCATCTCCAACACTCTTCTTCCCTATGATATGTTAAGATGTTAAACCTCCAACACTCTTCTCCCCTATGATATGTTCCAGATGTTAAACCTCCAACACTCTTCTCCTCTATAATATGTTATAGATGTTAAACCTCCAACACTCTGCTCCTCTATAATATGTTATAGATGTTAAACCTCCAACACTCTGCTCCTCTATAATATGTTATAGATGTTAAACCTCCAACACTCTTCTCCCCTATGATATGTTATAGATGTTAAACCTCCAACACTCTTCTCCCCTATGATATGTTATAGATGTTAAACCTCCAACACTCTTCTCCCCTATGATATGTTATAGATGTTAAACCTCCAACACTCTTCTCCCCTTTAACATGTACTGGATGTAATAAATCAACACTGCCCCCCCCCCCCCAGTACATACATGATGTAAATCTCCAACATAATAATCCTTCATGAGATCTCTAGCATCAGTAGAGTGGCCGACATCTTCAAATGCTTCTGTGGCATCTCCTCCTACACAAAATTGAAAAACTTAATTTTAGTTGATATGGCACTCAAAGCTGATTTAATATTGTCAAAATCTACAATAACAATCTTCTAACATGTGGCAAATATACACAAAAACTGATGACCAAGACAAAGCTATGATGACCAAAACAAGATATGATGACCAAGACAAGATACAATGATCAAAACAAGATATGACCAAGACAAGAAATGATAACCAAGACAAGCAATAATGACCAAAAGAAGCAATGATGACCAAAACAAGATATGATGACCAAGACAAGCAATAATAACCAAGACAAGATATAATGACCAAAACAAGATATGATGACCAAGGCAAGCAAATGGTGACCAAGACAAGATATAATGACCAAAAGAAGCAACAATGACCAAGACAAGCAATAATGACCAAAAGAAGCAATGATGACCAAAACAAGATATGATGGCCAAGACAAGATTTGATGACAAAAACAAACAATGATGACCAAGACAAGATATAATGACCAAAAGAAGCAATGATGACCAAAACAAGATATGGTGACCAAGACAAGCAATAATGACCAAAATAATGATGACCAAGACAAGATATGATGACCAAATCAAACAACGATGACCAAGACAAGATTTGATGACAAACATAAAGCCAAGAACACAATGTAAAATTATTCATGGCAAATGAGGGAAATTTTTAGTAACTACCAATTTTTGTCAAACACCAGCACTGGAATATTATAGATTGACTATGTTCTACCAGAGTTGCTCTATCTGCCATGTACTTCAATCTGTCTCACATGATACATAATTATTGTGCATCTCCAACACTCTTCTTCCCTATGATATGTTAAGATGTTAAACCTCCAACACTCTTCTCCCCTATGATATGTTCCAGATGTTAAACCTCCAACACTCTTCTCCTCTATAATATGTTATAGATGTTAAACCTCCAACACTCTGCTCCTCTATGATATGTTATAGATGTTAAACCTCCAACACTCTGCTCCTCTATAATATGTTATAGATGTTAAACCTCCAACACTCTTCTCCCCTATGATATGTTATAGATGTTAAACCTCCAACACTCTTCTCCCCTATGATATGTTATAGATGTTAAACCTCCAACACTCTTCTCCCCTATGATATGTTATAGATGTTAAACCTCCAACACTCTTCTCCCCTTTAACATGTACTGGATGTAATAAATCAACACTGCCCCCCCCCCCCCCAGTACATACATGATGTAAATCTCCAACATAATAATCCTTCATGAGATCTCTAGCATCAGTAGAGTGGCCGACATCTTCAAATGCTTCTGTGGCATCTCCTCCTACACAAAATTGAAAAACTTAATTTTAGTTGATATGGCACTCAAAGCTGATTTAATATTGTCAAAACCTACAATAACAATCTTCTAACATGTGGCAAATATACACAAAAACTGATGACCAAGACAAAGCTATGATGACCAAAACAAGATATGATGACCAAGACAAGATACAATGATCAAAACAAGATATGACCAAGACAAGAAATGATAACCAAGACAAGCAATAATGACCAAAAGAAGCAATGATGACCAAAACAAGATATGATGACCAAGACAAGCAATAATAACCAAGACAAGATATAATGACCAAAACAAGATATGATGACCAAGGCAAGCAAATGGTGACCAAGACAAGACATGATGACCAAGACAAGCAATGACCAAGACAAATGATGACCAAAACAAGATATGATGGCCAAGACAAGATTTGATGACAAAAACAAACAATGATGACCAAAACAAGATATGATGACCAAAACAAGCAATTATGACAAAAACAAGATATGGTGACCAAGACAAGCAATAATGACCAAAATAATGATGACCAAGACAAGATATGATGACCAAATCAAACAACGATGACCAAGACAAGATTTGATGACAAAAACAAAGCAATGATGACTAAGACAAGAAATGATAACCAAGACAAGATTTGATGACCAAGATGAGCAATGATGGTCACTACAAGAAAGTGGAGACAGTATCATTGCAGCAAGTCACTGTGCTATAAAGGTTGATGACAAGAAGTAAGGGTTTTATCTCAGTATACATCACAGAAGACAATATATTAAGTAAAGAATAACTCCAAGAACAGGGATGACTAGACAGCCTTTATCAAGGGAGTGAAAGGTGATGATGATGATGATATCACATAAACATTACAAAATTGATGACAAAAAGTAAGGATTTATCTCAGTGAAAGAAAATTATATCACACAAACATTAAAAAAAAAACCAAACCAACCTGCCTGCTCCAATAAGACTTCTTCTCCCCCGGGGTGCTGCAAGGAATAAAAGCAACAAGTCAAATGAGCTGTTAGAAGAGTATCAACAAGTCAAATGAGCTGTTAGAAGAGTATCAACAAGTAAAATGAGCTGTTAGAAGAGTATCAACAAGTAAAATGAGCTGTTAGAAGAGTATCAACAAGTAAACCTCCAACACTCTTCTCCCCTATGATATGTTATAGATGTTAAACCTCCAACACTCTTCTCCCCTATGATATGTTATAGATGTTAAACCTCCAACACTCTTCTCCCCTATGATATGTTATAGATGTTAAACCTCCAACACTCTTCTCCCCTATGATATGTTATAGATGTTAAACCTCCAACACTCTTCTCCCCTATGATATGTTATAGATGTTAAACCTCCAACACTCTTCTCCCCTATGATATGTTATAGATGTTAAACCTCCAACACTCTTCTCCCCTATGATATGTTATAGATGTTAAACCTCCAACACTCTTCTCCCCTATGATATGTTATAGATGTTAAACCTCCAACACTCTTCTCCCCTATGATATGTTATAGATGTTAAACCTCCAACACTCTTCTCCCCTATGATATGTTATAGATGTTAAACCTCCAACACTCTTCTCCCCTATGATATGTTATAGATGTTAAACCTCCAACACTCTTCTCCCCTATGATATGTTATAGATGTTAAACCTCCAACACTCTTCTCCCCTATGATATGTTATAGATGTTAAACCTCCAACACTCTTCTCCCCTATGATATGTTATAGATGTTAAACCTCCAACACTCTTCTCCCCTATGATATGTTATAGATGTTAAACCTCCAACACTCTTCTCCCCTATGATATGTTATAGATGTTAAACCTCCAACACTCTTCTCCCCTATGATATGTTATAGATGTTAAACCTCCAACACTCTTCTCCCCTATGATATGTTATAGATGTTAAACCTCCAACACTCTTCTCCCCTTTAACATGTACTGGATGTAATAAATCAACACTGCCCCCCCCCCCCCCCCCAGTACATACATGATGTAAATCTCCAACATAATAATCCTTCATGAGATCTCTAGCATCAGTAGAGTGGCCGACATCTTCAAATGCTTCTGTGGCATCTCCTCCTACACAAAATTGAAAAACTTAATTTTAGTTGATATGGCACTCAAAGCTGATTTAATATTGTCAAAATCTACAATAACAATCTTCTAACATGTGGCAAATATACACAAAAACTGATGACCAAGACAAAGCTATGATGACCAAAACAAGATATGATGACCAAGACAAGATACAATGATCAAAACAAGATATGACCAAGACAAGAAATGATAACCAAGACAAGCAATAATGACCAAAAGAAGCAATGATGACCAAAACAAGATATGATGACCAAGACAAGCAATAATAACCAAGACAAGATATAATGACCAAAACAAGATATGATGACCAAGGCAAGCAAATGGTGACCAAGACAAGACATGATGACCAAGACAAGCAATGACCAAGACAAATGATGACCAAAACAAGATATGATGGCCAAGACAAGATTTGATGACAAAAACAAACAATGATGACCAAAACAAGATATGATGACCAAAACAAGCAATTATGACAAAAACAAGATATGGTGACCAAGACAAGCAATAATGACCAAAATAATCAATGATGACCAAGACAAGATATGATGACCAAATCAAGCAACGATGACCAAGACAAGATTTGATGACAAAAACAAAGCAATGATGACTAAGACAAGAAATGATAACCAAGACAAGATTTGATGACCAAGATGAGCAATGATGGTCACTACAAGAAAGTGGAGACAGTATCATTGCAGCAAGTCACTGTGCTATAAAGGTTGATGACAAGAAGTAAGGGTTTTATCTCAGTATACATCACAGAAGATAATATATTAAGTAAAGAATAACTCCAAGAACAGGGATGACTAGACAGCCTTTATCAAGGGAGTGAAAGGTGATGATGATGATGATATCACATAAACATTACAAAATTGATGACAAAAAGTAAGGATTTATCTCAGTGAAAGAAAATTATATCACACAAACATAAAAAAACAAACCAACCAACCTGCCTGCTCCAATAAGACTTCTTCTCCCCCGGGGTGCTGCAAGGAGTAAAAGCAACAAGTCAAATGAGCTGTTAGAAGAGTATCAACAAGTCAAATGAGCTGTTAGAAGAGTATCAACAAGTAAAATGAGCTGTTAGAAGAGTATCAACAAGTAAAATGAGCTGTTAGAAGAGTATCAACAAGTAAAATGAGCTGTTAGAAGAGTATCAACAAGTCAAATGAGCTGTTAGAAGAGTATCAACAAGTAAAATGAGCTGTTAGAAGAGTATCAACAAGTAAAATGAGCTGTTAGAAGAGTATCAACAAGTAAAATGAGCTGTTAGAAGAGTATCAACAAGTAAAATGACCTGTTAAGTTGAGCTGCTAGAAGAGTATCAACAAGTAAAATGAGCTGTTAAGTTGAGCTGCTAGAAGAGCATCAACAAGTAAAATGACCTGTTAAGTTGAGCTGCTAGAAGAGTATCAACAAGTAAAATGAGCTGTTAAGTTGAGCTACACTCTTTTCCCCTTTAACATGTACTGGATGACTTTAAATAAGAGCATGCATATATTTGTGTTATAAAAATCTGTTTCCTCACTCTCATAACAAACAGAATAAACCAAAATTTGGAGAAAAGTAAAATAAGCTAGATTAGAAAATTAAAAAAAGCAATATGAGAAACTGTATTAACGGAACACAGCTACATAACTGGAGGAGACTGAGTTATACTCTACTTTTGCTATACAACTGGGGGAGATGAGAGTTATACTTATATAACTTATATTTTTGCAGGAGACTAACTTTTCTAACACAGGGACTGATTCTATGTCATGTCAGGAAATAATGGTTAAACTAAAGGACATGGCACCACAATGAAGCTCATATAATGTTTTATCTTCACAGAAGTGTGAGTGGCTACGTCTTTGACTAGGAGTGGGTTACAGCAGCTACAACATGTTTGATTATGAATGGGTTACTGAGGCTACATCATGTTGGATTATGAGTGGGTTACAGAGGCTACATCATGTTGGATTATGAGTGGGTTACAGCAGCTACATCATGTTTGATTATGAATGGGTTACAGAAGCTACATCATGTTGCATTATGAGTAGGTTACAGAGTCTACATCATGTTGGATTATGAGTCGGTTACAGAAGCTACATCATGTTGGATTATGAGTAGGTTACAGAAGCTACATCATGTTGGATTATGAGTTGGTTACAGAGTCTACATCATGTTGGATTATGAGTTGGTTACAGAGGCTACATCATGTTGGATTATGAGTGGGTTACAGAGTCTACATCATGTTGGATTATGAGTAGGTTACAGAGTCTACATCATGTTGGATTATGAGTAGGTTACAGAGTCTACATCATGTTGGATTATGAGTAGGTTACAGAAGCTACATCATGTTGGATTATGAGTAGGTTACAGAGTCTACATCATGTTGGATTATGAGTAGGTTACAGAAGCTACATCATGTTGGATTATGAGTAGGTTACAGAAGCTACATCATGTTGGATTATGAGTAGGTTACAGAAGCTACATCACGTTGGATTATGAGTAGGTTACAGAGTCTACATCACGTTGGATTATGAGTAGGTTACAGAGTCTACATCACGTTGGATTATGAGTAGGTTACAGAAGCTACATCATGTTGGATTATGAGTAGGTTACAGAGGCTACATCATGTTGGATTATGAGTCGGTTACAGAGGCTACATCATGTTGGATTATGAGTGGGTTACAGAGTCTACATCATGTTGGATTATGAGTGGGTTACAGATTCTACATCATGTTGGATTATGAGTTGGTTACAGAGTCTACATCATGTTGGATTATGAGTCGGTTACAGAGGCTACATCATGTTGGATTATGAGTGGGTTACAGATTCTACATCATGTTGGATTATGAGCTGGTTACAGAGTCTACATCATGTTGGATTATGAGTGGGTTACAGAGTCTACATCATGTTGGATTATGAGTTGGTTACAGAGTCTACATCATGTTGGATTATGAGTTGGTTACAGAGTCTACATCATGTTGACTAGGCAGTAGGTTACAATGGTTAACCTGAAGACCGAAAGCTGACCCAAAAAATGGAACTTCTCAACTGACTCGATCATCATGAGTACTATAGCAGACTTGCCCCCCCCTCCCTGCCCCTTAACCAGTCTCTGCCTGCTACCGGGAGAGCACAACCTAGTCTTGTTAGCTAGTCTCTGCCTTTTACCAGGAGAGCACAACCTAGTCTTGTTAGCTAGTCTCTGCCTTTTACCAGAAGAGTATCAACAAGTAAAATGACCTGTTAAGGTGAGCTGCTAGAAGAGCATCAACAAGTAAAATGAGCTGTTAAGCTGAGCTGCTAGAAGAGTATCAACAAGTAAAATGACCTGTTAGAAGAGTATCAACAAGTAAAATGAGCTGTTATGTTGAGCTGCTAGAAGAGTATCAACAAGTAAAATGAGCTGTTATGTTGAGCTGCTAGAAGAGTATCAACAAGTAAAATGAGCTGTTAAGTGAGCTGCTAGAAGAGTAACAACAAGTAAAATGAGCTGTTAAGTTGAGCTGCTAGAAGAGTATCAACAAGTAAAATGACCCGTTATGTTGAGCCGATAGAAGAGCATCAACAAGTAAAATGAGCTGTTAAGTTGAGCTGCTAGAAGAGTATCAACAAGTAAAATGAGCTGTTAAGTTGAGCTGCACTCTTTTCCCCTTTAACATGTACTGGATGACTTTAAATAAGAGCATGCATATATTTGTGTTATAAAAATCTGTTTCCTCACTCTCATAACAAACAGAATAAACCAAAATTTGGAGAAAAGTAAAATAAGCTAGATTAGAAAATTAAAAAAAGCAATATGAGAAACTGTATTAACGGAACACAGCTACACAACTGGAGGAGACTGAGTTATACTCTACTTTTGCTATACAACTGGGGGAGATGAGAGTTATACTTATATAACTTATATTTTTGCAGGAGACTAACTTTTCTAACACAGGGACTGATTCTATGTCATGTCAGGAAATAATGGTTAAACTAAAGGACATGGCACCACAATGAAGCTCATATAATGTTTTATCTTCACAGAAGTGTGAGTGGCTACGTCTTTGACTAGGAGTGGGTTACAGCAGCTACAACATTTTGATTATGAATGGGTTACAGAGGCTACATCATGCTGGATTATGAGTGGGTTACTGAGGCTACATCATGTTGGATTATGAGTGGGTTACAGAGTCTACATCATGTTGGATTATGAGTGGGTTACAGAGTCTACATCATGTTGGATTATGAGTGGGTTACAGAGTCTACATCATGTTGACTAGGCAGTAGGTTACAATGGTTAAGCTGAGCTGCTAGAAGAGTATCAACAAGTAAAATGAACTGCTAAGTTGAGCTGCTAGAAGAGTATCAACAAGTAAAATGAGCTGTTAAGTTGAGCTGCTAGAAGAGTATCAACAAGTAAAATGACCTGTTAAGCTGAGCTGCTAGAAGAGTATCAACAAGTAAAATGACCTGTTAAGGTGAGCTGCTAGAAGAGCATCAACAAGTAAAATGAGCTGTTAAGCTGAGCTGCTAGAAGAGTATCAACAAGTAAAATGACCTGTTAAGTTGAGCTGCTAGAAGAGTATCAACAAGTAAAATGAGCTGTTAAGTTGAGCTGCTAGAAGAGTATCAACAAGTAAAATGACCTGTTAAGCTGAGCTGCTAGAAGAGTATCAACAAGTAAAATGACCTGTTAAGGTGAGCTGCTAGAAGAGCATCAACAAGTAAAATGAGCTGTTAAGCTGAGCTGCTAGAAGAGTATCAACAAGTAAAATGACCTGTTAGAAGAGTATCAACAAGTAAAATGAGCTGTTATGTTGAGCTGCTAGAAGAGTATCAACAAGTAAAATGAGCTGTTATGTTGAGCTGCTAGAAGAGTATCAACAAGTAAAATGAGCTGTTAAGTTGAGCTGCTAGAAGAGTAACAACAAGTAAAATGAGCTGTTAAGTTGAGCTGCTAGAAGAGTATCAACAAGTAAAATGACCCGTTATGTTGAGCCGATAGAAGAGCATCAACAAGTAAAATGAGCTGTTAAGTTGAGCTGCTAGAAGAGTATCAACAAGTAAAATGAGCTGTTAAGTTGAGCTGCACTCTTTTCCCCTTTAACATGTACTGGATGACTTTAAATAAGAGCATGCATATATTTGTGTTATAAAAATCTGTTTCCTCACTCTCATAACAAACAGAATAAACCAAAATTTGGAGAAAAGTAAAATAAGCTAGATTAGAAAATTAAAAAAAGCAATATGAGAAACTGTATTAACGGAACACAGCTACACAACTGGAGGAGACTGAGTTATACTCTACTTTTGCTATACAACTGGGGGAGATGAGAGTTATACTTATATAACTTATATTTTTGCAGGAGACTAACTTTTCTAACACAGGGACTGATTCTATGTCATGTCAGGAAATAATGGTTAAACTAAAGGACATGGCACCACAATGAAGCTCATATAATGTTTTATCTTCACAGAAGTGTGAGTGGCTACGTCTTTGACTAGGAGTGGGTTACAGCAGCTACAACATTTTGATTATGAATGGGTTACAGAGGCTACATCATGCTGGATTATGAGTGGGTTACTGAGGCTACATCATGTTGGATTATGAGTGGGTTACAGAGTCTACATCATGTTGGATTATGAGTGGGTTACAGAGTCTACATCATGTTGGATTATGAGTGGGTTACAGAGTCTACATCATGTTGACTAGGCAGTAGGTTACAATGGTTAACCTGAAGACTGAAAGCTGACCCAAAAAATGGAACTTCTCAACTGACTCGATCATCATGAGTACTATAGCAGACTTGCCCCCCCCCCCCCACCTCCCTGCCCCTTAACCAGTCTCTGCCTGCTACCTGGAGAGCACAACCTAGTCTTGTTAGCTAGTCCCTGCCTTTTACCAAGAGAGCACAACCTAGTCTTGTTAGCTAGTCCCTGCCTTTTACCAGGAGAGCACAACCTAGTCTTGTTAGCTAGTCCCTGCCTTTTACCAAGAGAGCACAACCTAGTCTTGTTAGCTAGTCTCTGCCTTTTACCAAGAGAGCACAACCTAGTCTTGTTAGCTAGTCCCTGCCTTTTACCAAGAGAGCACAACCTAGTCTTGTTAGCTAGTCCCTGCCTTTTACCAAGAGAGCACAACCTAGTCTTGTTAGCTAGTCTCTGTCTGCTAACGGGAGAGCACAACCTAGTCTTGTTAGCTAGTCTCTGTCTGCTAACGGGAGAGCACAACCTAGTCTTGTTAGCTAGTCCCTGCCTTTTACCAGGAGAGCACAACCTAGTCTTGTTAGCTAGTCTCTGCCAGCTACCGGGAGAGCACAACCTAGTCTTGTTAGCTAGTCTCTGCCTACTACTGGGAGAGCACAACCTAATCTTGTTAGCCGGTCTAAGCATGTTACCCGGAGCACACAACACTGGAAGAGCTCTAGCAATTTATCTGTGCTCCAAACCTTGGAAAATATTGGCTGGCAATGCGATTAAGCCAAGATATCCATCAGATACAGAACCTGACACGGAAGAAGTTTGCCCAGCAGCTTCTGCCTGCTTGTTTTAAGACCGTCTTATACGTGGAAAAGCGCTAATGTCTAGCACAGAGTCCGTACACGTGAACACGCCATGAAATGTGGAACTCACCTCTTCTAGAAATTTGGTGACATCGTACACTTTGTTGTGGATAACCAGAAAAGTTGCTTTGGAATCGCCTTTAGATTTAATTTCCGATAACCTAAATATTTTTTGCTGCCCTTCTGCCATGATGGAGTTGTATCGAGAAAAATCGATGCGGCCTCCCCCTTTTAAAAAAATTTTTAATTGCAAGTTCTTGTCTGCTGACCCGAAATGTGGACGAGATCAGAACAAACGGAAGTGGCAGAATGGTTTAACAGGGGATTATGGGCAGGTAAAAATAGTGGTTTGGAAATTAAAATAGAGAGGGTTGCAGTTCTACACAGATAGAAAGTGAGGCAAGTGGGCAGAAAGCAAGATGCGCACATACAAACGAAGAACACACAACAACCTAGTATTTCGACAAAAGCCTTTTTTTCAAGGATCATATACAAAAGCAATAAACCAGATAAAAATACGAACAATGAATGAAAAATATAGACTTAGCTTTTTTGTCTCCTCCTAGTAAGAAAGTCGTGCACAAAATGCCCCCAGATAGACGTGGTAAAATATAAAAATTGTAAAACGGCTTTTGCTGAAATATTGGATTGTTGTATGTTCTTCATTTGTATGCACTCATTTTGCTTTCTGTCATTCTTGTTTCTGCCCACTTTCCTCAACGTTCTTGTAAAACTGAACCACATCATCATCATCATCATCATCAGGTGCCGTGCCGACTGGCGTTGGCTATTATGCTTCTCCACAGTACATGATCTTTCATGCAGGCCATCAGCTCAGTTGGTGATCTCCTCTCACACCATCCCGTCAGACTGTCCAGTATCATTTCTCTTGGTCTTCCTCTTGATCTTCTTCCTTCTATTTTTCCTGTTGTTATAATATTTTCAATGTCCCCTCTTCTCATTGCATGTCCTATGAAAGTACATTATCTCTCTCTTTTTTGACAAGGTTTTTTTTTGGTATCTCCAGCTCTTCTCATACATTCTTCATTAGTTATTTTTGCTGTCCAGGGGATTCGCAACATTCTTCTAATAAATCACATTTCTGCTGCTTCCAATGATTTTTGTGCAGACTTGCCTATTGTCCATGATTCACTTCCATATAACAAGATAAGTTCAATATAGTATTTTAGGATTTGTTTTCTAACATTCATTGATAAGGATGTGTTAGCTAATATGTTTCTCATTCTCTGAAATGCAGTCTTTGCTTGGCCTATTCTGTTCCTAATTTCTGTTCTGCATTTCCCATCTGAAGTTATTACACACCCGTCTATTTTCATTACTTGAATCAGTTTTACCGCAGTCGTCATTCCTTTTAGGAAATTAAAACTGGATTTAATGAATAATTTCACATTTTCATTCTGTACCCTACTAATATAGTTTATGTATGGAAAGATCCTTTTTTATTTTACTGTCTAATTGTTTACGTTTAGATTTATTTAAATATACTTACTTTGTCAGGCCAGTGTTTTTCACAACAGTTTTGAATGTTCAACATGAACAAAATTGCACGACTTTGTTTGGTGGAAACGATTCAATGTATTTCTTGCTATCCGCACCACATTTTAATGACTATGAAGCTAAAACAAAGATTATGGCCCTTGACTTAATTAAACACGACCAAAGCATCCTTACAAATACAAAAGTACATAAATAGGATAATTTTCGGGTATAAATATACAATTAAATGCTAGTCCCTGCCTTTTACCAAGAGAGCACAACCTAGTCTTGTTAGCTAGTCTCTGCCTTTTACCAAGAGAGCACAACCTAGTCTTGTTAGCTAGTCCCTGCCTTTTACCAAGAGAGCACAACCTAGTCTTGTTAGCTAGTCCCTGCCTTTTACCAAGAGAGCACAACCTAGTCTTGTTAGCTAGTCTCTGTCTGCTAACGGGAGAGCACAACCTAGTCTTGTTAGCTAGTCTCTGTCTGCTAACGGGAGAGCACAACCTAGTCTTGTTAGCTAGTCCCTGCCTGTTACCAGGAGAGCACAACCTAGTCTTGTTAGCTAGTCTCTGCCAGCTACCGGATGAGCACAACGTAGTCTTGTTAGCTAGTCTCTGCCTACTACTGGGAGAGCACAACCTAATCTTGTTAGCCGGTCTAAGCATGTTACCCGGAGCACACAACACTGGAAGAGCTCTAGCAATTTATCTGTGCTCCAAACCTTGGAAAATATTGGCTGGCAATGCGATTAAGCCAAGATATCCATCAGATACAGAACCTGACACGGAAGAAGTTTGCCCAGCAGCTTCTGCCTGCTTGTTTTAAGACCGTCTTATACGTGGAAAAGCGCTAATGTCTAGCACAGAGTCCGTACACGTGAACACGCCATGAAATGTGGAACTCACCTCTTCTAGAAATTTGGTGACATCGTACACTTTGTTGTGGATAACCAGAAAAGTTGCTTTGGAATCGCCTTTAGATTTAATTTCCGATAACCTAAATATTTTTTGCTGCCCTTCTGCCATGATGGAGTTGTATCGAGAAAAATCGATGCGGCCTCCCCCTTTTAAAAAAATTTTTAATTGCAAGTTCTTGTCTGCTGAGCCGAAATGTGGACGAGATCAGAACAAACGGAAGTGGCAGAATGGTTTAACAGGGGATTATGGGCAGGTAAAAATAGTGGTTTGGAAATTAAAATAGAGAGGGTTGCAGTTCTACAAAGATAGAAAGTGAGGCAAGTGGACAGAAAGCAAGATGTGCACATACAAACGAAGAATACACAACAACCTAGTATTTCGACAAAAGCCTTTTTTTCAAGGATCATATACAAAAGCAATAAACCAGATAAAAATACGAACAATGAATGAAAAATATAGACTTAGCTTTTTTGTCTCCTCCTAGTAAGAAAGTCGTGCACAAAATGCCCCCAGATAGACGTGGTAAAATATAAAAATTGTAAAACGGCTTTTGCTGAAATATTGGATTGTTGTATGTTCTTCATTTGTATGCACTCATTTTGCTTTCTGTCATTCTTGTTTCTGCCCACTTTCCTCAACGTTCTTGTAAAACTGAACCACATCATCATCATCATCATCATCAGGTGCCGTGCCGACTGGCGTTGGCTATTATGCTTCTCCAGAGTACATGATCTTTCATGCAGGCCATCAGCTCAGTTGGTGATCTCCTCTCACACCATCCCGTCAGACTGCCCAGTATCATTTCTCTTGGTCTTCCTCTTGATCTTCTTCCTTCTATTTTTCCTGTTGTTATAATATTTTCAATGTCCCCTCTTCTCATTGCATGTCCTATGAAAGTACATTGTCTCTCTCTTATATTTTTGACAAGGTTTTTTTTTTGTCTCTCCAGCTCTTCTCATACATTCTTCATTAGTTATTTTTGCTGTCCATGGGATTCGCAACATTCTTCTAATAAATCACATTTCTGCTGCTTCCAATGATTTTTGTGCAGACTTGCCTATTGTCCATGATTCACTTCCATATAACAAGGTAAGTTCAATATAGCATTTTAGGATTCGTTTTCTAACATCCATTGATAAGGATGTGTTGGTTAATATGTTTCTCATTCTCTGAAATGCAGTCTTTGCTTGGCCTATTCTGTTCCTAATTTCTGTTCTGCATTTCCCATCTGAAGTTATTACACACCCGTCTATTTTCATTACTTGAATCAGTTTTTACCGCAGTCGTCATTCCTTTTAGGAAATTAAAAACTGGATTTAATGAATAATTTCACATTTTCATTCTGTACCCTACTAATATAGTTTATGTATGGAAAGATCCTTTTTTTATTTTACTGCCTAATTGTTTACGTTTAGATTTATTTAAATATACTTACTTTGTCAGGCCAGTGTTTTTCACAACAGTTTTGAATGTTCAACATGAACAAAATTGCACGACTTTGTTTGGTGGAAACGATTAAATGTATTTCTTGCTATCCGCACTACATTTTAATGACTATGAAGCTAAAACAAAGATTATGGCCCTTGACTTAATTAAACACGACCAAAGCATCCTTACAAATACAAAAGTACATAAATAGGATAATTTTCGGGTATAAATATATACAACTAAATACATAAATATACACAAAGTCACTGCTATAAACCAGATAAAAATACGAACAATGAATGAAAATATAGACTTAGCTTTTTTGTCTCCTCCTAGTAAGAAAGTCGTGCACAAAATGCCCCCAGATAGACGTGGTAAAATATAAAAATTGTAAAACGGCTTTTGCTGAAATATTGGATTGTTGTATGTTCTTCATTTGTATGCACTCATTTTGCTTTCTGTCATTCTTGTTTCTGCCCACTTTCCTCAACGTTCTTGTAAAACTGAACCACATCATCATCATCATCATCATCAGGTGCCGTGCCGACTGGCGTTGGCTATTATGCTTCTCCACAGTACATGATCTTTCATGCAGGCCATCAGCTCAGTTGGTGATCTCCTCTCACACCATCCCGTCAGACTGTCCAGTATCATTTCTCTTGGTCTTCCTCTTGATCTTCTTCCTTCTATTTTTCCTGTTGTTATAATATTTTCAATGTCCCCTCTTCTCATTGCATGTCCTATGAAAGTACATTATCTCTCTCTTATCTTTTTGACAAGGTTTTTTTTTGGTATCTCCAGCTCTTCTCATACATTCTTCATTAGTTATTTTTGCTGTCCAGGGGATTCGCAACATTCTTCTAATAAATCACATTTCTGCTGCTTCCAATGATTTTTGTGCAGACTTGCCTATTGTCCATGATTCACTTCCATATAACAAGATAAGTTCAATATAGTATTTTAGGATTTGTTTTCTAACATTCATTGATAAGGATGTGTTAGCTAATATGTTTCTCATTCTCTGAAATGCAGTCTTTGCTTGGCCTATTCTGTTCCTAATTTCTGTTCTGCATTTCCCATCTGAAGTTATTACACACCCGTCTATTTTCATTACTTGAATCAGTTTTACCGCAGTCGTCATTCCTTTTAGGAAATTAAAAACTGGATTTAATGAATAATTTCACATTTTCATTCTGTACCCTACTAATATAGTTTATGTATGGAAAGATCCTTTTTTATTTTACTGTCTAATTGTTTACGTTTAGATTTATTTAAATATACTTACTTTGTCAGGCCAGTGTTTTTCACAACAGTTTTGAATGTTCAACATGAACAAAATTGCACGACTTTGTTTGGTGGAAACGATTCAATGTATTTCTTGCTATCCGCACCACATTTTAATGACTATGAAGCTAAAACAAAGATTATGGCCCTTGACTTAATTAAACACGACCAAAGCATCCTTACAAATACAAAAGTACATAAATAGGATAATTTTCGGGTATAAATATATACAATTAAATACATAAATATAAACAAAGTCACTGCTATAAAGCTGTGATAACAAAATAACAGACTTTGTAAAACAATAGTAGGAACAGCTTTTGTATGGTTAAAGAGAAACGTTTCAATCTTTTGCTAGTTAGTGAATAAAGCTGCTCCTACTTTTGTTTTAAATAAATGGAATAGGACATACATGCACATGTTCGTAAATAATCTTGACTTGTGAGATTCGTGTCGTCCATCTTTGAACATATGTATGTATAATATAGCTAATGTTTGCTCGCTTACAGAAACAAAGAATGTGCAATAACTTCAGTCTTGTAGAAGTCTCCGTCTTGAAGACAACTTTAATAATTATAAATGAATGGAAAATTGCAAAAAGTGCTGGCATTGTGTACTTCCGGTTATGGACAATGGCCGTCATCCTAGACGGGGAAGTTGACAGTTTCTGAATGTCAGTGAGGGCTGGCGTGAGGATTTTTTTTCCCCTTTTATTTATGGTGTTTGTATTTAGAATGTTCTTGCTTAAAGAATGGAGCAGGTCATAGGCGATTCTTAAGACCTGTACGGAGTTACCAAATAATCATGTTGGAATCAACTACTCGTAAGTTTGTCGTTCTAAAAATGTCTCCAGTCGATCCCAGGGTTGTCTGTCATCATGACATTTAAACAAAATATAACAGGGTACACAGGGGAATTCTGTGTTAACTTGAGTGAGTTTTACCTTTGAATTGTTTGTATAAGGAGAAAGTGGTATTTTGAACGTCTTGGCTGTATTCTTTGCTGTTACATTGTATATTGGTCTTGTCAAGGGCGTGTTGTTAAATTGTAAGCTATATTTGAAGGAAATGAACAAGGAAAAGCAGTGAAAGACATTGTTGTACAGTAACAAAGATGTGACAAGAATCACCTTAGACGTGAGCACCATCGTGGAGACTATAGTGAAGTTTGTGTATGTCTGTTATTTTGCGGTGATTTAGAGCTTAACATTGTTGTTTGTCCCTGTGAATCTTCGTGTCTCTAAAAGTGTTAAAATATTCATCATCATCATGTGCCGTGCCGACTGGCGTTGGCTATTATGCTTCTCCAGAGTACCCGATCCTTCATGCAGGCCATCAGTTCAGTTGGTGATCTCCTCTCACACCATCCCGTCAGACTGTCCAGTATCATTTCTCTTGGTCTTCCTCTTGATCTTCTTCCTTCTATTTTTCCTGTTGTTATAATAGTTTCAATGCCCCCTCTTCTCATTGCATGTCCTATGAAAGTACATTGTCTCTCTCTTATCTTTTTGACAAGGTTTTTTTTTTGGTATCTCCAGCTCTTCTCATACATTCTTCATTAGTTATTTTTGCTGTCCAGGGGATTCGCAACATTCTTCTAATAAACCACATTTCTGCTGCTTCCAATGATTTTTGTGCAGACTTGCCTATTGTCCATGATTCACTTCCATATAACAAGATAGGTTCAATATAGCATTTTAGGACTCGTTTTCTAACATTCATTGATAAAGATGTGTTAGCTAATATGTTTCTCATTCTCTGAAATGCAGTCTTTGCTTGGCCTATTCTGTTCCTAATTTCTGTTCTGCATTTCCCATCTGAAGTTATTACTGCTCCAAGGTATTTGAATTTCTGTACCTGCTTTAGAATAGTTCCGTTTAATTTAATACTGCATGCTGGTGGATTCTGTTTCTTAGATATAACCATAGTCTCTGTCTTTTTGATGTTCAAAGTAAGGCCTTTCTGTTCACTTTCTTTGGCGACTTTATCCAAGAGATTTTGCAAGTCTTGTTGGTTCTCAGCTATCAGTACTGTGTCGTCAGCATACCGAAGGTTGTTAATATTGTATCCTCCAATTTTTATACCTGGTTCTGTGATGATTGTTCTTAGAATATTCTCGCTATACAGAGAAAAAAGGTCTGGAGATAGTACACATCCTTGTCGCACCTCTTGTTTTATAGGTTGATATTTTCCAGTGGTATTTTGAACGTCTTGGCTGTATTCTTTGCTGTTACATTGTATATTGGTCTTGTCAAGGGCGTGTTGTTAAATTGTAAGCTATATTTGAAGGAAATGAACAAGGAAAAGCAGTGAAAGACATTGTTGTACAGTAACAAAGATGTGACAAGAATCACCTTAGACGTGAGCACCATCGTGGAGACTATAGTGAAGTTTGTGTATGTCTGTTATTTTGCGGTGATTTAGAGCTTAACATTGTTGTTTGTCCCTGTGAATCTTCGTGTCTCTAAAAGTGTTAAAATATTCATCATCATCATGTGCCGTGCCGACTGGCGTTGGCTATTATGCTTCTCCAGAGTACCCGATCCTTCATGCAGGCCATCAGTTCAGTTGGTGATCTCCTCTCACACCATCCCGTCAGACTGTCCAGTATCATTTCTCTTGGTCTTCCTCTTGATCTTCTTCCTTCTATTTTTCCTGTTGTTATAATAGTTTCAATGCCCCCTCTTCTCATTGCATGTCCTATGAAAGTACATTGTCTCTCTCTTATCTTTTTGACAAGGTTTTTTTGTATCTCCAGCTCTTCTCATACATTCTTCATTAGTTATTTTTGCTGTCCAGGGGATTCGCAACATTCTTCTAATAAACCACATTTCTGCTGCTTCCAATGATTTTTGTGCAGACTTGCCTATTGTCCATGATTCACTTCCATATAACAAGATAGGTTCAATATAGCATTTTAGGACTCGTTTTCTAACATTCATTGATAAGATGTGTTAGCTAATATGTTTCTCATTCTCTGAAATGCAGTCTTTGCTTGGCCTATTCTGTTCCTAATTTCTGTTCTGCATTTCCCATCTGAAGTTATTACTGCTCCAAGGTATTTGAATTTCTGTACCTGCTTTAGAATAGTTCCGTTTAATTTAATACTGCATGCTGGTGGATTCTGTTTCTTAGATATAACCATAGTCTCTGTCTTTTTGATGTTCAAAGTAAGGCCTTTCTGTTCACTTTCTTTGGCGACTTTATCCAAGAGATTTTGCAAGTCTTGTTGGTTCTCAGCTATCAGTACTGTGTCGTCAGCATACCGAAGGTTGTTAATATTGTATCCTCCAATTTTTATACCTGGTTCTGTGATGATTGTTCTTAGAATATTCTCGCTATACAGAGAAAAAAGGTCTGGAGATAGTACACATCCTTGTCGCACCTCTTGTTTTATAGGTTGATATTTTCCAGTTCTATTTTCAACTCGAATTGCTGCTTCTTGCTGTCAGTATAGATGTTTTACAATCTTCAGGTCTTTGCCGTCTATATTGATGTCTTCAAGCATTTTAATAATTTCGTTATGTTTCACTTTGTCGAATGTCTTGATGTAATCAATGAAGCATAAGTAGAGATCTTTCTGTCCTTCTAAAGCTCTTTCTGTTAGTGTTCCTAAAACATAAATGGCATTGTGTGTTCCCTTTCCTTCAACAAATCCAAACTGTTCATCTGCTATTTCCATTTTTATCTTTTTCCTTGTTCTCATAATTATTCTCAGAAGTAGTTTCGTTATGTGACATGAGAGGCTGATAGTCCGGTGGTCGTCACATTCCTTTGCACCTGGTTTCTTTAGTAGTGCTATAAACGTGGATTTAATCAGGTCACTGGGAATATAACCACTGTTGTAAATGTCATTCAGTAACTTGGTTATTATTTTTATTCCTGTCTCCTCTAGTGCCTCTATTTCTTCTATTGTTATATTATCAGGCCCAGTCGCTTTTCCTTTCTTCATGTGTTTGATGGCATCTATGATTTCATCTTCAAGTATTTGTGGTCCCTCACAGTTTTCAGTATCTGGTGTTAATTCTGGTCTTTCTCCTCCATATAGCTCACCGATATACTCTGTCCACCTGTCCACAATGTCTTCTTTTCCCATTAACATTTTACCTTCTTTCGATTTCAGGCATCCTGTGGTATATTTTGTTTTCCTGCCTGTGAGTTCATTAATTTGTTTGTGCATGTTTTTGCTGTCTTTAATATGAGAGTCCTCTATCTGTCTGCACTGCTCATTTAACCACACTTCCTTTGCTTCTCTGCATTTGTGTCTTATTTCTTTATTTATCTTGCTATATTTTTCCTCGTTATTTTTATTCCTCCTCCTCTTGTCCATCAGTCCTAAGATGTCGTCTGTCATCCATTTATTTTTAGGGGCTTCTTTTTTTGGTGGTATTATCTCCTTAACAGTTTGGTGGATAGAATCTCTTAACATTTCCCATTGTTCATCTATACTATTTATCTTTGCTATTGCATTGTATCTATTTGTTATAATAACTTTGTTAAAATATTACCGTGATGATATTCTACATGTTACCGTGCTTGTATATATTGGACCGTATATATTTAAAAAGCTGTATATATCTGATATGCCATTTATATAACATTATATAGGATATGCATTGTGGTGGAGGAGTGGGAATCAGTGACTGTAGCCATTGATTGACAGGTTTTGGCATTGTGGGGGAGGGGGAATCAGTGACTGTAGCCATTGATTGACAGGTCTTGGCATTGTGGGGGTGAGGGAAAAGAGAGCAATGGGGGAAAGGGGGTACTTTGTGTTGATTTTACTGTGACATTAGGGGCCACAATCTTGAGCTCATAGCAACAGGGAGATCCACCACCATCATTATCTATATACATGTGGTTTTATCATAGTCATTATCTACATACATGTGGTTTTATCATAGATAAGCAGGTGTAAATATTGTGTGAATTAAGTTTAATCATAGATAAGCAGGTATAAATACTGTCAGTGTATTAAGTTGTATCATAAATATGCAGGTATAACTATTATCAGTGTATTAAGTTGCATCATAAACGAGCAGGTATAAATATTATCAGTATTGAATTATACTCTTTTGAAAACAAATGCCTAAGGAAAATACTCGGCATCAAGTGGAATGAATTCAAGAACAATGCAGAGATAAGACAGATGACTGAACAGCAACCAGTCTTATGGGTGATCAGGAAAAAGGAGATGGACATATGTTGGTCACTTGATGAGAAGAAATGATCAGAGAATCCCAAAACAAGCTATCAAGTGGAACACAACAGGCCAAAGAAAAAGAGGCAGACCACGTGAAACTCTGAAGAGGTCATTGTTAAGAGAGGCCAAATTAACAGGCATAAAAATCCCTTGATGAGGTTGAAAGACTTGCCGAAGACAGGAAAAATTGGCGAAGTACTATGTGACGTTTATCGGCATGGGAAGGATATAAGATATGTAAGATTGATTGACCACCAAATGATGAATTATGTGAAAAAGTCACTACATAAGAACAGTCAAAAATAAAAACAGAATATAAATATTAAACATGAAATTATTAAATGTTAATATATGAAAGTGCATGTGCCAGATATGTCCCATCAGAATGTGTACTTGATAGATGTGAAGGTACTGTTTGTTATATGGAGATGTTTTGCTGTAGATGAGAAGTGGATAATTGTACAAGAGATTCAGAAGATTGTGTTTCGGGGACATTTGGACGACCATTCAGTCTCCCATAAACTCAGGATTCACAAGGGCTGTTTTGCTGTAAACAAGATTTATGTGTTTGTTATGTTTAATAAAAGTGTTGTTCTCACCAGATACTTCATGATGTGTTATAGTGATGTGTTGTAGTGATGTGTTGTAGTAGTGTTGATGTGATACTTCATGATGTGTTATAGTGATGTGTTGTAGTGATGTGTTGTAGTAGTGTTGATGTAACTGTAATCAGAGACTGGCATCCTTGCACTCTAGGCATTCCCATGTGAGCTCCGTCTCCCGTTCCAACAGCCACTGAAGCACACTGGTTGTAGGTAACACACACAAAACCACCTCTTTGTCCACGTCCTCTCTTCTTGATCATCATCCTGGTATGATTGTTGTCATTTTCAACCCGATATCATCCTCCGTATGCAGTGTATCCAAGGTGGCTCTTGTAATCTGGATTTCCAGGATCAAGGCCACAAATTACTAGATTTCTTCCATCAGCGCGGCTATCCAGACCACGTTCTCTCGTCGTCTTGGAACCGCATTAGCCACATATCGTGGCAACAAGCCCTCACCCCTAAACCGCACTGTAGCTCGGACAGGGTGAAACTAGTACTCACGTACCACCCCCATAGCTTGGCAGTTAAAAACATACTGTTTCGCCATCTCCACCTCCTCCAGACCGAGCCTGAGACACGTGAACTTTTTGGGGAACCCCCATTGGTGGCTTACAGACGTGACAAAAACCTCAGGGACCTTTTAATTCGTAGTCATCTTAAGACAGATGAACTTTTTATGGTACCAGATGTTGTGGACGTCGTAGATGCAACACTTGTCCGTTTGTTGTCGAGGCCAGCCAGATCTCTTTCCCTAAATCCACGTTATCAGTACAGGAGGGTTTCACCTGCACTTCACGAAATGTCATTTATGTTATCATGTGCAAACGTTGCGGTTTGAAGTACATAGGGGAGACTGGCTTACGGTTAGGAGATCGATTTCGCCAGCATCTCAATGATATTTCTAAGAGGGCCTGGACACCCGTGGCTAAACATTTTTGCCTTGGTAACCACAGGGGCAAACAGGACATTTCGGTTAGTGCGATCCGCTCTTGTTCCACAGATGTACGATCTCGGAGGGTCCTAGAACAGCGCCTTATTTTCCAGACTGGCTGTCTCCACCCAGCTGGAATTAACAATGTCTTCAGCTTTCTGTAACTTCTTTATTTTTCCACTGGCCTTTTTTATACTCTAATTTCTTTCTCTATGCTACCCCTCCCAACCACCATCCTATTTCCTTCTCTGCCAACATATTGGTCTTGTCCCATTCACCAGTTTTACATTTCCTCCCTGTAGGTGTTTAAGTTCTTCATTCATTATCTCTCGCGTCCTCTTTTCTCTCCCCTTTCCCCCCACCCCCTCCCCCCCCCGACACCTCTAGCGGCTATCATGTTTCTATTGCCTTCCCCCAACCCCTTTCTCCCACTTGTTCTGCTCCTCTCTCTCTCCACTTCTTCGCTATGATTGGCTATATCGAGAATCTTTTGTCTGTAGGCAACGGCTTTTTTTTTTTTTTCCTCCTCCTCCTTCTTCCACACACATTTCCGCTTTACTGAGAGCAAGACGCTTCAGATAAGTTATATATGTTTGTATTTTGTTTTTGCGTGTATCCTCGAATAAGGCTCACGCCGAAATATCGGATGTTGTATGTTTTTCATTTATACATTCTCATACTTTATATTCGTTTTTTTCTCACCTTTCTCACTTCCTCCCTCACTTTGTAAAACTGCACCATACACCTCTATCTACCTTATTTATATTAACCAGTTGTACTGCAGTCGCCATCCCTTTTATCTTGTAATCTCCTCCTTGTCTGTTCTTAGGGTTCCCTGGATTGATGCCGTGCCTGCCAGCGTGTCTGCCTTCTTATTACCTTTGACTCCCGTATGACCCGGGTAGTATATCCATGTCAAAATGGATAACTGGGAGGCATCTAGAAGCTTGACCCAATCTTCTGCTCTCAGTTCTCCATAACATGCCTTGGGAGTCTGTCACAGTGACCCCGTGTGAGTCGCCTTGCCCCACCAACCAGGAAGTTGCTTGTGATGATGCCTGCACCTCTGTTCTCATGCTTGAAGTGGTGGTTGTGTGAAGTGTTATAGTTTGACCCAGGCTGGCAGATACCCAAGCCAACTGAACACTTCACTTATGTTTGTGAAGTGTTCAGTTGGCTTGGATACCATCCGGCCCAGGTCAGACTTCTGTTCTACTTTGAGCCCAGTCTCAGCATTCATGGCCAGGCTGAATCTGTTCCTGCAGACTTCTGATCTACTTTGAGCCCAGTCTCAGCATTCATGGCCAGGCTGAATCTGTTCCTGCAGACTTCTGTTCTACCCTGAACTCAGTCTTAGCATTCATGGCCAGGCTGAATCTGTTCCTGCAGACTTCTGTTCTACTTTGAGCCCAGTCTCAGCATTCATGGCCAGGCTGAATCTGTTCCTGCAGACTTCTGTTCTACTCTGAGCCCAGTCTCAGCATTCATGGCCAGGCTAGATCTGTTCCTGCAGACTTCTGTTCTACTTTGAGCCCAGTCTCAGCATTCATGGCCAGGCTGGATCTGTTCCCGCAGACTTCTGTTCTACTTTGAGCCCAGTCTCAGCATTCATGGCCAGGCTGAATCTGTTCCCGCAGACTTCTGTTCTAGTTTGAGCCCAGTCTCAGCATCCACGGCCAGGCTGGATCTGTTCCCGCAGACTTCTGTTCTACTTTGAGCCCAGTCTCAGCATTCATGGCCAGGCTGGATCACAACCTTCGTTATATTATGTATATTTCACACTTTAGTCCGTTCTGGTTGTAGGGGGATCTGCTCCGGGGCGCAGGCTGCTGACAGTGTCTCTTCTGCCTCCGCCATCCACAGTCTTCCTGGCTTGATGCGCTTGCCCTTTGCTGAGTTCAGCTCTGGTAGAAGGGGGGTGGTTCGTCATGCTAGCTGCCCTGAGGTTCATCTTCACTTGCACATGCTTAGCACATGCTTAACACATGCTTAACACACACTTAGCACACACTTAGCACACACTTAGCACACAGCTATGATCAGAATGTCCCTGGTGCAACCCAGAACTGCTCTCATGTACTCATTTTGAATTCTTTCAAGCCTGATTATCTGAGTCGTGGATAAACTCAAAAGGCCACGGCCATATTGAGCCGCCAACATTGCCAACCCTTCCTCAGCAGGAAGAAGTAATGTTATTGACAACTTCAAATTGTTCATATTTTAAACACCAGAAACTAGGACACTGCATCAAATTAAGTTTTTTCTTTTGTGTGTGTGTGTGTGCCAGTTGTTATCATGGTGTTATGGTGACCCTGTTACTGGCAAAATAACTTCTTCTGAATTTCCATAGTTCTAGCCTCAGACGTCTGTGTTTGTTATCTTTTGGGGATCAATTTTGGTCCCAGAGTTTATCTTCCAGTGTGGCCTGCTGTGGCCAGAGCTGGAGTTGGGCTTTTAGTGGGGGGCCAGAACTACAAGATGTGCTTTGTCTCACATGTGTGTGACAGGCATCAGGATACAAGTATGCTCCTGGTTGGCTGTGATATTTAAAACTGCTAGTACGTGTGGACTTTATTTTTTTGTTGTAGCCAACACATTCTTCCTTTACCTTTTTTTCTCTGAAGACTTTTTCTCTGCCATCTTTTTTCTCTGCCACCTTATTTTCTCTGAAGACTTTTTCTCTGCCACCTTTTTTTTTTTGCTGAAGACTTTTTCTCTGTCATCTTTCTTCTCTGAAGACTTTTTCTCTATCACCGTTTTTTTGTCACATTTTTTTCCTCTGCCACTTTTTTTCTCTGAAGAATTTTGTTGTCACTTTTTTTATCTGAAGTCTTTTTCTCTGTCATCTTTTTTTCTCTAAATAATTTTTCTTTCTCTGACTAATTTTTCTCTGTCAACTTTTTTCTCTGCCATCTTTTTTTCTCTGCCATCTTTTTTCTCTGAAGACTTTTTCTCTGCCACCTTTTTTTTTTTGCTGAAGACTTTTTCTCTGTCATCTTTCTTCTCTGAAGACTTTTTCTCTATCACCGTTTTTTTGTCACATTTTTTTCCTCTGCCACTTTTTTCTCTGAAGAATTTTCTCTGTCATCTTTTTTTCTCTGAAGAATTTTTCTGTCATCTTTTTTCTCTAAATAATTTTTCTTTCTCTGACTAATTTTTCTCTGTCAACTTTTTTCTCTGCCATCTTTTTTCTCTGCCATCTTTTTTCTCTGCCATCTTTTTTCTCTGTCACCTTCTTTCTCTGCCAACTTTTTTCTCTGCCACCTTTTTCTCTGCCACCTTTTTCTCTGAAGACTTTTTCTCTGAATACTTTTTCTCTGCCACCTTTTTCTCTGAAGACTTTTTCTCTGCCACCTTTTTCTCTGAATACTTTTTCTCTGTCACCTTTTTCTCAGAAGACTTTTTCTCTCCTGCCTTTGTATCACCAGCATAAACTGAAAATCTATAGTTTAGCATACAGAGTAATCAGTAGTTTGAGATGGACTTCATCACCATTTAAATCTGGCTGGTTATAGCAAACATTTTTGTGATTATTTATGCTACTGGTTAGTCTTGTATATCACCATTATGTAAAGTCATGAAGGTGCTTTTCCTCTCAGATATATCTTGAAGTTTCACAATGAGCAGACGACAGTTGTGGAGCAGCCAACGTGACGGTGTGAAAGCTCTAGACACACCAGTCAACGGCAGAAGTTACATCAGCATGAAACTAAGTTCAACTACAGATGGTCCATGCTCATCTAGCGGATACAGGCGTTGTAAAGATGGCAGCTGTATTGCTCAAGTTGATTTATGTAGTGAGTAGAGTACCATGTTTCCGTGTTTCATTCTCGGTGTTCTGTTGCTGATACTCCATTCTTCCTTCACCGTGGTCTGCTCTGAATTTTTTAGATAATTGGTGGTAGAATCTAACTTTAAGTGTATGCAACCATTAGATGCTATAAATACTTTAGGCCACCAAGTGAGGCAGAAAGGGGATTGGTTGAATCTACATTTTCAGAGTGAAAGAGGATTGATGGAATTTACCTCTGCTGGCGAGATTCTTTGGCTGCTGTGCGTGGGGTGAAATTCCTCCCGGCCAGTGAAGAAAAATGCGATTAGGGTTGCCGCGTGGCGCCGCTGTGGAAAAGATTAAGTGAAGTTTAATCAGTATGGCCAGTAGACTAGCGGTGAGGGCTTCTCATACCACGGCACCTCTGCTCTAGAGGCCGGCCAAGTCCCATATACACAGGTACTGGTGAAATATGCCTAAACTGGCTTAAACCAGGGGTGAAATTTGATGGCTACGCTCTAGAGGCTGGTCACATCCTATGTACACCGATACTGGGATAATACACCAAAACTGGCTTAACCCAAGGGTGAAACTTGCTATTGGTGAGGATTCATCCTCCTGGACAAAAGCTCCATCCTGGTCACCATCTGGAAGAGTAGCAGCCATGACCACAAAATGCTGAAGTCGAGACACTGGACCAGGGCGGTCTAGATAGGCAGCCACCTCTCACCTGACAGGGATATATTATATCCAAATCACATTGAGGTTTTCCGGTGAGAAAGTCCAACTCTGGATTGGATGGACAACCACCTCTCACCTAGTGGGGATCTTCTTCTTCTTCTTCATTGTCTGTTTATATCTGCAGTCCTGTCTCTTGAATAAATTTCACTGTTTTTTGTAATTCATGTATGGAACCGTAGAGCTTATCTTCTTTAGTGGTTTCACTGGGCCAGTAATTATTTCTCAGTGTCTTGTAGTTGGTGCAGTTTTGGAGGATATGTTCCACAGTTTGGGGCACTTGGGCACATGTACAAAGATTAGAAGTACCAACCTTAAACTTTGTATACATATGACTTCGAAGTCGGCTGTGTCCTGTTCAGAGATGGAAAATGGTGACTTGTTCCTTTCTGTTTAGCATGTGATAGTCATCATGTGGTGGTGTTTGTGGGTTCTTGTAGGTTTTTATCATGCTTTTCTTCTGATTATAGGTGATTGGTATGTCTGGTTGCTCCATTTCAGTGCCCTCTTTGGCCAGATGGTCAGCTTTCTCATTGCGTGGTATCCCACAGTGGGAGGGAATCCACAGCAAAGTGACTCTGTGTTGTAAGCCAGTTTTTGACAAGGCATCCTTAAGGTCTGGTAGTTTGTTGCACTGAAGAGCCTCCAGTACTGATCTTGCATCTGTGAGAATTACTATAGGGCATGTATCAGTTCTGGAGTCTGATAGTTTTTCAACTGCAGCAATAATTGCCCTAACTTCTGCATCAAAGTTGTTGCAGTATTTTCCAGTGGGTATGGAAATCTCGTCGGTGGTGTTGTTTGGATATTCAATATGTGCTCCTGCCCCTTCATTCTTTATGGTATTGTGTGCAGATCCATCTGTATACACAAGTATCCAGGTGTCACATGGATATTTATCATCTAGAACACTAAGTGTGGCTGTTGATCTTACAAGGCTGCTTTGCACCTCACCATTCTGCACACCTTTCACTTCAGTCTGAATAGTTATTTGTGTATAATCTGCTTCTTTCCATGATGTATGCTCTGGTACAGATGATAATGGAGCAACTACAGTTGGAAGGTCAGGTATCAACTTACGCATACGCTTGGCCTGATGAATGAAGCTGCTTCTTTTAAGCCGTCAGTGCCAGAATCTCTCCTTCAGGGGATGGCTTACAGTGCTGAGGAATTTCTCTCCCAAGGTCATAACCTTTGTGTCTCTATGTTCTTTTAGCGCTTGAACACCAACTATTTTCTGCATTTCTACTACTGGTATGGACATCATGGCACCTGTGATAATCCGTAGTGACTGATTTTGTACCTTGACTAGATTATGCAGCGTAGTGTTTGATGCTGTGCACCAAGATGTTGAGCCATATTCTAAATGTGGTAGAATACTTTGCTGATATACATTCTTGAGGATTCTTTCACTAGCTCCCCATGCGGTTCCACTCAGTTTTCTTAATATGGCTAGTTTTCTTCTGGCTTTTGCTTCTGTGCTGCTGATGTGTTGCTTCTAGGTCAGTTTTGAGTCAATAGTCACTCCTAAGTAAGTGGGTTGGTTGTCCATCCTTAAGGATATTTCATTTACAAAGATCTTACCTGCTTTCTGTTTAGATGAGGGAGTGAACAGAGTGGTACTTGATTTCTCTGTGTTGATACTTACACACCATTTGTTTGTCCATGATATCAAGATGTCTGATGCTCTTTGGAGTCTCTGTGTAGCAACTGTCGCATATTCATCTGTACATCACATGACCAGATCATCTGCATACAGCGCCGCTTTGATTCCATAGGGAAGTTCCTTGACCAGGTCATTAATGAATACCAGGAATAATGTAGGCGAAAGGACTCCTCCTTGTGGTACACCGTGTCGCAGAAGTACTTTCTGGTTTTTGTGTCCATCCATTAATACTCTAGCTCTTCTATTGTGTAAATAGGACTTTATCCAGTTGTACAGTCTTCCATTCACATTGCAGTTTCTTATTTTCCACAGCAGACCTTTTTTTCCATGCTTTATCAAAGGCTTTCTTTAGGTCTATCCACGCTGCTAGTACAAGGTTTTTCTCTTGGAATGCATCCTCAATCTCTTGAGAGAGATAGGTCACTTGATCTTCTGTACTGTAGTACTGCCTAAATCCAGCTTGTTGTGGAATGAGGTTTTCACTTTCTAGGTACCATTTTAGCCTCAGGTCAATGATACGTTCCATCATTTTGCATAGGCAGCTAGTGAGACTGATTGGGCTGTAGCTGGAGGCTGTATCACTGTTTTTCCCTGGCTTTAGCAGTGGTACCATGCTTGCTTCCTTCCAGATTTGAGGTAACTTACCTGTGCTCCAGCACATATTTAAAAATATCCAACAGCTTTCCCATTGCTGCCATTCCTAGGTTCTTGATCATTTCATTGGACACTCCATCTGGTCCTGGTGATTTCCTTGGTTTCATTTTACTGGCTGCTAGGTCTAACCCACTGCGTGTGATTGGTGCATCCATAACCTCCACTTTTCTGACTTGTTCCTCTTCTTTCTGTGGGTCAGTGCGCACTGTACTCTCTTTCTCTGGATGGATATCAATGTTGCAGTCTTGTGCAAACATGCGAGCAAAGTGATCTGCTACCTGCTTACCTGTAAGAGTTTTCCCATCCTCTATTAGTGTAATCTTTGTACTTCTTCCAGTGCTCTCATCGTTTAACTGTTTGATTAGTTTCCACAGTTTCCTTCCATCCTTTTCAAAGTTTAGGGACTCTGTTTTCTCTCTCTGACTTTCCCGTCTGGCTTGCAGCTTGGCTCTCTGAAATTTGGCTTTTGCATGTTGATAATTATTGTGGTGTTCTTGGCATGGTCTATTTTCTGCTTTCTTTCGAGCTTTTTCCATGTCATCATGGAATTTTCCCAGCTCACTAGACCAGTTTGGTTTATTGTCCCTACGAGCTCCTCTGGGAATGGTTTCACGAGCGGCCTGAAGGATACAAGCATTGAATTCCTTCACTATGCTGTTAATATCCTTACCTTCTATGGACAGCTGTCCCACCAGGATACCTGTACGATGTCTGTACATTGTCCAATTTGCTTTTTTATAGTTCCATCTGGGGAGAGGGCTACTGGTGTTAAGGAGTTCATTTTCTATTGTCAGGAAGACTGGTCGATGGTCGCTACCTCCAAGTTGTTTTCCAACTTCACGTGTAACGTTCTACTTCAGATCTGGAGAGTGGAATGCCAGATCTGGTGTGGAGGTTGTATGCCAAGCCCTTGAGTAAAATGTTGGGGGATCCATTGGCTGGTTGATCAGGAGAAGTCCATTATCATCCTGCCAGCTCTCAACTTCCTCTCTTCTCTTGTCTATGTGGTCATAGCCCCAGCTCTGGGAATGGCTGTTAAAATCGCCACAGACCATCAGTCTCTCTTTGTGTGGGATTGTTTCTAAAGCAAGTGGGCGGTCATTAGGAGAGTAATGTTATTCTTAGCAAGTGTGAGTACTCCTCCTTTTCTTCTGTCCTGTCGGTCTGATCTAAAACACTCGTAGCCTCTGATTTTAAAGGTGATATCTTTGGTTAGGTGTGTCACCTGGCGGGGATATTCTGATATCCAAAACACGTCAAGGTTTTCCAATGTGAAAGTCCAACTCTGGGCTGGATGGGCAACCACCTCTCACCTGGCGGGGATATATTCATATGCAAACCATGTCAAGGTTTTCTGGTGAGAAAGTCTAAATCTAGACTAAACTGGTGCAACGGAAACCACGGTGTCATGCAGTGCCGCTTCTGTGACCCCATGATGCTCTGAGCCTCCATCCTAAATGAGACTATACTGAGAACTGCAGGAGTAAATTCAGTAGGATCACAGGGCAATCTTAGTGGTAGAAGCGAACGAAGAAGAAGAAGAAGGAAAAGATGAAATTTACAGTTTGGAGAAAAAGAAAACTGAGTGCACATAATAGAATTTTTATTATAAAGTTGATAGTTGTTGTCAGGCACTGCCAGTAGCTTTTCTCAAAACAAACGGCTGAAAACTTCTGACCACTAATGCTAGCCTTTCTTGCTGACAGAGTCAAGTCTCTGAACTGTCGTGTTCAATACATTTAAACTGTGCTACATTAAAAAATATATTCTTGTTGGCAAATTTTGTTATAAAATAATTTGGGCTACATTTATATTTGTTCTAGCAAATCTCAAAATATCTGACTGGATAATCAGATAGACCAGTCGGAAAATGTGGACATTCTTTAACTTTTAATCTGCTGTGAGGCATTTAAATGGCTAGTCTGACAATTAAAACAACTACGGTTAATGGTTTTATTCTGTAGTTGAGAGTTCATAATTGTAATCTACTACAGATGTTAAAAATGAGCATCATATCTTTTTTCAGCAGAACATTGCAGCAGTGACGTTTTTATTACAACAAATGTTTGTGTGTCGTGGATGTTGTATTTTAGGTTAAGAGTTAACTTAGTTGTTAGTTCAGCATTGTCAAAGCTGAGAATAGATCTTATAGATTTTATTTGATTGTACACCAAGTTTGAGTGAATCCAACTTTAGGAGTACTTTTCCAGAAAGAACATTTGATATTTGTGTAGATGTATAGATTAGTTGATGTGTCTGGCTACCAGTGTTGCTCACATTTTCTGCTGACCGACATTTTATAGTTCTTTGAAGAAATTTTTGTAACTTTCTTGTTGCATTCTTGTCTAAACATATGTGTTTGTACACTGTCTATTTGTACATTGTGTGTATGTACACTGTTTGTACATTGTGTGTCTGTACACTGTCTGTTTGTACATTGTTTGTATACTCTCTGTTTGTACATTGTGTGTCAGTACACTGTTTGTACATTGTGTGTCTGTACACTGTCTGTACATTGTGTGTCTGTACACTGTCTGTACACTGTTTGTACATTGTGTGTCTGTACACAGTCTATTTGTACATTGTGTGTCTGTACACTGTGTGGTCATTTGTATATCATGTGCTTGCTAGTACAGTGTGTTCCTGTTTGAACATTGTGAGCAACTTAGTCTCTGTGACATTTTTATTGGTTAGTTTAATGGCCCATCAAAAAAATAATGATAAAGAAGTGAAAATGATTTGTATTTAAACTGTGCAAGCCTTATTTAACTAGAAAAACTTTACTCCTGTCCAGGAGTAAAGGATTAAACTTGAGACATACAAGAATTTACAACTATGTAGTTTTTATTATGGGATTAAACTTGAGACATACAAGAATTTACAACTATGTAGTTTTTATTACGGGATTAAACTTGAGACATACAAGAATTTACAACTATGTAGTTTTTATTACGGGATTAAACTTGAGACATACAAGAATTTACAACTATGTAGTTTTTATTACGGGATTAAACTTGAGACATACAAGAATTTACAACTATGTAGTTTTTATTACGGGATTAAACTGAAACCTTTTGCTTCCTGAGCACATGCTTTGCTGCACCAAGTTCTTAGTTTCTAGATGGGAATTTGAAGAAGATAACTCAGTGAGTCAAAGAGGGCCAAATATTGGCCCTTTGATTAAGGGCACTAAGTGAAGTGTGGACAAAAATGTTGTAAGTAGAATCATTTCAAGATGTTTCCTTTCACCAAAATATATATCAACATCACTAACAAACAGCTTGATCAAGCAAATTATATTATAAGATAGTTAAAGTTTGGCAAGTTTGTTTATATGTTTGTAATTGAAAGGTTTAAATTTGTGCTGCTCTTGCTAATGCATTATTGTTTGTTCCTCAGCTGAAGAACAAACGGTGGATCAGAACACAATTTTTATTGTAGTAGTTGTTGGGATGGTGGTGGTGATTGTGTTGATAGTTCTCTACTGCTTGCAGCAGAAGACACGCAGACGTTCGCAGGGTGGGAACGCAAGTATGTGTCTTAGTAGTTGCATGAATATTCTTTCATCAAGTATGTGTCTTAGTAGTTGCATGAATATTCTTTCATCAAGTATGTGTCTTAGTAGTTGTATGAATATTCTTTCATCAAGTATGTGTCTTAGTAGTTGCATGAATATTCTTTCATCAAGTATGTGTCTTAGTAGTTGCATGAATGTTCTTTCATCAAGTATGTGTCATAGTAGTTGCATGAATGTTCTTTCATCAAGTATGTGACTTAGTAGTTGCATGAATATTCTTTCATCAGGTATGTGTCTCAGTAGTTGCATGAATATTCTTTCATCAAGTATGTGTCATAGTAGTTGCATGAATATTCTTTCATCAAGTATGTGTCTTAGTAGTTGCATGAATATTCTTTCATCAAGTATGTCACTTAGTAGTTGCATGAATATTCTTTCATCAAGTATGTGACTTAGTAGTTGCATGAATATTCTTTCATCAAGTATGTGTCTTAGTAGTTGCATGAATATTCTTTCATCAGGTATGTGACTTAGTAGTTGCATGAATATTCTTTCATCAAGTATGTGACTTAGTAGTTGCATGAATATTCTTTCATCAAGTATGTAACTTAGTAGTTGCATGAATATTCTTTCATCAAGTATGTGTCTTAGTAGTTGCATGAATATTCTTTCATCAAGTATGTGACTTAGTAGTTGCATGAATATTCTTTCATCAAGTATGTGACTTAGTAGTTGCATGAATATTCTTTCATTAAGTATGTGACTTAGTAGTTGCATGAATATTCTTTCATCAAGTATGTGTCTTAGTCATTGCATGAATATTCTTTCATCAAGTATGTGTCTAGTCATTGCATGAATATTCTTTCATCAAGTATGTGTCTTAGTCATTGCATGAATATTCTTTCATTAAGTATGTGTCTTAGTCATTGCATGAATATTCCTTCATCAAGTATCCTGGTAGTTGCATGAATCAAGTATGTGTCTTGGTAGATATATGAACATTTCTATCAGAAAATATTTGTCCTAGTGTTTAGATAAACATTCATTCATCAAGTATGTGTCCTGATAGTTGCTGAACATCTCTGTCAGAAAATGTCACAGTGTTTAGATAAACATTTCAAAGTCCAAAATTCAGACTCTAGTTTCACTGCATTTAGGACAACTCCATATCTGCTCTGCCGCATGCCACAGCATCCATCCAGGAGTATGTTTGCCAATAGTTTCTGTCAAATTTTGGTTGTTTACAATGCATTTTCTGGCACACAGTTCAGATTTCCTGCCAGCACCTTTAATTTGTCCTAGCTCCAACAGTCGCTTCACAGCTACATTGTTCTTACATTCCTGCTCTTCATTTTCCCACAGTCTCTCCAGTATAGCTTTAGCAATGTCCCCCTTGTCCATTGTCAGCCTGCCATTTATTTTAGCCTGTCCAGCAAGTCTGTCTGCCACTTCATTCCCATGTACTCCCGCACACCCTGGATGGTAAAGCCACGTTAGGCTTGTCACAGTTGACCGGCTTAACAGATGAACCCATTCTTTTTGAAGCGATTTCTTCTCGGCCTTACGAATCTGTCACAGTGATATCACATCACGAGCAACTAACCATTCCATTGCCGCCGACACAGTCCCGGTTTCCATTCGCACGCTTGATGCGGTGACTTCAAAGACTCTCGAACCCTGTGTCATTGCTCTTCCATTTTGGTAGACAACAGAACCCCAAGCACTTGTGCTGTTCCGGGTCACTGAGCTGTCTGCATGTGTAAATATAGACATTCCGGGTCACTGAGCCATCTGTATGTGTAAATATAGACATTCTAGGTCACTGAGCCATCTGCATGTGTAAATATAGACATTCCGGGTCACTGAGCCGTCTGTATGTGTAAATATAGACATTCCGGGTCACTGAGCCGTCTGTATGTGTAAGTATAGACATTCCGAGTCACTGAGCGGTCTGTATGTGTAAATATAGACATTCCGGGTCACTGAGCCGTCTGTATGTGTAAATATAGACATTCCGGGTCACTGAGCTGTCTGTATGTGTAAATATAGACATACCGGGTCACTGAGCTGTCTGTATGTGTAAATATAGACATTCCGGATCACTGAGCCATCTGTATGTGTAAATATAGACATTCCGGGCCACTGAGCTGTCTGTATGTGTAAGTATAGACACACATTATTTGAGCAAGTATGTGTCCCAGTGTTTACGTGAACATCTGTTATCAGAAAGCACACTGAGGACTAGATTTCGTATTCTGTTGACATGTTTCTGTATATATTTGTATTTCTTCTTGTGTTTATTTTTATCTCATGTATTTATTTCTGTTCAGAGTTGATTATTATTGTTTTTTAACATGTTTCATCTAACATGTTTATTTCTGTTCATGTTTTTTATCATGTTTCATCTAACATGTTTATTTCTGTTCATGTTTTTTAACATGTTTCATCTTACATGTTTATTTCTGTTCATGTTTTTTAACATGCTTCATCTAACATGTTTATTTCTGTACTGATGCTTATTTCTGCCGACAACTTATTTCTTTCATCATCATTATCATTTTGAATTTTCTCATCTGGGAAAGTTGGATCTCTCTCTCACACACACACACGCCCACCCGCCCTACCCACCCCCCCTCCACTTCCCATCTGTTGATGTCCCTTGTCCTCATCATTGTCAGCCACTTGTACTCTTTTCTTGTTACTTTAGCCTCTCATCATCATCAACGTCGTCGTCGTCGTCATCATCATCACATCATCATCATCATCAGGTGCCGTGCCGACTGGCGTTGGCTATTAATGCTTCTCCAGAGTACCTGATCCTTCATGCAGGCCATCAGCTCAGTTGGTGATCTCCTCTCACACCTTCCCGTCAGACTGTCCAGTATCATTTCTCTTGGTCTTCCTCTTGATCTTCTTCCTTCTATTTTTCCTGTTGTTATAATATTTTCAATGCCCCCACTTCTCATTGCGTGTCCTATGAAAGTACATTGTCTCTCTCTTATCTTTTTGACAAGGTTTTTTGTCTCTCCAGCTCTTCTCATACATTCTTCATTAGTTATTTTTGCTGTCCAGGGGATTCGCAACATTCTTCTAATAAACCACATTTCTGCTGCTTCCAATGACTTGCCTATTGTCCATGATTCACTTCCATATAACAAGATAGGTTCAATATAGCATTTTAGGATTCGTTTTCTAACATTCATTGATAAGGATGTATTGGATAATATGTTTCTCATTCTCTGAAATGCAATCTTTGCCTGGCCTATTCTGTTCCTAATTTCTGTTCTGCATTTCCCCTCTGAAGTTATTACTGCTCCAAGGTATTTGAATTTCTGCACCTGCTTTAGAATAGTTCCATTTAATTTAATACTGCATGCTGGTGGATTCTGTTTCTTAGATATAACTATAGTCTCTGTCTTTTTGATGTTGAAAGTAAGGCCTTTCTGTTCACTTTCTTTGGCGACTTTATCCAAGAGATTTTGCAGGTCTTGTTGGTTCTCAGCTATCAGTACTGTGTCGTCAGCATACCGAAGGTTGTTAATATTGTATCCTCCAATTTTTATACCTGGTTCTGTGATGATTGTTCTTAGAATATTCTCGCTATACAGAGAAGAAAGGTCTGGAGATAGTACATATCCGTGTCGCACCCCTTGTTTTATAGGTTGATATTTATTCTGTTATGTCTCTTGATGTGACTGAAATATTTCAGCTGTCTGGTTCTAATGGTTTCCATTATTTCTCTTTTGATTTAGCACTTCTTTGTTTTATTTTCAGTCCATGAAATTCATCCTATTCTGTATATCCACATTTCATGTACTTCGATTTTATTTTATATTTTTGTATTTAATATCCATGCTGCTACAAGACAGAGAGTGTCAAGTATATGTAGCATCTACACCACAGAGTAGTGTCAAGTATACATGGCATCTAGAGTAGTGTCAAGTATACATGGCATCTAGAGTAGTGTCAAGTATACATGGCATCTAGAGTAGTGTCAAGTATACATAGCATCTACACCACAGAGTAGTGTCAAGTATACATAGCATCTACACCACAGAGTAGTGTCAAGTATACATAGCATCTACACCACAAAACAGTGTTAAGTATAAATAGAATGTAACAACTGTCACAGCTTCTGCACCACAAAGTAGTGTTAAGTATAAATAGAATGTAACAACTGTCACAGCTTCTACACCACAGATTAGTATTAAGTATAAATAGAATGTAACAACTGTCACAGCTTCTACACCACAGAGTAGTGTTAAGTATAAATAGAATGTAACAACTGTCACAGCTTCTAACCACAGATTAGTATTAAGTATAAATAGAATGTAACAACTGTCACAGCTTCTACACCACAGAGTAGTGTTAAGTATAAATAGAATGTAACAACTGTCACAGCTTCTACACCACAGATTAGTATTAAGTATAAATAGAATGTAACAACTGTCACAGCTTCTGCACCACAGAGTAGTGTTAAGTATAAATAGAATGTAACAACTGTCACAGCTTCTACACCACAGAGTGGTGTGAAGTATACATAGCAGTTGACAGCTGTTGCCTTCATTTGTACTATATGTTTTGAAGCAAGAACTTGTTTTCATTCTGCTGAAAGTGTATTTGGCCACTCCTATTTCTTCTGTTACTTTCTCATTTTGTGTTGTATATATTGTGACATATGTGAATTATGTTACCTATTACTTTTTGTATGTTTGTTAATGTTGTTGATGTTTCTGCAGATCAAGGAACATCAAATGCTGCTGCTGGTGATGGAGACAATGCATCATTGAACATGCCTCCACCAAGCTATGATGAAGTCATCACCACAAACTTGTACCCTCCAACACCAGAGTTTCACAGGAGTGTAAGTTTGTGTATCATAGCTGTTGATAGTTTCATGCCTAGACTTCCTCATATATCATTATATCATAGCTGTTGATAGTTTCATGCCTAGACTGCCTCATATATCATTATATCATAGCTGTTGATAGTTTCATGCATAGACTGCCTCATATATCATTATATCATAGCTGTTGATAGTTTCATGCATAGACTGCCTCTTATATCATTATATCATAGCTGTTGATAGTTTCATGCCTAGACTGTCTCATATATCCATATGTAATAACTGTTTATAGTTTCATAGATAAACTGCCTCATATATTATGTATTAACTCTTGATACTTTCATAGCTGACTGCCTCATATATTATGCACTAGCTCTTGATAGTTTCATAGCTGGACTGCTTCATATATTACAAGGTCCAAAATGAGACTGATTTTATTATGACCAGGACAAAAATGCCATCTATGAAGTAAAGCATGTAATCCAAAGAGGCAACCTTCGTCTATGATCTGGCAGTTATTCATCACTGCCTGATAAGCAGATGACAAACAAGCTGCCATTTTGTTGACCTAGTCAGGGGTGCATTGTTACGTAATCAGCATGGCGCAAAATCCTAACATTAAATTCTATTTAAAACTCAGAAAAAGTGCCATTCAGACAGTTGAATTGACGCAACAAGTTTATGGGGATAATTGTTTATCTCATGCACAGATATTCAGGTGGTATTCACAATTCAAAAGTGGCATGGAAATGATTACAAATGCAATTAGACATGGACGCCCAATTTCTGTTCGTAATGAGGAACTCATTGCAAAAGTCAGAGAAGGGGTACAAGAAGATTTATTGTTTGAGTGTGAGGATGATGGTAGATGGATTTGGTGTTAACCGAGAGACCATTCATAAACTTTTAGTGGAAGATTTGGGCAAGAAAAAAGTTTCATAGCTAGCCTGCCTCATATTATGTAATAGCTCTTGATAGTTTCATAGCTAGACTGCCTCATATTATGTAATAGCTCTTGATAGTTTCATAGCTAGACTGCCTCATATTATGTAATAGCTCTTGATAGTTTCATAGCTAGACTGCCTCATATATTGTGTATTAGCTGATGATAGTTTCATATCTATACTGCCTCATATATCATTATATCATAGCTGTTGATAGTTTCATGCCTAGACTGCCTCATATTATGTAATAGCTGTTGATAGTTTCATGCCTAGACTGTCTCATATATCCATATGTAATAACTGTTTATAGTTTCATAGATAAACTGCCTCATATATTATGTATTAACTCTTGATACTTTCATAGCTGACTGCCTCATATATTATGCACTAGCTCTTGATAGTTTCATAGCTGGACTGCTTCATATATTACAAGGTCCAAAATGAGACTGATTTTATTATGACCAGGACAAAAATGCCATCTATGAAGTAAAGCATGTAATCCAAAGAGGCAACCTTCGTCTATGATCTGGCAGTTATTCATCACTGCCTGATAAGCAGATGACAAACAAGCTGCCATTTTGTTGACCTAGTCAGGGGTGCATTGTTACATAATCAGCATGGTGCAAAATCCTAACATTAAATTCTATTTAAAACTCAGAAAAAGTGCCATTCAGACAGTTGAATTGATGCAACAAGTTTATGGGGATAATTGTTTATCTCATGCACAGATATTCAGGTGGTATTCACAATTCAAAAGTGGCATGGAAATGATTACAAATGCAATTAGACATGGACACCCAATTTCTGTTCGTAATGAGGAACTCATTGCAAAAGTCAGAGAACGAGTACAAGAAGATTTATTGTTTGAGTGTGAGGATGTTGGTAGATGAATTTGGTGTTAACCGAGAGACCATTCATAAACTTTTAGTGGAAGATTTGGGCAAGAAAAAAGTTTCATAGCTAGACTGCCTCATATTATGTAATAGCTCTTGATAGTTTCATAGCTAGACTGCCTCATATTATGTAATAGCTCTTGATAGTTTCATAGCTAGACTGCCTCATATTATGTAATAGCTCTTGATAGTTTCATAGCTAGACTGCCTCATATATTGTGTATTAGCTGATGATAGTTTCATACCTATACTGCCTCATATATTGTGTATTAGCTGATGATAGTTTCATATCTAAACTGCCTCATACAAGGTCTCTTCTGTAAATATCCAATTTTTGGGCAGAAAAAATATAATAACTCACCTGGAGGTCTGAAATCCTAATCCCCTTGACAGTAGTCTCCTTGGGACTGCACACACTTCTGCTAGTGACCTCATCATTGTTGGAAGCATTTCATGAAGGCCTCTTTGGGAATAGAGTACAGCTCGGCCATCACGTTTCACATAATGTCTTCTTGCAGTTTAAATTGGGACTCTTTCAGCTTCATTTTCAGTTTGGCGGACAGCCAAAAATCACAAGAAGTCATGTTAGGAGAGCAGGGAGCCTGACGAACCAGAGGAACGTTGTATTTAGCCGGGAAAGTCTGAATCAGCTGCCAAGAATGCACTGGTGCATTGTCATGACAGAACTGCCAAGTTCTCTTTCCCCGCAGGTTTGGTCGGATGACCTCCAGGTAGCACTCTTTGGTTTTGTGGTGCGTGCTCGTGATGCACCAACCATCAGGAGTCAAAGAAAATGATCAACATGACTTTCTCGTTGCTTAGCACCTGCCTTGCTTTCTTTGATCTCAGGTATGATGAGTGTCTCCACTGTGCCTATTGCACACCTGCCTTGCTTTCTTTGATCTCAGGTATGATGAATGTCTCCACTGTTCCTATTGCACACCTGCCTTGCTTTCTTTGATCTCAGGTATGTTGAATGTTTCCACTGCTCCTATTGCACACCTGCCTTGCTTTCTTTGGTCTCAGGTATGATGAATGTCTCCACTGTTCCTGTTGCACACCTGCCTTGCTTTCTTTGATCTCAGGTATGATGAATGTCTCCACTGTTCCTATTGCACACCTGCCTTGCTTTCTTGATCTCAGGTATGATGAATGTCTCCACTGTTCCTATTGCACACCTGCCTTGCTTTCTTTGATCTCAGGTATGATGAATGTCTCCACTGTTCCTATTGCACACCTGCCTTGCTTTCTTTGATCTCAGGTATGATGAATGTCTCCACTGTTCCTATTGCACACCTGCCTTGCTTTCTTTGATCTCAGGTATGATGAATGTCTCCACTGTTCCTATTGCACACCTGCCTTGCTTTCTTTGATCTAGGAAGTTGTGCCTTGCTTTCTTTGATCTATGGAGTTGTGCCTTGCTTTCTTTGATCTATGGAGTTGTGCCTTGCTTTCTTTGATCTAGGGAGTTGTGCCTTGCTTTCTTTGATCTAGGGAGTTGTGCCTTGCTTTCTTTGATCTATGGAGTTGTGCCTTGCTTTCTTTGATCTATGGAGTTGTGCCTTGCTTTCTTTGATCTATGGAGTTGTGCCTTGCTTTCTTTGATCTATGGAGTTGTGCCTTGCTTTCTTTGATCTAGGGAGTTGTGCCTTGCTTTCTTTGATCTATGGAGTTGCGCCTTGCTTTCTTTGATCTAGGGAGTTTCCGGGTCATAACCTGCAACTCATCACCAGTGTTCACGGTGTTCAGGAAGTTGATGTCCAGCGCGATGTCATTGTTTGAACATCCAGCGCGATGTCATTGTTTGAACATCCAGTGCGATGTCATTGTTTCTTTGGTCCAGCGTGATGTCATTGTTTGAACATCCAGCGCGATGTCATTGTTTGCCTGGTCCAGCACCATGTCATTGTTTGAACATCCAGTGCGATGTCATTGTTTGCCTGGTCCAGCGCGATGTCATTGTTTGCTTGGTCCAGCGCGATGTCATTGTTTGAACATCCAGCGCGATGTCATTGTTTGCCTGGTCCAGCGCGATGTCATTGTTTGCTTGGTCCAGCGCGATGTCATTGTTTGCTTGGTCCAGCGCGATGTCATTGTTTGCTTGGTCCAGCGCGATGTCATTGTTTGCCTGGTCCAGCACGATGTCATTGTTTGCTTGGTCCAGCGCGATGTCATTGTTTTCCTGGTCCAGCACCATGTCATTGTTTGAACGGTCCAACATGACGTCATTGTTTGCCTGGTCCAGCACCATTTCATTGTTTGCCTGGTCCAGCGCGATGTCATTGTTTGCTTGGTCCAGCGCAATGTCATTGTTTGCTTGGTCCAGCGCGATGTCATTGTTTGAACGGTCCAGCATGTCATGCGTGGCCATCTTTGAACCGATCTTTAAGTTATGCGCTGCTCATGGAATTCTAACCAGTTGCCCCCTTTTTTTGTCTTCCAGATCATCTTCCTTGGGCATTGCTAAACTTTTGTCAGCATTTAATGGACTGCTGTTGCTCAGTCATTCCATCATTTCACAGCAAATGAAAATCTGACGGATGTTCACTACAGTCACTCACAGGCTGATTACCAGCAGCTGCGGGCAGAAGAAATTCATGCATGCCCATGAAGGTTCCCTCCAGCCTTCCCACCAGAGGATGCCTCCCGTGCTTGATTTGTTTCTGTGCTGGGAGAAAAGTAAAGTCAGAAGCGTTGTGAACAGATCTCGTATATCATCACTAGTCTCCATTTAAACATTCTCAACACTCCACCATACACACTGCTGGACACGGCCTCTTACAAGCCACAGCAAAGTGCTCCATTTATTTTATTTATTTTTTCCAGTCCTACTTTTTACATAGCATTCATGTAAATTTATATTTGATCTTCTTTACTTCTTTGTCCTGTACGTTTTTGTATGATTAAGGTTCACACCGAAACGTCACAACTGTGTACCCGTTAATTAATAAAGCTATTCTTACTTTTTTTCCTAGTTTATACTAGAATACACAAATACAGTGTATTAAAGAATAGACAGATATTCACATAAGAATCCAATAATGCCTGTGTTCACAAGTGAATGAGAAAAGAAAGGCATTGGCACTTTTTTGTGGACTCTATAATATATCTATCTTCTATTTATAGCCGGACTCTTGTATCCCACTATCATTTACTTAGTTCCTTGGCAGTTTCTTGTATCCTACTATCATTTACTTAGTTCCTTGGCAGTTTCTTGTATCTCACTATCATTTACCTAGTTCCTTGGCAGTTTCTTGTATCCCACTATCATTTACTTAGTTCCTTGGCAGTTTCTTGTATCCCACTATCATTTACTTAGTTCCTTGGCAGTTTCTTATATCCCACTATCATTTACTTAGTTCCTTGGCAGTTTCTTGTATCTCACTATCATTTACTTAGTTCCTTGGCAGTTTCTTGTATCCCACTATCATTTACTTAGTTCCTTGGCAGTTTCTTGTATGTTGGCAAGTTTTGTGCTACATTACTGACATTTTTTCACATCATCTCCAGAGACAAACTCCAGCAGTAGAAGAAGCAAGAACCCCACCACCAAACTACGACGCAGCTCTCTTTATTTTAGCTCATAGTCCAAAAGATGGACAGAGGAGTCCAGCTGTGCAGAGATCAGCCTCCACAGAAGTGGAACAAAGCAGGGGTGATCACTTGTCACATGCAGAAACAGACACCAGGCAAACTTTATCAAATACTGAACAAAGGTAGTGAGCACTGGACAGTTTTTCCAAGTAACAGTCAGCATAAATGTTGATGTCAGAGTCTGAGTTTATCAGAGTGATGTACCTTTGCTGCGAATGTGGATGAAAGATTTACTTGGTGAAACATTTTGGATAGAAAAATTTAAATTCTGTGTGGAATGTGAAACAGTTTAGCTGTAAACATGAATGTTATGTGGAATATAAAACAGCTTTGTTGTACATGTTAACAGATGGATGAACCGAGGACTGTGGTAAAACTGGTTCAAGTAGAGTAGAGATAGTCAGAGATGTATGGTATAGTTTTACAAAAATAATAGAAAGAAGTAAAGGGAGAAGGAATGGTAAAAGGGATGATAAGATGAGCATGTAGAAATGTAAAACAAACATTCAAAATCAATATTTTGATGATACACTTTTATGATGATGAAAGTAACACAAAGCAAATAAGCACAAAAACAGCACTGATCTGGTAAAACAAACATAAAAACAGCACTGATCTGGTAAAACAAACATAAAAACAGCACTTATCTGGTAAGACAAACATATTCATTGTTTGCCTGGTCCAGCGCGATGTCATTGTTTGCTTGGTCCAGCGCAATGTCATTGTTTGCTTGGTCCAGCGCGATGTCATTGTTTGAACGGTCCAGCATGTCATGCGTGGCCATCTTTGAACCGATCTTTAAGTTATGCGCTGCTCATGGAATTCTAACCAGTTGCCCCCTTTTTTTGTCTTCCAGATCATCTTCCTTGGGCATTGCTAAACTTTTGTCAGCATTTAATGGACTGCTGTTGCTCAGTCATTCCATCATTTCACAGCAAATGAAAATCTGACGGATGTTCACTACAGTCACTCACAGGCTGATTACCAGCAGCTGCGGGCAGAAGAAATTCATGCATGCCCATGAAGGTTCCCTCCAGCCTTCCCACCAGAGGATGCCTCCCGTGCTTGATTTGTTTCTGTGCTGGGAGAAAAGTAAAGTCAGAAGCGTTGTGAACAGATCTCGTATATCATCACTAGTCTCCATTTAAACATTCTCAACACTCCACCATACACACTGCTGGACACGGCCTCTTACAAGCCACAGCAAAGTGCTCCATTTATTTTATTTATTTTTTCCAGTCCTACTTTTTACATAGCATTCATGTAAATTTATATTTGATCTTCTTTACTTCTTTGTCCTGTACGTTTTTGTATGATTAAGGTTCACACCGAAACGTCACAACTGTGTACCCGTTAATTAATAAAGCTATTCTTACTTTTTTTCCTAGTTTATACTAGAATACACAAATACAGTGTATTAAAGAATAGACAGATATTCACATAAGAATCCAATAATGCCTGTGTTCACAAGTGAATGAGAAAAGAAAGGCATTGGCACTTTTTTGTGGACTCTATAATATATCTATCTTCTATTTATAGCCGGACTCTTGTATCCCACTATCATTTACTTAGTTCCTTGGCAGTTTCTTGTATCCTACTATCATTTACTTAGTTCCTTGGCAGTTTCTTGTATCTCACTATCATTTACCTAGTTCCTTGGCAGTTTCTTGTATCCCACTATCATTTACTTAGTTCCTTGGCAGTTTCTTGTATCCCACTATCATTTACTTAGTTCCTTGGCAGTTTCTTATATCCCACTATCATTTACTTAGTTCCTTGGCAGTTTCTTGTATCTCACTATCATTTACTTAGTTCCTTGGCAGTTTCTTGTATCCCACTATCATTTACTTAGTTCCTTGGCAGTTTCTTGTATGTTGGCAAGTTTTGTGCTACATTACTGACATTTTTTCACATCATCTCCAGAGACAAACTCCAGCAGTAGAAGAAGCAAGAACCCCACCACCAAACTACGACGCAGCTCTCTTTATTTTAGCTCATAGTCCAAAAGATGGACAGAGGAGTCCAGCTGTGCAGAGATCAGCCTCCACAGAAGTGGAACAAAGCAGGGGTGATCACTTGTCACATGCAGAAACAGACACCAGGCAAACTTTATCAAATACTGAACAAAGGTAGTGAGCACTGGACAATTTTTCCAAGTAACAGTCAGCATAAATGTTGATGTCAGAGTCTGAGTTTGTCAGAGTGATGTACCTTTGCTGCAAATGTGAATGAAAGATTTACTTGGTGAAACATTTTGGATAGAAAAATTTAAATTCTGTGTGGAATGTGAAACAGTTTAGCTGTAAACATGAATGTTATGTGGAATATAAAACAGCTTTGTTGTACATGTTAACAGATGGATGAACCGAGGACTGTGGTAAAACTGGTTCAAGTAGAGTAGAGATAGTCAGAGATGTATGGTATAGTTTTACAAAAATAATAGAAAGAAGTAAAGGGAGAAGGAATGGTAAAAGGGATGATAAGATGAGCATGTAGAAATGTAAAACAGACATTCAAAATCAATATTTTGATGATACACTTTTATGATGATGAAAGTAACACAAAGCAAATAAGCACAAAAACAGCACTGATCTGGTAAAACAAACATAAAAACAGCACTTATCTGGTAAAACAAACATAAAAACAGCACTTATCTGGTAAGACAAACATATTCATCGATAAAACAAACATAAAACAGCATTTATCTGGTTAGACACATAAAAGCAGCACTTATCTGGTAAAACAAACATAAAAACAGCACTTGTAAAACAAACGGAAAAAAACAGCACTTATCTTGTAAAACAAACATAAAAACAGCAGTGATCTGGTAAAAGATCACCTTGGTAAGGACATCGAGCAGATATCATTATTTTGTGTTTGCTTCTAATCTCTGATCTTCTTGAGGTTGTCTCTACTCATGTCTCTACTCTTCTTGCCGTTGTCCCCAGTATTCTCATCTCTCTGCTCCTCTTGCTGTTGTCCTCTGCTCTTCTTGTGGTTGTCTCTATTCTTCTTGCGGTTGTTGTTTCTACTCTTCTTGCAAGTGTCTCTACTCTCCTTGCTGCTGTCACTAACCTTCTTCCAGCTGTCTCTACTCTTCTTGTGGCTGTCACTAATCTTGTTGTAAAGATAAACATCATGTGAAATGTGCTGCAGTGTGGGTTGTAGTACTTGAAATGTAAAGTACTTTGACAGGCAGTCTTGAAATAATCTGCCCATTTATGTAAATATCAAACTTTTGCCATGTAAGTGAATGAAGTGTCAGTTTACATCAGTTCTGGGAAGTTTTTGTTTTAGTCATGTACTATTTGATGTATTATTACCTGCAACATTTATGCAACTTTTTTGAGCCATTCAAACACAGTTTTTGTTTTTGGAATGAAATTCTGTGCAATTATATTGTTCTTTTTGTGTTTTTTTAAGTGAGAATTTTGATTTTTAAAAAATGTCCAGTGCAGCATGCCATGTTAGAACACAAGAACTTGTTCTCTGCAGCAAAAAATAATTTCCCGGGTGGAAAAAAAAAACTGACAGACATTGTTTTTTTCTGTTGGTATTGTGTGAGTTGCCTGGAAGGCAGACATTGTTTTTTTTTCTGTTGGTATTGTGTGAGTTGCCTGGAAGGCAGACATTGTTTTTTTCTGTTGGTATTTTGTGAGTTGACTGGTTGTCTGATTTCCTGGGTGGCAGTTTGTTCTGCAGTCCTCTATGTGTGCCTCCATCTTAGTCTTATTATTGTTCTAGTACAGTCCTCTATATGTGCCTCCAACTTATTCCAGTCTTATTATTGTTCTTGTACAATCCTCTGTGTGTGCCTCCAACTTATTCCAGTCTTATTATTGTTCTTGTACAATCCTCTATGTGTGCCTCCAACTTATTTCAGTCTTATTATTGTTCTTGTACAGTCCTCTATGTTTGTCTCCAACTTATTTCAGTCTTATTATTGTTCTTGTACAGTCCTCTATGTGTGTCTCCAACTTATTTCAGTCTTATTATTGTTCTTGTACAATCCTCTGTGTGTGCCTCCAACTTATTTCAGTCTTATACAAATTTTCATGAACATGCAATATATTTTTTAAAATAACGATGGACATAAATGTCAATGAAGGTGCATAATTGTAATGATTGAATGATTTGCTGTGCAAAGGTTGAACATTTTTTTACTTGAAGTCTTCCACATTTTTCATTTTGTTGCCTTTATTTCCTTGTGCACATTCCACCTGTATCTGCCAGTTGTTATGAAACCACAGTTTTTAAACATTTCAGAGGCTGTTTAAATGTTAGCACTGCTTCTTTCAGCAGAAGATTTTTTTGTAAAAAGTTTTCTTTTGTTATTTGTTTTAATGTCAAAAAAAAAAAAAGATGGGGCATCTCTGTTTCTTTTCCATGACCTGGCCTGCTTGGCCTCTCATGTTCTCATATACAACATCCACTAGCTTGGCCTCTCATGTTCTCATATACAACATCCACTAGCTTGGCCTCTCATGTTCTCATATACAACATCCACTAGCTTGGCCTCTCATGTTCTCATATACAACAACCACTAGCTTGGCCTCTCATGTTCTCATATACAACATCCACTAAGTTGGCTTCTCATGTTCTCATATACAACATCCACTAAGTTGGCCTCCATGTTCTCATATACAACATCCACTAACTTGGCCTCTCATGTTCTCATATACAACATCCACTAGCTTGGCCTCTCATGTTCTCATATACAATAACCACTAGCTTGGCCTCTCATGTTCTCATATACAGCAACCACCAACTTGGCCTCTCATGTTCTCATATACAGCAACCACCAACTTGGCCTCTCATGTTCTTATGTACAGCATCCACTAACATGGCCTCTCATGTACAGCAACCACTAAGTTGGCCTCTCATGTTCTGATATGCAGCAACCACTAAGTTGGCCTCTCATGTTCTTATATACAGCAACCACTGATTTGGCCTCTCATGTTCTTATGTACAGCAACCACTAAGTTCGCCTCTCATGTTCTCATATACAGCAACCACTAAGTTGGCCTCTCATGTTCTCATGTACAGCAACCACTAAGTTGGCCTCTCATGTTCTTATATACAGCAACCACTAAGTTGGCCTCTCATGTTCTTATATACAGCAACCACTAATTTGGCCTCTCATGTTCTTATATACAGCAACCACTAAGTTGGCCTCTCATGTTCTTATATACAGCAACCACTAAGTTGGCCTCTCATGTTCTTATATACAGCAACCACTAAGTTGGCCTCTCATGTTCTCATATACAACATCCACTAACTTGGCCTCTCATGTTCTCATATACAACATCCACTAGCTTGGCCTCTCATGTTCTCATATACAATAACCACTAGCTTGGCCTCTCATGTTCTCATATACAGCAACCACCAACTTGGCCTCTCATGTTCTCATATACAGCAACCACCAACTTGGCCTCTCATGTTCTTATGTACAGCATCCACTAACATGGCCTCTCATGTACAGCAACCACTAAGTTGGCCTCTCATGTTCTGATATGCAGCAACCACTAAGTTGGCCTCTCATGTTCTTATATACAGCAACCACTGATTTGGCCTCTCATGTTCTTATGTACAGCAACCACTAAGTTCGCCTCTCATGTTCTCATATACAGCAACCACTAAGTTGGCCTCTCATGTTCTCATGTACAGCAACCACTAAGTTGGCCTCTCATGTTCTTATATACAGCAACCACTAAGTTGGCCTCTCATGTTCTTATATACAGCAACCACTAATTTGGCCTCTTATGTTCTTATATACAGCAACCACTAAGTTGGCCTCTCATGTTCTTATATACAGCAACCACTAATTTGGCCTCTCATGTTCTTATATACAGCAACCACTAAGTTGGCCTCTCATGTTCTTATATACAGCAACCACTAAGTTGGCCTCTCATGTTCTTATACAGCAACCACTAAGTTGGCCTCTCATGTTCTTATATACAGCAACCACTAAGTTGGCCTCTCATGTTCTTATATACAGCAACCACTAAGTTGGCCTCTCATGTTCTTATATACAGCAACCACTAAGTTGGCCTCTCATGTTCTCATGTACAGCAACCACTAAGTTGGCCTCTCATGTTCTTATATACAGCAACCACTAAGTTGGCCTCTCATGTTCTTATATACAGCAACCACTAAGTTGGCCTCTCATGTTCTTATATACAGCAACCACTAAGTTGGCCTCTCATGTTCTTATATACAGCAACCATTAAGTTGGCCTCTCATGTTCTCATGTACAGCAACCACTAAGTTCGCCTCTCATGTTCTCATATACAACATCCACTAAGTTCGCCTCTCATGTTCTCATATACAGCAACCACTAAGTTGGCCTCTCATGTTCTCATATACAACATCCACTAAGTTCGCCTCTCATGTTCTCATATACAACATCCACTAAGTTCGCCTCTCATGTTCTCATATACAACATCCACTAGCTTGGCCTCTCATGTTCTCATATACAACAACCATTAAGTTGGCCTCTCATGTTCTCATATACAACAACCACTAAGTTGGCCTCTCATGTTCTCATATACAACAACCACTAAGTTGGCCTCTCATGTTCTCATATACAGCAACCACTAAGTTGGCCTCTCATGTTCTCATATACAACAACCACTCAGTTGGCCTCTCATGTTCTCATATACAGCAACCATTCAGTTGGCCTCTCATGTTCTCATATACAACAACCATTAAGTTGGCCTCTCATGTTCTCATATACAACATCCACTAAGTTGGCCTCTCATGTTCTCATATACAACAACCACTAAGTTGGCCTCTCATGTTCTCATATACAGCAACCACTAAGTTGGCCTCTCATGTTCTCATATACAGCAACCATTTTTTTTTTCTTAGACACCCTCACACATTCAAACTGTTTTCTCATCCAAGAATGTGTTTTTATGGGGGTGTGTGTGTGTGTGGGTGAATGGGCACATTGGAGAGACAGGGTTTGAATCTTTTTTTTTTTTAGTTGAAGGTAACATTAAAAACCCCATACACTTTGGCAACTGCTGTTTGGCCTTGACACCTCAAAGTAAACTAGAGGATGCTGGGAAACTTATACACAGTGTTTGTGCCTTTATAAACAAGTCATGTATGGTTTTAGGGTAGTTGTATGTGCCTTTATAAACAAGACACGTATGGTTAGGGTAGTTGTCTGTGCCTTTATAAACAAGTCAAGTATGGTTAGGGTAGTTGTATGTGCCTTTATAAACAAGTCAAGTATGGTTTTAGGATAGTTGTATGTGCCTTTATAAACAAGTCAAGTATGGTTTTAGGGTAGTTGTATGTGCCTTTATAAACAAGTCAAGTATGGTTTTAGGGTAGTTGTATGTGCCTTTATAAACAAGACACGTATGGTTAGGGTAGTTGTATGTGCCTTTATAAACAAGTCAAGTATGGTTTTAGGATAGTTGTATGTGCCTTTATAAACAAGTCACATATGGTTAGTCTGTGCCTTTATAAACAAGTCATGTATGGTTAGGGTTTCTAGTCAGTTTGTGCTGAAATATATCTTGTTGGTTACCAGTACCCTTCTTACTGCCATCAGGTCTGTTACATGTTAACTGTTACAGATATATTGTTATCTGTCTGTCACTTAGTGTCAGCTGTCTCTAATAGACACCTGTCTACCATTTAGTGTCAGCTGTCTCTAATAAACACCTGTCTACCATTTAGTGTCAGCAGTCTCTAATAAACACCTGTCTGTCACTTAGTGTCAGCAGTCTCTAATAAAGACCTGTCTACCACTTAGTGTCATCTGTCACTAATAAACACCTGTCTACCACTTAGTGTCATCTGTCACTAATAAACACCTGTCTACCACTTAGTGTCTGCTGTCCATCCCAGGACAGGTCAGTGGCAGATTTCAGCAAAATTAAGTGTATTTAGGTGAAGGTACTTAAGCCAGACTTGATGACATGAGTGTGTGAGACATTCACACCTGTATATTGCTAGACATTTGATATGAGGTGCTGTGTTCCTAAGACACTTCACCCCATCTTTGTATTATACAGTAGATGTAAATGTAACATTCAAGTTATACTAAGTCACTTCATAAAGACATTCCATTGCCTTATGCTATAGTTACATATAACATAAATTTACATATCTTTAGATACATACAGTTTTGATGGTGGCAGTAATGTTTATAGTCTTAAGTATGATATGGATACTTTTCTCATTGACTTTTTATAGCTCTCTATATCTTCTTATATAGAGACCAACATGGAAGAAGAGAGCTGTTGTCTTACATGTAATTCTGAGCTCCTGTCTTACATGTAATTCTGTGCTCCTGTCTTACATGTAATTCTGAGCTCCTGTCTTACATGTAATTCTGAGCTCCTGTCTTACATGTAATTCTGAGCTCCTGTCTTACATGTAATTCTGAGCTCCTGTCTTACATGTAATTCTGAGCTCCTGTCTTACATGTAATTCTGAGCTCCTGTCTTACATGTAATTCTGAGCTCCTGTCTTACATGTAATTCTGAGCTGTTGTCTTACATGTAATTCTGAGCTGCTGTCTTACATGTAATTCTGTGCTCCTGTCTTACATGTAATTCTGTGCTCCTGTCTTACATGTAATTCTGTGCTCCTGTCTTACATGTAATTCTGAGCTGCTGTCTTACATGTAATTCTGTGCTCCTGTCTTACATGTAATTCTGAGCTGCTGTCTTACATGTAATTCTGAGCTGCTGTCTTACATGTAATTCTGAGCTGTTCTCATATACAACAACCACTAAGTTGGCCTCTCATGTTCTCATATACAACATCCACTAAGTTGGCCTCTCATGTTCTCATATACAACAACCATTAAGTTGGCCTCTCATGTTCTCATATACAGCAACCGTTAAGTTGGCCTCTCATGTTCTCATATACAGCAACCATTTTTTTTTTCTTAGACACCCTCACACATTCAAACTGTTTTCTCATCCAAGAATGTGTTTTTATGGGGGTGTGTGTGTGTGTTGGTGAATGGGCACATTGGAGAGACACGGTTTGAATCTTTTTTTTTTTAGTTGAAGGTAACATTAAAAACCCCATACACTTTGGCAACTGCTGTTTGGCCTTGACACCTCAAAGTAAACTAGAGGATGCTGGGAAACTTATACACAGTGTTTGTGCCTTTATAAACAAGTCATGTATGGTTTTAGGGTAGTTGTATGTGCCTTTATAAACAAGACACGTATGGTTAGGGTAGTTGTATGTGCCTTTATAAACAAGACACGTATGGTTAGGGTAGTTGTATGTGCCTTTATAAACAAGTCATGTATGGTTTTAGGGTAGTTGTATGTGCCTTTATAAACAAGTCATGTATGGTTTTAGGATAGTTGTATGTGCCTTTATAAACAAGTCAAGTATGGTTTTAGGATAGTTGTATGTGCCTTTATAAACAAGTCAAGTATGGTTTTAGGGTAGTTGTATGTGCCTTTATAAACAAGTCAAGTATGGTTTTAGGGTAGTTGTATGTGCCTTTATAAACAAGACACGTATGGTTAGGGTAGTTGTATGTGCCTTTATAAACAAGTCAAGTACGGTTTTAGGATAGTTGTATGTGTCTTTATAAACAAGTCACATATGGTTAGTCTGTGCCTTTATAAACAAGTCATGTATGGTTAGGGTTTCTAGTCAGTTTGTGCTGAAATATATCTTGTTGGTTACCAGTACCCTTCTTACTGCCATCAGGTCTGTTACATGTTAACTGTTACAGATATATTGTTATCTGTCTGTCACTTAGTGTCAGCTGTCTCTAATAAACACCTCTCTACCATTTAGTGTCAGCTGTCTCTAATAAACACCTGTCTGTCACTTAGTGTCAGCTGTCTCTAATAAACACCTGTCTGTCACTTAGTGTCAGCTGTCTCTAATAAACACCTGTCTGTCACTTAGTGTCAGCAGTCTCTAATAAACACCTGTCTACCACTTAGTGTCAGCAGTCTCTAATAAACACCTGTCTACCACTTAGTGTCATCTGTCACTAATAAAAACCTGTCTACCACTTAGTGTCATCTGTCACTAATAAACACCTGTCTACCACTTAGTGTCATCTGTCACTAATAAACACCTGTCTACCACCTAGTGTCAGCTGTCACTAATAAACACCTGTCTACCATTTAGTGTCAGCAGTCTCTAATAAACACCTGTCTACCATTTAGTGTCAGCAGTCTCTAATAAACACCTGTCTACCATTTAGTGTCAGCAGTCTCTAATAAACACCTGTCTGTCACTTAGTGTCAGCAGTCTCTAATAAACACCTGTCTGTCACTTAGTGTCAGCTGTCTCTAATAAACACCTGTCTGTCACTTAGTGTCAGCTGTCTCTAATAAACACCTGTCTGTCACTTAGTGTCAGCAGTCTCTAATAAACACCTGTCTGTCACTTAGTGTCAGCTGTCTCTAATAAACACCTGTCTGTCACTTAGTGTCAGCTGTCTCTAATAAACACCTGTCTACCACTTAGTGTCATCTGTCACTAATAAACACCTGTCTACCACTTAGTGTCATCTGTCACTAATAAACACCTGTCTACCACTTAGTGTCATCTGTCACTAATAAACACCTGTCTACCACTTAGTGTCTGCTGTCCATCCCAGGACAGGTCAGTGGCAGATTTCAGCAAAATTAAGTGTATTTAGGTGAAGGTACTTAAGCCAGACTTGATGACATGAGTGTGTGAGACATTCACACCTGTATATTGTTAGACATTTGATATGAGATGCTGTGTTCCTAAGACACTTCACCCCATCTTTGTATTATACAGTAGATGTAAATGTAACATTCAAGTTATACTAAGTCACTTCATAAAGACATTCCATTGCCTTATGCTATAGTTACATATAACATAAATTTACATATCTTTAGATACATACAGTTTTGATGGTGGCAGTAATGTTTATAGTCTTAAGTATGATATGGATACTTTTCTCATTGACTTTTTATAGCTCTCTATATCTTCTTATATAGAGACCAACATGGAGGAAGAGAGCTATTGTCTTACATGTAATTCTGAGCTGTTGTCTTACATGTAATTCTGTGCTCCTGTCTTACATGTAATTCTGTGCTCCTGTCTTACATGTAATTCTGAGCTGTTGTCTTACAAGTAATTCTGTCCTTCCTCTTACATATAGTTCCATGCTGATAACTTTCATGTAAATCTGCACTCATGTTTTCCATGTAAATCTGCACTCATGTCTTTTGTGTAATTATGAGATGTCTTCCATGCAGTTCTGTGCAGTGACTCACATACAACTTTATGCTATTGTCTTCCATGCAGTTCTGTGCAGTGACTTACATACAACTTTATGCTATTGTCTTCCATGCAGTTCTGTGCAGTGACTTACATACAACTTTATGCTATTGTCTTCCATGCAGTTCTGTGCAGTGACTTACATACAACTTTATGCTATTGTCTTCCATGCAGTTCTGTGTAGTGACTTACATACAACTTTATGCTATTGTCTTACATGCAGTTCTGTGCTATTGTCTTACATACAACTTTATGCTGTTGTCTTCCATGCTGTTCTGTGCAGTGACTTACATACAACTTTATGCTATTGTCTTACATGCTGTTCTGTGCTGTTGTCTTACATACAACTTATGCTGTTGTCTTCCATGCTGTTCTGTGCAGTGACTTACATACAACTTTATGTTATTGTCTTACATGCTGTTCTGTGCTATTGTCTTACATACAAATTTATGCTGTTGTCTTACATGTTGTTCTGTGCAGTGACTTACATACAACTTTATGCTATTGTCTTACATGCTGTTCTGTGCTATTGTCTTACATACAACTTTATGCTATTGTCTTACATGTTGTTCTGTGCTATTGTCTTCCATGCTGTTCTGTGCTGTTGTCTTCCATGCTGTTCTGTGCAGTGACTTACATACAACTTTATGCTATTGTCTTGCATGCAGTTCTGTGCTATTGTCTTACATGTAATTCTATGCAGATGTCTTACATGCAGTTCTGTGCTATTGTCTTACATGTAATTCTATGCAGATGTCTTACATGCAGTTCTGTGCTATTGTCTTACATGTAATTCTATGCAGATGTCTTACATGCAGTTCTGTGCTATTGTCTTACATGTAATTCTGAGCTGTTGTCTTACATGTAATTCTGTGCTCCTGTCTTACATGTAATTCTGTGCTCCTGTCTTACATGTAATTCTGAGCTGTTGTCTTACAAGTAATTCTGTCCTTCCTCTTACATATAGTTCCATGCTGATAACTTTCATGTAAATCTGCACTCATGTTTTCCATGTAAATCTGCACTCATGTCTTTTGTGTAATTATGAGATGTCTTCCATGCAGTTCTGTGCAGTGACTTACATACAACTTTATGCTATTGTCTTCCATGCAGTTCTGTGCAGTGACTTACATACAACTTTATGCTATTGTCTTCCATGCAGTTCTGTGCAGTGACTTACATACACTTTATGCTATTGTCTTCCATGCAGTTCTGTGCAGTGACTTACATACAACTTTATGCTATTGTCTTCCATGCAGTTCTGTGTAGTGACTTACATACAACTTTATGCTATTGTCTTACATGCAGTTCTGTGCTATTGTCTTACATACAACTTTATGCTGTTGTCTTCCATGCTGTTCTGTGCAGTGACTTACATACAACTTTATGCTATTGTCTTACATGCTGTTCTGTGCTGTTGTCTTACATACAACTTATGCTGTTGTCTTCCATGCTGTTCTGTGCAGTGACTTACATACAACTTTATGTTATTGTCTTACATGCTGTTCTGTGCTATTGTCTTACATACAAATTTATGCTGTTGTCTTACATGTTGTTCTGTGCAGTGACTTACATACAACTTTATGCTATTGTCTTACATGCTGTTCTGTGCTATTGTCTTACATACAACTTTATGCTATTGTCTTACATGTTGTTCTGTGCTATTGTCTTCCATGCTGTTCTGTGCTGTTGTCTTCCATGCTGTTCTGTGCAGTGACTTACATACAACTTTATGCTATTGTCTTGCATGCAGTTCTGTGCTATTGTCTTACATGTAATTCTATGCAGATGTCTTACATGCAGTTCTGTGCTATTGTCTTACATGTAATTCTATGCAGATGTCTTACATGCAGTTCTGTGCTATTGTCTTACATGTAATTCTATGCAGATGTCTTACATATAACTGTTTACATTTGTCAGTGACAGTGCTAGGATTTTTAAAAAAAAGCTAGTACAGTTGTAGCTGTATTTCACCTTGCATGCGGTACTTTCCCAAATTCCAGTTCTCTCAGTACAACATTTAGTAGTTCATACTTTTTTTAAATGTAAAATTAAAGAAACTTTGCAAAGATCAGCAGAAAGTAAATGTTCATGTTTTTTCTTATTTGTAGTGAGATTTATTCTTGACAAATCTCTGACATGCTGAACCACACTCAGAACTGATTGGTTCTCCTCCGTACATATTAAGCATAATCAACTTACTAGCCTGATTATCTGTCCTCTAGCCAGTTTCGCTAATCGCTTTTTACTAGGTTTTTGATAATGTAAACTGGTTATGGTAACCGGTGAACTCCAAAGGTCCAGTTTTTCTTGGTTTTTAATAGGTAAGTTACCGGTAACTTCAGCGATCGGCACTCGCATTGTTTTCCAGGTTCTCTCAGCTCCGGTCTGCTTGTGACGTGTCTGAAGAATTCTGATTGTCTTTTCCTGACGGTTTTAGTTACTGGCAACTTTTTCTGGCCCAACAGGATAATCTTATGTTGCATCTTTCTCCAGAACCATTTCTGTATTTACTTCCGGTTTCTTTTTCATATGTTTTATGTTTATTATGGGGCAAACACAGAGCTATGTTGCATATTTTTTGTATGTTTCTTACAAATAGCCAAAGAGAAAAAAAAATGTAATTATTTTGTCATTATTTGTGTTTAATTTGAGATCATCTTTTGATTTTTCTGGTCATTGATTGTTTTATTGATGTATTTTTATTGATGTATTTATTCAAGTCTGTGCTCTTTTTTTTGGTGCAAGTACTGGACATATTTTGATTGATTTTTTTGTTTTTTACTGCTCAATCAAAGGATTGGAGTTTATTTTACATCACTTTTACATTTTAAAATTTTGACAAAAGTAAAGTGGGTATATGTAATAGTGTATGGTTGTCTTATGTTATAGAAGATGTGGAAGTAGTGTTGTGTTACAGATTGTGTGGAAGTAGTGTTGTGTTACAGATTGTGTGGAAGTAGTGTTGTGTTACAGATTGTGTGGAAGTAGTGTTGTATCATAGGTAGTGTGGAAGTAGTATTGTATCATATGTAGTGTGGAAATAGTGTTGTGTCATATGTAGTGTGGAAGTAGTATTGTGTCATATGTAGTGTGGAAGTAGTGTTGTGTCATAGTGTGGAAGTAGTATTGTATCATATGTAGTGTGGAAATAGTGTTGTGTCATAGTGTGGAAGTAGTATTGTATCATATGTAGTGTGGAAGTAGTGTTGTGTCATAGTGTGGAAGTAGTATTGTATCATGTGTAGTGTGGAAGTAGTGTTGTGTCATAGTGTGGAAGTAGTATTGTATCATATGTGGTGTGGAAGTAGTGTTGTGTCCTAGATGTTGTAGAAGTTGTGTCATATAGGTGTTGTAGAAGTAGTGTTGTGTCCTAGATGTTGTAGAAGTTGTGTCATATAGGTGTTGTAGAAGTAGTGTTGTGTCCTAGATGTTGTAGAAGTTGTGTCATATAGGTGGTGTGGAAGTAGTGTTGTGTCCTAGATGTTCTAGAAGTTGTGTAGGTGGTGTGGAAGTAGTGTTGTGTCCTAGATGTTGTAGAAGTTGTGTAGGTGGTGTGGAAGTAGTGTTGTGTCCTAGACAGACATAAAGAGAAAATCAAGTGTGCTCTTTGTGTAGGTTCTCCTAAGTAAAGCTAAAGGAACAAATAAGCCGATTTGCCTTTGTGTGATCTTCAGAACATGTCCTTACTTCAGTATTTTAAAATGTCTGAGAAAATATGGGATTATTTACTTTATATTAGCTTTGTTTTTCAAAAATAAGTTATCACTTTAAATTTAGTCAGACAGTGTTTTTTATTAATTGCCTTTCTTATATATAAGTAGATAATGCTCTGTATTAAGTGTACATCTTTGTATTCAGTCAGATAATGTGCTGTTTTAAATGTGGATAAAATTACATCTTTGTATTCAGCCAAATAATGTGCTGTTTAAAATATTAGTGAATTTACTTATTTGTATTCAATCAGATAACATGGTATGTGAAATACAGATAAAAATGACATCTTTACATCCATATGCTGTGCTAAGTTGAAAATATAGGTACATTTTTCTCTTTGCATACAGACAAAAAATATAAGGTATAATAAAATTATAGATAAGTTTTACTCTTTGAATTCAGACAAATAGTATTCTATGCCTTGTAGGCAAAATGACTTCTTTGTATTGAGTGAGATAATTTGATATGATGTGATATTGTTATGATTTCTTGTCATGGCCAGTGACAGCCAGCATAAGTTTAGTGCTAACCAGTTACTAGTGTTACTGCCAGGTTATTTGCTCTCAGTTTGTCTGCCAGAAATTTTCTCTCTGTAAAATGTTCTTACAAATAAGTTTCAGCTGTTTTGAGTGTTTTACTTTAGCTTTTCATATTCAGTTTGATAAGATTTATATTTTATCAGTTTCAGTCCCTATTAAAACATATCATGGTTATTATTGGTCAGTTTGAGCCCTATATTAAAACATATCATGGTTATTATTGGTCAGTTTGAGCCCTACATTAAAACATATCTTGGTTATTATTGGTCAGTATTGGCCAGCATTTGACAGACATAATTTGTTGTTATAAACAGTGTTTGTGTTTCTTATATTCTGTCTTCACAGCTAATGCTCTGTTCTTCCTAAAGTGGAACAGCACCACTAAGTGCAGTGTGTCGTTTTTTTTTCTGTGTTCTTTCCCTGTCATCTCACCTCTGTGTCCTCTACAATTTCTGTGTTCTTTCCTTGTTATCTCACCTCTGTGTCCTCTACAATTTCTGTGTTCTTTCCTTGTTATCTCACCTCTGTGTCCTCTACAATTTCTGTGTTCTTTCCTTGTTATCTCACCTCTGTGTCCTCTACAATTTCTGTGTTCTTTCCTTGTTATCTCACCTCTGTGTCCTCTACAATTTCTGTGTTCTTTCCCTGTCATCTCACCTCTGTGTCCTCTACAATTTCTGTGTTCTTTCTTTGTTATCTCACCTCTGTGTCCTCTACAATTTCTGTGTTCTTTCCTTGTTATCTCACCTCTGTGTCCTCTACAATTTCTGTGTTCTTTCCATGTCATCTCACCTCCTTGTCCTCTACAATTTCTATGTTCTTTCCTTGTCATCTCACCTCCTTGTCCTCTACAATTTCTGTGTTCTTTCCATGTCATCTCACCTCCTTGTCCTCTACAATTTCTATGTTCTTTCCTTGTTATCTCACCTCCTTGTCCTCTACAATTTCTGTGTTCTTTCCTTGTTATCTCACCTCTGTGTCCTCTACAATTTCTGTGTTCTTTCCTTGTTATCTCACCTCTGTGTCCTCTACAATTTCTGTGTTCTTTCCTTGTCATCGCACCTCCTTGTCCTCTACAATTCTGTGTTCTTTCCTTGTTATCTCACCTCTTGTCCTCTACAATTTCTGTGTTCTTTCCTTGTCATCTCACCTCTGTGTCCTCTACAATTTCTGTGTTCTTCCTTGTTATCTCACCTCCTTGTCCTCTACAGTTTCTGTGTTCTTTCCTTGTTATCTCACCTCTGTGTCCTCTACAATTTCTGTGTTCTTTCCTTGTTATCTCACCTCTGTGTCCTCTACAATTTCTGTGTTCTTTCCATGTCATCTCACCTCCTTGTCCTCTACAATTTCTATGTTCTTTCCTTGTTATCTCACCTCCTTGTCCTCTACAATTTCTGTGTTCTTTCCATGTCATCTCACCTCCTTGTCCTCTACAATTTCTATGTTCTTTCCTTGTTATCTCACCTCCTTGTCCTCTACAATTTCTGTGTTCTTTCCTTGTTATCTCACCTCTGTGTCCTCTACAATTTCTGTGTTCTTTCCTTGTTATCTCACCTCTGTGTCCTCTACAATTTCTGTGTTCTTTCCTTGTCATCGCACCTCCTTGTCCTCTACAATTTCTGTGTTCTTTCCTTGTCATCGCACCTCCTTGTCCTCTACAATTTCTGTGTTCTTTCCTTGTCATCTCACCTCTGTGTCCTCTACAATTTCTGTGTTCTTTCCTTGTTATCTCACCTCTGTGTCCTCTACAATTTCTGTGTTCTTTCCTTGTTATCTCACCTCCTTGTCCTCTACAGTTTCTGTGTTCTTTCCTTGTTATCTCACCTCTGTGTCCTCTACAATTTCTGTGTTCTTTCCTTGTTATCTCACCTCTGTGTCCTCTACAATTTCTGTGTTCTTTCCCTGTCATCTCACCTCTGTGTCCTCTACAGTTTCTGTGTTCCTTGTTTCCATGTCTTGTATACGCTGATATTGGTGTACACTAATGTGTACTGGAGCCATGTATACCAAATTTGTCATAAACTCAAATGAAACATAAACTGTTGTATGTGAATATGTGGCTGTGTTTCCTTGTATAAAATGATCAGTTTGTAAAAATCTCTGGTTCACATGTCGAAGTTAATGTCCCAGGACCGTTATCTTGTTTCTGACAGGTTAGCATGACCTGGAACTGATTTTGTTGGAAGTTTATGCTATAAATAGTCTCCATGTTTGTCTTTAACCGTAGCATTATTATAGACTCCAAACAAAGTCACATTATACCTCCAACCAGAGTCACATTATAGCCTCCAACCAGAGTCACATTATAGCCTCCAACCATTCACATTATAGCCTCCAACCATTCACATTATAGCCTCCAACCATTCACATTATAGCCTTCAACCAAAGCCACTTTCATGTGCTGAGGGTCATAGACCTAACACCGTATTCCCTAATATGCCTCAATGGGTTGGAAATGGGAATTGTATCTTACCTACCAAGATGGTAGTCTATACTGCAGATGAAAACAAGTCAGTCACCTGTAAACTAAGTTTTGTTGTTATCTATGACAAACTATTTTTTTTATTTTTGTATTCCAGAGATGTTATTGAAGCTCATTAATGCCAGTAATTGAAATATATTATTTTATATTTCTGAATCTTTTTTTCTGCATTATTGAGACATCTGTTGTTACTGTCCTATTAATGGGCATTTGTTGTTACTGTCCTGTCGTTGGGATTTTCTTGTTACTGTCTTTTGTTTGGCTCCCATTGTTACTGTCCTGTTGTTGGGCTCTTGTTACTGACCTGTTGTGCTCTTGTTGTTACTGTCCTGTTGTTGTGCTCTTGTTGTTACTGTCCTGTTAGGCTCATTTTGTTACTGCCTTTTGTTGTGCTCTTGTTGTTACTGTTCTATTGTTGGGCTCTTGTTGTTACTGTTCTGTTGTTGGGCTCTTGTTGTTACTGTTCTGTTGCTACAAACATTTCAGTCTTTTAAGCCATACCCCCCCCCCCCCCACCACAAAAAAGATATACTTAGCATGTCAGATCTGAGGTTGTTTGTCATGTTATTTTAGACTTCATTTCCACAGCATCACAGAATAGAACAAATCAACAATTCTACAGCATCACAAGATAGAACAAATCAACAATTCCACAGCATCACAAGATAGAACAAATCAACAATTCCACAGCATCACAAGATAAAACAAATTAACACTTCAACAGCATCACAAGATAAAACAAATTAACAGAGTAACCTTCACAGCATCACAAGATAGAACAAATTAACAGACGTCATTGTCAAAATTGGAAGGTCAGGTTTACGTCATATATCTCAGGTGTCAAGTACTACACAGATGTAGGTGAGCAGATTTGAAAAAAAAATTTAAATCATGGGATTTTCAGTAGTAATTAGTTTGGTTTATTTGTTTTCTCAGACAAGATGTTTCTCTGGCCCAGTGTTTTCCAATGTTTTCTCCGACAAGATGTTGCTCTAGGCCAGTGTTTCCCAATGTTTTCTCAGACAAGATGTTGCTCTAGGCTAGTGTTTTCCAATGTTTTCTCAGACGAGATGTTGCTCTAGCCCAGTGTTTCCCGTTGTTTTCTCAGACAAGAGGTTGCTCTAGGCCAGTGTTTTCCAGTGTTTTCTCATACAAGATGTTGCTCTAGGCCAGTGTTTCCCAATGTTTCCTCCGACAAGATGTTGCTCCAGGTCAGTGTTTCCCAATGTTTTCTCAGACAAGATGTTGCTCTAGGCTAGTGTTTTCCAATGTTTTCTCAGACGAGATGTTGATCTAGGCTAGTCTTTTCCCAGACGAGATGTTGCTCTAGGTCAGTGTTTTCCAATGTTTTCTCAGATGAGATGTTGCTCTAGGCCAGTGTTTTCCAATGTTTTCTCAGACAAGATGTTGCTCTGGGCCAGTGTTTTCCAGTGTTTTCTCAGACAAGATGTTGCTCTAGGTCAATGTTTCCCAATGTTTTCTCAGACAATATATTATTTTATATTTCTGAATCTTTTTTTCTGCATTATTGAGACATCTGTTGTTACTGTCCTATTAATGGGCATTTGTTGTTACTGTCCTGTCGTTGGGATTTTCTTGTTACTGTCTTTTGTTTGGCTCCCATTGTTACTGTCCTGTTGTTGGGCTCTTGTTACTGACCTGTTGTGCTCTTGTTGTTACTGTCCTGTTGTTGGGCTCTTGTTACTGACCTGTTGTGCTCTTGTTGTTACTGTCCTGTTGTTGTGCTCTTGTTGTTACTGTCCTGTTAGGCTCATTTTGTTACTGCCTTTTGTTGTGCTCTTGTTGTTACTGTTCTATTGTTGGGCTCTTGTTGTTACTGTTCTGTTGTTGGGCTCTTGTTGTTACTGTTCTGTTGCTACAAACATTTCAGTCTTTTAAGCCATACCCCCCCCCCACCACAAAAAAGATATACTTAGCATGTCAGATCTGAGGTTGTTTGTCATGTTATTTTAGACTTCATTTCCACAGCATCACAGAATAGAACAAATCAACAATTCTACAGCATCACAAGATAGAACAAATCAACAATTCCACAGCATCACAAGATAGAACAAATCAACAATTCCACAGCATCACAAGATAAAACAAATTAACACTTCAACAGCATCACAAGATAAAACAAATTAACAGAGTAACCTTCACAGCATCACAAGATAGAACAAATTAACAGACGTCATTGTCAAAATTGGAAGGTCAGGTTTACGTCATATATCTCAGGTGTCAAGTACTACACAGATGTAGGTGAGCAGATTTGAAAAAAAAATTTAAATCATGGGATTTTCAGTAGTAATTAGTTTGGTTTATTTGTTTTCTCAGACAAGATGTTTCTCTGGCCCAGTGTTTTCCAATGTTTTCTCCGACAAGATGTTGCTCTAGGCCAGTGTTTCCCATTGTTTTCTCCGACAAGATGTTGCTCTAGGCCAGTGTTTCCCAATGTTTTCTCAGACAAGATGTTGCTCTAGGCCAGTGTTTTCCAATGTTTTCTCATACAAGATGTTGCTCTAGGCCAGTGTTTCCCAATGTTTCCTCCGACAAGATGTTGCTCTAGGTCAGTGTTTCCCAATGTTTTCTCAGACAAGATGTTGCTCTAGGCCAGTGTTTCCCAATGTTTCCTCCGACAAGATGTTGCTCTAGGTCAGTGTTTCCCAATGTTTTCTCAGACAAGATGTTGCTCTAGGCTAGTGTTTTCCAGTGTTTTCTCAGACAAGATGTTGATCTAGGCTAGTCTTTTTTCCAGATGAGATGTTGCTCTAGGTCAGTGTTTTCCAATGATTTCTCAGACAAGATGTTCCTCTAGGCCAGTGTTTTCCAATGTTTTCTCAGACAAGATGTTGCTCTAGGCTAGTGTTTTCCAATGTTTTCTCAGACAAGATGTTGCTCTAGGCCATTGTATCCCATTGTTTTCTCAGACAAGATGTTGCTCTAGGCCAGTGTTTTCCAATGTTTTCTCATACAAAATGTTGCTCTAGGCCAGTGTTTCCCAATGTTTCCTCCGACAAGATGTTGCTCTAGGTCAGTGTTTCCCAATGTTTTCTGAGACAAGATGTTGCTCTAGGCTAGTGTTTTCCAGTGTTTTCTCAGACAAGATGTTGATCTAGGCTAGTCTTTTTCCAGATGAGATGTTGCTCTAGGTCAGTGTTTTCCAATGTTTTCTCAGACAAGATGTTGCTCTAGGCCAGTGTTTTCCAATGTTTTCTCAGACAAGATGTTGCTCTAGGTCAGTGTTTTCCAATGTTTTCTCAGAGAAGATGGTGCTCTAGGCTATCATTCCCCAATGTGGGGGATGGGTGGGGGGCATATATTTATATTATACTTTTTCAGAATTTGGTTGACTATTATGTTGGGGGGGGGGGGGGGTAGCAATCAGAATCTTTGAGCCAATGAGATGGGGCATGATCCAAAAAAGGTTTGGAAACACTGCTGTAGGGTGATGTTGATAAAGTGACCAATTTTTTATAATTTTTTATAAATAGGAAACTACGAGGCTTTGGTATAGTAAAGTAAGAGAACAAATTTTGTATGATTAGACCTCGAAAAAATCATAGACAAAGCACTTTAGTGAGACGTGAGAGAAAGAAAAATCACAAGAGAATTACCTGGGATTCGAACACGGACTCCGGTAGGACGAGCAGCCGTCTAGCCACGAGAGAACAGCTCACTATCGACTTAGCCAACTAGCACCCCAGTTGGCTAAGTCGATAGTGAGCTGTTCTCTCGTGGCTAGACGGCTGCTCGTCCTACCGGAGTCCGTGTTCGAATCCCAGGTAATTCTCTTGTGATTTTTCTTTCTCTCACGTCTCACTAAAGTGCTTTGTCTATGATTTTTTCGAGGTCTAATCATACAAAATTTGTTCTCTTACTTTGATAAAGTGACAGTAACTAAAACCTGGACTGGCAGAACTGATGGTGGCACAGTTTCTCTGACTTGAGATGGTGGCACGGTTTTTCTGACTTGAGATGGTGGCACGGTTTCTCTGGCTTGAGATGGTGGCACGGTTTCTCTGACTTGAGATGGTGGCATGGTTTCTCTGACTTGAGATGGTGGTACGGTTTCTCTGACTTTAGATGGTGGCACAGTTTCTCTGACTTGAAATGGTGACACAGTTTCTCAGCTTTTGTCCTCCAGTAAATGTAAATTCAGCTGAATGAGTGGATACTTGGCATGTTGTGTTGAGAAAGATATTAACATCAAAGATGGCAGCAGTGTCTGCATGGCCAGGCACACAGAGAGAAAGATATTACCATCAAAGATGACAGTAGTGTCTGTATGGCCAGGCACACAGAGAGAAAGATATTACCATCAAAGATGACAGTAGTGTCTGTATGGCCAGGCACACAGAGAGAAAGATATTACAATCAAAGATGACAGTAGTGTCTGCATGGCCAGGCACACAGAGAGAAAGATATTACCATCAAAGATGACAGTAGTGTCTGCATGGCCAGGCACACAGAGAGAAAGATATTACCATCAAAGATGACAGTAGTGTCTGTATGGCCAGGCACACAGAGAGAAAGATATTACCATCAAAGATGGCAGTAGTGTCTGTATGGCCAGGCACACAGAGAGAAAGATATTACCATCAAAGATGACAGTAGTGTCTGTATGGCCAGGCACACAGAGAGAAAGATATTACCATCAAAGATGACAGTAGTGTCTGTATGGCCAGGCACACAGAGAGAAAGATATTACAATCAAAGATGACAGTAGTGTCTGTATGGCCAGGCACACAGAGAGAAAGATATTACAATCAAAGATGACAGTAGTGTCTGTATGGCCAGGAACACAGAGAGAAAGATATTACCATCAAAGATGACAGTAGTGTCTGTATGGCCAGGCACACAGAGAGAAAGATATTACAATCAAAGATGACAGTAGTGTCTGCATGGCCAGGCACACAGAGAGAAAGATATTACCATCAAAGATGACAGTAGTGTCTGGATGGCCAGGCACACAGAGAGAAAGATATTACCATCAAAGATGACAGTAGTGTCTGTATGGCCAGGCACACAGAGAGAAAGATATTACCATCAAAGATGGCAGCAGTGTCTGCATGGCCAGGCACACAGAGAGAAAGATATTACCATCAAAGATGACAGTAGTGTCTGTATGGCCAGGCACACAGAGAGAAAGATATTACCATCAAAGATGACAGTAGTGTCTGTATGGCCAGGCACACAGAGAGAAAGATATTACAATCAAAGATGACAGTAGTGTCTGCATGGCCAGGCACACAGAGAGAAAGATATTACCATCAAAGATGACAGTAGTGTCTGCATGGCCAGGCACACAGAGAGAAAGATATTACCATCAAAGATGACAGTATGTCTGTATGGCCAGGCACACAGAGAGAAAGATATTACCATCAAAGATGGCAGTAGTGTCTGTATGGCCAGGCACACAGAGAGAAAGATATTACCATCAAAGATGACAGTAGTGTCTGTATGGCCAGGCACACAGAGAGAAAGATATTACCATCAAAGATGACAGTAGTGTCTGTATGGCCAGGCACACAGAGAGAAAGATATTACCATCAAAGATGACAGTAGTGTCTGTATGGCCAGGCACACAGAGAAAGATATTACAATCAAAGATGACAGTAGTGTCTGTATGGCCAGGCACACAGAGAGAAAGATATTACCATCAAAGATGACAGTAGTGTCTGTATGGCCAGGCACACAGAGAGAAAGATATTACAATCAAAGATGACAGTAGTGTCTGCATGGCCAGGCACACAGAGAGAAAGATATTACCATCAAAGATGACAGTAGTGTCTGGATGGCCAGGCACACAGAGAGAAAGATATTACCATCAAAGATGACAGTAGTGTCTGTATGGCCAGGCACACAGAGAGAAAGATATTACCATCAAAGATGGCAGTAGTGTCTGTATGGCCAGGCACACAGAGAGAAAGATATTACCATGAAAGATGGCAGTAGTGTCTGTATGGCCAGGCACACAGAGAAAGATATTACCATCAAAGAGACAGTAGTGTCTGTATGGCCAGGCACACAGAGAGAAAGATATTACCATCAAAGATGACAGTAGTGTCTGTATGGCCAGGCACACAGAGAGAAAGATATTACCATCAAAGATGACAGTAGTGTCTGTATGGCCAGGCACACAGAGAGAAGATATTACCATCAAGATGACAGTAGTGTCTGTATGGCCAGGCACACAGAGAGAAAGATATTACAATCAAAGATGACAGTAGTGTCTGTATGGCCAGGAACACAGAGAGAAAGATATTACCATCAAAGATGACAGTAGTGTCTGTATGGCCAGGCACACAGAGAGAAAGATATTACCATCAAAGATGACAGTAGTGTCTGTATGGCCAGGCACACAGAGAGAAAGATATTACCATCAAAGATGACAGTAGTGTCTGCATGGCCAGGCACACAGAGAGAAAGATATTACCATCAAAGATGACAGTAGTGTCTGTATGGCCAGGCACACACAGAGAAAATTACCATGAAAGATGGTAGCAGTGTCTGTATGGCCAGGCACACACAGAGAAAATTACCATGAAAGATGGTAGCAGTGTCTGTATGGCCAGGCACACAGAGAGAAAATTACCATGAAAGATGGCAGTAGTGTCTGTATGGCCAGGCACACAGAATGTACACTCCTGTCAGTGAATGAATAATATACAACTAACTAGAGGCTAGTAGTAACAAAAGACTAACTACAGGACAGAAATAACACAAGATTAACAAGAGGAAAGTAATAACACAAGATTAACAATAGGAAAGTAATAACACAAGATTAACAAGATGAAAGTAATAACACAAGACTAACAGGAAAGTAATAACACAAAACTAACAACAGGAAAGCAGAAACACAAGACTTACAAGAGGATATTAGTAACATAAAACTAACAAGAGGAAAGTACTAATACAAGACTAACAAGAGGACAGGAATAACACAAAACTAACAAAAAGATGGTAATAATATAAAACTAACAAGAGGAAAGTACTAATACAAGACTAACAAGAGGATAGGAATAACAAAAAACTAACAAAAAGATAGTAATAATACGAGGGGTGATTGATAAGTTCTCGGCATAAGTTACAAATACTTGAAACACACAGTTGATATTAGGTGCATTTGTAGATCAGGTTAATGTAAGATTAAACACAAAGTTTCAAGAAATTAACTGCAACCATTTTTTTTTACAGGCTACCGAAGTGGTAAGAGTGGCAGAAATTGAGAAAATTGATAAAATTTTTCATTGAGCAGTCATTCGCTACCTCTGCATCAAGGGTATAGCAGTATTCATGTAAAAACTGTTGGCTTGATAGTACGGGCACTATTATGGGTTTTTCTTTTTGAATTTTCTCTTGTTCAGATCCTTCGAGAAGGTCACGTGGGCTGCAAAAACGCGTGACAGGGAATTGTGGGGGCAAGGCTGAGTGCGTGGAGTCAGTTTTTGGTTTGAACGTGGAACTTTGTGGACGTTTTTTGTGCGGTGTGATGTCTTCGTGGAACATATGAACGTTATAGTTGTACGGTGTGATGTCTTCGTGGAACATATGAACGTTATAGTTGTACTGTGTGATGTCTTCGTGGAACATATGAACGTTATAGTTGTACTGTGTGATGTCTTCGTGGAACATATGAACGTTATAGTTGTACTGTGTGATGTCTTCGTGGAACATATGAACGTTATAGTTGTACTGTGTGATGTCTTCGTAGTACATATGAACGTTATAGTTGTACTGTGTGATGTCTTCGTGGAACATATGAACGTTATAGTTGTACTGCAGTTGTACGTATGAATGGACTGGTCACATGGCAGGTATAACCAGCCGGCAGTCGGATTTAATATTATTTTCATCAACATTATCATCCTTCCATCAATAAATGTCCAAGTCACCATTACCCAGGATTTACTTGACTGTCTGTACCAGTTGTCGTCAACGTGAGGTTTTGAAGAGCCTGGATGAGAAGTATGTCTGGAACAGTGTGTAACTAATCCAGCAGGTGAGAGTAAGAGCTGGAATTATGTGTGTAACTAGTCCAGTAACCTCAACTCACGAAGATCAAGATGAAAGTCTACCCTGTTATTCACGGGCGTAACATGATCACTACGATACGATGCGGCCTAAGTAAAGCCCCATTAACACTGTACACACCAACAGTACAGACAGAAAGAAAAAGACCACCAAAATCCTATTATAAGGGCTTATCATCGAAGGAGAAGATCCATGAGGATATGGTGGAGACTCTAAGGGGAGAGTGCCCCATTCTTACAGCACAGTGAAGAAATGGACAGCTCAGTTCAAAAATGAAAGGGAGAGCCTGGAAGATGATCCCCGTCCAGGAAGACCAAGAACGGTAACCACCGATGAAACCACCAGCAGAATCCAAGACATGATAATGGAGGATCGACGACTAACTGAGCGGTACATTGCTACTGAGTTGGGCATCTCCCAGGAACGTATTCATGCAATTATTCACATTGATCTTCAAATGACAATGGTCTCTGTTCGATGCGTCCCAAAACGTCTTGGAGCTGATCACAAACGACAGCTTCTCAACATGGCAAGAGATAATCTTGGCCATTTTTCTGCTGATCCTGAAAAGTTTCTTCAGTAATTTGTGACTATGGATGAGACTTTTGTTCATCATTTTCAACCAGAAACCAAAGAACAGTCAAAGCAGTGGAAACATCATGGATCCACACCTCCAAAGAAAGCAAGGGTGGTTCTGTCTGCAGGCAATGTGATGGCTTCCATCTTTTGGGATTCAGAAGGTGTGCTATTGGTAGACTATCTTCAAAAGGGCAGAACGGTCCCCGGACCTATTACGCTAATCTTGTGAAGCAACTGCGGGTCAAATTGAAGGAAAAGCGTCGATGGAAATTGACGAGAGGAGTCCTCTTTCAGCGAGACAATGCTCCAGTTCACAAGTCGGCGGTGGCGGTGGCTGCCATTCATGAATGCGGCTTCTAGCTTCTTGAACATCCTCCTTATTCCTCAGATTTGGCCCCTTCGGACTATTACCTGTTTACCAAACTCAAAAAGGAGCTCAGTGATCGCAAATTTGCTTCAGATGATGACGTCATTCATGCTATAGACCACTTTCTACTGGCACAAGATGCTGATTTTTACAAAGAAGGTCTACCCTTACTTCTGTTCCCCTGTGGTGTCCATCTTAGTGCTATTTTTGGTAGTGAGTTGTCAGTCATTCGGAGCACTTGTCCCAACCATCGCCAGTGTCTTTCCTCAATAATTGTTGTCAGTGGCTTCATCTGCATTTCTGCCAATAAGATGTTATTTCTTATGGTGTTTGGCCAAAATATTTTCCTAATTCTTCGTAAACATTTAGTCTGGAAAGAATTCAACTTGTTTTCTATGGTTTTGGTGATTTTCCAGCATTCACTTCCATAGAGTAGTACACTTAGAACATTACTCTGAAATATCCTGATTTTCATATTTATGCTTAGTTTTTTTGATTTTCATAGTCTGCAGCATTGCAAAAGCCTGGTTTGCTCTAGTAAGTCTGCTGTTGATGTCCTCTGTGCTGTCTCCATTTTCTACTACTCTGCTGCCAAGGTATACAAATTCGTTGACCTCCTCCACTAACTTGCTATCTACTCTGAGTACATTTCTGTTGCTCACATTTTGCTTCATTAACTTTGTCTTTCCTACTTTGATCTTTAGTCCTATGTTGTTTGCATTCTGAGTTAGCTTGTTTATTTTATCTTGCATATCTTTGTGACTGCTTGATAATAGACAAATGTCGTCCGCAAAGTCAAGGTCCTCCAGCACTGTGTCAAGGGTCCATTGTAATCCTCTGCGTTTGTCTGATGTTGCTTCCTTCATTAACCAGTCTACTGCCAAGATAAATAATGTTGGTGATAGTACACATCCCTGTTTCACTCCTGTTTGTACCCTCAAGCTGCTGGAGGTATGTTCTCCACAGATCACTTTGCACTGAAAACCCTCGTATAGGGCTTTGATTACATTAACTATTTTATGGGGGAGGCCATGCCATCTTAGGATTTTCCACAGTGCATTTCTGTTGACACTGTCAAAGGCTTTCTCAAAGTCTATAAACAATGCATATGTTGTGCTATGCCACTCATTTGCCTGTTATAATATTTGTCAAAGTACAAATATGTGGTCTATGCATGATCTTCCTTTCCTAAATCCTGCCTGCTCTTTCCGAAGTTTTTCCTCAAGTGTTGGTACAATTCTGTTGATGATTATTCTGCAAAATACTTTACTGGTGAGTGGCAGTAGGGTAATTCCTCTCCAGTTCCCGCAATCTCTGAGGTCACCCTTCTTTGGTAGTTTTACTATAAGCCCAGTTTTCCACTCCTCTGGGGCTTTTTCTAGATCCCAGATTTGTTGTAATATCCGGCAAAGTTGTTTTGGTGTTTCTGTTTCTTCTGCTTTCAACATCTCAGCAGTCACTTCATCTTCACCTGGTGCCCTGTCTGATTTTACCTTCTTTATCGCCTCCTTTACTTCACTTATTATTATTGGTCCTGTATTGATGCTTAGTTCCGTTTTTGCTTCAGGTATGTCTATTGCTTGTGCTGCTTGTGTTCTGTTTAGTAGGGTGTTAAAGTGTTCCCTCCATCTTTCAATTTTTTAAAAATAATAATACAAGACTAATAATAGGTAAAAAAAGTAAAGGTAATCCTGTCATGCCTTAGAGGCACATAGGGATATGGTGTTAGTGCCCATATTTTCCTTGACCTGTCAGCACACTAGAGGGTGATATGGCCAGTATCACGCCTGGCCGCCTTTCCTTCTCCAACTCCAGAAGAAGTCGGGTACCCATTTCTACAGCTGGGTGACTGGGGTGCCTCCGGCCGGATTCGAACCCCCGACCTTCGCCACGAGAGACCAGTGCAGTAACCACTTCGCCACTCAGACACCCAAGACTAATAATAGGATAAGAATAACACAAAACTAACAAGAAGATGGTAATAATATAAAACTAACAAGAAGATGGTAATAATATAAAACTAACAAGAAGATGGTAATAATATAAAACTAACAAGAAGATGGTAATAATATAAAACTAACAAGAAGATGGTAATAATATAAAACTAACAAGAAGATGGTAATAATATAAAACTAACAAGAAGATGGTAATAATATAAAACTAACAAGAAGATGGTAATAATATAAAACTAACAAGAAGATGGCAATAATATAAAACTAACAGAAGATGGTAATAATAAAAACTAACAAGAAGATGGTAATAATATAAAACTAACAAGAAGATGGTAATAATATAAAACTAACAAGAAGATGGTAATAATATAAAACTAACAAGAAGATGGTAATAATATAAAACTAACAAGAAGATAATACAAGACGGCAAATGAAACAAGACTATCTTTACATGATGCTTGCAGGACTCCACACCCTGACAATCTGTTAGAATGTTGGCACTGAAGGTTCTAAAATAATCAGATCCTACTGGCCTGTCCAGTAGCGTGCTCCAGATTTAGGTCACACCAGTGGCTTCCCAATCTCAGGTCGCGACCAGTGTTCCCTCTAAGGGTTTTTGCGGTCTGTGTGCGCACGCACGCACACACGCACTCACACACTCACACACGCACACACACACACACACACCGTAAAGGCCTGTACATTTAATAACAGGATAAACCTACTGTATTTTTGAATTCCTGGTATTTAGTTAATTGTAATGACGATTTCTTTGTTTACTTATTCGGTGATTCTGCATTCTGCTACAGTACTACAGAAAGTACACGATAAAAGACCAGTTGAAACATTCGATCCGAAAGTCATTTCTCAACAAGAAAGAAACAGTAAAGGAAAGACATGCACCATCATTGTATTTCTCTTGATCACAATTATAGCACAGAGTAACATCTAGAAACTGACAAATAAAAGTTGCAGTTTCAGTTTTTTTTGTTTTTGCGCGGCTCCAAAAATTTTTGTGCGCGGTTCGATTTTTTTTTTCTGTGCGCGGTCGCGTAGCTTAGAGGGAACATTGGTCGCAACCCAAATTAGGGCGTAGGATTGCAAGAAAGTATTACGAAAGAAAGTTTAAAAAAATGTAACAAATTTATAGGATTTTAGATAAACTGACTACTTTATTTCTTTCATATATATATATATACATACACACACACACACACGTAAACACCGTAATTGTTTATGGCATTCATGTGTGTTCAGTTTAAAAATAATTTTGAAATTGTTTTCATGGAGTAGCGGGTAACATACCGTTGCTAGGTTACGGTCACACTAAATAAAGAAAAGGTAACGAACAGTTAACTTACACACAACACACAGAACACATACAACACAGAACACATACAACACATCACACACACAACACAACACAACACAACACAGCACACTAATTAACTCAAAGTTACGTATGACTAGAAGTACTGATGTACTCAGTCAGTGAGATCAGTGATTAGAAAATATTGAACATTTTACGCCAAGCAAAATTTGATTGACAGATGTTCAGTTCAAGCTTTCATAAATGATGTTACTTGTTACTCTTTGTCATGTCTGTTACTTTTGGTTATATGTTACTTTTTACTAATTACTCTTTATTATGTGTTACTTTATGTTACTTGTTACTCTTTGTTATGTGCTAACTGTAACTCCATCTTCCAACGTTGTTTTACGTTCTAATTTATTACATTTTTTGTTGTTCTGTTGTAAAATGGTACATGTTTCTCTATGTTACCCGCTATTCTATGCTGTTTGTTATTTTATGTTATTTGGTTTTCTATGTTGCATGTTAGTCTGTTACACGTTAGTCTTATCACATAATCCTCTATGTTAATTGCTACTCTATGTTACTTGTTATTTGTGCTACTTGTTATAGTATATTACTTGGTTTTCTATGTTACATACTAGTCTATGTTAAATAATACTCTATGTTAACTGCTACTCTATGTCACTTGTTATATTTTTCTTCTAGTTATTGTGTGTTAATGAACCGGCTTGTCCCAGAGGTTAAGACACTGCTGGCGAGACTCTTCGGATGCCGCGCGTGGAGCGAAGCTCCTCCCGGCCAAGGAAAAAAATGCGGAAAAGAAATAAGGGTTGCTGTGCAGTGCCGATGGGAAAGGTGGTGGAAAGGATAAAGTGAAGTTTAATCGGTATGTCCAGTAGTATCGCTGCGAGAGCTACACATACCTCGGCACCTCTGCTTTAGAGGCCGGCCACGTCCGAAATACACCTACACTGGTGAACTTTGCCTAAACCAGCACACACCAGGGGTGGAACTTGATGGCTAGACATGTCATGCCACCTCCGCTCTAGAGGTCGGTCACGCCTGATATACACCCATACTGGTGAATTTTGCCTAAACCGGCTCACACCAGGGGTGAATCTTGAAGGCTATGCATGTCACAGTACCTCTGCTCTAGAGGTCGGTCACGTCCTAAACACGCCCATACTGGGATAATGCCTAAACCGGCTCAACCCAGGGGTGGAAGTCACTAGTGGCGAGGATTCGTCCTCCTGGACAAAAGCTCCATCCTGGTCACAACTAGGAAGGGTAGCAGGCACGACTGCAAAATGCTGAAGTCGGAGACACTGGACCAGGGCAGTCTAGATAGGCAACCACCTCTCACCCGGCGCGGATGTTTGCGTATATAATCACGCTGAGGTTTTCCGGTGAGAAAGTCCAACTGTGGACTGGATGGGCAACCACCTCTCACCCGGCGGTGATACACGGGTATCTCAAAACACGTCGAGGTTTTCCGGTGAGAAGGTCCAACTCTAGACTAAACTGGTGCAATGAAAACCACGGTGTCACGCAATCCCGCTTCTGAGACCCACCAAGAATACAGGCTAAAGCCCTGAGATACTCTGAACCCCTTGTGGTCCTCTCGTGGATCTCGTGTGGTCCTTTCGGGGACACAGTAGACCACGGGACCTGACGAGGACCACAGGCGTAAATTCAGTAGGATCACAGTGCGGTTTTGGTGGTAGAAGCGAACGAAGAAGAAGAGGAAGATTGTTTGTTACGTAGTTCTATATGTTACTTGTTACCGTGTATTATTTATCACTCTGGCCTGCCGGGTTCTGGAGGCAACGCTTTCACTTTGGTCAGATTCTATGATGCTGCTGTGCTCACTCCAGACTTTTTTTTTATTTGGAAAATTCTCATTTTGGGAAACCTCTCAGTTTTTTCTTTTCTTTTTTGTTCTGTCTGCTCAGTCTGTATTTCCCCCCTTCATCTTTAAAGTACTTAAACCTTTTTGTTCAACCCTCTCTGAGTTGTTCACCAACTTCCAAACCTTCTGTTTCACACTCACCGAGTCGGTTAGAACTTCATAAGCAAATCTTCTGTTTCACACTCACCGAGTCGGTTAGAACTTCATAAGCAAACCTTCTGTTTCACACTCACCGAGTTGGTTAGAACTTCATAAGCAAACCTTCTGTTTCACACTCACCGAGTTGGTTAGAACTTCACAAGCAAACCTTCTGTTTAACACTCACCAAGTTGATTACAACTTCACAAGCAAATCTTCTGTGTGATCTTGTCGAACTATCCATAACTTCACATTCAAAATTTTTGTTTCGACCAGTCTTGTATTTCCTTGTTTTCAAATAGAAACTCAACATTTATCACAACAAGTGTTTCACGTTATGTTTTCACAGCAAATGTCACACATGACATTATCACAACAAAAGGTACAGATGACATTACCATAACAAATATCACGCAAACAACAGCAAGAAGTGCTGTTTCCCGTGTTCCTCTGGTACATATAAAACACATTTCTTACATGACAAGTACAGTTGTGCTCCATTATTTCAACTTACATGACAAGCACAGTTGTGTTGCATTTTGTTGCATTATTACTAGTCACACGAGAAGAATAGTTCTAGTGTTTTCCACAGTTGTCCTAATATCTTACTTACATCCTTCCCGTTCTGCTAAACGTCACTTAGGGCCCGCATGGTAGTTCGCCAAGATTTTCTGTCTTCGGCGAGATTTTCAATCTCATAAAGGTATATTATACCCACTGAACTGGCCTCTCTTAACAATGTCCTCTTTAGAGTTTCATGTGGTCGACCTCTTTTTCTTCGGCCTATTGTGTTCCACTTGATAGCTTGTTTGGGGATACTCTGATTCTTTCTTCTCATCACACGACCGACATATGTCCACCTTCTTTTTCTGATCAGCCATGAGACATATGTCTTATCTCTGTCTTGTTCTTAATTCGTTCCACTTTATACCGAGAATTTTCCTTAGGCATTTATTTTCAAGAGTTTAATTTCTTGTCCATTTCTTTAGTTGCTTTCCTACATGAGTAAGTGAGGGTGGATATTACATTTGAATTGAATAATCTTAACTTGGTTTTTGTGCTTACAACTTTTGAATGCCATATGTTATCAAGATCCTTGAAGATCAAAATATACTCTAAATATGCATGTGACACATTATCATTATTTATTATTATTAAATCTAAATAAATATTAAACAAATAGTAAATCTAAATAATATGTCATAATGTGTCTAAATATACTCTACAGCAACCGACAGCCACCATCTTCTTGCTAAACATTTCCCTTTAGCTCGTTCCCAGCGTGTTTAACTTCTCCAGCTGGGAATCTTTTCTTAGTGACCATTTTCTAATTTTGTCTAGGCTCGAGCGCCTGACTACGATGAGCACCGTCGTCACCACAAACGCAACGACCACAGCCACCCCCGCTGCGACCGAGAATCCGATAATTACAGGGGAAAACTGTCGAGAAAGTGATGAACGAGCCAGCCATCCCCTAACGTAGTTTCTTGATGGGCAATCCAGTTGGACCTCTAATAACCTTTGACCTCTGAACCGTGCTGGCGTGAAACATGTAAGCTCTTGTAAGTAATCGTACTTCTGGAGGTTGCTCACGAAGAACGAGTCGGACTGCATCTTCTGAAGTAGTTCCACCATCTCACATCCACAGTGAAGGGGGTTTTCTCGAACGTCGACGAAGACGCCGTCGGTAGATGCCCACTCTAAGACGTCCGTCAAGGTAATGCTGGCGATACGGTTGTGGCGGGCATCGAGTATGAGGGTTGCCCCGGAATTTTCTCTCGGCGAAGGCTTCAGGTGGACCTCAGTGAGGTAGTTTCCAGATAAGTCCAGGTACTCCAGCTTGGGAAAATATTCTCCAAAATTCTGCAGTTCTGGAGGAAGGTTTCGAATTCCAGACCACGAGTAATTCATGACCCTCAGCTCCGGGTATGTGGCGCCAGATATCATCAGCAGGAAGTGGTCGACGGACATGACCTGCGAGATACTCTCGTCTATAACTCTGAGTTCTTTGAAGTTGCATTTTATGTCTAGAGACAAAAGATTGTTCAGCATGTTGGTGTATTCTTTTTCAGCAGAATCTGTTGCATTATTCTCGGAAGTTGCACTTGTGTCAATTGCACCAGGAGGAGTTGGCATGGTCTGGAAGTTTGATTTCTTAGCGTGAGAGTCTGATCTGTCGTTAGAATCTGAAGCACTGTTGCTACTCTGTAGCTTCATGGACTCGACGTCTCCATCTGTCTTGGTCTTTGTTGGTGTGGAGATTGTTTCCTCCGACTTCGGGAACAGTAGAGTAGAAACATTGCTGGTTGTCATGTACTCAATAGTGCCATCTTGGCCACAGTCGTAGTCAGATGTCATGCTGGCAAGTCCGTCGGAACTAGATATGGCCTGAAAGGCGGAATCATCAATTAGCCAGACAGAATTGCGTATGTCCACGACTCTTAGCTGGTCTGGAATCTCTGAAACTTCAGGGTTGTTAAAATCTGCGTATTTTCCGGTCATCGCGCACTCTGAAACTTTTAACCCGACCAGCCCATTCGCTTTCATTGGCCATGGTAGCGAGATCATCCCGCCATTGCTGCATGTCACGTGCAGAAATATCTGCACACCCTCAACCTTCTGGAGTTGGTCTCGAAGGTTTTGAAAGTTCAAAATGTTGACTGTGTCTCCTGTCACGTGGCACTGTATTCTGACCACGTGATCAGCACTGGACACCTTGCCGACATAATGTCCTAAAATTTCATGGTCGGGTTTGGCCGAACACATATACCTCCAGGAAGGAGGTATGACACTGCCTGTTGTCGCTGCTTCAACCATCAGACAAATGACCAAAACACAAACGACAAAACTGGCTTCCATGTTGATGATCTTTGCTTTAAATTTTCAAAAAGTTTGCCTAATTTCACAGACTGAGATAATTCGCAATAGAATACATGAATTTTAAGAGATTATTTCACAAACTGTGATTTCACAAAAGTGTCTACAGTAGTTTTCACAAGAAACTTGACTGACGTTAGCGCACAAACTGACAACAAAGAAAGATGTTCTGTTGATGTTTCCTGTTTCCAGTCCTCCTCTTAACAGTGTCTCAGATTCTAAAAATAGAACAACAAAAAAAAAAAATTAGCGTGTAAGCTTGACCATTTTTTTTCCTTTCTGGCTCAGGTTTCTATATTCTCTTACCACGTGGCATCGCAACCGCCATCTTTGTTCTAACTGGTTGTAGATAGCACAGAAGTAAGAAAATATTCGCAGAAACAGTAGCAGAATTAGTAGTAGTAATAGTAGTAGTAGTAGTAGTAGTAGTAGTAGTAGTAGTAGTAGTAGTAGTAGCAGCAGTAGTAGTAGTAGTGCTGGCGGTGGTAGTAGTATTAGTATTAGTATTAGTAGTAGAAGTAGCAGCAGTAGTAGTAGTAGTGCTGGCGGTGGTAATAGTATTAGTATTAGTAGTAGTAGTAGTAGTAGAAGTAGCAGCAGTAGCAGCAGTAATAGTAGTAGTAGCTATAATAGCAGCAGCAGTAGTAATAGTAGTAGTAACTATAATAGCAGTACTAGTAGTAGTAGTAGTAGTAGTACTAGTAGTAGTAGTAGTAGTTGTTGTTGTAGCAGCAGCAGCAGTAGTAGTAGTAGTAGTTGTTGTTGTAGCAGCAGCAGCAGTAGTAGTAGTAGTAGTAGTTGTTGTTGTAGCAGCAGCAGTAGTAGTAGTAGTTGTTGTTGTAGCAGCAGCAGTAGTAGTAGTAGAAGTAGCAGCAGTAGTAGCTATAATAGTAACAGGAGTAGTAATAGTACTAGTAGCTATGATAGCAGTAGCAGTAATAGTAGTAGTAGTAACTATAATAGCAGTAGTAGTAGTAGTAGAAGTAGCAGCAGTAGTAGCTATAATAGTAACAGGAGTAGTAATAGTACTAGTAGCTATGATAGCAGTAGCAGTAATAGTAGTAGTAGTAACTATAATAGCAGTAGTAGTAGTAGTAGTAGTAGTAGTTGTTGTTGTTGTTGATGTTGTTGTAGCAGCAGTAGTAGTAGAAGTGGCATCAGTATTAGCAGCAGCAGTAACAGTAGTAGTAGCTATAATAGCAACATGAGTAGTAATAGTAGTAGTAGCTATAATAGCAGCAGTAATGGTAGTAGTAGCTATAAAAAACAGCAGCAGTAGTAATAGTAGTAGTAGTTATAATAGCGACAGCAGTAATAGTAGTGGCTGTAATAGCAGTAGTGCTAGTAGTAGTAATAGTAGTAGTGGTTATAATAGCAGCAGCAGTAATAGTAGCAGCAGCTATAATAACAGCAGTAGTGATAGTAGTAGTACCTATAATATCAGCAGCAGTAGTAATAGTAGTAGTAGCTATAATAACAGCAGCAGTAGTAATAGTAGTAGTAGCTATAATAGCAGCAGCAGTAATAGTAGTGATAGCAGCAGTAATTTGTTTCTAGCAGTGGCCGGATGTGACGTGCAGCGCTCTACCAACATTATGTATCAAATCAGTAGGCAGAAACAGTCTCGTCCAGTGACATAGAAATATACCGAACATTGAAATATCATGTCTAATCATCAACGAAGGAGCAATTGACAGACAGAATGTCTTACCTATGTTGATAGACAGACTGTCTTACCTATGTTGATAGACAAAATGCCTTATCTATGGTGGCATGGATTATCTTACCTTTGTTGACATAGAATATTCTCTCTATGTTGAGTTAGAATGTCTTACCTATGTTGACATAGAATATTCTCTCTATGTTGAGTTAGAATGTCTTACCTATGTTGACATAGAATATTCTCTCTATGTTGAGTTAGAATGTCTTACCTATGTTGACATAGAATATTCTCTCTATGTTGACATAGAATATTCTCTCTATGTTGACTTAGAATGTCTCACGTATGGTAACATAGATAGAATGTCTCGCGTATGGTAACATAGATAGAATGTCTCGCGTATGGTAACATAGATAGAATGTCTCACGTATGGTAACATAGATAGAATGTCTCACGTATGGTAACATAGATAGAATGTCTCACGTATGGTAACATAGATAGAATGTCTCACGTATGGTAACATGGATAGAATGTCTCGCGTATGGTAACATAGATAGAATGTCTCACGTATGGTAACATAGATAAAATGTATCACCTGTGTTGCACTCACTCTGAACTTTGCTATTTTCTTGTCTTGTCTTATCTTGTCTTGTTTTGTCTTAACTTGTCTTGTCTTGTCTTATCTTGTCTTAACTTGTCTTGTCTTATCTTGTCTTGCCTTATATTGTCTTGTCTTGTCTCCTTCCTCATATACCTTTCGGTGTTGAAGGAACAAACAGACGTCTTGATAGGGCTCGAAGATTTGCTTCATATAATGGGATATTTAATGCTTCTGTAATTTCCTCTCTCCATCTCCAGCGTGGGCGGCCTCTTCCTCTGTTACCTACAAATCTTTGTGTGAATGTTGTCTGTGATATACTGTCTGGCAGTAACCATGTAACATGGCCAAACCATTTGACTTGCTGTTTCTGGATATAGTGTAATACTGGTGTTACTCCAAGCTTTGTCCTGATGGTGTCATTTCTTATTTAGTGTCTTCTTGTCACATTTAGTATTCTCCTTAAACATCTCATTTCTGCCATGATAATTTTGTTCTTGGCTGTTAGTGTCCATTGATAGCGTAGAGTTGGGAGGAAAATTGTGTTGTACGGTGCCCTTTTTGTTTCAGTTGTGATGTATTTGTTTTTCAGTAAAGAGGTCATTTGTTGAATGGCCTGAGTTGCTTTAAGGCATCTGTTCTCAATATCCGGGGGGGGGGGGGGGGGAAGAGGTTACATGTGACAGACCGTGTTTACGGCATCTTAGTTAATCTCCGGCCATATAAGATGATTTCATGTGTGTGTGTTTGAGGGGGGGGGGGGTGGGAAAAATAAAGAGAAGAAGACCAAGGCGAAGATGGCTGCAAATCATCGTTGATGATCTGCAAATGGATGCATCAGCAGCAGGCCATCTTGCTCACAACTGACAGGCCTACAGGAGTGCTGTTAGGGAGGCAAAGTTCCGCAAGGAACATGCAGGTAACTGAATGAATGAATGTTTGTGTGTGTGTGTGGGGGGGGGGGGAAGAGGGTAGAGGTTACCAGTGACAGACAAACACTTAAACATTCATGTTTAAAATATTAGTCACCTGACAAGCCCGGAATGTAATAAATACGGTTATAAATGATTAAAGTATGATTACAAATTAAAATAATATTAAACTATAAAAAGCCGATAGAGCACACCACATCGTTTGACAGCCTCAGAGACGAAGAGTGGTACCGGTATCACTTGTCTACAGCCACATTTAAGGTATTTACAGTGTCATTTTGTTGATTTCTTGTAGTCAGGTTGTAAGCATGTAACAGGCAAGTTCTTTACTGTATTTATCGTAATAATCTGTTAACAGCGCCAACTAGAATTAGAGATAGAACATACTATAATCTGTTAACAGCGCCAACTAGAATTAGAGATAGAACATACTATAATCTGTTAATAGCGCTAACTAGAATTAGAGATAGAACATACGGTAATAATCTGTTAACAGCGCCAACTAGAATTACAGATAGAACATACTATAATCTGTTAATAGCGCTAACTAGAATTAGAGACAGAACATACGGTAATAATCTGTTAACAGCGCCAACTAGAATTAGAGATAGGACATACGATAATAATCTGTTAATAGCGCGAAGTAGAATTAGAGATAGAACATATGGTAATAATCTGTTAACAGCGCTAACTAGAATTAGAGATAGGACATACGATAATAATCTGTTAATAGCGCGAAGTAGAATTAGAGATAGAACATATGGTAATAATCTGTTAATAGCGCCAACTAGAATTAGAGATAGAAAATATGGTAATAATCTGTTAACAGCGCCAACTAGAATTAGAGATAGAGTATACGGTAATAATCTGTTAATAGCGCTAACTAGAATTAGAGATAGAAAATATGGTAATAATCTGTTAACAGCGCCAACTAGAATTAGAGATAGAGTATACGGTAATAATCTGTTAATAGCGCTAACTAGAATTAGAGATAGAACATACTATAATCTGTTAACAGCGCCAACTAGAATTAGAGATAGAGTATACAGTAATAATCTGTTAATAGCGCCAACTAGAATTAGAGACAGAACGTACCGGAATTCAGTGAACGTTGCTGCTGCTACTGAGGTGCCGGATGTTAGAGTTGAACTTTATGCTGCTACACATGCAACTCTAGACGTTAGCACAATGTCTAGAAAAACAAAGTACCAGGTAATTCAAGTATTGCTATAAACTATACTCAGGTCAGCAGGTTCTGTGAGTGATAGAAGTTACCACTCTGACAACAGGGTAGTTTGTGCGCTAGTCCGTAAGTTAGTCAACACAGGTTGCCGATCAGTGCGGAAATAGCAAGCAGTATTATAATGTCAGTTGCCAATGTTGCTTAACAAGTTCAGTAGGTGAATATCCGGCTGTGTATAATCTTAAATCAAAACTTCACTTAAGGCTTTCATGTTCATAGACCATGTCAGGGTTTTCGTTTTTTTTTTTCCTCTTTCAACGACGTGTTCCTTACCAAACAAAGCGCGCCTTATGTGACAAGTGCGCGCAGACAGACAGACAGACAGACAGACAGACAGACAGACAGACAGACAGACAGACAGACAGACAGACAGACAGACAGACAGACAGACAGACAGATACTCACATGTATAAGCGAAAATGGGACTGAGATATATTTTGTCACAAACTAAATTTAACAGCCCCCACTAACTCCCACCTGGGCAGGTAAGTAAGATATTCCTACCTGAAGTAACCTGAGACTGTGTGTGGAATGTTTACACTTCTGGACCGGTGAGAGAGGACGTTTGGCCTGTTTTGACATCACACATGTGTTTTGTCAGGGGAATCCTCTCTGTTTCTTATACCAACCCAGAGATTCTGTGGACCGTGCCGAAGTTCCTAAATAAATCTAACCTCTATTTATCTTTTATCTCAGGGAAGCGATAAATGATTAAAGTATGATTACAAATTAAAATAATATTAAACTATAAAAAGCCGATAGAGCACACCACATCGTTTGACAGCCTCAGAGACGAAGAGTGGTACCGGTATCACTTGTCTACAGCCACATTTAAGGTATTTACAGTGTCATTTTGTTGATTTCTTGTAGTCAGGTTGTAAGCATGTAACAGGCAAGTTCTTTACTGTATTTATCGTAATAATCTGTTAACAGCGCCAACTAGAATTAGAGATAGAACATACTATAATCTGTTAACAGCGCCAACTAGAATTAGAGATAGAACATACTATAATCTGTTAATAGCGCTAACTAGAATTAGAGATAGAACATACGGTAATAATCTGTTAACAGCGCCAACTAGAATTACAGATAGAACATACTATAATCTGTTAATAGCGCTAACTAGAATTAGAGACAGAACATACGGTAATAATCTGTTAACAGCGCCAACTAGAATTAGAGATAGGACATACGATAATAATCTGTTAATAGCGCGAAGTAGAATTAGAGATAGAACATATGGTAATAATCTGTTAACAGCGCTAACTAGAATTAGAGATAGGACATACGATAATAATCTGTTAATAGCGCGAAGTAGAATTAGAGATAGAACATATGGTAATAATCTGTTAATAGCGCCAACTAGAATTAGAGATAGAAAATATGGTAATAATCTGTTAACAGCGCCAACTAGAATTAGAGATAGAGTATACGGTAATAATCTGTTAATAGCGCTAACTAGAATTAGAGATAGAAAATATGGTAATAATCTGTTAACAGCGCCAACTAGAATTAGAGATAGAGTATACGGTAATAATCTGTTAATAGCGCTAACTAGAATTAGAGATAGAACATACTATAATCTGTTAACAGCGCCAACTAGAATTAGAGATAGAGTATACAGTAATAATCTGTTAATAGCGCCAACTAGAATTAGAGACAGAACGTACCGGAATTCAGTGAACGTTGCTGCTGCTACTGAGGTGCCGGATGTTAGAGTTGAACTTTATGCTGCTACACATGCAACTCTAGACGTTAGCACAATGTCTAGAAAAACAAAGTACCAGGTAATTCAAGTATTGCTATAAACTATACTCAGGTCAGCAGGTTCTGTGAGTGATAGAAGTTACCACTCTGACAACAGGGTAGTTTGTGCGCTAGTCCGTAAGTTAGTCAACACAGGTTGCCGATCAGTGCGGAAATAGCAAGCAGTATTATAATGTCAGTTGCCAATGTTGCTTAACAAGTTCAGTAGGTGAATATCCGGCTGTGTATAATCTTAAATCAAAACTTCACTTAAAAGAAGGCTTTCATGTTCATAGACCATGTCAGGGTTTTCGTTTTTTTTTTCTCTTTCAACGACGTGTTCCTTACCAAACAAAGCGCGCCTTATGTGACAAGTGCGCGCAGACAGACAGACAGACAGACAGACAGACAGACAGACAGACAGACAGACAGACAGACAGACAGACAGACAGACAGACAGACAGACAGACAGATACTCACATGTATAAGCGAAAATGGGACTGAGATATATTTTGTCACAAACTAAATTTAACAGCCCCCACTAACTCCCACCTGGGCAGGTAAGTAAGATATTCCTACCTGAAGTAACCTGAGACTGTGTGTGGAATGTTTACACTTCTGGACCGGTGAGAGAGGACGTTTGGCCTGTTTTGACATCACACATGTGTTTTGTCAGGGGAATCCTCTCTGTTTCTTATACCAACCCAGAGATTCTGTGGACCGTGCCGAAGTTCCTAAATAAATCTAACCTCTATTTATCTTTTATCTCAGGGAAGCGACAAATATATCAAGCCAGAGATTCTGTGGACCGTGTCGCAGTTTCTAAATAAATATAACCTCTATTTATCTTTTATCTCAGGGAAGCGACAAATATATCAAGGACACGGCCGATTTTTTTCAAAAATAGATGTAGGAATTTTCGCTGCTTTTAATTCGTTGATCAAATTAATGCCACAACGTAGAAGAGCACCACGTGGTGTTGACCCGGACACAATCGCCAGGGACGAATAATTCTTACCGTGTCACGTTCTTGTTTTGTGGCGATGTGGCCGATACGCGCTTTTATGTTAGGAAAACCCTGGTTAAAACAGTATAAAGGCCCGTCTTATATATGTTAGAACTGGTTATATAACAGTATAAAGGCCCGTCTTATATATGTTAGAACTGGTCATATAACAGTATAAAGGTCACGTCTTATATATATTAGAGTTGGTCATATAACAGTATAATATCACGTCTTATGTATGTTGAGTGTTATCTATAACGATATGTTTTACTGAGAATGTTAACTATGACGATATGTTTTACTGAGAATGTTAACTATAACAATATGTTTTACTGAGAATGTTAACTATAACAATATGTTTTACTGAGAATGTTAACTATAACAATATGTTTTACTGAGAATGTTAACTATAACAATATGTTTTACTGAGAATGTTAACTATAACAATATGTTTTACTGAGAATGTTAACTATAACAATATGTTTTACTGAGAATGTTAACTATGACGATATGTTTTACTGAGAATGTTAACTATATGAACTGGTCGTGGACATGAGTCGCAGCTATATAATGTCAAAAGAAAAGAAAAGATCAGACAGTTTAGCTCATAGATAACGATGTTAATGATGATGAAAACAGTGCGACAGTGCCACATAATTAACAACATCACTTGCTTTTTTTTCAAGGCGAAAATGGCTGAAAGCCATCATTGATGATCTGCAAATGGATGCATCAGCAGCAGGCCATCTTGCTCACAACCGACAGGCCTACAGAAGACAAAGGTCCGCAAGGGACATGCACATGAATGAATGACATGCTTTAACATGTATATAACGAAAGTACCACATAGATAACAACATCACATGCTTTAACATGTATATAACGATAGTACCACATAGATAACAACATCACATGCTTTAACATGTATATAACGAAAGTACCACATAGATAACAACATCACACGCTTTAACTTGTATATAACGAAAGTACCACATAGATAACAACATCACATGCTTTAACATGTATATAACGAAAGTACCACATAGTTAACAACATCACATGCTTTAACATGTATATAACGAAAGTACCACATAGTTAACAACATCACACGCGTCATATGACGATGCTACTGATGCTATTGTACCGCTTAGATAACGACTTCAATGGTGATGTAAACATCAACTATTGTACCTAACAGATCCTCTATGTCCCAAATTCATGTTTTGTAGCGACCCTATTTTTGTCCCTATTTGTCCCATATTTATGTGTTTGTATTAACCCTCTAGTTGCTACTGTTTGTCTCAGTTTTCATGTTTCTCTATTAACCCTCTCGTTGCCACTGTTTGCCTGTTTTCTTGTTTCTCTGTTAACCTTTCGTTACAACTGTTTGTCTGTTTTCATGTTTCTCAATTAACCCTCTTATTGCCGCTGTTTGTCTGTTTTCATGTTTCTGTACTAACCCTCTAGTTGCCACTGTTTGTCTTAGTTTTAATGATTCTCTATTAACTCTCTCGTTGCCACTGTGTGTCTCAGTTGTTAAAAATGTGTAGCTACAGACACTGACGATAAACATGATAATTTTGATGAGCACCACGCATCATAAGATATGTTCAGATTATTATCATGGGCAGCAAAACACACACACACACACACACCACACACACACACACACACACACGATAATTTAATGAGGATTACAAACCGTGGAATTATTTCCGATACAGTCAGTCAGAGTTAAAATAATATCCTTCACAGAAATCTGACAGATCAGCAACGAGACAGAACAGAAGTTGATATAAGCAAACGTCTTGTTTAGTCTGACCCTACAGCCCTAATGATGACCATAACATTTTCATGACCTGGTTGCTCGACATCTAAGTAAGACCACTGTAAGGCGCTCAAAAATTTCTCAAAATTGCAGCCAAACGTTCAAAAGTGTCTCAGTATTACGACCAAAAGGACATAAAAAACATGTAATTTTGTCGATAATGACATTAAAAACTACTCCAAGGTAGATATCAGAAGACAGAATGTCTGTACATACACACGTTCTATCCTGTTAGGAAGATTTCAGTTCCACGTTCAACGTGCAGAGGGCATAAAAATGAACTATAACAATATGTTTTACTGAGAATGTTAACTATAACAATATGTTTTACTGAGAATGTTAACTATAACAATATGTTTTACTGAGAATGTTAACTATAACAATATGTTTTACTGAGAATGTTAACTATGACGATATGTTTTACTGAGAATGTTAACTATATGAACTGGTCGTGGACATGAGTCGCAGCTATATAATTACAAAAGAAAAGAAAAGATCAGACAGTTTAGCACATAGATAACGATGTTAATGATGATGAAAACAGTGCGACAGTGCCACATAATTAACAACATCACTTGCTTTTTTTTCAAGGCGAAAATGGCTGAAAGCCATCATTGATGATCTGCAAATGGATGCATCAGCAGCAGGCCATCTTGCTCACAACCGACAGGCCTACAGAAGACAAAGGTCCGCAAGGGACATGCACATGAATGAATGACATGCTTTAACATGATATAACGAAAGTACCACATAGATAACAACATCACATGCTTTAACATGTATATAACGAAAGTACCACATAGATAACAACATCACATGCTTTAACATGTATATAACGAAAGTACCACATAGATAACAACATCACACGCTTTAACATGTATATAACGAAAGTACCACATAGATAACAACATCACACGCTTTAACATGTATATAACGAAAGTACCACATAGATAACAACATCACATGCTTTAACATGTATATAACGAAAGTACCACATAGTTAACAACATCACACGCGTCATATGACGATGCTACTGATGCTATTGTACCGCTTAGATAACGACTTCAATGGTGATGTAAACATCAACTATTGTACCTAACAGATCCTCTATGTCCCAAATTCATGTTTTGTAGCGACCCTATTTTTGTCCCTATTTGTCCCATATTATGTGTTTGTATTAACCCTCTAGTTGCTACTGTTTGTCTCAGTTTTCATGTTTCTCTATTAACCCTCTCGTTGCCACTGTTGCCTGTTTTCTTGTTTCTCTGTTAACCTTTCCTTACAACTGTTTGTCTGTTTTCATGTTTCTCAATTAACCCTCTTATTGCCGCTGTTTGTCTGTTTTCATGTTTCTGTACTAACCCTCTAGTTGCCACTGCTTGTCTTAGTTTTAATGATTCTCTATTAACTCTCTCGTTGCCACTGTGTGTCTCAGTTGTTAAAAATGTGTAGCTACAGACACTGACGATAAACATGATAATTTTGATGAGGATCATGCATCATAAGATATGTTCAGATTATTATCATGGGCAGCAAAACACACACACACACACCACACACACACACGATAATTTAATGAGGTTTACAAACCGTGGAATTGTTTCCGATACAGTCAGTCAGAGTTAAAATAATATCCTTCACAGAAATCTGACAGATCAGCAACGAGACAGAACAGAAGTTGATATAAGCAAACGTCTTGTTTAGTCTGACCCTACAGCCCTAATGATGACCATAACATTTTCATGACCTGGTTGCTCGACATCTAAGTAAGACCACTGTAAGGCGCTCAAAAATTTCTCAAAATTGCAGCCAAACGTTCAAAAGTGTCTCAGTATTACGACCAAAAGGACATAAAAAACATGTAATTTTGTCGATAATGACATTAAAAACTACTCCAAGGTAGATATCAGAAGACAGAATGTCTGTACATACACACGTTCTATCCTGTTAGGAAGATTTCAGTTCCACGTTCAACGTGCAGAGGGCATAAAAATGAATTATAACACTAAATATTTTACTTGTCACAGTCCTGCACTTCTAATTGTAGATGATTTGAAACTTCATGAAAGCAGTTTTAAGCAACAAAATCTCATCAATCACTTTCCAACATTTCTTCTTTTTGCGTTGTTATTTTTGTGTTCTGACGTGACAACTCTTTGTTTCAGGACAAACATGTCCAAAAATGCACATTTATAAAACCGAAGCACATTTATTAAACTAGGGCTTCGCTTTTGGCTGAGATCAGGACATTGTACCAGGCAGTCAGTCTGGGCTAGTTCATT